>OU342541.1:12744075-13398219 GCA_910589475.2 Bembecia ichneumoniformis
TTTTCGAATATCAGCGTGTTTAAAGCTGAGTAAGCTTTATTATACTTAGACAAAATTTTGGCAGCGTCCTTTCTAAGACTCTGAAACATTTATTAAATTTTTATTCTCATAACCTATGTCCTTTACATATAGTAAAGTAAGGACAAATTGTATGCAAAAATTCAGGCTGATCGATTGAGCACTTAAGGCGTGAAAGCTTAACAATTAACATACAAACAAACTCTTCAACTTTATTATATTTGTACAGATCGGGGTTGTTTTATGCGGATTTCATGTTTTTTTAAGATTTAAATTTTAATGCAAAAATAAATGAATTGAAATTGATCGCATTAATAAATTTTAGTAGAAAATTGAAACAGTTAAAATTAAAATAAAATTGCGTGTGCAATATAATAATGTGTTTCGGATGTTGACGGGGCTGCCCCGGTTCTGTAGCGCGTCGGGAATGTTTGCAGAATGGCGTGTCCATTGTTTTTACGCCATCATGCGCAAACGGTGCACAACCCTCGTGCGCAGGGTACGGTCTGGCCCCGGCCACATCCTCCAAGTCTTGGCTGGGAGATTAGATGGGCAGCACTTGAACCATTGCTCCATGATTCATGTATTGACCACCAAGTCATGATTTGTTTATTGTTTAGTGTGTTAAGATTTAATTTTATTATTATGAACATATTTTATCTAATTATCTTAAATTTAAATTTTATTGTTATTATTATGACCCTCGATGGTTGATATTTTTTTTTTTTTATGAAATCGAGGTAGCGCTTGACCACTATCTTACCTGATGTGAGGTGCAGATGTGGCCGAAGGTGGACCACGCTTACCTAGTAAATGCCCATTTACCCTAGTTTTGAAGACCCCGAGGTTGTAGTTCTGTGGGAACACAGACTTAGCACTCTTTAGCAGTTCGAACAAGGAAGGTGGAACTGAAACGCTTTGTTCGTGATCGAGGTACATCGACCACGAAGGGATGAAACCCCTGCCCACGTCTAGTGGTCCGCAGACCAAATTATTTATTATTTATTATTTTTTATTTATTTATAGAGTAAATAAATAAAATAAATAAATAAAATTAAAGAGCGTCTGTGGCACAGTGAGATATTCGCGGCCTAGTGTCTTTATAATTGCATAAAAAACACTAAACTATAAACAAAGACTTGACATTGTTTTTTTTTAAAGCTTATTTCATGACGGCTCGAGCACAGAATACTATATCTCTATACAAGATTCTACACAAGGCTCGAGCACAGATCTCTACACAAAATACAACATAAAAAAATATATTTTTATGTATTTATTTAGCAACAATTTTTTGTGATTATGTTTAATAAAAAATAAAGGATTTTTTCCGCCATTTACTTTCTCTGTAACAGGTTGGGCCCAAAGGTTGCCAATCCCCTTTTGATCTATAAGTCGTGTGTGCTTTCGGAGCGCAAACACGCGTCGGTAAATCAAAGTGAAGACAAGCGAAACCGCAAGCGGGAGGTAGTAGTCAATATTTTCGCAATAAAATGTAAAATTTTTATTCGAAAATGACACAATTACAGTTGTAATTGGCGCGCAAATTCAAACGAGTGACGGCGAGCGGTAAGCCGACACGGCTGCAACCCCATTACCTGAAATGGGTCGACAAATCAAATGATGTTTTTTAAGCTCCCCCACATTTATGCGTCTTGGAAGATGTTTCTAGAGAGGTTTTAGTATGATCTGCAGTCTGTAGAGAGGGCGGAGTGATAAGTCTGGTAAAAATTAAACAAGGAGTAAAATTAATTAAATTATTATTATTAATTTTTCAACGTAGTCTTCGTGTAGCTCAATGCACTTCACCCAGCGTTTCTCTAGTTTTTCGATCCCTTCCATAAAATAAGAATTAGGCGACCCTTCAAAATAGGCATTGGTTTCGTGCACGACCTCTTCGTTGGAGCCAAATCTTTTTCCCGCCAAGCCATTTTTTTAATTCAACGCGAGCGAAGCCGCAGGCATCAGCTAGTACAATATATTTATGACGTACGTCAACTCCACGACACTAATATCTTTTAAAAGTTGACGTGCCGTTTTCATTTTAAACGAAATTTGATAAGATTTTGCTGGACCCCTTAGAGATTTATGGACACCCCCTTAGAGAAGTTCGCTTATGTGGTTCCTAATCCACATAAGTAAACTAAGCCAACCCAAATTGTGGTCGCATAATTAAACGTGATTCGTCTACATTTGAAATGTGTATTTCAATTTTTCTATTGCATCTATGAAATTGATTTACTAACATCCGCTTGAGAAAATATCTGACATCTTTATCGCTGTAACGACAGTAGCGCCCAAATTTTTTATATTTTTAATCAATTCCCCGGGAATCTAACATTTTTTCAGGATAAAAAGTATCCTATGTCTTAAACCAGGTATTAAGCTATGTGTTTGTCTAATTTCATTCAAATCCATTAAGTTGTTTTTGCTAGAAAGCGTAACAAACATCCATACTCCATAGTAGGATGGTTTATGCAAGTCTGAAATTACAAATCAAATAAGTACCTATGTATTTATTTAACTCAGAGCTTTTGTTACCTTTTTAGCTGTGTATTTTCAATTATTAATTGCCCTATATTTCTGTTGGCAATACAAGCATTCAAATGCCATTGTTGTCTATGAACAAAGCTCAAGAAAATTGACTCTTTTATTTTCTTTAACATTATTGTTTCTTTTCAATATATTTAGTTTTTTTTTTTTTCAATTTATTACGAACTCATAAGAAGAAAGTGTACGTTTAAAAGAATGTACAAGACATTGGGAAATGATCGCAATTCGCAGCACACTCTAGACATAGTCTTGTAAGAGGACGATTACTGCCCATAGACATTCTGCCCAGGCTCCCCATATTGTTGCACCTTTGTAAGGCACATTGCACGCATACAACAGATGTATGCGACCGACAGTCGACAGGTGTAGCAACAAAAGCGTTTACAAGAAAGCGTCTCTTATCACAAACCGAAGACATTTTCACGTAACCAACCGCATTGCTAGCAATACCTACATGGACAAATTAATCAAACCATTGTTTTATAGAGACTGTTGCTTAACAATTACAAACAAATGAACAAATTGTTTAACGTTGTTAATTATTTGATTAAATTCACGTTTCTGAAACTTTCTCTCTAAGTAAGTATCTATATCAGTATTTAACATTATTCTCGCACAGTATAAATTGATGTCGCTGCCTGCATCAGTCTGTTTGTATATCTATTGACTCCTAAACCACGCAACGAAGTAAAATAAAGTAAGTAAAAAGGGTAAAATTGATAAAATTTTGTAAGAAACAGCAGTCAGTAGTCATTAAAGCGTGAAAACAGAGAATCAAAAAAATATTATAATTTGCTGAACCCGCAAATGTACGTGTGGTATTCGGTATAGCGCGTAACTTTTTTGTTTGTAAACCGATTGGAATGAAATAAACGTTAATGTTACGGGAAGCTTGCTACAATACATCAGTGAAAACCTCATTCAAATTGGTTAACCCGTTTCTGAGATTAGCGTGCAAAACGCACAGACAAATAGACAAAAAATCTAAAACACCTTTTTTGTCCTGGGTAACATAAGTACATTTAAACATTTATTTATTTGCTGAATATAGGTAATTACAACAATGGTTTTATAATGTATAAGGCTCGCTACATTCTACCCTTTGGGATGTGCAAATATTTTGATAATACTACATAACAATCTATCTCACTTCTTATATATATAAAAATGAATCCCCATTTCCCTTGGTCACGGCATCACGCGTGAACGGGTAGACCGATTTTAATTCGGTTTTCACTAATGGAAAGAGGGATAAACGGGGAATGTTCTTATATATAAAAATTGCATCCCGGGCGAAGCCGGGGGCAGAACGCTAGTATATATATAAAAATGAATCCCTATTTCCCTTGGTCACGGCATCAGCGTGAACGGGTTGACCGATTTTAATTCGGTTTTCGCTAATGGAAAGAGGGATAAACGGGGAATGTTCTTATATATAAAAATTGCACGCGGGCGAAGCCGGGGCGGGTCGCTAGTTTAAGTATAATATTCAATCACTATCCACCAAGTTATCAGACATATAATCTTTTAAATCATAGTAACATTTACCAACCAGTAGTTTTTTAACTCTCTTCTTAAATATATTAATATTGAACTACTTAAATATTGTATATCTATATGACTGGTGCTAGACAAAAAACACTCTTATGCATAAGGGCTGTGTGCGCTTTACGAATACACAGCCTATTTGGATCTCTTTGAGCTCTTTTAACGTTCTCTGAAACTCGTCTAAATAAAGTAGGATTCGATTTTACATATACAACTTCATATATAAAAAGTGAAGGAAGTGTTAGTATTTTATGTTTTTTAAAATAGGGCATACAACTATTTAAACATTGCTCTGATACACCTCTTTTGTGTTTTGAAAACTAAATTTTTGTCAGTCGAGTTTCCCCAGAACAGCAGTCCATACCTTAGTGCTGATTCGACAAGGCCGTAATATGCCAATAAGAGGGCTTCAATCCTTACAGTTTTAGATAGTTCGTGTAGGGCATACGCTTGTTTGCTTAGTACGACGTGTACAAATTGTTTTTTGAAAAAATATTTAACATGTGACACGGCTTACGATTTGTATAGAATAGACGTTAGTTTTATAATAATATTAACTAGTATAGAGTTATTGGTTAGATATTTGTGACTCTTTGTAATTTTTGCAAAAGTCCTGTATTTCATCTTTAACTCTGGTCAATTTCAAAGACCATACAAATTCCAGAGTGTGAGACAACACATTACAAGAGTGAGACATTGTTTTAAAGTCTTCATACAATTTCAATGTTGGAGTAAGAATACTCTTATAAGTCCAAATTGCTTTAATAATACGTTTCAACTTAAGAAGCTTATTTTCTATTATTGTTCGCAGGAACTTACTTGGCTGTCTTATTATGAGCCAATACATTTCTCTCAGCTTTGATCTCTTTTGGCTGTGATGAATTGTTCTATCCAATGGCGTAGTCTGTACTAGATGGGTCCTGTATCTAGTCGAGACTGTGGCGAAGTCCAAACGTTTTTTACAAAAGAAACAAAAAATGTTTTTTATAAAAAATAAATAAATAATAGAATGCTAATTTTTAGATGCAATCCTTTCTAAATTTCAAAATTCTAACTCGTAGGCCGTATACTATAGAGTTTAGCCTATCCAAGGCCTAAAAATTTAAGTGAGATGGTGACCTCTTATAACTGACTAGCTGAACTCGGCCACGCTTCGCTGCTTCCCATACGGCAGCGGCGTGCGTGTGGGGCGCGCGGTACTGGACACTGCTTATATATAATACTATTTATCGTAGCGTGATTTTATATAGCCTATAGCCTTCCTCGATAAATGGATTATTCAAAACAAAAGGATTTTTCAATTCGAACCAGTAGTTCCTGAGATTAGCGCGTTCAAACAAACAAACTCTTTAGCTTTATAATATTAGTATAGATACGGCCCGGACGATCCTCGCGGTTCGTCCGGTACTTAAGGAATGGGTGAGGCGCCGACAAGGTGGCCTCATCTGGTGCAAGTAATGACCGGACACGGGTGCTTCGGTCATTATTTGCACCATATAAAAAGGGAGGATGAATCCTGACGATACAGCCGAGCAATTCCATACATTTTCCATACAGTTCGGCCTGGAGATCCCAGCGCCGGGAGTTGAGGGCGGCCCTGGGTGGTGGAGAGATCACACTGTCAAGCATGGTCGAAGCCATGCTTGATAGTGTGACCAACTGGAAAGCAGTTGCTTCCTTCTGCGAACACGTGATGTTGCAGAAGGAGGCAGCTGAGAGGGAGCGAGAGGAAGAGGCCGGTCTCGCTTCCCTCAGACGTAGGCGGTTGGGCAGGAGAAGGCGGGCATACGAAGCCCGTCTTCAAATGTCTTAGGGGACCTGCGCACATGGTTGGCTAACTATGTGTGCTTGCACAAGGTCATCCCGTCTGGGGATTGCCTCGGTGCCTCCGGGCAATCCCTCATTGGAATTAGCCTAGTGAGCAATGGCTAGGCTGCCCTGGGGTGGATCGGAGTTGTTGCCTCGGCAGAGCCCGGTCCACCCCGCTCAAAGGGCAAGGAGACACCGGGGAGTTTTAGTGGGTATTCCCAGTGCCGCTAGGATCAGGACTGTAAGCGGATTAACACAGCGGTAATTATTCCTCTGCGTCTAGCTAAATGCATGCAAGGATATTTGATGGTGTTTTGATGTAGTAGGTTATTGTTTTGCAACTTACTGGCGGGCGATTTACTTAAGTAATGGGAAATTGTGAAGTAACGAGGTTCAAGGATGTTCAAGTAACGAGGTTCAAATAATAATGGATTTGAGGCAAAATTGAATGGACAGAGTTACGAAAGTGGCTTTAATTTTCAGTTGAATACCGTTAAAGTGAGTAATTAAATGAAGGCGCGCAGTGCAAACGATGTGCAACAGTGCAGCGGGTGCAACGAAACACGAGAATGCACTATAACACGACGCGAATGACGTCACATCCGTCACACGGCTATTAGCGCTTACACTATCCCCTACACTGAAACGATTTTTTAAAAATATCGATTAACTTGATTACAAATGAAAGTGCATTTTTAACTTAACTAAATAACTAATCGGTTTCTTACTTAATTTCAAGTAAGATCTACTAAATGCTTAAATCGTTTAGCATTCAGAGGAAAAGTTTTAAACACAAGAATCGACGAACAAGACATTTTTTATGCTTATCAATTAATAGGGAATATGCGTCTAATTCAAAAAAGGCTTAAATATATTTTTTATCAACATTTTTGCTTTAGAATTATGTCTATGTAAATATTTTTTAATTATATTTCTTTTTCGTTAAGGAAATAATTATTAAAAAGTGCATAAAAATGTAGGAAATTCAAAATATTCGAAACGGTCAGATCGAATGTGACGTCAAAGTCTATGGAATGTGACGTCAACGTCTATGAAATGTCAACAAGCGTGTAGATGTTTGTGATTTTTAACATTTGATTGTATTGTAGACTGTGACGTCACGACAAGCGCGCCAAAAGGGCGGGTGTTTAAAGTGCCCGTAGCTGTTAGTTCTACCAAATTTCTGTTTTTTGGCGCTGAATATTTTTTACGGTTATATAACGATATAACCTATCGTAAGAAAATATAAAAAAAATGTGCATATTCCCTATTCAGTATTTCAGTATTATATGGTGTGATTTCATACGATACTAACTAGCTTTCTATAGGTGAAAGAGTGACAAACATTCATCCATTCTCCCAAAATATTAGTTACAAAAAAGTGGGTTTGCTATATTATGTAAGCATTGAAAATGTTTAGTATTTAATATTCGAAGGGACTCCTCAAACGGAAGCGTTCTGTATGAATATATCCTTAGTATCGGGTAGCAAATGAGCAATCACAGGCGAGGAAATGAAACGCAATGAGCTACATGCTTGCCATATTTATTTTCGTTATTTATACCTACATACTTATAAAATCCTTTTTCCTGACAGACTATCAACACACAGCCAATACTACTAAGTCTAGAAAGATCCGATAAGAAAGAGTGGCCGGATAGCTAGTTTTATTATAAAAAAATAGTTTCAAACTTTATGTTTTACCACGGTATGTATGACGTATGCGTTAATACGTCATTAAATGGCGATTAGAAAGCCTATAGTACGGTCATTCTATGAATGCGTTTTTGACATTTCTTTATGTCCATTGCATAAAGTTCATTTCCGAATAAACGATACAGAAAATGTATGGAATTGACACCCGTCAGAACAGCGCACTCATAATGGCCGGAGTATAGTTACTCTACATGAATCCTAATCCTATTAAAATTATAAGTGCTAGCACTAATATTTATATACGTAAATGAGAAGAAAATAAATACTTATTTACACTGATAATAATAGGGGATCGGACAAATTTTCAGAAAGTGTTTTAAATTAATCTTCATGGATATTTATTCCCATAAAAATACTATTTTATTTATTTATAGCCTTTTAGGTACTCAAAATCATGTTTTAATATTGTTTGTTTGAAAATGCCGCCAAAACGCCACGATAGCTCATCTGAGAGCGCGTAACGTCATTTGTGGTAATATCATAACAAAACAGCTGCATTGGCATTGAGACAACGATTGCCCACAAATGACGTCACGCACTGTGATTGGTGTTTCAGTATAGATTAAAAAAATTGTAAATAATAAAATTTTATTTCTTCATTTAAAAATATTTAAATGAATTATATTAAATTATTATTCGATAAATAATCGTAAAAAATTATATATTTTCTTTCTAAGTACATTTTAGATTTTAATCTGATTACTGTCCGATCCCCCTATTTACCATACTCAACGATAACATACACCTTATCATTTGAAATAACATTTCTGTTTTCATACATTTGTCATGTATGAACATATTTCTGTATCTCATTCCAAGCAAAAAAGAACTTTAAGACTTATTTCAGAGTTACAGAGTTGATATGAAAAAAAAAGTCATTATACAGTCGAGGTGTGCGAACGCAAAAGCTCATATTTCCATACAAATGACTCTGCCAGATGGCGGGACATATGTTAAGCCAACATACATATATTAATAGAATTTTAATATTCGGCCACAAGTGGGAGCAGTATCCTCCACTAATTGGTTCAGCGAGTTGTATTGTATAGCTTCGAAAACAATCATTTACATTTTTATTTTTTATTAATTCACTAGCTCTGCCCGCGACTTCGTACGCGTGGTATTCGGCGCGTAACTTTTTTGTTTGTAAACCGATTGGAATGAAACAAACACTAAATGTTACGGGAAGCTTGCTGTAATACACCAGTGAAAACCGCATGCAAATCGGTTAAGTCGTTCCTGAGATTAGCGTGCACAAACGCACAGACAAAGACAAACAGACAAAAATTCCAAAAACTATATTTTTGACATCGTGGTAACATAAGTACAACGTTTACGAATTGTTTTTTTGAAAAATATCTTTTTAATATTTGATTGGGAATTAAGTGTGGTGTTTTTTATAATATTATTAAAGGTGGCAGACAGGCTGACGGTCCACTTGATGGTAGGTGGCTACCGTCGCCTAATGACACAAGCAACACTTTACTTGTGCGCTGCCGACCTTGCAGGAATTTGTTTATTGCTCGCTTGAAGAAGCCCATATTGTAGCTAGATGGAAACACCTTAGAAGGGAGACTGATTTTACCACATTCATGATTAAATTTAAAATTATTTAGTTTTTTTTTTATAAGCGACGTATCTGGTAGTAACTATATGATTTACTGAGAATTGCCAAATATTTTGTGAACTGAAATAATATTTGTTTAACTTATAACTCTCATATCTAAGTTAGTCTACCTAGCTTAAGCTGACGCGGCATTCAGATCCCTCCACTCCAACTTAAATAATAGACTTCGTCTATAAGTTTTCAGTTAAGCGTAGCAAATTGTAATTTTATCTGTTAATTGTATTTCTGGATGTAACTATCCCCTTTGTTATGTATCTCCTATTATTTGTGTTTTACCTCAAACACGAATTTAGGAGAATGAAACGTTGTCTTTCCCACACTAGTTAATTAGTTATCAGATTAATTAAAGATGGAATTATATTCCAAAACGTTTATTGTTCGGGTATAATTATTATTTTACTTTTAAAGATGGATTATACGCTTTCTGTTAGTGTACTAAAACGCTTTAGTACACTAACAGAAAACTATTTGTCTATATTTTATCTATATTTTATCTAAACATATATAATAAAATTAGCTGAGCTCGCGAATTCGTACGCGATGTAATTGGTTTTTTGATAATCCCACAGGCACAAAAGTATCCTATATGAACCGGGTGATAAAGAATAGGTGTGCCAAATTTCATAATTTCATCCAAATTCATTCAGCCGTTTCTGAGATTTAAAATATATTTTGGAACTCTTAAATAGTTTTTAGAATTTGTGTCTGCACGGACAAACAGACACAAATTCTAAAAACTATTTTTTTTGACATCTGTAACAAAGTAGAAAAGTTTTTTATTTTTTTATTTGAAAAAAATATTACCGCCAGTTTACGATAAAGTCCCTGTCGGCCTCTATCTGTTTTTCCGCTTATTCCAAACTAGCCAACCTATTTTGATTAAGTTTTCACAAATGAAAGAGGATTTTTCTTATATACTGGTATAGTTGCAGCTAACTTGTGAAGCCGTGGGCCGGTCATTATTTAGTATAATATAAATGATATCTTCATAGGATTTTCTTTTATGACTTCTAATTATTTATTTATTTACTATTATTTGGTTATTACCATTTAAATGTTGATAAATAACATATTTACATTAAGTGAGTCCTTCCCGTTCGATCCGTCGTCTTTGATCCGGTTTCCCGTTTGATCCGGTATTTGTAAATTTTTATTCCCGTTGGATCCGGCGTAGACCGGATCATAATAAAATCAAAATATTAATTATTATATTATTCCCGTTAGATCCGCCGTGGAATTTTGAAAGACAACATGTACAGTGAGAACTAAAATGCGAATCACACATATTTTTTTTTTGTTTTAAATAATAATTTTTATTTAATATATCAAAATGTTCTCAATCACTCTCAAGTCTTGTGACCATAAACATAACAAAGGCTAGGTACCTACATTATTTGAAAGCGATTTCAAACAGTGGTCATGTGACAAGTATCGGCGTTTTAAACGAATGAAACGGAATTTAAAAGTTAGGTATTTTCAAAGACATTTGTTTTTCTATAACGCGTGCGAGAGATATGGCGATATCATTAATACTGCTTTTACGTTTTATGACCAGGCTCAGAACAATATACCAGGTAAAATTTGACGTGTATGGTCTGTTTAGGAATAAGTGCATTACATTTTCAAGTGCAAGTAAAGAGTGGTGGGTGAATTAAAATCAGTTTTGTGACTGGCATCAAAATGTAAGTTTTTTAAACATTTTTAAATCCAAATATTAATAAAATAGTACCAACAACAGGTGAAAGACCATTTGTTTGAATAAACAAATATCTAAACTTGTAATGTTTTTATATTAATAACTAAATTCGTTATTTTATCTCAGACCACATTAACCTTTACTTTACTCATTGTAAATGTTATTGTAGCATAAATTAGATAATCAGTGGTTAGAATCATTGCTTTCTTTTGTGCTCTTCTGCATAATACGAGTAGATATCAACGATGAATTGATAATACCTCCTTTCAGATATTTTTTTCTGTGTTGGTATTTTTAACTAAATTATACTAATGTGTCTAGGAGCAAACAATTATACTAATGTGTCTAGGACACCTGAGGCTATAAGCCGTAATTCATTTATAAATTATGTAATGAATCAATTGATGAATTACGAAATCAGTGTGGGTCATTGTTTAGAAAAATTAAGATAATTTATTTCAATATCTAGAGATGATTTGACTGATTTGATTTTACTTATAGGGTTTTGTCTTCAGGGTTCTGTACCCGAAAAATATCAAACAAACCCTATTACAAACATCGCCTGTCACATTATCTGTCTGTATGCATGATATACAGACTTTGATTTGATTAGCTGTGATATTACTAGATTAATATTTTTATTGCAATAATGTAACATTAGTTATTTAATTATTCTATTATGATCTGTGATTCGATTTTCATTAATCTGTTGATTTAATAATAAAAATTAAAAAAATACATGTATGACAACTGATTTATTCCTATTCATTTTTCCTCTGTCTGTACTTTAGCTGCTTATTTTATCAACGGATCTAATGGGAAATTTAAAATTTCACCGGATCTAATGGGAAATAAAAAATACAACGGATCAAAGACGACGGATCAAACGGGAAAGACCCCATTAAGTTAGTTTAACTTACATTGACTTTAAAATAATGTATTTAAAAAAAAAAAAAAACATTTTTTTTCTTATTTTTATAATCGATAATACGCTCTTTTTAATTTTTAATCATGTTACGTTTGATAGTCTGATATTCATACATGAAATTAATTCTACTCCACTGGGAAAGAACCTGCGAGAAACCTTCTCAGTTTCTGCAAATTATGTACGCAAACCTTCCTCGAAAACCTTTCCGCTAGTGAAAAGCGTATTATCCGTTGGTTGGTTTAAAAGAAGTTAGACGGAGAAAAAGTCAAACGCGGACAGGGATAGGGACACAGCGATGCGTATTCGGTATAGCACATAACTTTGTTGTTTGTAAACTTATTAGAATAAAAGAAACACTAAATGTTACGGGAAGCCTGCTGCAATACATTAGTGAAAACCACATTTAAATCGGTTAAGCCGTTTCTGAGATTAGCGTGCACAGACATACACACAAAAATTCTAAAAGCTATTTTTTTTACCTCAGTAACATAAGTACAATTTGTACAAATTGTGTTTTTTTTTTAAATATTTAATGTACATACACGGCTCATTTACGATTTTAATATATAGATTTAATCTATAAATTAATCTAGTGTTAGTAGATAGATCAGATCTAGTGTTTGTCACTAGATTTATCTAGTGCTTTTTAGCAAAATTTGTAGAAAAGCATTACACGAATTTCTTTTGATAAATGATTTGAATTTAGTTATTGGTAGTTGCTATACGTGTTTCTCAGCATCTGATCGCTTGGTACGGTACGAAAGTTAGTATTGTACATATAAATAAACAAATTGAAACAAACTGTTTATTAACTATGCTAAATTAATCTTGTATGCTGTCTCTGGTTGCATGAGAATGCTAATAGAGATATCTTCGAATGAGGCAACCAATAAAACATTCTGATATAATTTCACAAATCTCTTGGGCCTTGGGAACAAAAAGGGACATTGACGAATACTCTCAGAATTATCTTTCATAATTGCAACAAAAAGCTGCAGATGTTTAAGTTTTGGTCGAGTGGTTGCCCTAATGTCTCAGGGGTCCCGGGTTCGATTCTAGGCAGGGCCAACTTTAGAACTTTTTTTAAAGTTAGTTCTGGTCTGGGTTTAGCAAGAAATAGCAGAACATGACAGTCATTTGGGCGCTCCATATGACGGCACTAACCTTCTCCTTACGGAAGACCACCGTGAAATAAAAGCATGTGTGCTGTTGTGTTTCGGTGAGTGAGTAAGGGTTGCCAGATTTCCATAATTTTTTATTCTTAATCCTACTATTGTTGCAGCATCTGTGGCTTTGCTTATGTTATTGGACGCCTGATATGAATGAATGAATGATATGAGATCTGAAGATGACTATGGCTGGATGGACCATAGTTGCAGCATCTATGGCGTTGCTTATGTTATAGGACGCCTGATAGGAATGAATGAATGATATGAGATCTGGAGATCGACTATGGCTTGGACCATAGTTGCAGCATCTGTGGCGTTGCTTATGTTATAGGACGCCTGATATGAATGAATGAATGATATGAGATCTGAAGATCGACTATGGCTGGATGGACCACTATAGTGATCTCGATTGTCACTATAGTTCCACCTGGACTTTCCACCTCATTTCCAGGTGAAGCTTGCGAAAGCTGTTATTATCTCGTGAGTGAAGAGTGAGATGAGGTATGTGTTTGTACGTTAACCTTTTTTTATTTAAATTTAGATGACCCTCAGAGGTCGAGGTCAGATATGGCAGTTCGAACAAAATATGATTTCTCTGGAATTACCCACTCTATGTGTTGAAGATAAGGTTTACATTAAAATGTGTAATTTATAATCGATAAATTACCGGCATGTCGTTATCGATTGGAATTCTTCAGTGCACTGTAGTCGTTCTTTGTTCCCTAATTGACCGCAGTACTCAGCTAAATTATATAAAGATGACGAGGACTCACGGAGGAGGTTACAGAGATGATAACGAGAGGCATTTTCTTGACTTATCCGAAATACGTAGTTAAATACATGGGAGGTCGTTATATCCCAAAGAAATATTATAATTGCAAACAATTTTAACAACAATTATAATTTTTTTGCATTGTATGCATGTATTGTATTTTCGGTGGAGCAGTGGGAAAGATGCGGCCTATCATGTCGAGAGGTCCGAGTTCGGTCCCCAGTTAAGCCATATACCAATGGCCTTTTTTTTCTAAAAAATTAAGTGACGACTTAACTTTGACGAGCCCGTTGGATGAGTGATTAGGGTGCTTGCCTTAATGCTCCGTTCTAGTGTTCCCGGGTTCGATTCCCGGCAGGATAAACTTTGAAAATGGTCTTTTCAAAGTAGGCTCTGGTCTGGATCTAGAAAGTGGTGGCAGGGCAAACTGCGTTTCGCAGTTATTTGAGCAGCACATCTGGCGCCAGTAACCACCCCCTTACAGAAGATCACCGTGAAATAACAGCACGTGTGCTGTTGTGTTCCGGTGAGTGAGTAAGGGATGCCAGAGCCCGTTTCCCTATCCCTTATCTGCAATCCTACTGTAGTCGACAGCGCACTTGCAGCAGCTTTGGTGTTGCTTGTGTTATAGGCGACGGTAGCCACCTACCATCAAGTGGACCGTCAGCCTGTCTGCCGATCTTAACATAAAAAACGTGCATTTACTGACTACTCTGAGTGCAACGCGAAGGAAAACATCGCGAGGAACCTGCATACACCATGTAGCCGTTTATGGTGGACCATTTAGCCCATACGCCGTTGTTAAGAGGGCAGGCCTGTGCCCCTGTGATGAGGCTTTCGAAATACTGTATTAATTCGAAATACTATATTAATTATACTTTATCCCACGGATGAGTAGAAACTTTATCCCACGGACGCGCGATCTTTGGAACAGTCTCCCTTCTAAGGTGTTTCCATCTAGCTACAATATGGGCTATCTTCAAGCGAGCAGTAAACAAATTCTTGCAAGGTCGGTGTTGCTTGTGTCCTTAGGCGACGGTAGCCACCTACCATCAAGTGGACCGTCAGCCTGTCTGCCACCTTTAATAATATTAAAAAAAAAATCTGGGTGTTTGAGGTAAACAATTTTAGACTGTCTATCTGCTTAGACTGGATCAAGCCTGATAACTTCAAGCCTATGAATAGGTGCGCGAGTATTGATTGGACGCCTATGGGCTTATGATGGTGATAATGACACTCTGATAAGAGTAAATCAAAGCATTGAGGTACTGGAAACAAGGCCTACTCCAAAATATGATTCGTAAGGTTATTTAAAATCTGCAATCGATCATAAATACGCGAGCCGACCTCAGCGGATAAGCCTTCAATAAAAATCAACCGATATCAATACTTATTCGTGCAAATAGGCGTATGTCGAACGCGATGCGTCGCGTTACGTCGTAAACGTAACGGGCGTTATCGCGTTCGCTTTATTATCCTATTTTTACTATTATGTCATAATAACAGTACCTACAAGGCTGAAACTACCCGCGCAGTTTCACAGTGACTAATCTTATAAACATTCTAATAGGGTATTTGACGGATTTTAGAAAAATATCTCAAATTGTTCTATGTGAGTGAAAATTACAAATTACAATCAAAGTTTAAATGATAAATAAGACCGCCAAAACGCTAAAGACGCCATACATGTGGGTCACGTAATATCAATACGTCACTTACTTGCAAACAAACATTTAGCTCATTTAGCTCTAAGCATCTGTAAACAAAGCAAATGACGCAACTCTTTGTGTCTGAAAAAACTGAAAATTTAATTATTTTAATAATGATTTCTTATGAAAATCGTATATGTCTTTAAATACTGTGTTAGTTAATTTCGTTTAAATAAAAACGGGACAAGTGCGAGGGTTCCGTACGTTGAGTGATTTACCATGTTATTTTAATATCCTGGACTTCTTATAGGTTTTCCTATAATCTATAAGTAGAAAACTAATTTCTGTATTTTTTCAAAATTTTAGGTTCAGTATTTTCGGAGATAAGGGGGTCTGGGGGGGGGGAATGCTAAATTTTCGTTTATTTTCTTGAATAACTTGGAAACTATTTATTTTAAAATTACAAAAAAATACATTTAAGATCTTCACTACAAGACCTTCCATTTGATATGTCACACGATGATTCCGCCTTGCTAAACAAATCCTGGCAGTGTCTGCCAACGTACCTGCATGCTTTCTGGTGTAGGGTTGCCAGGCCTCAAAATCGAAAATCCGGACACAGACTCATATTTAGCCGGACATTTTGCCATAAAAGCCTGACACACTGGTTTTTAAAAGAAATATTTCTTTTTATTTGTGCATTTATTACTTTAAGACTTATTATGTACTTAAGCTTACTTTAAGCTCTACTCTTTATTATGTATCACATATTGTTTTCTTAAAGTAATTTGTAAGATCGCGAATCATGCATGTCCGTGTGATTCTGGCCGCTGCGGGGTTGACCAAATCCTAACAAAAGCTGGAAGGGCCGTAAAAAGCCGAACATGTCCGGTTAAGGCCGGACACCTGGCAACCCTATTCTGGTGTTGCTTGAATCTTTGACCATCAAACTGCATGCAACATTTTAAATATTAAAAAAGCCTTCTTAATATTAATACCATTGCTTGTAGAAGCCATGGAATTATTTTGTACTAGCTGGTGTTCGCGACTGAAAAATAAAAGATATAACGCCTGACAAATTATACTTTTTTTTTTGGATCTTTATTCTTAGATAGTTCGTGCCCCGCGGCTTCGCTCGCGTGGAATATATAGCCTATGTCCATCCTGAAATTCTATCCTAACTATTGGTGAAAGAATTTTCAAATCAGATAATTAGTTTCGAAGATTATCTCCTACAAACAAACATACAAATTTTATACTTTTACAATATTAGTATAGATTATGGTTGTAGTTAAATATACATATGTACATAGTACATTGTAAAGTTTTTTGTCTCTCTGTATATATGCGGTATTATTATGACATAAGGATGGTTTATGTGTATAATGCATGAATGAGTTATTTGTTAAACAAGTCGATAAAAACGTAGGTTTAAAATCGTATTCACTGCATAATACAAGACCACCCCTTACGAAAGAACACACCGAAATTATAGCAATGTGTATTGTTGTGTTTCGGTGAGTGAGTAAGGGATGCTAGAGCCCATTTCCCTATCCCTTCCCAATCCCTTATCCCTTATCCGGCAGCGCACTTGCAGCCCCTGTGGCGGTGCTTGATAGGCTACGGTAGCCACCTACATTCAAGTGTACCGTCAGACTGTCTGTCGACAAAAAATTAAAAAAAATTGTTTGATATTAGTTTTTAACAATAGGGAATATGCGTCTAATTAAAAAAATTTTTAGCTTTAGTGTTATGTCTATGTAAATATTTTTTAATATTGTTTCTTAAAAAAATTGCGGGAAATTCGAAATAGGCCACTTCGAATGTGACGTCCAAGTCTATGAAATGTCAACAAGCGTGTAGAGGTTTGTGATTTTTAACATTTGATTGTTATTGTAGACTGTGACGTCACGACAAGCGCGCCGAAAGGGCGGGTGCTTAAAGTGCCCGTAGCTGTTAGTTAATTTTAACTTTTTTTTTACTATATTTCTGTTTTTTGGCGCTGAATATTTTTTTACATATAACGAAAATATTTAAAAAAATGTGCATTGTGTCAAAATAGATCTACAAGAAAACAAATGTAAAGATAGTATATATTACGTTTGAAACCGCCGGACACAGCTAGTACACTAATAAAATGGAGACATCAAAGCATCTCCATCGTATTTGAACATCCTCAAAGCACACAATATTATATTGGCTACAATCTTATTTGTGTAAGTTTCCGATTGAGGCAAACTTTGTAAGGGCCTACGACATGACATGACATGCAAGTTGACATATGTTTGTATGGACATGAAACGAGTTCCTTAATGAAATTTATAACGGGAATGAGTTGTATCATATATATTATGTCCCAGTTGAGGGAAAGGCTTTAGGAGGAAGATATAGGGTTATATTTTTTATTTTATTTATTTATTTATTATACATGAATAATTACAAAAAATATTTACAAAGTCCCATAAAACTGGAAAACAGTTTGTCTGTGGGATCAAGTTAATGATGTCAAACTAAACATCAAAAATAAAATAGGACTAAATTTAAAAATAAATGTAACCTAAATTAAAAACCTAAACCTAAACCTAAATTTCATTAATTAATTTAAAGAAAGCAGATAATATTTCATTAACTTATTTTTATATATAGTTTCTGCTAATTAGAACACATACAATCTATTTGACCATACTATCAATATTCTCATATATTGTGTTACAAGCACTAGATGTACGTGTAAAATAAAGAAACGTTCGCCACATACTGTCTCCGTTAGCTTCTTCTAAACACATTTTGATACGGTTTTCGCTAATGAAAAGAGCAATAAATGAAGGAAGTTTGTGTTTGTGTATATAAATTGCGGAAAAAAATGAATCCCTGCGAAGTTGGTATAATTCTAAAAGACTTTATTGATTTTTTGTTAGCCTTATTCGATTAATGGTCAACTTACAATTTGGTTCTTTGGTTTCTTGGAAAGAACCCTTTTTGTCCCACCTTCCATTTTTTCGTTTGAACTATTGAGTAGGTCAATAAAATTTATTTAAAATGAGAATTAAAATTACCAAGTATAAAATTCGAAAAACTGGTTAAGTTTTTTATTTATTTTATATAGGTACTAGATTATTATTATATTTTACAATTTATGTATTTCATAATCTATACCTAATAAATAAAATTGAAGTGTCTATTTGTAAGGTACTATCAAGTATACTCATAACAAAAAACAAGTCTCTCTGTCCGTTTGTCACGGCTAATCTCCGAAAATGCTGCACCGATTTAGATGGGACTTTCTCTTACAGTTAGTTGATGTTATAAGGAGTAACTTAAGTTAGAAAAATAATAAAAACTTTGTTTTAGAAATAACTTTGGTGATATAAGCAGTGTCCAGTACTGCGCGAGCTTCACGCGCACGCCGCAGGTCACAGCTAGTTTATTATATATTACATAATTACATGTTCCATTTTGTTATCTTAATATTTTTAGGGTTCCGTACGTTCGAATAAAAAAACGGAACCCTTATAAGATCACTCGTGTGTCCGTCTGTCCGTCGGTCACAGTCAATTATCTCCGAATGTACTAGACCGATTAAGTTGAAATTTGGTACACATATCAATTTCTGTGACCCAAACGCAGAGGTGTGACGTGAATATATGAAATTTGTATATGGGAGGTCATTTTTGGGGGGAACGTGGATAATTAAAAAAAAAAATTTGAAAACTGCATCGTGTGACATCAAATGGGAAGGTGTGTGAAGATCTTAAATGTATTTTTTGTAATTTTAAAATAAATAGTTTCCAAGTTATTCAAGAAAATAGACGAAAATTGACCATTCCCGCCCAAAACCCCCTTATCTCCGAAACTACTGAACCTAAAATTTTGTAAAAAAATACAGAAATTAGTTGTCTACTTATAGATTATAGGAAAGCCTATAAGAAGTCCATGATATTAAAATAACATGGTAAATCACTCAATATTGTGCGGATAGGTAACAGAACCCTCTTCACGCGAGTTCAGCTTGCACTTGTCCCGTTTTTTTTAATATATATACAATTATAATATAATATATATACATATATAAACTAATCTAATAAATATGAAGTGTTTTGGAACTACCAGTCGCATATTAAAAAATCTTTTAGGTATTAATATAAATGTTACGAACAAAAAATTTTTATCCGCAAATAATGTTAGGGTTTATAAGCGGTCCGTGCCGCTACCTCGCCGAGAGGGATCATGGAACAGCCTCTGTACTTTCACAATTGAATACACGATTACAAGCGTCTATCATTATTACAGCGACAATTGCCACGCTCACAGCGCAGGGACAATATTACGCAAAGGAACTTTTATTTTTTATAGATAAAGGTGGGCAGGCAGGTTGACGATCCACTGTCAAAACGACTATGCGCAATGTACATAGATAAAATAAGAAAATTAAATCCCAGCAACAATAAACCTTTTCATAATGTATTTAAAGTCCAATTATGATATTTTTGGATAAAAACATTTTGTCTACGACTTCGTCCGCTAATCATTATAAATATACTCTACTAACTGGCGCAACATATCTATATATATATATATATAAATGAATCCCTATTTCCCTTGGTCGCGGCATTACGCGTGAACGGGTAGACCGATTTTAATTCGGTTTTCGCTAATGGAAAGAGGGATAAACGGGGAATGTTTTAGGGTATATAAAAATTGCACGCCGGGCTAAGCCGGGGGCGGGTCACTAGTCTATACGAAGAGTTTGTTTGTTTGTTTGAACGCGCTAATCTCATGAACTACTGGTTCGAATTGAAAAATTCTTTTTGTTTTGAATAGGCCATTTATTGAGGAAGGTTATAGGCTATATAACATGACGCTACGATAAATAGTATTATATATAAGCAGTGTCCAGTACCGCGCGCCTCATACGCACGCCGCCGCCGTATGGGCCGCAGCGAAGCGTGGCCGAGCTAGTGAGTAATATAATGCCTGAAATCTTTATCGCTGTGGCGACGACGGTGGGGGCGATATTTTTATGTTTTTAGACAATTCCTCGAGAACCTTCCAGGAAATTTTTCCAGGATAAAAAATATTCTATATGTTAATTCTCGTAATAAACTATCTGTGTACTAAATTTCATCCAAATCTGTTTAGCCATTTTGGCGTTATTGAGTAACAAACGCACAGACATACAAACTTTCGCCTTATCTAATATATCATACTAGTAATATAATTCATATTATCATATTAGTAGGATAAACTGAGAAGTTTCATCAAAATCAAACTAGTTTTTGCGTGAAAGAGATACAAACATTCAGCCTTACAAACATTTATAATTATATATTATCACACAACGTCCTAGCCGTTAGGATTAACGATTAAACAATTCGCCTGACATAGCAAAGCCCTATGAATGTTCGTATAATGTGTTATTGTAACAAATACTGGGAGTACACACACTAAGCGAACACAACTCGAGTAAAATTTGTGTAGAAAAATGCAAATGTGATCTTTGTAATTTTTATTGGTGGCAAAAATAAAGTAATCTTATAAGATGGGGAGACCGTTTGGTGGCAGCATTTGTGCTGTTTTGTTCCGGTGAGCGAGTAAGGGATTGCTTATGAGGTGTTAAAAAATATTAAATAATGATGTCCCTTTCAGCATCAACCTATTATTATATTATGTCCCCACTGCAGGGAACAGGCCTACCATAACAAACAAGGGCGTATGTGCTCTATGGTCCACCATGCTGGCCCAGTGCTGGTTGGTGGACTTCATATACGACTTAGAATTTCTTCTTTGGCGTATACAGGTTTTCCTTCGCGAAGCGCTCAGAGTAGTCAGTAAATGCACTTTTTTATGTTAAGATCGGCAGACAGGCTGACGGTCGACTTGATGGTAGGTGGCTACCGTCCCCTATAACACAAGCAACGCCAAAGCTGCTGCAAGTGCGCTGTCGACTACAGTAGGATTGAAGATATGGTATAGGGAAATGGGCTCTGGCATCCCTTACTCACTCACCGAAACACAACAGCACACGTGCTGTTATTTCACGGTGGTCTTCTGTAAGGGGGTGGTTACTGTCGCCAGATGGGCTGTTCAAATAACTCAAAAGAGCCTACTTTGGTTGACTTCATAAGCTAGGTCGGAAAAAATACGGGTTTTTTATACTAATAGTTTTTATTAATAATCTACATCACATAAATCAACTAGATTAGTAACAAAATATAATGCAGTCATAAAATTGTGGTCGCCAAGACTTTAAACAATATTAAACAATGGTATGAATATTATTATCTACTACTTACTTAACAAAATAAAGGTAGGAACTTCAGAAAAAAATAAAATCACCTACTAGATAGATATGTTTAACAAAAATAATAGGAACTTCCAATGAACAAATAATAAAGTTAAATCATTCTTCTAAAACTAATTTATGTATGTGGGCAGCAGCCGCAGCGGAGGCGGCGGAAAAAAATAAAATCTCGAAATATAGTGGCCTCGGCGCCGAATATGGTTTTGTACCATTCGGAGTCGAGACACTCGGTCCGTGGGGGCCTGCAGCAATGAGCCTCTTCAAAGACATCTCGAAGAGGCTTATTGATGCGACGGGAGACCGAAGAGCTGGCACTTTCCTCGGCCAACGTTATTAGTTTGGCCATTCAACGAGGAAATGCTGCCAGCGTCCATTTTTATATGCCGCAGGATCCATTTTTATATTATTACTTTTTAATCAATTTAATATTAATTTATTTTTAGATTAGATAATTTTAGTTTTTATGTTAAATGATATGTAAATATTTGTATGTTGTACTGTACCTAGGTACTTTTAGGTAGTACCTACTTACTTCTTTTTAACATATTTTGCATTTGACGCAACCGCTTTTAATAGTGTTTTATTTGATACAACACGTTCTTTAAAATCAGTGCAGCTCGAGTTTATGTTGAAAAAAAAACACATAGTTTTGCGTTTGAGGGATTCCATATGACTAATTTTGTAGGTGCTTGTGACCAGTAGTACCTACTTTCCTCAAAATACCGGACATTGTTCTGTCTGGTATGACCACTTATTTTTTACCGGACAGGCCTTGAAAATACCGGACTGTACGCTTAAATACCGGACATCTGGCATGGGCAACCCTACTTGTAATGCGACAGTGCTGCGTATACCTACGTTGTTCGGAAGCGATAATGAGTAATGGTTGAATTTATTGCGAGCATTCAGCAAACAGCCTTTGTTTAATTTATTTGTGCGGCGTTTGCGTTCGGAAATCGATTTTACCTAACAATTGTTTTCGATTGCACAATCTTTATGATTGTATAAATGAATTTAGTTCTTATTTTAAACTAGCTGAACTCGGCCACGTTTCGCTGCGGCCCATACGGGGCGGTGGAGTGCGCGTGGGGCGCGTGGTACTGGACACTGCTTATATATAATACTATTTATCATAGCGTGATGTTATATAGCCTATAGCCTTCCTCGATAAATGGACTATTCAATACAAAAATATTTTTTCAATTCGAACCAGTAGTTCCTGAGATCAGTGCGTTCAAACAAACAAACAAACTCTTCAGCTTTATTTATTAGTATAGATAAAACAAACGGAAAAAGCCTTTCGCAAATCAATTCTATTATCAACTAGCTGACTCGGCGAACTTCGTACCCATCAGAATAAAAACCAATTCCATACAAAATATATGAGAAAATTAATAAGGCCTCGCTGTGAACTTGGACCCGCACATCACCGCTGAAGGTGGAATCCGGGGGGGTTTTTAGTGGGTATTCTCAGTGATAAGTCACTACACCGGGCGAGTCCCACACTCCCCCTCGTCGAACTGTCCCCGTCGGCGAGGGACAGTGCGTAAACGTCATTTCCCCTCCTAAAAAAATGGGTGATCAATCCAAATGGTTCGGTGAGGGCAAATCTCAAAGTATAAGAGATACGAAAATTTGATCTAAGGATTATTGAAAAAAAAAAAAAAAATTGAATTCAATTTTTTTTTAATTACACTCATACGCTGCCAGGAGTCGAACCTGGTTAAATTTCTGAAAAAAATTGCAATTATTTTTAATACTGAATTCTCTTATCGCACTTCGTCGAATATTTAAACAATAAATTAACAGAATAAGTCGGGACGTTCTCCAGTTTTGCGCATAGCACATTTTCCCATTATTTTTTATTTGCATAGACTACAATGAAGAGATCCGGCTTCACCCGTGTTTAATTAGGGGAGTTAGTGCCCATGTCCATTAGAATAATGTACCTTCAAATTAATTAAGAATTAATTAAGAAATATTATACAAAAAATATTATAACAATATACATTCAATATAGAGAGAGTGACATTATGAACAAAAATTATTTAAATCCACTCATTTTTATCAGCAACTCTATAATAAGCCTAAGTGAAGAAGTTAAAAATTTAAGCTGTTAATTTCGTTATAGGATTGGGTTTTGTAACGATAACAGTGTTTATAACATCGTTAAATAAGTGGACATTGAGTTTCTAGTCCCGCTCCGCAGTGCCATGAACTCGATCGCATATCTCCGTGATTAATGTGTCCGTCCTGTCAGAGGCTCCCTAATATAACACTTGTCCATCTTCCTGTCGACGTCTAGTCACGAGAATATTGCGACTCTTGGGGGAAAATACAGAAAAGATGTACTCAACGATAAAAAAAGCGATGTCGTTTCTTCGGTACATTATCCGAGTACGTTAGACAGAGGGCGAGTCTATTTATATTTTTTAGTCTTTGTAATAATTTTGAGTAGGTATGCATTCGACGATTTGATGCACCGAAGTCATTTGTCATACTAGTCTTAGGTCCTGCCGTTGGTTGAGTTGTTAGGTTGCTTGCCTTAATGCTCTGTTCTAGGGTTCCGCCTAGGAGTAATAGTGTTCTGTGCATCAAGGGACCTGCAATGTTGTTTCACTTATTGAGGTATTCCATTTACCCAGTGTCTCAGATATCCAGGTATAAAAAATATCTGTCTCATTTACAGAGGGTTTCATTAAGTTCTCCTTCATTTTCATTAAGTTTATAAAATCTTTTAATGTTGGCTGTTGATTATTGTCGTTGCTGATTGGCTAGGTTCCAATCTTCAGGATTGGATTCTCAGTTAAAGAGGTTCCAATTCTCAGTTACAGAGGTTTATGCATATAAAATTCAGTTATAGAGGTAACTATGATGATAAATCGAAGGAAGGAATCCCAGATATAGAGGTTTGCTTTGTCCCACTAACAGAGGTAATAGGGGATCGGACAGTAATCAGATTAAAATCTAAAATGTACTTAGAAAGAAAATATATAATTTTTTACGATTATTTATCGAATAATAATTTAATATAATTCATTTAAATATTTTTAAATGAAGAAATAAAATTTTATTATTTACAATATTTGTAATCTATACTGAAACACCAATCGCAGTGCGTGACGTCATTTGTGGGCAATCATTGTCTTATGCCAATGCAGCTGTTTTGTTATGATATGACCACAAATGACGTTACGCGCTCTCAGATGAACTATCGTGGCGTTTTGGCGGCATTTTCAATCAAACAATATTAAAACATGATTTTGAGTACCTAAAAGGCTATAAATAAATAAAATAGTATTTTTATGGGAATAAATATCCATGAAGATTAATTTAAAACACTTTCTGAAAATTTGTCCGATCCCCTATTCAGTGCCAAAGTGTGAGTTCCAGTTATGGAGGTTTCTCACTTATCCAGGTCCCACTTAACCAAGTTTCACTGTAATATATGTATATATTTTTTTAATTTTAATAGTTCTTAAAAAACTTTAGAGTAGCGCTCATTTCGAGCATTAAAACTGGATGTTTGTGCGTTAACGCTAATGATTCGCGATGAACCCGGGAATGTTTACTTGTTAAACTCTTGTAAGTAGTTCAAATAGTTGACAACCACTTCGCTCCCCTTCGCAGCACTACTCCCTTTCATTGTAAATTGTTTGGGTAGAGTGAGAGAGATACGAAGATTCCTTTCGAGACATAAGTAGGTACTTACTAAATGAAACATTTCAAAATATTAAACCAATCGATTAATAACTTTTCTCGATGCCTCGTCTGCACTGAATTTTGAACTTAAATACTGGCTGACTTAAAAAGGTTTGATATTCAAACAGGGAGAAGAAAAAGTATAATTTTAGGTTTTGACGTGTGAAAAAATAAAAGTGTGTTTTTATACATCTGGATAGATGGTTGTGAAATATTTTCTATATATATATATATATATATATATATATATATATATATATATATATATATATATATATATATATATATATATATATAAGTTAGTTTAGATGTTTTGAAGTAATTAAGAAATAAATAAGATGTGTGCACCATCCAAATAAGTAATTTTAATTACATCCAATAATCTCTACAATAAGTACAATACTCTACAATACTTGTGATAAGTATTTATTTATTTATTTATTTATTTATTTATTTATTTATTTATTTATTTATTTATTTATTTACACACACAAACTTACAATCTACCATTACAGGTTTTCACCCAATGCGGTAGTGTAGCAACAATATGTATAATGTCATTAATATAAATGCAAACTAATTCCTAATATTCATAACTAATTACATATAGTGCTATTTTTGTGAATTCATTCAAAGTACACCAAAAATTAATACAAACTAAACTGTTTAACGAGAAGTCGATATAACCGAACACATATTATTGTACACTTGGCATGCTCTCATATAAAGGTGGGTACAAATTATATAACGTGTTATATAACTTTGTTGTTATATCAGTTGTTTTATATAATGATGTTATGTAACACTAGCTGGCTTTGTCCACGTTGCAAAATAAAAGATATAACGCCTGACAAAATATGTAAAGCAATTTACTTTTGCCAACCCGTTGGATGAGGGGTTAGGGTGCTTGCCTTAACGCTCTGTTCTAGGGTTCCCGGGTTCGATTCCCAGCAGGGACAACTTTGGAAAACGAACTTTTCCAATTTGACTCTGGTTTGGATCTGGAAAGTAGTTGCAGGGCACACTTCGTTTCGCAGTCATTTGAGCATCCCGTCTGGCGGCAATAACCACCCCCTTATAGAAGACTGCCGTCAAATAATAGCACGTGTGCTGTTGTGTTTCGGTGAGTGGGTGAGGGATACCTGAGCCTATTTCCCTATCCCTCCTAATCCCTTATCCTTAATCCTATTGCAGTCGGCAGCGCACTTGCAGCAGCTTTGGCGTTGCTTGTGTTATAGGCGACAGTAACCACCTACCATCAAGTGTCAGCCTGTCTGTCGATCTTAACATAAAAAAGCCTTGGATCTTTATTTTTAGATAGCCGCATGGAATATTTAGCCTATGTCCTTACTGAAATTCTATTTTAACCATAGGTTTCAAGAGTACCTCCTACATAAATACAAACAAACAAATGTTCGAATTGTGGCGGCACCACTATATTTTTAGCTGATCCCTCGGGAACAGTATCTTTTAAAAGATAACAGATACCCTATGTTCTTTCATGTATTCCAGCATGTAGGAGGTAATCTTCGAAACTACTCATCTGTCTGCTAGAGTACCAGTATCACTTCGTCCATTGCTGAAATTTTGTGATTGCCACGTAAACTAAAGCTCTCTACCTATACCTACCACGTTAAGGAACTGTAGTACTTTTTTGATAGAGGCATTCTTCACATCTTCACAAGCCATTGTGTGGCTTCCTAGGATGTGACTGCGCTTGTGCATCAGGGGGCCACACTCGCACAGGATATGCATTGGTGTTTCTTCTGCCTCATGGCAGAAGCGACATTCTCCCGTACTATGGCTGGATGGACATAGGCTATATATTCCACGCGAGCGAAGCCGCAAACACCAGTTAGTTTGTTTACAATCGTGTAATTGAAACAACCATTATACATTATGTAGTTGCAAAACCAGATCGATTTTCAAAACACATTTCCAGAGAATATTACGAATTTGTAATTATAATTACCACTGAGCAAACAAAACTTTACATACATAGGTAATAATATGTCGACGAATAAGATATATAATATATGTAGACGTCGACTCGTGATTAAAACACAATATGTACCGTGAAATTATTTGTAATATCATACGCACATATCGTAAAACAAGCTGTGCTATGCGGTTTTACTCGTTGTTTAGAAGAAATAAAAGAAATAATTCACAATAAAAGAATAAAGGAAATAATTCAGAGTTTTTGCTATCTAGCTGGTGTTAGTCCACCAGGTGTACCAGTCAGCTCGTCTGGTAACCTTAACACAATTTTAAAAAGACCGTCAAAAAATAAATTACTACAAAAAAAAGGATCGTAATATAAATTTAGGAAATATTTGAAACATTTCTCGCGACTTGACGTCTGCTAATTTTGCTTCAAAAGCGTTTACATTTTCCCTGAAAAAAAAAATAATAATAAAAATATTTAAAAGCTTTCTAACGTCGGCGTCGACAAGTCATTAAATATTTTTACTTATTGATTGAGCGGGATTGAGCGGTTACGCTGTTGAGTTTGACGTCGCAATCAATGTTTAGGTTGAATTTTGAGACTCAACATTAAAAATATTTATTTAAAAATAGCTTATTTTAATAACAAGCACTCAGAATTCGCACAGATGCATCTTTTTTCTACAAATTTTATACACACACACATCTTTCTCGTTTATTGTTTTTTCCACTAGTGAAAAAAAGTATCAAAATAATTGCGTGGTTTAGGAGTTAGCTTGATATACAGACACACAGACAGACACGGACGGACGAATTTATACTATGTAAGAATAAAGATAGTTATTAAAATATGGTCCAGGTGGCAAGGCGCGCGGTACCGGACACTGCTTATATGTAATACTATTGATCGTAGCGTGATGTTATATAGCCCATAGCCTTCCTCGATAAATGGACTATTCAAAACAAAAAGAATTTTTCAATTCGAAGCAGTAGTTCCTGAGATTAGCGCGTTCAAACAAACAAATTCTTCAGCTTTATAAAATTATTATAGTATAGATTCATAAATAGTAATTTTCATTTTATTGTTTATATTTTATAATTCGTAATTAACTTTAATATTGAATAAGTATTGAAACTTGTTTTTTTTTTTATTTTTTTTTTTTTATGTTTAGGTCGACAGACAGGCTGACGGTCCACTTGATGGTAGGTGGCTACCGTCGCCTATAACACAAGCAACGCCACAGCTGCTGCAAGTGCGCTGCCGACTACAGTAGGATTGGATAAGGGATTAGGAGGGGATAAGGAAATGGGCTCTGGCATCCCTTACTCACTCACCGATACACAACAGCACGTATATGCTGTTATTACACGGCGGTATTCTGTAAGGAGGTGGTTACTGCCGCCAGGCGGGCTGCCCAAATGACTGCGAAACCACTCTTTTCAAATCCAGACCAGAGTCAATTTTGAAAGTAACATTAAAATTTCCAAAGTTGACCCCGCCGGGAATCGAACCCGGGGCCCCTGAGACGTTAGGCAAGCACTCTTGCCACTCATCCAACGGAATCTATAACCGGAACTTTTCCATGAATCTATAAACCGAACATTTAAATTTTAATAAAACCGTCAATTTCAAAGTTAAAGAATTTCTTCTTGAAGGTATTTCAGTTGAATATTTGAAAGTGCCTAATAAAAAGAAAGTTTATTGAAAAAAAAAATATATATATATCCTTGACAGAAACCTCCAAATGTGCCAGGAGATAGTGTTCTTTCATTACAGTTAAGTACATTACTTAACTAAGACCATAGCATGTAAGTAGTATGTGCATGTGAAAAAACATACATATTATATATCTACATACATATTACATATATGTAATAAAATCGTAAACGAGCCGTGTCTGTAAAAATATTTGAAAAAAAAAATTGAAAAAAAAAAAAAAAAAAAACACGCACACACACACACACACACAAACACACATACAGACACATAGACAGACACCCAAATCTCCTTTTCTTTCAATGACTATTTTTAATTCTAAAATTTTATATCTTATTAAATTCTGGCCTTTACAATACAAGATATGCTTAGTGTATAGGTCACCGAAAAACTATTCATATGTGTAAACTATCTGTAAATTTTAAAATAAATAAATAAATAAAAAAAATAAAATTATACGAGGACAAAAAAATAGTTTTTACAGTTTTTGTCTGCTTTGCAAAAACGGCTTAACCGACTTTCATGTGGTTTCCACTGATGTATTGCAGCAAGCTTCCGGTAATATTGGTTTCATTCCAATCTGTTGATAAACAAAAAAGTTACACGCTAATACCAGGTATCATTATGATATTATGCTATCTTAATTATAAACAATTTTAATTTTATTAAATATTATGTTTATGCGTACAATGTAGATTAAAATTGGCTTTAGGGCCTTTTCAGAGCGGCTGTGTTTTGGTGAAGTTCAAATAACTGCATTTTTGCAGCCATCTCGAAGTCTCAATGCAGGCCTTAAGGCTTTTGTATATGCTAACAAGAGGTTTTCTCCGTGTAACTATACTTTAATGAGTGGATATAAATGTACAAAAAAAAATATACGTTATTTATTGGACATTAAATGTTAATTTGAACGTTGGAAATAATTCTTATAATATTATTAATAGTTGAAAAAAAATCCCAAAGTAAAGCCTTTTTTGTTTGAATTTTTGTAACTACTTCTAAACGGCATTGAATTTCAGCATTTTTCTTTCGCATAAATTTTTGACAAGATGTTTTTCACAAAGTGTACGATTGGCGAGTCAAAATAATGATTTATTAGGCTAAAAATAACTATTATTTGTTTTCTGTACAAATTAGCGCAGTTGGGGCGGAGAAACATCTCGCTTCTATCTATCTATCTATCTATCTCTGTCCAGAACCTCAAGGCCGTTGGCAGATACAGAAGCCTTAAGGCAATTGCACCCGAGCGAAACCGGGGCGGATTGTTAGAGAAATATAAAAGAATATTACCTACCTTGAAAAAGCAAGAATAAGATGACATAGATCCACTTCATAATGAATGTTTCTCTGCAAGAACTTCACAGAATATTCATTTAATTGCAAATTGCTTTAATAACACACTATGATAAGTGTTCCAACTACGAGTGCACAACTTTTAAAATGGCCAGTACTTATAACACACATTAGCCAACTGCGCCGTGAATGCCTTTTCGCTTTGCCGAATGAAAAATGGTTGTTAATGTAGGCAAATATGCAACGCTTTGCGGCGTCGGTCTCTAACGAGAGAGAAATACTTCCCTAAATATTGCAGGCCAGTTATATTCTGTTTTATTATTTTTTAATGTTAAGATCGGCAGACAAACTGACAGTCCACTTGATGGTAGGTGGCTACCGTCGCCTATAACACAAGCGACGCCAAAGCTGCTGCAAGTGCGCTGCCGACTACAGTAGGATTAGGGATTAGGAGGGGATAGGGAAATGAGCTCTGGCATCCCTTACTCACTCACGGAAAACAGCACACGTGCTGTTATTTCACGGTGGTCTTCTGTAAGGGGGTAGTTACTGCCGCCAGAAGGGCTGCCAAATGACTGCGAAACGCCTGCCTGCCATTACTTCCCAGATCCAGACCAATTAAAACTTAATTAACTTTTATATTAAATAATATAAAAGTTCATTTTCAAAGTTGACCATGCCGGGAATCGAACCCGGGAACCCTAGAACAGAGCGTTAAGACAATCACCCTAACCACTCATCCAACGGGCTCGTCAAAATAGCGGTTTTTTTTTGCAAATTATACATATAGACAAACCGTCCTCGTTTATCGCTATCGATTAGTGAAAACTGTATCAAAATAAGTTGGGTGGTTTAGGAGAAGTTAGCGGACAAACAGACAGACGCGAACGGTGACTTTATTTTTAATAATATGTATAGATATAAATTGAATTCCCTTTATCATTATCGTAATAATATTATAAATTCGAAAATTTGTGAGGATGTATGTTTGTTAGTACTTCAATCAAAAACGGCTGAACGGATTTCGATGAAATTTGGCACACATATAGTTTATTACTTGGATTAATATGTAGGCTACCTTTATCCTGGAAAAATGTGAGATTTTTAAAAAACGCACTACAGCGCGTAGAAACTCGCTGACACAGCTAGTAATTATATAATTCTATAATTTTTGTTTATATTTTTACTCGAGAAGAACTTTTATCATTAGTCAACCTTATTAATATTTTTGTTACGTATCAAAAATATTAATACCATCTCCTTATCCCCTCCTAATCCCTTATCCTTAATCCTACTGTAGTCGGCAGCGCACTTGCAGCACCTGTAGCGTTGCTTGTGTTATAGGCGACGGTAGCCACCTACCATCAAGTGGACCGTCAGCCTGTCTGTCGACATAACATTAAAAAAAAATATGATAATTTTTCTAATTCGAGCGAAAATTTTATATTGTGGCTTATTGTCAAATAGGAGCTGGGTTCTTAACTGAAATCTGATATAATAATATAATTGAATAGAACATCGTTTATCTAAGATTAGAGTTTGAATATTAATAATTGAGTTATTAAGTTTGACCAGCAAGTTATATCAGCAGTCACATCTGAAGGTTTCCCGAGTGTTTAAACAGCTATCAGTTACGGTGACCACACGATATATACCTTTCAGTACTAGCCTTTGTGGCCGACTTCGTACGCGCCCCTTTTAAACATATATTTAAGTCTTTTCGTGGACTCGCACTCGGAAGACTCAGTACGCATTTTGCCTAGTACGTCTCATCTCTAAAAACTAAAATAAGCGTTAACTATAAGCGTTACGTTATCTGTTACTTTGACATTTGTGCGACAGCTGACGCATGCGTTTATGTTACCTATATAATTAGTCGTTCGTCGGAGTTGTCATACAAAGTTTTATTATATTTTTATATGTTATATTATATAAAAATATTTTAAGACGATCACTCGGAAACCGTACTTACTTTTCTGTATGAAAAGTACCATATTATGTCCTTTTCTATAACGTGCAAAATATCATGATGATTGGTTGAGTAGTTAAGGCGTGAAAGCGTAACAAACAAACAAACAAACACACTTTCTCGTTTAAAATATTAGTTATTATTTCATTTCTAATTTACAGTTTTATGTTTATGTACCTAATTGTAGAAATATTTTAAAGTTTTGTTTATACTATTTAAAATGTTCAATCTTGCTTTGGTATAATTGTATACATATAATATAATCGTAAACGAGCTGTGTATGTATATTATATATTTAAATAAAATAAAAAATAATAATATACAAGTTGTACTTATGTTACCGAAGTCAAAAAAAAATAGTTTTTAGAATTTTTGTCCGTTTGTCTGTGCGTTTGTTCGCGCTAATCTCAAAAACGGCTTAACCGATTTGAATGCGGTTTTCACTAATGTATTGCAGCAAGTTTCCCGTAACATTTAGTGTTTGTTTCATTACAATCGGTTAACAAACAAAAAAGTTACGCGCTATATCGTGTACCACGCGTACGAAGTTGCGGGTTCAGCTAGTATGAAAGTAAATATTAAAAGAGTTTTATAATTTATTAATATCTTTTACCGGATACTTCGTCCTTTCCCCTTTTAATTAGACGTTGAATTTTTTATTTTTCTTTTTAGATTATCCCTCGGGAATAATACTTTTTTCTGCATGAAAAGTACTCTATATCCGCTTATTTACCACTGATAACGTGTATGCAAAATTTAACAATGATCTATAAATTACTTGCGGAGATTTGCGGTTTTGAACAAACGTAAATTAAATTTTAAAATGTTAAATTAAAATCTGCTCTGTGCACTTTTTTTGACCTTATTGAATAGTACAATGCCTTATCTATCATATAAAACAACTGCTAAGTGCTTATAAGCACTATTTGTTGAACTACGATGACTACGACCTCATGCAGCTAGAATCTTTTATGTTCAAAATTTACTCTATTATCAAAATAGTAAATAAAGTATTAAACTTTCATGTTTAAAAGACCAATAAGTTTACGTATAACAAGCCTAAGTTTCTAATAAAATACTATTTTTAGGTTTGAATTATTCAACCACACTCTAGTACAGTCGCGATTATTTTACGAAACATTTATTATAACTTTTTAGGGTTCCGTACGTCCGAATTAAAAAAAAAACGGAACCTTTATAGGATCACTCGTGTGTCCGTCTGTCCGTCGCTCACAGTCAATTATCTCGGAATTTATGTACTAGACCGATTAAGTTGAAATTTGGTACACATATCAATTTCTGTGACCCAAACGCAGACGTGTGACGTGGGGCGCAGGGAGGTCATTTTTGGGGGGAAGGTGGAAAATAAAAAAAAAATTTGAAAACTGCATCGTGTGACATATCAAATGGAAGGTCTTGTTGTGAACATCTTTAATATATATTTTTTGTAATTTTAAAATAAATAGTTTCGAAGTTATTCAAGAAAATAGACGAAAATTGACCATCCCCCCCTTAACTCCGAAACTACTGAACCTAAAATTTAAAAAAAAAATACAAAAATTAGTTTTCTACTTATAGATTATAGGAAAACGATAGTTTCTTTCGGGCTGATGAAATTATAGACAATTTTTTCATATCTCTACTATCTTATACTGATATTATAAAGCATCTTTGAAACTACTCATCCGATTTAAAAACTTTTTTTAGCTAAATATTCCAGACGGGCGAAGCCGCAGGTACGAGCTATCCAAAAATAAAAACCTCACGCTTAGCAAATGTACAATTTAAACCATTACATATTTCTTTTATTTTAATCGCGGACGAAGTCACAGGCAAAAGATAGTTAATACAAATTACAGTTAAATCATGTTTTGTTTTTAATAACAAAATGTTACACCCAAATAAATGAAGTCAAGGCCTTCCTACTACAATAGATAAATATCTATATGGCTTCAGCAAGTTGAAAGTCAAACACAGAACTTGAATAGTAATTATACGTTAATTTGATATCCGTCATAGATTCCCGGTAACCGAAATCCTCTATCCGATATCTAATCCCGTCCCCAAACCATAATCCTACAAACACAGTATCAGTGTCCTATTACCAGTGTTTATATCAGTGTACTTTAATATTAACCAATATTAAGTTTGCGTTAATAAAATATATTAAATTTAAAATTAATATTCAATTATTTAATATAATTTAGGTATTATTAAATATTTTGCCAACCAACCCCAAAACAATTTATTACAAATAAAATTATCATACGAAATTAAAAACTATATAAATTTCGCATTTCCATGTTATAGGCGACAACAACCATAGTTTAGTAGTAGCGGGGCACACTGTGTTTCGCAGTCATTCGGGCAGCCCGTCTGGCGGCAGTAACCACCCCCTAACAGAAAACCAGCGTGAAATAACAGCACGTGTGCTGTTGTGTTTCGGTGAGTGAGTAAGGGATGCCAAATCCCATTTCCCTATCGCCCTCCTAATCTCTTATCCTTAATCCTACAGTAGTCGGCAGTGCACTTGCAGCACCTGTGGTGTTGCTTGTGTTATAGGTGACGGTAGCCACCTACCACCAAGTGGACCGTCAGCCTGTCTGCCGATCTTAAAATAAAAAAAAAAAGCACATCAACCTACATGCTGTTATTTGTCGGTAGTCTTTTGTAAGGTGATGGTTATTGCCGCTGTACAGCCTATAATTTAAAAAAAAAGTATGTACATAATTAACATTGATTATGAAACTATTAATTGAACAATGAAGTAGTGGCAGGGCACACTGCGTTTCGCAGTCAATTGGGCAGCCCTTCTGGTGGCAGTAACCACCCCCTTACACAAGACCACCGTCAAATAACAGTACATGTGCTGTTGTGTTTCGGTGAGTGAGTAAGGGATGCCAGAGCAGATTTCCCTCACTCCTTACCCTTCCTACTGTAGTCGGCAGCGCACTTGCAGCAGCTCTGGCGTTGCTTGTGTTATAGGCGACGGTAGCCACCTACCATCAAGTGGGCCGTTAGCCTGTCTGTCGATCTTAACATAAAAAAGACCTATAATTAATGAGGTCGTAGCTACGACCTTTTATAAGGTCGTAGCAATATATTAAAAAAAAATGACATTCCTGGGACATAATTGAAGGTTTGCATCGCAACAAAAAAACTGAAATTAGTTTTATATCTAGTATAATTAATCCCTAAAATGTGCAGAATTTGCACATTCTGCAAATTTCTTTTGCAATTGAATTCTTGTAATTACTGACTAAAATCCAAAAATGACTAACATCCTACCTATTATGTATGTACAGAAACGGCCAATTTACGATTTTATTATAATATGTATAATTTACACACTCTATTATTTATTTTTAATTCGAATTTCAAAAAAGCACTGGTAAAATATGTATTACTGGCCAGAACGATTTTAAACTAATTACACTGGCACATCGAAACTGACACCACTTCACAATAAATTTTACACTGAACAGAGTGTGTGTTTGTTTTCTAAACACTTGTGTAAACCACACATTGCAGACAAAATACGTATGTGTTATTGTTCGCGTACTGTTTGCTCTTAAGGCTACTGTCGTTACAGATGTGCGAGTCTGAGAAGATGGTGCGTGTAAAAATTACTGAGCGGATTTTGAAGGAACTGTACAGAAATATAGCTTATACATCAGAATATAAAATGGGATACAATTTATAAAAAATATTCAGGCGAAATCCCTACAATAGTTAGTATTAAAAATGCTAAAGTTAATGTGTACGTACGGATGTTTATTACTCTTTCACGCAAAACTTAACGGACTTTAAGGCTGCGTACAAAGCAAAAAATACTTCTAATTTCACCCGCGTGGCCCCATAAGCGATTGTGACTGATCATGTGAAACAGTGCGCATTGAAGTATGCATAACATGAGACGGAAGATGGCGCATTACCCACAATAAAAATGTTATAAGTGCCAAAAGTATTAAATATTAATTACTCGTAAACTACAATGTCAAATGAAAAATTAATCCTCAAAGCCCTAAATAATCTGGAAAGTGAGATTACTGATATTTTTTTAGGTTTGTATTGTGTGTCCTTTTGAAAATAAAACAAAAAACGATAAAAATGAGAGGTAATTTGGTGATTTTTTTCTATCGAGAAAATTTCATCCCATAAAATTTTCTTTTTCACATTTCACTTTTATTTATAATGTATTAATCTATATATAAATATTTTCTTTTTTGGACTTTACAAACTTAGATAAAATTCAATTCTAGGGTTAGCTATTTCTCTTTATACGCGCTCTTAATGAAATTTTACAATTATACAAATAGGATTCATAATATGTCAAAATTACTATAATCTAAATATATTTACGCGGTTGAGTCTCGAGCCAAAGCTAGTAGTATTATAACGCCTTAAATAATATACAAGAAGAAAAGTGCGTTAAAATAATTTACAAAGTCAAATACTTGCTTCGGTAGTACATACATACTAAAATTGGAACGATACAAAGAAGATTAGCATGGCCCCTGCGCAATCTCTTTGACGAGCCCATTGGATGAGTGCTTAGGGTGATTGCCTTAACGCTCTGTTCTAGGGTTCCCGGGTTCGATTCCCGGCAGGGTCTACCTTGAAAAATGAACATTTCAAATTTGTCTCTGGTCTGGATCTGGAAAGTAGTGGCTGAGCACACTGCGTTGCGCAGTCATTTGGACAGCCCGTCTGGCGGCAGTTACCACCCCCTTAAAGAAGACCACTGTGAAATAACAGCACGTGTGCTGTTGTGTTTCGGTGAGTGAAGTAAGGGATGCCAGAGCCCATTTCCCTATCCACTCCTAATCCCTTATCATTAATCGCTGGACTTGGATAAAACTTCGCAGAAAGATAGGTAATGTCATGTATAGTAACATGAGATACTTTAATTCCGTTTAAAGTGTAATTTAGTTTTGTAATGAATATAATGAAGTCGCGTATTATCCTTTGCCTGTCTTATCCCTTATCCTATAACATGTCAAAGCACTTGCATCCCTCGCGGTGTTGTTTGTGCTTATAGGCAAAATTCAGCCTGTCTAATACTCTTTATCCTAACATCGACTAAATAAAATGATTCCATTTAATCGAATAGATTTATTAACAGAAAACGAAACTTGATTCGTAGTATTAGCGTTCGATTTGAACTTTGAATTATTGAAAGAAATTGATTCTTGACATAATTAAAGTCCGTAGGGACAATGTCACGTTTATTAACATTTGCTTTATATAACGCCTTTATTAAAAATAAAATAAAAAATATAACGTCTGACTACTTTTGCCAAGCACAGTGGCGTAGTTACACTTTCAGCGCTCTGGAGCAAAATTTTTAAAGCGCCCCCTCTCATTTTTTGAACGATCGATTGTAACATTGTAATTTTGCGAACTTGTAACTAAACATTGCATGCATATAGCTAATTAAAATATTATTATTATCAAGAAGAATATGCTGAAAGATTACAGATTCATTATCAATATTTATTATAAATGAAAAAAAAAAATCATACACAAACCTCCAGATGATTCATTTCGAGGTTTGTATATAATTCCTCACGTGCCGATATGAGAGAGAGGCGTTTGAAAAATTTTGCTCCAGGGCGCTAAAAGTAAAGCTCATAATACGCTTCTTTGCTTTGAAATTGATTTAGTTCCGTTTTCCGCTACCTTTTCTGGAGTACATGTAATTACCGGATATTTGTTTCAGTTATAGATGTCTGTTGGAAACTAAAATGTTCCGAAAAAGTGAATTATGAATATTTATAATTAGGTGGGCATTTTCGATTGGCTATTGGCTAAAACATTGGGTGATGTCACACATCACCCTTAATAGAAAATGATAGGTTCTATCATTTTCTATGATACTTGCACATTATGTATATTGTTAGTTTATATTTTAATTTTAATTTTCTACAATGTAATATAATTTAAAAAGCTATGGACACAATGAAGTCTGAAATAAAGTTATTATTATTATTATTATTGACAAAAACTTAGAAATAAAAAATTGCGCCCCCCAGGCCCCGGCGCGGCGCCCTGGAGCAACTGCTCCCACCCGCTCCCCGACGCTACGCCCCTGGCCTAGCGTCTGATCTTTATTGGATTCTGAAAATGGATGCCCGTATGCGTTTGCATTATTCTGCGTTTGTATTTGGTACGATTAAGTCTGGTACGCCCAAGTGTCTATTTGACAAACTTATCTGGGAACAGACTAACATTCGCTATAGAGCTTGTAAATGTATTAACCCTTTGTCCATTCCCAGGTTCCGTTCCGCTTTCTTCAGGGGCTGTTTTCGTTACCGTGCCTCGAAATGTTGGAATAATCTTCCGCCCCCGCTACGCGATCTTACATCTCTGGGATGTTTTAAGAAAGGACTTCGCTCATCATTAATGGATCCTGCAGAGAAACGCTCAGGTCTTTGATTCACGGGGAAGGGTGGTGACAGTTTGGGCCGGCCGACGCGACGTGCCCGGGCGCATGCCGCGGCGCACGTCGCGTGACAACCTCAGGGCGTCAGAAGGGGACGTGTCTGACGCCCTGAAACATCCAATAAGGATGAGTGGCAGCTCACGGCATTCCAGTGGGCCGCCACATTTGAAATGAGGCAAAGCCATTGCCCTAAGCTGGGTTAGATTAGGTTAGCCTATGGCGGTGCGTGGGGATCCGAGGATAAGGCCTCGCTGTGAACTCGGACCCGCACATCAGCGCTGACGGTGGAATCGGGGGGGGGGGGGGGGGGGGGGGTTTGTGGGTTAGCTAGTAATATCTGTTTACATATATTACTAGCTAACCCAGCATACGTTGTCGTGCCAGAACCGGAAAATAATTCCGCAAACCGATTGTGGCGCCACCTATCGGGTCAAATATTATTTTCAAACCATATGTTATTAAAGTAACGCGTCACTTCACGTCCATGAGCGACACGACGGTTAAATTATTTGAATATTCTTTATACAAACATACTAAAACGAGATAAAAAAGGGGGTGGGGGTAGGAGGGTGAAAAATACTTTAGGACCTTCTCATACCTACCATACCAAATATACAAAAAAAAAAATGCATAAAAATCGGTCCAGCCGTTTCAGAGAAGTTTTGTTACAAACACTGTGACAAGAGAATTTTTAGATTTTTTTAGCCTTTGGCCGCGAATTCGTCCGCGTGCTAAGGCGTTGAAAGTGTCGCTTCTGCCATGAGGCAGAGGAAACACCAATGCATATCCTGTGCGAGTGTGGCCCCCTGATGCACAAGCGCAGTCACAACCTAGGAAGCCACACAGTGGCTTATGAAAATGTGAAGAATGCCTCTATCAAAAAAGTAGGTACTACAGATCCTTAACGTGGTAGGTATAGGTAGAGAGCTTTAGTTCACGTGGCGATCACAATATTTCAGCAATGGACGAAGTGATACTGGTACTCTAGCAGACAGAAATAGCCACTAAGAAGATAAAATAATTATACCTTACCTTGTATCATCACATAGAAAGGTACAAATTAATTGTGTTTATCCTCCCTAGATCGATTACTAATCGCTGTAAGCCCGCGATAATCGAGTCTCCATTCGATTATTTCCATTAGCGTGTCATTAATGGCGTTAGGAATTTCAACTCGGCATCCGTAAACTTTTAAGCTGATCGATTGTAGCTTAAACGATCAAAGACACTTCTTGGGGGGAGTCAAGAGCGTACAACGTACACAAATTTCACAGAATTTTACGAACATTTTACAACCTTTTAATAGTAATATTATAAGTGCGAATGTTTGTGTCAATCATGCCAAAACGGCTAAGCTGATTTGGGTGAAATTTGACACACAGATACTTTATTATCAGGATTAACATATAGGATCCTTTTTCTGCTGGAAAAAAGCAGCAGTAGCCTTGTGGCTAACAATAGTTTTCAGTGATTATTGCCACAATATATCACTGAAAACCGCATTCAAATCGGTTAACCCGTTTCTGAGATTAGCGGACAAACATACAAACAGACAAAAATTCTAAAAACTATTTTTTTTACTTCGGTAGCCGTACTCGTGTACAAATTGTTTTTTTGAAAAAATATTTAATGTCTGTACATTGTATACGGCATAGATATTTTATACACATATGTATTATTGTATATTTTATACACATATGTATAAAATATCTATATGTATAAAACATCATACATATTAAGCGAACGTTGTTTTCAACTCTCTATTGCGACTTCAGGATAGTACCTATTAATATTTTCTGTTCTTTGTATTAAGATTTACAACTTTATTTTTTTGTAATAATAATAATAAATCCCTTCAGTTAGCTCACACCATAATTAAACAGGAGCTCCTAAATTTTAAACAAACAGAAAAAGTTTCCATTTCAAAACCGTTTGTAACGACGATTCAGAACAGTGTGCTTTATAAGGCTAACAATTGATATTGGAACACCAACTTGGAAGTGAGTTGTGAATGGTTACGGGAATATGGCGGCGACTTTGAAGTCTTTGTCGGAATGTAAACGTATTTAGTCTTTGTGTAAATTTAATTAATTCTCAATAAAATCAAATGTATTATTGTATATTGGTTACATAATTTAATTCCTATGGTAAATGTGAATATTTGGAATTATTTTATCATAACTTCTTTGTTTTTAGTTAAATTAAATGAATAAGAGATACAGAGTGCTTTTCGTATTTTCGTCAAACATAGTATTTTAAATAGAACAGTTGGCATAGAGAAAACGTAGGAGAAAATTAATCTAATTTAAATATAAATATTTAATACACGGCTCGTTTACTATTTTATTATATGTAAAGATTTAATTTGCATGTTTCTATGTACCAAAGAGCGATGAACGATACGAATGAAATAAGAAAAGTTCATTTCCAAATTTGGCGCTGCCGAAATCGAAACCGCCTTCCCCTTTCTTCTATCGGACATGCAGACGTACGGCTGGTTACCATCCTCACCTTGTCGAAATCCCTCTAATTCGGACCAAGCGCTTTAAAACATCTTTTTGTGATGCGCACTGCTAAGGATTGGAACTCCCTGCCGGCGTCTGTATTTCCGAGCTCATATAACCCAAATGTTTCAAGGTTCGAGTGAATAGGCATCTTCTGGGTGAGCTCGCTCCATCTTCGGCCTCATCCTTCCTACATGGATAGATGCTGGTCAAGAGCAAACCCATCTATAGTAAAAAAAAAAATCCGGTATGCCTGAGTCAGAGCACTACGACAAGCACCCAACCACTCGACCAATAAGTTTCTCAAATTTTGAATATTGTCCCTATGACGTTTATAATTACTGCTCTATCATAATGTCTCTTAATATGTAATAACAATAATAATAAAGCTTTATTATTCCATGCAAAAATTTACAAAGTTATAATTAATTAATTGATATAACATAATTAGAATAAAAACAATATATTAAACTTTATTGATTCTCAAATATCTAATTATTTGCAATTGTCATAGTCAAAAAGCCTCCTTCAAGGTGCATCACTTCTTTCTATCTTTGGCGGTTTTTAGTCTCGTATGTAGTACGTGATAAATCGTGGTTGTAAGAATTTGGGCATATATGCAATATACATCTTACTCGTACTGATTCCATTTTGCTTCATGCTGTAATCGTATGGTTCATGCTATATTCATGCCAGAAACACAGGGTATTTTAAATTGGCTTCAAAATTATAAAGCTCGGTTTAAAAATTTATTTTAATACTAATAGGTATTAACTTTAAACTTACATTCAGAATGAAACATTTAAATTGTTTAAGTAATCCGATATTTTTGGTAAGAAACCCGGTTTAGACGCTCTGATAGACAAACGTTTGAATATGATATTAACGCGATTAAAGGATTTTGTCGAATGAATTCTTGGGGCGCGTTTAATTTGCATAATTTACTAGGATTATGATAATGGTGACAATATTAATTTTGATCCACAACCGACCATTTTGGCAGAACCTCCTTCCGTTACACTTTGTCCAAACATATAGTACTTATTACTTCCATGGTCCAAACATTTATTTCAATTTTGACAACTCGAGTTAGTGATTCGTTACGAATAGATTTCTTATTAAAATCGATTCTATTTAGAAGTTTTAGTCGATTTAACACACTGATATCGGCTAGGCTAACCACTAGGCCATACACGTCATACAGTCAGGCAACGAATGTACTTGCGTAGAGCAACGTTCGGCGATGTACATACATTCACTCAATATCCACAGCTCTCAATATACAATTAATAAACAAAAATAAACCGTATCTAACAGCCAATTAAAGATTTTACATCTGTATAAAAGGAAAAAAAGGAAAAAAAGCAACAAAAAGGAAAAAAGTTAAGCAAAATACATAACTAAGTCATACATCATCACATATTATATATAAATACATACACATACAAGCCTATTACAATACTACTCACTTAAAAATGCCACAGTTAAAAATAACATAATGAATGTACTCGCTAGCAAGTAAGAATGTTGCCAACGCTATTCCTGAAACAGAATAAATCTGCCGAGGAGAATTTGTCATTGTACGATGAAGACTCAGCCCTGGATTTGTCAATAGGCCGTATAGGCCTATGGGCGGCAGCGGCCTAGGGGCGGCGGATTTTAGAGGGTTTTCGCACGCTTTCAGAAGCCATCAAATTCTTGTGCGATAATAAATGCAATAATAATAATTACCTAATAAAGGCCTAGGTCTACCTAGGCCACGAGGAAGAGGCGGCACAAAGTGAAGGGGCCTATACTCAAGCAAAGTATAAATCCGTAACCGTACAATCGATTTTGATTCGGTTTTAACTTATGGTGAATAAACGAGGAAGGTTTGTGTATTTTGCAGAAAAAGTACTTTTTTTTTTGCAAAAATTAAAATAAAATTCATCAAGTTTTCCGACTAGATGTGTGACCGAGTCTGTCAAAAACATATATGCCGGAGCGGTCAGTCGGTGCCCGCGAATTCGTACGCGTTTTAAAAATAAAATAGGTACATAATATTGTAACGTCTGATAAATATTGACGCTTGGCATTTTTTTTTTTTTTTTTTTATTATAGATGGGTTTGCTCTTGACCAGCATCTTTCCATGTAGGAAGGATGAGGCCGAAGATGGAGCGAGCTCACCCAGAAGATGCCTATTCACTCGAACCTTGAAAAGATTTGGGTTATATACTTTTGATAGTTTTAGCCTGAAATTCTATTGCATCTATTGGTGAAAGAATTTTTTAAATCGGAAGAGCAGTTTCGTAGTTTCGTAGATTACTTCCTACATATTTACAAACAAACATACAAAATTTACCTCTTTATTTTTTTTTTATTTTTTTTATGTTAAGGTCGGCAGATTGATGGTAGGTGGCTACCGTCGCCTATAACACAAGCTACGCCTAAGCTGCTGCAAGTGCGCTGCCGACTGCAGTAGGATTAAGGATAAGGGATTAGGAGTGGGATAGGGAAATGGGCTCTGGCATCCCTTACTCACTCACCGAAACACAACAGCACACGTGCTATTTTATCACGGTGGTCTTCTGTAATATTAGTCTTTATAATATTAGTACAGATTTGAGAAATACAATAACGTCGGGTTCTGCCCCAATAAGACCAAATCAATTATACATTCATCCCTTAGCAATTATAATCGAACAAATTATTGCTCTCTGAATTGCTTCTGCTCGTCAAATGAAAATCAATAGATCCTTTCACTGTTTCAATAGAAGTAAATAATTTAATAATTGTACTTATAATAAATATATAATTAATTTTATTATTAATTTTAACCTAAACACTTATTAAATGATAGCAAACCGCCTTCCGCTAAACAACCTATTGTTACGACTAACTATGGAACGTTCTGAAAAAAGCGTTCGCGCCGGCCGAAAGTCTCGAACGTCCCACTCTATCGATGGTAGCCACGCCACTTCCCGATTAGTGTCAAAGGAAATTGGTCTTAATGTTTACAACATAGAGTTTACATTCAACAGATATAGCATTCCCGAACTTTCAATGGCTCGTTTACAATGTTATTTATATATCTAGTAAATTCGAAATACATGAAGGCGTTTGGCGTGAAAATGTTACTAAATGTTACGGGAAGCTTGCTATAATAATACATCAGTGAAAACCGCATTCAAATCGGTTAAAATTTTTTTGAGATTAGCGTGCAAAAAGGCAAAGACAAACAGACAAAAAAAATATATAAGCTATGTTTTTGATATCAGTTACATAAGTACAACGTGTTCAAATTGTTTTTTTTTTTTTTTTTTTTTTTAAAATACTTAATGTAGAGACACTGCTCGTTTACGATTTTATTATATCATACTAACTGACCCAGCAGACGTTGTCCTGCTCGAACCAGAAAATAATTCTCTAGCCCGATTGCGGCGCCACCTATCGGGTCCAATTTTATTTTCAAACTATGTGTCAAAATGATGCGACACTTCACGTCAATGAACGACGGTTACATTATTTGGATATTGTTCATACAAAAATACTAAAATCGCGATTTAAAAATGGGGGGTGGGGGTAGAAGGGTGAAAAATACTTTACGACCTATTCTCATACCTACCAAATATACACATAACATTTCATAAGAATCGATCAAGCCGTTTCGGAGGAGTTTTATTACAAGCACTGTGACACGGAATTTTATATATTCGATGTATACGTAGATTGTAATTAGTGGTAAAAGGACTTTAATACCACCTAATATTGTTCAAATAATTTATTATTGTTTAATTAATATTTAATACTACCTTTTAAATTAAAACCTATATATATATATATATATATATATATATATATATATATAATATATATATATGTAAATACATTATTTACTGTAAATTTTACGTAAAATAGTAACAGACATCCATACATCCATTTCACAATCTTTTTCATTGTTGATATTAGTACGTTTCACAAGTGTTAAATTAAACAATAGGGGATCGGACAGTAATCAGATTAAAATCTAAAATGTACTTAGAAAGAAAATATATAATTTTTTACGATTATTTATCGAATAATAATTTAATATAATTCATTTAAATATTTTTAAATGAAGAAATAAAATTTTATTATTTACAATATTTTTAATCTACATAATATACTGAAACACCAATCACAGTGCGTGACGTCATTTGTGGGCAATCATTGTCTTATGCCAATGCAGCTGTTTTGTTATGATATGACCACAAATGACGTTACGCGCTCTCAGATGAACTATCGTGGCGTTTTGGCGGCATTTTCAAACAAACAATATTAAAACAAGATTTTGAGTACCTAAAAGGCTATAAATAAATAAAATAGTATTTTTTATGGGAATAAATATCCATGAAGATTAATTTAAAACACTTTCTGAAAATTTGTCCGATCCCCTATTGTGTTAGAATTACTTGAATTCCATAATACATATATTTAGTATTCTACACGTGTGTTTGAGTTCACAGCAAAATATTTGCATTTGAATAAAGAAATAATTTGAAACTCGCGTCACACGCCGCCGACGCAATTGAAATATATATCGCATCGAGTGTCGATATTTTGATATGTGGTTTATTGAGAAAACTGACATGAATAATTCTGGTTTATTCATGAATAAACCAGATTACGAGAATCCCTCACAATCACCGCGCCGCGGTCACCGGCTTTTTTTCATTCAAAAGCCTTACCATTACCTATTTTAATTTGGACTAGACTAGACTAGAGTTTCTATTGGCCAGCATCTATCCATGTAGGAAGGATGAGGCCGACGATGGAGCGAGCCCACCCAGAAGATGCCTATTCACTCGAACCTTGAAAAGATTTGGGTTGTATGAGTCTTTTACGTCTTTTCTGACATCTGTTAGTAATTATTATGCTTTCTACAAAAATGGGCATTGGCAGAGTAGCCTATGATAAACAATAGAACACAACGAACCGGCGCCGGCGATGAATCGGCCGGCGCTGAAATGGCTTGGCGGCTATGAATCTTCCCATCCCGGTGTAATTTGGTAATGGGGTTTAATAGATGTAGATATTAAAAAATCTGAACTGCGCACTGACTTGAGCGCGTTTCGCGACCACATATGCGATTAATTTTCGAATGTTAATTCCAAGTGATGATTGATTGATTGATGTCCATTACAAATAGGTGAATTGATTCCGGAGATTACCTTCCTCCATATTGAAAAATCTAACAAAATCTGCTCCCCTCTGTTTAATGTTATTAAACAGACGCGCTCCTGTTTTGCCCGAGTACACTTGGAGGATGTCTAGTCTATGTCTAGTCCTATAATAATATACTGCAACCATAACTATACAGATTATGCTCTCGACTGTACAATAATACGAATTACTAAAAGAAAGAAATATATTTTACAATTCAGTGGCTCGTCCCATTGGGTCGAATTGTTCTTGGGATTAGGGTTGCCAGGTGACCGGCTTTTAACAGTCGTGTCCGGCCAAATATATTATACAAGTCCGGCCCGCCCGGCTTTTGTTAGGATTTGGTCAACCCGCAGCGGCCAGAATGACATGGACATGCGTGATTCGCGATCTTACAAATTACTTTAAGAAAACTATATGTGATACTTTTTTTTAATTATTTTTTATTAAAGAATGGTTTCCTCTTGATCAGCATCTATCCATGTAGGAAGGATGAGATCGACGATGGAGTGAGCTCACCCAGAAGATGCCTATTCACTCGAACCTTGAAAAAAAAAAAAAAATAAGAAAAACTTAACAAAGAGTGGTGCCATTCTTAAAGTAATAAATGCACAAATAAAAAGAACTATTTCCTTTAAAAACCCGTGTGTCAAGCTTTTGTTGCAAAATGTCCGGCTAAATATGAGTCTGTAACCGGATTTTCGATTTTGAGGCCTGGCAACCCTACTTGGCATGGATCAATAAAAGGTTCATTGTTGGTTGGATACATGCTTTTGTGTACGAGAAAATCACTGTTTTATTATTACAAATATATATATATTAAATTACTAAAAGGTAAATAATCCCTTATCCAATCCCTTATCCCTCCTAATCCCTTATCCAATCCTACTGTAGTCGGCAGCGCACTTGCAGCAGCTTTAGGCGTTGTTTGTGTTATAGGCGACGGTAGCCACCTACCATCAAGTGGACCGTCAGCCTGTCTGTCGACCTTAACATAAAAAAAAAGGCGCAGAAACATGTGAAATGCCAACCAACAGCAACAACTATGCTGGCATTAATGACAAATGTCAAGGACTGTATAGCGGTCAAGAATAGCTTTTCTTTTACTATGGGAACGCATTAGCAGAAGTGCTGTCAACATAAAAAAGTTATAATTTTACTTAGTAAAATCCGTATTAAAATCTGATACCCTTACCATCAAGTGGACCGTCACGACCTTTCTAATATAAATAGTCAGCTAAAAGAAGCTGAGAGCTGCGAATATTGCTAATCCATTATTTTTAAATTAGCACTTGGCCGTTGGATGAGTGGTTAGGGTGATTGCCTTAACGCGCGGTTCCCGGGTTCGATTCCCGGCAGGGTCGACTTTGAAAAATGAACTTTTCAAATTTGGATCTGGTCTGGATTTGGAAAGTAGTGGCAGGGCACACTGCGTTTTCGCAGTCATTTGGGCAGCCCGTCTGGCGGCAGTAACCACCCCCTTACAGAAGACCACCGTGAAATAACAGCACGTGTGCTTTTGTGTTTCGGTGAGTGAGTAAGGGATGCCAGAGCCCATTTCCCTATCCACTCTAAATCCCTTATCCTTAATCCTATTGTAGTCGGCAGCGCACTTGCAGCAGCTTTGGCGTTGCTTGTGTTATAGGCGACGGTAGCCACCTACCATCAAGTGGACCGTCAGCCTGTCTGCCGAACTTAACATAAAAAAAGCACTGAGTGTGCATACCTACACTCAAGCTTCTTAAATCAAATTAACCAGCTCAAGCTAACTTAGGCTACGAATTCATAAAAATCAATAAACCTATAAAATATCAGTTGTTTTTAAAATTCTATTCAAACGTGAAAACGTGATTTATATGAATTTTGTCTCCGTGTTGATTTTTATTTTTTTTCTCCGTCGGTTTTAACGATTTGCACGAGCCGAAAAAAATTCTGCGTTTGCTACCTATCAAAGACTGGACACAGCTTTGTAATATAGAACATTTTGCTCGCGACTTTGGACGCGTCCCTCGAGAATAGAACTTTTCTTTGCATAAAAGGTACCCTATACGGTGGAATAACAAACAAACAAACTAACTTTATAATATTATATTAAGGATTTTTTGTCAATACCTATATTTATTAGTTACTAGCTGAGCCCGTAGGGCGTAACTTTTTTGTTTATAAACCGATTGGAATGAAAAAACACTAAATGTTACGGGACATTACATCAGTGAAAACCGCATTCAAATCGGTTAAGCCGTTTCTGAGATTAGCGTGCAAAAACGCACAGACAAATAGACACGCCTATTTTTTTTACATCGTTAAAATAAGTACAACGTGTTCAAATTGTGTTTTTTTTTAATAATATTTTTTTTAATAATTCTAAGTAGTGGCAGGGCACACTGCGTTTCGCAGTCATTTGGACAGCCCGTCTGGCGGCAGTAACCACCCTCTTACAGAAGACCACCGTGAAATAACAGCACGTGTTTCGGTGAGTGACTAAGGGATGCCAGAGTCCGTTTTCCCTATCCCCCTTCCTAATCCCTTATCCTTAATCCTACTACAGTCGGCGGGGGGGCGCAATTGCAGCAGTTTAGGCGTTGCTTGTGTTATAGGCGACGGTAGCCACCTACCATCAAGTGGACCGTCAGCCTGTCTGCCGAACTTAACATAAAAAAATATATATTAAATTTACAGATATACGGCTCGTTTATGATTTTATTATACTATATAGCTATGTTGCCAAAAGGCACCGAGAAATCTGATTTCATACCACATATAATATACTAGCTGAACTCAGCCACGCTTCGCTGCGGCCCATACGGCGGCGGCGTGTGCATGGGGCGCGCGGTACTGGACACTGCTTTTATATAATACTATTTATCGTAGCGCGATGTTATATAGCCTACAGCCTTCCTCGATAAATTGACTATTCAAAACAAAAAGAATTTTTCAATTCGAACCAGTAGTTCCTGACATTAGCGCGTTCAAGCAAACAAACTCTTCAGCTTTATAATATTACTACAGATTTGTAGTGGCATTGAAATGGTGTTCATATTGTCAAATTTCAAGACGAAAAGCCGGGGGTCACAGCTAGTTCACTTAAATAAGAATCAATAAACTATACTTACGTGAATACAATGCCTTGTACAAACAAGTATTTAACAACTAGCGGCCCGCCCCCGGCTTCGCCCGTGGTGCAATTTTTATATGTATGAACATTCCCCGTTTATCCCTCTTTCCATTAGTCAAAATCGAATTAAAATCGGTCTACCAGTTCGAAAGTTATGGGCGTACATACATTTCGAAGATCCATTTTTATTTATATAGATTAGAACGCGAATTTTTGTCCCTTGTGCATGTCAAATTTGACATTAATTCGTTTCGTTTGAAAGACAGAAATGGCTGCTCAATAATTATAACCGTTAGGGTTCCAGGTGTTATTGTAACATAGGAACACATTAACGGATCAGACGTGGTCAGAATAATAACGTTTATTTTTGCGTGAGATTTCGCAATTCGAATCGCGCATTAAAATATATAAACAAGCAAACGCGATCACGGGGTTGAATTATTCAACCACACTCTAGTACAGTCGCGAATAATTTACGAAACATTTACGTCCGTACGTCCGAATAAAAAAAAAACGGAACCCTTATAGGATCACTCGTGTATCCGTCTGTCCGACCATCCCCCCTTATCTCCGAAACTACTGAACCTAAAATTTAAAAAAAAATACAGAAATTAGTTTTCTACTTGTAGATTATAGGAAAACCTATAAGAAGTCCATGATATTAAAATAACATGGTAAATCACTCAATATTGTGCGGATAGGTAACATCGTACGGAACCCTCTTGACGCGAGTTCAACTCGCACTTGTCCTGTTTTTAACATTTATGTGCTCGGGGGCTGCATGAGATCATACCGCCTTGCCCTTTCTTCTATCGGACATGCAGACATACGGCTAGTTACCATCCTCACCTTCTCGAAATCCTCTAATTCGGACCAAGCGCTTTAAAATATCTTTTATAATGCGCACTGCTAAGGATTGGAACTCTCTGCCGGCTTGGCGTCTGTATTTCCGAGCTCATACAACCCAAATAAATCTTTTCAAGGTTGGAATGAATAGGCACCTTCTGGGTGAGCTCGCTCCATCGTCGGCCTCATTTTTCTTACACGGATAGATGCTGGCCAAGAGCAAAACCATCTTTAATATTAAAAAAAAACCTAAAGGACTATAGTAAACTAAAACTAACTGAAATACTGACACCACTTGCGCTTGCAATAAAGATTAAATTGATATGAGAACGATAGAGTGTTATTAAATGGAAATAAATATAAGAATTTAATCTTAAAAATATAAAGTGAATAATGAATATAAAGTGAATATTGCCTGCGTCTGTGTTCCCACAGGACTACAACCTCGGGGTCTTTAAAACCAGGATAAATGGGCATTTACTGGGTAAGCGTGGTCCACCTTCGGTCGCATCTGCACCTCACATCAGGCGAGACAGTGGTCAAGCGCTACCTTGATTTAATAATAAAAAAATGAACTCTTGTTTAGAAGTTTCCGCCGTTTTACAATATAGCACAAAGCAATGGAGTATAAAGCACTCTCCTGTGCTTATCCCGAATTATTCCCTAAGGTTTTCAAGCCCAAACCTTTACATACTACTTACCATCAAATGGACCGTCTTCCTGTCGATCTTAAAATAAAAAAAATAAGAAATCACCCTTTTTCTTACTAATGTATCCCGCTATTCACAATCATCGATTTTAAAAAGGATTAAACCCTCAAATATAGAGATAAAATCATCTCGAATACGCAGGATGTGTGTGTGATTTTAATTTGTAAAAAAGGATCTTCGATTTCAATCACTTTTATGCGCGACTGTACCCCGTCACAAAATCTGTCGGACATAAATTCCAAGAACGTGATGCCGTTATTCATATAACTTTGTACGGTTTTCTCAATTAACAAAGTTTGTTAAGATTTAATCTATTTAGATTTCGTTACACTGTATAAATAAGTATAATTATGTCACCTTATACACTATAAGGTAACGTAACTTCTAAAAGTGACAGTATTTTAAATTAATTATTACTTTTGCAGTCAATGAAGTTGATCAATCACTTAGACTCGTAAAACAAAAATGTAAATAACTAAATAATAATTTTATTAACAATAATTTTCTAACTCAGTCCTTGTTTGTTAAAGTTTACTGAGGCTTGATTTATTAATAAATGACTAGGTTTTATGGAAGAGCGAAGGCTCCTGGTACAGGCTTCCGCTTAAAAGGAGTCTTCAATCTTAATTTAATTTGTAAACGAGTTTTCAGTGAATAAAAAATATATTTTTTTATTTTTTTTTTATTTTTTTTTAAATAACAGAAGTCATGAACAATTGTTGACATTTTTTTAAGGTCGTCAGAAGGATCACTTGACGGTAAGATGGCTACCGTCGCCTATAACACAAGTAACGTGACTGGTGTTGCAAGGCGCTGCCGATTATGTATGATCAAAGATAAGGGATTGGGAAAGTAACAGGGAAATCCCTCACTTCCTCACCGAAGCACAACATACTATTATTTCACGGGAGTCTTCTGTAAAGGCAGCCCTGCCACTATTTAATATAAATATACATACATATATCTAATTAATACATTTTATAATAATAAAATAAATATGTTTATGTAATTATCTATAATAAAAAAATATTTGATGTAAGTAAGCTGCAATAAATACACCTTCAAGATACGTATAAGTTCTAGTAGAAATTTTTTTGTTGAAGAGGCCAAACAAACATTTAATATTCATGCGTTGCACATAGCAAACCCACATAGTAAATGGGCACATTAAGTCCTGAACGAACTGTTAAAATAGGCATTCATTTTGCCCTCAACCACACATGTTCATTAGGAGACACGCGTCTCCCTCGGGACTCGGCGAAGGGCGCTCCCGTGATTGAGGAAATTGTTTACATGTCAAAACGTTGTCGCGCGACAGAGGATGTCTTGTTACGTCTCGTCACAACTTCTTATTGAAACCGCAAAAAATATAGATTGTATAAAACTGTGGCCACAGCGATGTGAATCGTTTGGTAAAATGGTGAAAATTGTATCTTCATCAGCTAATATTTTAAATATTTTACGACTAAACGAACACTTGAAGCGAATTCGCTTAGCGCTCAAGCGTCAGTATGGAGCGTCACTCGCATTCCTACTATGCTCGAAGTGATTTCGCTAAGCGTTGCAAGCATATTAGTATGGAGCGTCACTCGCATTCCTACAACGCTTGAAGCGAATTAGCACTGTAAACGTCAGTATAGAGCGTCACTCATATTCCTACCACGCTCGAAGCGAATTCGCTAAGCATTGCAAGCATTAGTATGGAGCGTCACTCGTATTCCTACAACGCTCGAAGCGAATCCGCTTAGCGCTACAAGCGTTAGTATGGAGCGTCACTCGCATTTCTATAACGCTCGAAGGGAATTATTTTGAGAGTTCGTTTGCTGGCCTTTGGGTAACTGTTAAGCATTGCATTCTAGCCTATGTGACGAGTTATGGTCTAGAGACGACCACGCTATCCCACCGATGGGGAATGGCTTAGTGCTTACAAAAATTTCTATTTTTATGGATATGCGGAATTGCTCACAATATTTTTCTTCACCGTTAAAGCCAGTGATCATCTACACTAATATTATAAAGAAAAAAGATATGATTTTTTTGTACGTTTGCTTGTAATGTATTAACTCAGTCAGCGAGTAACATTGACTGTATTTTATTTTAAAAAAAATTAGATATCTTTTTCGTCAGAAAATAGGAGATATCTTGTAAATTCCTAATGTTATAAATTATATAATTCATTTGTTTGATATAATGGTATAATAATGGAACTGTCCCCTAGAAATCATCTAAAATAAAAAATTAAAAAATTCAACGTCTAACAAAAACATATTAGCAATGAACATTGAATAAATCTTCTTTAACATCTAAGAAAAAGGGGCCCGGACCACGTCTCGAGTAAAAGTTGTCATTTTATAATTAAAATAGACATATTTACGGGAAAACGAAAGCTTAGTAAACAGTGACAAATTCTCTTCTCAGTCGTATTCTTCAGTGCTGAAGGTCGTGTTCCTTAAAATCATTCGTAGCTGTGTTCACTACACGCCTCCGCTCCGTCAGATCTTCAGCTTCTCTCAGGGTAAGCGTTACGGGAAGACCAGTGAGAGCGGTTACTTGGGGTTTATGGGTAAGTGATACATGGACGCAGAACAAGAACATTCAGTTAGCATCTCCTTAACAACTCCTCTCCCATCTACTCGTGGTGAACCGATTCCTTTGGAGACATAGGTCGACAAGCAAACGGGAGTAGGGTTCCGGTTAAAAGTACTCTAAATCGGATGTTGTACGGGAAACCACTGCATAATATCTCCTAAGAAATCCTATGAAAGACACGACGGTCCACTTGATGGTAGGTGGCTTCCGTCGCCTATAACGCAAGCAACGCCAAGGCTGCTGCAAGTGCACTGCCGACTGCAGTAGGATTAAGGACAAGGGATTAGGAGCGGATAAGGAAATGGGCTCTGGAATCCCTTACTCACTCACCGAAACACAACAGCACACGTGCTGTTATTTCACAGTGTTCTTCTGTAAGGGGGTGGTTACTGCCGCCAGACGGGATGCCCAAATGACGCAGTGTGCCCTGCCACTATTTTTCAAATCCAGACCAGAGCCAAATTTGAAAAGTTGATTTTTTCAAAGTTGACCCTGCCGGGAAGCGAACCCGGGAACCCTAGAATCGTTGTATTTTTGATTACGTCTGGCCAGTGTTTTAGTTAAATATCAAATAGTTTCACGGTGATCTCCAGCAAGAGCATATAAATTGTAATTTGACTTCCATAAAATGTGAAGAAATAGATAAGGGACGAGGTTCACGGGTCACGGGGCGAGAGAGGTCGCCTCCTTACGCTAAGCCCGTGCATATTGGTTTCCCGACACACGTCGGATTACTATCAGTTATGTGTTTAAAATAGCTTCCCTAGCCGTAAGCTCGAGACGAAGCTCCCATAAACTTTTATTTAACCATACGGTTTCGGTTCATCGAATGTTCATTTGTTAAATAAGCCTACTCTCAATATTATAGTAGATATTTTGTGAGTTTATTTATATGTAGAGGCTAATCTCCTGAACGAACGGGTCTATTTGAAAAATTCTTTCAATATGCGTAAGGCAGATTATTTCAAATGAAAATAATCATATAATATGTATATTCATTGCATATACCAAAATATACCAAAATAGAATACTAACTGAACCCGCAACTTCGTACGCGTGGCATTCGGTATAGGGGGTAACTTTTTTATTTGTAAACCGATTGAAATGAAATGAAATGTCCCTAAATGTTACGGGAAACTTGCTACAATATACTAGTGAAAACCGCATTCAAATCGGTTAAGCCGTTTCTGAGATTAGCGTGCACAAACGCACAGACATACAGACATACAGACAAAAAGACAAGAATTCTAAAACCTACTTGTACAACGTGTATAAATTGTTTTTTTTTTTTTTTTTTTTTTTTTAATTTTTAACGTACAACACGGCTCGTTTACGATTTTCATAATATGTATAGCTTAGATAATTACCCAAATATATGAATTGCTGGATCCTAAATTTGCAAGGACTTTGAGGGAATGGTTATTAGATTGTTACAAATAACTTTAAAGAATTTTAAAGTGAAACACATTAATTCATTTATTTATTACATTAAAACGTATAATACATTAGAAAAATAAGAAAAGTTACAACAGATTAAAATAATTAAATAGAAATATTTGCGTGCCCTTGTCGGTATATAAACATACTTTGTACAGTAACTGCTGTGTATGAATTAAGAACCTGTTGACATTTGTTTCTGCAAATGAAGATTTATTTATTTTTTCATTTATTACTAACTCTCCCAACTGCACTCAGCTGAAGCCTGGGGCACGTCTGTCTAGTAATCTCATGAATGACAGCTTTTATTTGAAAAATTCTCTCACAGTTCGAAAGGTAGATTATTCCATAGGGGATCGGACAGTAATCAGATTAAAATCTAAAATGTGCTTAGAAAGAAAATATATAATTTTTTTACGATTATTTATCGAATAATAATTTAATATAATTCATTTAAATATTTTTAAATGAAGAAATAAAATTTTATTATTTACAATATTTTTAATCTATACTGAAACACCAATCGCAGTGCGTGACGTCATTTGTGGGCAATCATTGTTTTATGCCAATGTAGCTGTTTCGTTATAATATGACCACAAATGACGTTACGCGCTCTCAGATGAACTATCGTGGCGTTTTGGCGGCATTTTCAAACAAACAATATTAAAACATGATTTTGAGTACCTAAAAGGCTATAAATAAATAAAATAGTATTTTTTTAGGGAATAAATATCCATGAAGATTAATTTAAAACACACTTTCTGAAAATTTGTCCGATCCCCTATTGGGGGCTAACTCCCTCATTTGTGACCAGGTGAAACCGGGGCGCCTCTATCTAGTAATTTTATAACGAGAAAAATAATGGATTTTGTAAATTCTCCTAAATGACGGCTTCTATTTGGAACATTCTCCCACAATTCGAAAGATAGCTCGTTCCAGATGGATATAATATTATGTGTACTAACCCCCCAATCCTGACGAAGCCGTGAGTTTAGTCTATACAAATCTTTATATATAAAAATGAATCCCCATTTCCCTTGGTCACGGCATCACGCGTGAACAGGTAGACCGATTTTAATTCGGTTTTCACTAATGGAAAGAGGGATAAACGGGGAATGTTCTTATATGTAAAAATTGATCCCGGGCGAAGCAATTTAGCAACTATTATTAAATATAAATAGTTAAAGCAGATTTCGTAAGATTGTTTTCTGGATGGTAATCTCCTGACTTATTGCACCTATATAAAACATTCTATCACTATTTGCTTGGTACCTACATTATACCAGATGAAAAAGTCATATATTATGTATACGAATTCCCTGAATAGGCTAGTTGACAAAATTTGGAAATAGTTAAACTATAGTTTAGCATCTATTTCACCCCAAAAATATATTATTTAAAAAAGAAAAATAGATCTTTTACATTAGTATTTTGAGTTTTTAGAAATGAATTTGAAATTGACCGCGAAAAAGGTCAAGACTGTCATGGCGTCTTGAATGACGTGACACCTCGCGAAACAGCCGTGTTTGTTTATGACAGTCAATTGTGTTTTTTAACAGGCGTTTCGCGAGGTGTGACGTCACGCTTGTATGCGCTTCTCTGATTGGTGTTTAATGTCGCGTGATTAAACGCCTCATTTTGTTGATTTTATTTTCCAATGTTTTAATGTTTTATTATTTTAATAGAAAAGTTGTTTTTTGTTTACTAATTATCATGGTTAATCATTATAAAATTCTAAGCCATCCGATTTATTCTTAGTGGAAACAAGCCTATTATTGTTTATCAACCCCGGCTAATCCGGGGCAATGCGGTCTAGTAAAAAATAAAAAACTTGTGTCACTGTGTGCTTTATAAAAGGGTTCGTCGGCCAATCGATAATGCAGTATTAATAGTACAACGTGCGGTGACTTGTATATTCTTTTAGCTATTCAAAGAAGAGCCCCCTCGTCCTTCCCGAAGGAAATAATGAGTGGACGACTAGGTTAAACTCATTGAGTAGTTGTAGTTCATTGTAGGCTGGTTGTGACATGAATCGATTGTTTTCTATTACGTATATCTTCTGCGTCATTATGTGCTGACATATTTGTTGTGGTTTTAAGGATAATTTTATTTATAGTGTCACTCTATATAAATGTCAGGTTATTGGAAACAAAATAGGATGCAGGGCATTTGATTCACAGTGCGTCTTTGCATTATTTTAAAATTAGTTATGCATTTGAAACACAGACCTAACAAGAACTAAGGCTCAGGCCGCACTACGGCTAAATCGCTGTGGTTTTTAACTGTGTGATTTTGTGAGTCGCACTTGCGGCCGGGCGTGTGCGGTTTTTTCCCGCGACTGATTTTAAAACCGTGAATGGCGCGCGGGTAAAAACCGCGGCAAATTATAATCCATAGAACTTAGTCGGTGCACACACACACTATGCGTTAACCACGGACGGTTTTTTGGCAAGTATTAGGCAGACCGCCACGCCGCCGCCGCCGTGAAGGTGATATTTGAACCAAATATGACCAAATATGATATTTCTTATGAAAGAAACCTTTCTTAAATCTACGGCTAGTGAGTGGATGGACCCAATTTTTGCGAAATTCAAATTCAAATAATTTATTTACAAGTAACATGGGTTACTGTGAATTTTTTTTGCATTGACGTCTTCTTTTTCGATTTCTCAGTATTAGAGCAACAACACATACTGCTCTCTTGAATTTCATCTTCAAACTGTGAAAATCGCGGGCAGTTTCGCTGCTTTTAACAGTAGTGTCTGCATTTGGCCGGTTTTTGTAAGTAATACAAATTTTCATAATCATCTAAGTAAAAAAAGAGCTTATTAAATCTTAATAAAAAAAAAATTACCCTTAAAGGCAACACTATGTTGAGGTTTTCTGTTCCAAGTTATAACCTCAATTTTTATTTAGTTTCCAAGTTTACTTACGTGTGGATAGTCCGGTCAAATTAGACCAAAAAATAAGAGTGAAGTTACATCAATTCTCAATAAGCTGAAAATCGGTGAAATCGTTCAAAATATGATTATAAACAAAATCAGAAAGTTCCCCATCCCTCCCCTTTTTGCAAAAATTTTTATTCAAGGTCAAAGGTCGAAAAAATGAGTTTTTTGCGATTTTCAGCAAAACGGTAAGTTTTATCATAAAAATACCTCAGACAAAAATTTTAGATCATAAAATTATCTACAAAAAATGTATAAATACTTTTTTTCCTACGAGCCACCGTTTCTGAGATATAACGATTCAAAAAGTTGTAAAAGTTGTAATCGTCATAATAGGCATGAGTACGCCACGTATATACATCTCCCGAGTTGTAATATATGTTTAAATATTTTTCTATCGATCATTATAACTTACACTTAAAATATAAAATATACATAAGTTATAACTATAAGAAAATCAGGTAGAAAGAAACCCAGTCCCTTAAATTATACGCCAATTATGACCTTGAGAGAACATCTGTCTTCTGATCGACTGCGTGCGTAGCTAGGGTCTTATACCTGCTATAACAAATGAAATATCGTTAGTCTTGAATGCTACTCTGTAGTGAAAACACGTGTTTATCCTAACCTATATCGTGCTGTTTTGAGTTTTATAACAAAAATGTCAGAACATTGTTTTATTTGTGCTAAACTTTAAAAAAAACGCGCTAAGTGCACTACCTCATAGGTGGCGTGGAAACGTGTGCATATTATGACGATTACAACTTTTACAACTTTTTGAATCGTTATATCTCAGAAACGGTGGCTCGTAGGAAAAAAGTATTCATACATTTTTTGTAGATAATTTTATGATCTACAATTTTTGTCTGAGGTATTTTTATGATAAAACTTACCGTTTTGCTGAAAATCCGCAAAAAACTCATTTTTTCGACCTTTAACCTTGAATAAAATTTTTTGCAAAAAGGGGAGGGATGGGGAACTTTCTGATTTTGTTTATAATCATATTATGAACGATTTCACCGATTTTCAGCTTATTGAGAATTGATGTAACTTCGAATGTCTAAATTGACCGGATTATGGAATGTAATTCCGTTTTGATTGTTATTTATTGAAGACTGGTTTTTGCACACTTTTATTACGCAATTATAGCCGGTCTATGGGAATTTTTTACTCACTAAAACTAAAAGCTGCACCTATTTGGGGACCACGGTACCTCCATGCGTATTCTCCACGGTCCCTGTAGCACCATTCTTCCCGAATACCTCGGGGGTATCCCCGAGAGCTTTCAGTAAGCCTATCATCGGAACCCCTTTTGGTAGCCTCGTACGACAGGTAGTGGATATCGTATCTGCATTCTAATTAAACCCCAGATTACAGATCACGCCACTGCCAGCCGGACTACTGACATGAACAAAATAAGAGTTTTCATAGATTAATCTTTTTTAAATAAAATATAAATTAACAACAGTTCTTACTGTGAATAAGAATTCTAGTTTGTGAATAAGAGAAAGAAACCATCGCTTCTCAAACTTTTTAGTCTTGCTAAATAGGAAAGGTTAAATTAAAACTCTTGAGACCACTTCAATAAACCAATAAGAACATAAATTAAAGTTTTACATAGGTGATTTTACTTAGGTGAGTTTTAAAAGATAATCCACGTTTTAGAAAACTTTTAAATGTAAAACAAAGTGGATCAAAGAATTCAATTATTATTTACTAACGATCCGCTCCCGGCTACGTACGGACGCATTTTTTTTCTGAGAATTATATCTCTTTCCATTAGTGAAAACCTTATCAAAATCCGTTATGTGGTTTAGAAGAAGTTAGCGGAGTAACAGATAGAGGTGGACAGCGACTTTATTTTATAAAGCTTTATAGTACACAAGCGGTCCGCCTCTTTCTTCGCACGGTTGCAATTAGATCTTATTAGGTCTTAATTAGGTCTTGTATATAAATTTTTCGTGAAAAAATATCTAACTGATGATGAAAAGCGCATCAAAATCCGTTGCGTGGTTTAGGAGCAGTTAGCGGATATACAGTCAGACAGACAAACAGACGCTGGCATTATTTATTTATCTTCTTAGTGGCTATTTCTGTCTGCTACAGTACCAGTATCACTTCGTCCATTGCTGAAATATTGTGATCGCCACGTGAACTAAAGCTCTCTACCTATACCTACCACGTTAAGAAACTGTAGTACTTTTTTGATAGAGGCATTCTTCACATCTTCACAAGCCATTGTGTGGCTTCTTAGGATGTGACTGCGCTCGTGCATCAGAGACGCTGGCATAGACTTCAATTTAGATAGTACTATAGATAGATAGACTTAGATAGATGATCCATTTCAGCTGTTACCTAAAACCTCCTTACAGAAAACCACCGTGAAATAACGGCACGTGTGCTGTTGTGTTTCGGTGAGTGAGGTAAGGGATGCCAGAGCCCATTTCCCTATCGCTTCCCAATCCCTTATCCTTAATCCTATTGTAGTCAGCAGCGCACTTGCAGCAGATTTGGCGTTGCTTGTGTTATAGGCGACGGTAGTCATCTACCATCAAGTGGACCCGTCAGTCTGTATGCCGATCTTATCATAAAAAAAACTAAATTATTATATATTATAATATGCATATATACTTATATATGTACTTTTACGGCGAGTCTTTTAATTTTCAAACATTTATTTCCAAATTGTTAATTAAATAAAACGATGTTTCGTTTAGAGGTCTTATTTATTGAATACATTGCGATCCCCTACAATTCCTGCTTAGAGACTTCAGTTTGAGAAGCGGTGCATTAAACATACTTGACTAGTTCACCATTGAAGAACGGATATTGAGAGACGATAGATGTCAGTCCTCCATCACATTCGTGCTTTGTGGACATTTCCACATTGAACGAACTCAGAAATAGATCGATCATTTTATCGTGGTTAAATAGCGAATGTAATAAGAGAAATGTCTTGTTACAGATGCGTTGGTGCGTGGCAGCTTTGTGGGTGTCGGCTCTGACGTTGGTGGCCGCTGCCGAAGAAGCACATCACGATGCGGCACCGGCACAGGTGAGGAACACGGATTGGTTGTTGAAATATATTCATCGTCATCATCATCTGGATTTGAAAAGTAGTGGTACAGTCATTTGGGCAGCCCGCCTGGCGGCAGTAACCACCACCTTACAGAATACTACCGTGAAATAACAGCATATACGTGCTGTTGTGTTTCGGTGAGTGAGTAAGTGATGCCAGAGCCCATTTCCTTATCCCCCTCCTAATCCCTTATCCAATCCTACTGTAGTCGGCAGCGCACTTGCAGCAGCTGTGGCGTTGCTTGTGTTATAGGCGACGGTAGCCACCTACCATCAAGTGGACCGTCAGCCTGTCTGTCGACCTTAACATAAAAAAAAAATCTTGGAACGTCTACTGCTGAACATAGGCTTCTGCCATAATTTAACCATAGGACCGATCATTAGCAGCCTAAATACACCGTCGATTCGCGGCCGATACCACATAGATTTTTTTTAATCCTGAAACTCGTGTATTATTTATCATGTGTCTGGCACAGTCGCTGGAAGACCTCAGAGGGATGTTGGATACTCAATGTCGCCACACGGCGCGTAGGACTTGGAATGAATTTGAACAAGACGAAAGTCATGTTAAACTAGCATATACTCCCAGGATCTGTTACTCTAGGAAGCCACACAATGGCTTATGAAGATGTGAAGAATGCCTCTATCAAAAAAGTACTACAGTTCCTTAACGTGGTAGGTATAGGTAGAGAGCTTTAGTTCACGTGGCGATCACAATATTTCAGCAATGGACGAAGTGATACTGGTACTCTAGCAGACAGAAATAGCCACTAAGACAAGATAAGATAAGATAAGATCTGTTACTCTTGAAATTGACGTTTATTTGGGTTGTCTGAACTTTGACAACTTTGACAAAGAGGTTGAATGAAGAATTCGGCTTGGTTGGGATCTGTATCTATCGTCACCACTGCCGCAACGTCTGAAGACCAAGAGTGTTTCAATAAGTGCGTCCTGGCAGTGATGAAGGATTTTATGTGTGAAAACAGAATTTCAAATACATAAAAACATATTTTTAATTTTAATTCTAACAAAAATTAGAAATAGAATTAAGCTATCCTGTTCATTTTTGTTTTGTTTGTATTATTCTTATGTGAATCACAACAATGTTCATAAATTCGTATAAAACGATGCGCGCAGCGTTTAAACTGTTAAACCCTCTTAAGCTTAGTGTATTATAACAGTTTTGACGAGCCCATTGGTCGAGTGGTTATAATGCTTGTCTTAGTGCTCTGATCCAGGTGTACCGGGTTCGAATCCCGGCAGGGCCATCTTTAAATGTGTCTCTCAACTTCGGCCTGGATGTGCAGGTTTCGCCTTCAATCCATAACGCAAGCCTACAATAACGCTTACTTTCAATTGGTGTGTTTAGTCTTAAAAAAATAGTGCAAAAACCATTTGATAGGGAATTTGATATCCCGAATGTTGCTGAACATATTCTAGGCGAGGAGGCACCAACCTTGAAAGCTCCGTGATTACGGAACTATTTAAAAAAGATTTTCAATAGGAATTACTTTATCGCGTATAAGGAATATTTATTTAATGTTATTTCATATTTTGTATTTGGTGTATTTTTATTTTTCCTTTAAATTATTTATCTATGTTTATCTTTCCTTTATATTGACTGTGTGTTGCCAACAAATAAATAAGTTATCTAGCCCACGTATAGCTTGAGCTCTATTTTTTGCTTAAACAGTTATTGTTCAATTTGGACCACAAAAGCAAAAAACTCGGACGAGAACAACTTCAACTGGAAAACTTTATAAACCGCCTTTTAGCTTTAAGGATCGAACGGGTGTGGTCCCAGTTATAGCGGAGTTCCAATAAGTGCAAGCGATTAGCGGAAGCAACGTGATAAAATTCGATAGCAATAACTTAGAATTATTATAAGTACATATATTATAACTACCTGGTGCCCGCGGCTTAGCCTTACAGAAGACCATCGTGAAATAACAGCACGTCTGCTGTTGTCTTTCGGTGAGTGAGTAAGGGATGCCAGAGCCCATTTTCCTACCCCCCTCCTAATCCCTTATCCTTAATCCTACTGCAGTCGGCAGCGCACTTGCAGCAGCTTTGGCGTTGCTTGTGTTATAGGCGACGGTAGCCACCTACCATCAAGTGGACCGTCAACCTGTCTGCCGACATAAAAAAATTGCAGTTATAGCTTTGCCAGGCGTTAGATGATCCCTCGGGAACGTACTTTTTTTGGATGAAAGGTACTCTGTGTCCTTTCCTGCATCCCTGACAAGGTGTATTCCAAAATTTCATGATGATCGGTTCAGCGGTTTAGGCGTGACAAGGTAACAGACAGACAGACAGAGTGACTTTCACACTTATAATATTATTTATGTATATTTATATTTTTTCCTCTTCACTCGTCTCTCCCTCCAAAAGCGAAGGCGGTTAGGATTCAGGGCGACAAGGACAGTAACTGATGAATGATTCTATTTTATTATCATTAATATTGCATGTAATTATTATATTATTATATATCCTATTCTAAAATCCTTTTAATTCACAAGAATCTCTTTTGAATGTTTATAGATAGACCGTCTGTCTCGGTCCCCTTTGTCGTCATAACCCCGCGCCCCTGTACCGGACAGGCGAAGACTCATTTAAACGTTCTATTCTATGACGACTTGACGTTCTGTCACTTGTCACACATGACGTGAATTTACAATGTCAGTAATTGTTGCTTCAAGTAATATTAGATACGGACTTAATTTGACTGCTTTGGACTTGACGGACCTGTTTTGGAAAATTTAAAGAAAAAAATTGTACTGGACTTTTGACTGACTTGACTAACTAGTTTCGGGATCTGCTATTTTTGATTTTATTTTGAGTTTTGTATATTGCTATTTTTACAAGTGACACTGGCAAAATCATCGGAGAAGATCTGATGGAGCCATAAACAAAATAAGAAGTAGAAGAAGAAGAATATTAGATACATTGGTGTCTTTTAGTTTTGTTATTAATATAAAAAATGAAATATTCATTTCACGTAAGATATAAACACATATTTTAAAATTATTATTTTTTCATTTTAACTCGTCCCCCCCCCCCCCTCCAAAAGCCAAAATGAGGGGAGGCGGTGTTACCCCGACAGAAGCACAGTCGGTCGGGATTTAGGGCGACAAGGACAGAAACCGACGTACTATCCTGGCCGTATCGAGCAGTACCGCTCTCTGCATCTGGCCCGGGAGGGAACCGCCACGGAATCCCAACCGCCCCAGGATATCCCTGAGGCTGACGGGATCAAACCTTTTACGAACAATAATAATAATAATTATTATTATTAATCAAATCCTTTTAATTCACAAGAATCTCTTTTGAATGTTTATAGATAGACCGTCTGTCTCGGTCCCCTTTGTCGTCATAACCCCGCGCCCCTGTACCGGACAGGCGAAGACTCATTTAAACGTTCTATTCTATGACGACTTGACGTTCTGTCACTTGTCACACATGACGTGAATTTACAATGTCAGTAATTGTTGCTTCAAGTAATATTAGATACGGACTTAATTTGACTGCTTTGGACTTGACGGACCTGTTTTGGAAAATTTAAAGAAAAAAATTGTACTGGACTTTTGACTGACTTGACTAACTAGTTTCGGGATCTGCTATTTTTGATTTTATTTTGAGTTTTGTATATTGCTATTTTTACAAGTGACACTGGCAAAATCATCGGAGAAGATCTGATGGAGCCATAAACAAAATAAGAAGTAGAAGAAGAAGAATATTAGATACATTGGTGTCTTTTAGTTTTGTTATTAATATAAAAAATGAAATATACATTTCACGTAAGATATAAACACATATTTTAAAATTATTATTATTTCATTTTAACTCGTCCCCCCCCCCCCCCTCCAAAAGCCAAAATGAGGGGGAGGCGGTGTTTACCCCGACAGAAGCACAGTCGGTCGGGATTTAGGGCGACAAGGACAGAAACCGACGTACTATCCTGGCCGTATCGAGCAGTACCGCTCTCTGCATCTGGCCCGGGAGGGAACCGCCACGGAATCCCAACCGCCCCAGGATATCCCTGAGGCTGACGGGATCAAACCTTTTACGAACAATAATAATAATAATTATTATTATTAATCAATATGGATCGTTGTAAACCCTTTCAATAAACTGAACTGAAAAAATAATAATAAAAAAATATATATTTAATATTTTTTATCGCTAACTACAGCACCACAGTTTTATGCTCTCGGCAGCAATATAATTAACATTCCTGAGTGCGATGAACACTTTAATAGAATAACAGGGAAAGTTGTGGAGCGCAGAGATTTCTCACGCGTTCACTCGTGTGGCAATAATTTTTTTTTGAGTTTTCACTACAAACTGTTTCTTTGTTAGACTGTGTTCAGTGAGCTATTCAAACTGCGGTTTATACCATCTTGAATTAATCTAATTAATTAACTAAATTTTCAATGTGGATTGTTTCAATTTAATAAAGAATTCTGCTCGTTGGATTCGTTGGATGAGTGGTTAGGGTGCCTTAACGCCTCAACGCTCTGTTCTAGGGTTCCCGGGTTCGATTCCCGGCTGGTAAACTTTGAAAAATCAACTTTTCAAATTTGGCTCTGGTCTGGATTTGGAAAGTAGTGGCAGGGCACACTGCGTTTCGCAGTCATTTGGGCAGCCCGTCTGGCGGCAGTACCACCGTGAAATAACAGCACGTGTGCTGTTGTATTTCGGTGAGTGAGTAAGGGATGCCAGAGCCCATTTCCCTATCCCCTCCTAATCCTACTTTAGTCGGCAGCGCACTTGCAGCAGCTTAGGCGTTGCTTGTGTTATAGGCGACGGTAGCCACCTACCATCAAGTGGACCGTCAGCCTGTCTGCCGATCTTAACATAAAAAAAGCTAAAAGAAATTAATTAGGGTAAAAAACAGCGTATAGTAAGGGGAAGGAATTTTAAGTATGTTTGTGTACGATGTCATGCGAGTTGCGAAACGTCTCACGTGACTAAAGGGTAAAACAATACAACATTCGTCCTTTGTCAATAACTTGAAATGTACCCTTCTTCAACTAAACAAGACACTGTAAGGGACCCTCCTCGCCGACCACGTAATTATATTCCACGAGATTTTTACTTAAAATAAACGGGCTCTAAAAATAACTTGAATTGTTATAGACTAGTAAAACTTTTAAAAGCCACTTTGACAAAATATTCTCATTTCTATTGCGAATTCTAAAAGAAATTTATCCTGGAAACTTAAAAGAAATTTTAAAGAAGCTTATCGCAAATTATTCGTATTTTGTAAAATTCTACCCATAGAAGAAAAAGCACAATTTATATTATTAAGGGAACTAACTATATTTTAACGAAAACTTAAAAATTCCAAAAATAACTTATTCAACCAGATTATTTGATGAATCAAAATATAATTTACCCAACTATAACGACCTTTACGGAAAAAGACGTCTGGCTTATGTATGTCATACCGAATTTAATAAATGAACTACGTAAAACATTAATAAACGACATAACACCCAAAAACATCAGATATGAGCTAAAACAACACTATTTACAATTAACTACAGATAAAATGTAATTTCAACAACAATACAAAAATAGTTATAAACAAGTAATGTTATTATTAATGTATTATTCACATAATTCAATTAAAATTAAAACAAGTAAACATTAACATATTAATATTATAAATTATAAAGTTTCGGTCCCCTAGGCAGAGTCCCGAGCATGCTGGCTGCATTACCTCCTTGTATGGCAATGCTAATCTGTTGCCCGAGGTAATGGCCAGCTCTATAATCCCCGGTTATGTCGACCAAACGTTTTGATAAATTGTTAAAAAATTTAAGCGCGTTGGGGCCCCACGGACCCAGAGATTCGACACCAAAAGGAATGAATAGGTGCCGATATCTCTGTATTTGTGAATTTTGAGTTTATTATTAATTATCTTAAAGTAATTGAAGAGTCTGAAGTGTACGTTGGCGTAAACTGAAGGTTTATTTAATTTTTCTGTATTTAAAATGTCATGGTGTAGGGTAAAACTCTAATGAGTTTTTGTTTACACCAGTGTTAAGTCAAATGAAACATTATTGTATTAATAAATAACAAATAAATCTAATATATAAAATTCTCGTGTCACAGTGTTTCTAACAAAACTCCTCCGAAACGGCTTGACCGATTCTTATGAAATTTTGTGTGTTTATTCAGTAGGTCTGAGAATAGGATGTAAACTATTTTTCACCCTCCTACCCCCATCCCCCATTTTTTAATCACAATTTTAGTATTTTTGTATGAACAATATAAAAAAAAAATTAGCGTCATTCATTGACGTGAAGTGTCACTTTGACATTTATGGTTTGAAAATAAAATTGGACCCTATGTGGCACCACAATCAGGTTAAAGAATTATTTTCAAGTTCTGGCAGGACAACGTCTGCTAGGTCAGCTTGTAATAAATTATAATATAGTAATTTCTGATTATGTAATAAGAGACCCGCTTTAAGACCGAAAATCATTTGAATTTTTAAACACTCACTTATTTTTTTACTAAGTTAAAATCAGATTCAATAACAAAGTTAAAATATTTGCAGACTGACAACGAAGTAGAATTAACTGATGAAGAGAAGCGTGCATGGACAAATCTACACGGCGGCGGAGGATGGGGTAAACGAGGCTGGCAAGATATGAGTTCAGCGTGGGGCAAGAGGGGATGGCAGGATCTCAATTCAGCGTGGGGCAAGAGAGGATGGCAGGACCTCAACTCGGCTTGGGGTAAACGTGGGTGGCAAGACTTGAACTCGGCGTGGGGCAAACGTGGATGGGAAGACTTAAATTCCGCGTGGGGTAAACGCGCCTGGAGGGATATGTCCATGACTCCTTGGGGCAAGAGAGCTTGGCAAGATCTGAATTCTGCATGGGGCAAGAGAGGCTGGCAAGACATGAGCTCTGCTTGGGGTAAGAGAGGCTGGCAAGACATGAGCTCAGCTTGGGGTAAAAGAGGCTGGCAAGACATGAGCTCTGCGTGGGGCAAGAGAGCACCGGTAAGTCATTTTTAACAATTATTTTGAACATTAATTGTGTTTACAAATTTAGTACATCAGCATGCCTTCTGACTGTAGAAGTATAAGTTCTGGGCCACCAGGGTTTACTGCGGACTTTACTGTTAGTGCAAGAGATCTTTGTCTCTATTTCCAATTAAAAAGATTTAGATGTGCAGGTCAATTTGTATCATTTACAAATACCTACCTAGGTCTATATTTTTACTTCTGGAGGTCTAATTTTTCTCAAACTATCATCAATATTTAATTAAATAATGAATATTTATTAAATTAATTATTATATTAGTAATGAAATAGTTAATAATAGATTCATAACATACAAATTTTCATCTCCGATTTCACCCCCTTAGAGTTTTATTTTTTTCTATAGGTACAAAAGTAGAATATGTCAAGGTCTTTCCCAAAATTTATCAACATGGATACAGTTGATTTAAGCGTGAAAATGTAACAGACCGACAGACAAGAGTTACATATTAGTTAGGATTGAATAAAGTGAAAGTACTTGTTTCGTGAACAGGAGAAGTGGTCAAGTTTCCGGGGTTCGTGGGGCAAGCGGTCCGGTCCTGAGAGCGATTACGAGGACATTGAACCAACTATTGAACAATTGATACCTATGCAACAGGTGAGGAATGTTTACCTATTTTTCAGTGCCTACGTTTGTCCCAAGAATGCTCATAGTTAATTGTATCGTTTTTGTGTTTAGCTGGAAAGTATGGAACGAATGGCAGCCGAGTCGCCGGAGAAAAAAGCGTGGTCAGCGCTTCACGGCGCTTGGGGCAAGAGGCCCGTCAAGCAGCAACATATTAACAGCGGTAAAACATACTTTTCTTTTAAAGTAATATTAAAAATAATTTCAAAGCGAAGCTAATACAACAAAAATCACGATATTTGTCTACTAATTGCAGCGTGGTATATTTTTTATTGTTGTACTATTGTTAAAAAAAACTCTTTGTGTGTTCGTTTGTACAATGGTCAGTGCTCTGATGAGTTTTCCAATTAATGCCCGTCCCCCAGTTTTTTCCACAATACTGCACGCCATAAGTGCGAAGTTCATCCACATTTCTTGGATAATGTGCAAGCATTTTGGAAATTTTGGAACAAAATTTTGGAACTCCCTTGTAAGGTGTTTCCATCAAGCTACAATATGGGGTGATATGGGTTTTTTCAAGCGAGACGTAAATAAATTCCTACAGGGTCATCAGCGCAATAGCTCCCTCTGGTGTTGGGCGACCGTCCCCTTAGGCGACGATAACGACAGTCAGCCTGCCTTTCACCGTTTTAATATGAAAAATGTATCATAAGTCTTATTTTTGATATTAATTGGAACTTATAAATGAAGAAAACTTTTATTTGGAATAATGTCGTCGGTGGTTTTTTATATAATATAATAATTACAGTTTAGTATTTCGAATTAGTATTTCGAACAGCCTAACTATTTTTATAATCATGTTAAAACATACATTTTATCCTTATCGTCTTTAATTATTTCATCATTGTCACATATTTAAATGTGAAAAGAAATTACTGTTCATCATCAGCCGTACTGTTCAATATCATCACTGCTTGACACAGGCCCCATAACTTTCCAATAGGACTGGTCAGAAGCGGCCTAGATCATAAATCCGCGGCCCATCGACGTAATATCCAAGTAGACGGCTAATACCTATTTATTCACAATGCAAACTTTTCTGGCAACTAACTGAGGTGCGCGGGCGCGGGGTACTGAATGCCAATTGGTCCGATCAAAGTCACGACGAAATTCTTTTGGTCGTTACTGCCCATAGGAACTTCTATTGGTCGAACATTACCGGGCGTGGAATTATATAATATCTATTTCTCTAATGTGTTGTCTGAATGCGTTCGCCCTGTACTAGAAGTCTAGTTGGATATTACGTCGATGCCGCGGCCTTTATTACAATTTTGATTCGAGTTCATTATCGTAATACATTTCATTGTTACCCTAATTTATTTCAACTCTTAGTCTAGTATTTTAACAAGTTTTTTTTAATGTTAAGATCGACAGACAGGCTGACGGTCCACTTGATGGTAGGTAGCTACTGTCGCCTATAACACAAGAAACGCCAAAGCTGTTGCAAGTGCGCTGCCGACTACAATAGGATTAGGGATAAGGGATTACCAGGGAATAGGGAAATGGGCTCTGGCATCCCTCTTCCACGGTGGTTACTGCCGTCAGACGGGCTGTCCAAATGACTGCGAAACGCAGTGTGCGCTGCTAGGTACTACTTTTTAGATCCAGACCAGAGCCAAATTTGAAAAGTTAATTTTTGACTCTGCCGAGAATCGAACTCGGGAACCCTAGAACAGAGCGTTAAGGCAAGCGCCCTAACCACTCACCTTACGGGCTCATCGAATATATTTTTCGATGTTGCCTGTATTTTCATATCGATGTTCATATTACTTGAAAGAAGTACGTTTCATGACACTTATATTATTATTAATATTTACGTTTTTTGAAACTTCTCATATGTCTCAAAATTAAATTTAAATTTTTCTTATAATATTTATCAATCCCCTATCAAATCTCGAACCGCTAATATCTTAGATTTAAGTAAATATAATAATATTTTGATATATTTCGTAACGATAATAAAAAAAATAATTAATTACAGGGGTTGTTCTTTTGCCGTTATGGTTTTAAACAAATAACGATTTAGCAATAATTTCCAAATGGAACGCATTCCATCACAAATAAGTGTCCATAAAAATAATGCCGCTATATAATTGTAATGTCAAGATGAAAGGGTACCGCCGAATGCGCCCCGTTTGATGTGTTTTCGCATTAAATCAATTGATTTTAATTAACTTTCGGCTCCTGTTCCGGGAAAACAATTTTCTTAAGGGGACCTTTCATATTAGCTACCTGTCAGAAAATGTGTTCGCCTTTTTGTATTTGTAAAATGTAAAAGTAATTTTAAATATTTGAACAGCGTTATAATTTTTTCGTTACGTTCATTAAATTCTTTTCGTTTATAATAAATGCCTGCGAAGCGACGACGACGTGTCGGCTAATTTTTTTTTCCTCAATCAAATACCTTAAATTTATAAGTTATAGTTAAATTTAAATTAATTTTTGTTTCTTTTTTGTCCGTAATTATGACAATAATATAATTTTTTGTATCTAATGGAGAGCCCACTGGATGAGTAGGGGTCTCTGGGGTCCCGGGTTCGATTGTCGACATGGTCAGCCTTGGAGTTGAACTGGTCTAGATCTGGAAAGTAGTGGCTGGGTACCCTCAATTTCGTAGTCATTTCGGCAGCCCAAATGGCGGCAGTAACCACCCCCTTAACGTGAAATAACAGTACCTGTGGTTGTTGTGTTTCGATGAGTGAGTAAAGGATGCCAGAGCCCTTTGCCTTATCGCTCCCTAATCCTACTATGGTCGGCAGCGCACTTGCAGTAGATGTGGCGTTGCTTGTGTTATAGGCGAAGATAGCCACCTACCATCAAGTGGACCGTCAGCTGTCTCTTGACCTTAACATAAAATAAAAATGTTCTTGAGTTCTAAATAATAACATTTATGAAATACTGATATGAATTACCTGCTTCAATAACAAATCCGCATATTTTTAAATCATGGTTATCATTTAAAATTAATTATCCTAAGGTCGTAAAGACACTAGGATAGGACTGAGTGTTATTCTTATCTCGTTTAAAAGAATGGGAATCTCTATGGGAATCTCTTTAGGGCACTAACGGGGCACTGCCGCCTCAATAGGCATCTAAAAGTAATGGGGCTCACTAGTACGGGAGAGTCTCGCTTCTGCCATGAGGCAGAAGAAACACCAATGCATATCCTGTGCGAGTGTGGCCCCTTGATGCACAAGCGCAGTCACATCCTAGGAAGCCACACAATGGCTTGTGAAGATGTGAAGAATGCCTCTATAAAAAAAGTACTATAGTTAGGTAGAGAGCTTTAGTTTACGTGGCGATCACAATATTTCAGCAATGGACGAAGTGATACTGGTCCTCTAGCAGACAGAAATAGCCATTAAGAAGATAAAAAAATAAAAATAAATGGGAATCTTCGTAAGAATACATATTTTTTCATGCCAAGAATACTTTTTCTAAGTTATGATGCATTTTCTCAAATAGCATTTAAAAATTGATCTTTCACAATTAGTATGATTTATAAGTTTCAACTATAATTATAGTATTTAGTAACAAAGCATCTAAAAATTTTCCCACTATAGAGGACACCGCACGATCCTGCGCGCCATACATTTTCAAACGACAGTTCGCTATGTCGTTGACGTCGCAGAGTTATCGATAATTTGTATTTTTTAAAATTTGCTATGTGATGCTTAATTATCAATTTAATAACAGGAATGATGACAGATTTTGAAATTCCCTTCCATAATGTAGATACACGTCTACCATATCCGAAAAAAACAATATTTCAGCAAAAAACTAAATTTCAACGCGAATTATTGAATGTTTTTAAATCTATTTTGAATTACGCGCGAAAACGCTCTTAGGTGTCATGGCGTCGCGTCTGATGGAACGTGACGTCACCGACATCTCATCAGATTTTTCATTCTGTCAAAGCAAAGTCAAGCAACACGATGGCACTTACCTGGGCGTGACGTCATTCGCTCTGATTGGTGTTTCAGTTAATATGGCCGATTGCAGTTATTTATACTTCTATTTTATTGAAAATCTTATTAATCTCAATTTTAATACAAAAAATGAGTAATTTTTTAGACTCCTTTCAACATATATTTTAGAAATTTCTCTAATATTTTATAAATTTGATTGATTTGATTTGACTCCAATATGTTGAAGACATTGCATTTCAGTCTTAAATTCTTAAGAAGACCACCGTGAAATAACAGCACACGTGCTGATTGTTTTAGCGAGTGAGTAAATATGCCATTGCCCATTTTATTTATGGTGACAGTGATTAATTTAATTGCCAGTAGCCAGAGCTACTCGCTCGCCAAACTTTACATTAAAATCGAGCTATTTGACTCTTAGATAAATAAAAAAAGAGGATATTTAAGTTAAAATTAAGTTGTTATTATGAAGCGTTAACAAGTAAGATTAAGTGGGTGAGAATATCGTACTTTAAACAAAGCAGCGCCAACAAAGTGAGTCAACCGGGAAAAGTTTGCACACTCTTATTTAGTTAGGCTCTAATCATAATGAAGTGGAGTTGAGTGTTGATACGCGTGGGTGACAGGGCTGACACCAAATCTGATAAATGTTAACATTTAAAATACTTCTCATGAAAAAAAAAAAAAAAATTGTAGGAGTTTTATGCATTTTTTTATATCAAACAAAAAAAATGCCAGTTAATTGCTGATATTGAGTCCGTTGGATAAGTGGTTAGGGTGCTTGCCTTAACGCTCTGTTCTAGGGTTCCCGGGTTCGATTCCCGGCAGGGTCAACTTTGAAAAATGAACTTTTCAAATTTGGCTCTGATCTGTCTGGAAAGTAGTGGCAGGGCACACTGCGTTTCGCAGTCATTTGGGCAGCCTGTCCGGCGGCAGTAACCACCCCCTTACAGAAGACCACCGTGAAATAACAGCATGTGTGCTGTTGCGTTTCGGTGAGTGGGTAAGGGATGCCAGAGCCCATTTCCCTGTCCCAAAATTATTTTAAATTTTTAAAGGCTCATCATTTTTTTTGATGAGAACTGTAGTTGACGTTTCGATCATTAAAGAGAAATTAAATTTTTGCTCTTTGCAGCACAAATAAAGCAATTAAGTACTTAGAGTCCTGTGAACTTTAATTATTTTTTATATGGTATTATTAATTTGTTTTGGCTTTACGAAAAACTCTTCGACCGCTTAGTTTAAGTTCTTCGCAAATTGATTATGATGACACAACATTTGCAATATTATACGTTGGTGTAGTTTTTTTTATATCGAATTGTACATTCAGTGTGAAAATTATCCGGATTCTTGTAATAGGAATCAACACGTTGATTGTCGATGAGAACGAGCATTTTGTATTTTTGGGCATTTTGAAATGCTTTGTACCAATTCATAAGTCTGCATTTTTGACATACATACCTATTAATATAAATACATATAAAACAAAAAAAATTGTATACCTCGATCTGCTTCTCCGTTTACTTCTTCTGAAACCATTCAATTAATTTTGATACAGTTTTCACTAACGAAAGAGCGATTTTTCATATTATCTGAAATATTTTAAGTGTTTCAGTACATGAGATTTCACTTAAAACACGAAATTTTATACAAACGCTTTCCTCCACTAGTTTACTCATTGTAAAATTTGCAGTCTTAAGTGTAATTTTTTTTATGTTAAGATTGGCAGACAGGCTGACGGTCCACTTGATGGTAGGTGGTTACCGTCGCCTATAATACAGGCAACGCCAAAGCTGCTGAAAGTGCGCTGCCGACTGCAGTAGGATTAAGAATAAGGGATTTGGAGCGAATAGGGAAATGGGCTCTGGCATCTCTTACTCACTCACCGAATCACAACAGCACACGTGCTGTTATTTCACGGTGGTTTTCTGTTACGAGGTGGTTACTGCTGCCCCCAAATGACTGCGAAAACGCAGTAGATACGGCACAGCGGTGTTAATAGTTGTTTATTTAGAAAAACGTAGAAAACGGTAAAAAAATAATACTTAAGTAATACTTACTTAATAATACTCGTTATTTCTTTGTTAAGGTGGGCGATTGTCATAAATATAGGACAAGACGTAATAATAAGTTGGCGGTACATCAAACTACGTTTACAACAATAGCCACCTGCCCCCGGCTTTGTATATACATTATATATACAAACTTTACATAATATACAAAACTCAATTGTCGCTCTTTCTATTAGTGAAAATCGTATCAAAATTCATCAAAAAGATTAAATGTACCACGTGGTTCTAAAAAGGATTCTTTCGTCACGCCCGATCTTTGAAATTTATTATGTGTTTTTAGAAGAAGTCATTGGAGAAGCAGACCAAGGCTGACAGCGACTTAATATGTATATGTCGCAGTAAGATAGATAAAGCCGTAATATAGTTAAATCCCTAGGGATATAATTATGTACCGTAACATAGTTATACGAAAGCGTTTCACTGATTTCAGGATCTACTGAAGCTATACTTATGAAATTTGGCATGCTGCGTAAGTACTAGCATATGATTACGTGAATGTAATTTTATCTCTGTACGTTCAATAGGCACTGAGCTACAGGAGGGTCAAAAGTGGGTCGAAACGGTTTGTGTAAATAGTGCACGGCATGCGCACGGCCTGTTGCTGCAACTTGGCCTGCTGCGCACTGCCGTGCGCTTTAATGTTTTATAAATATTTATTTTTTTATAAATATATATTTATTTCGACGGTTTTATAACTATATTCCTAGTGAGATAGTAATGAAACGAACCCCTCGTATAACTATGTTACAGTACATAATTATATCCCTAGGGATTTAACTATATTACGGCTTTATCTATCTTACTGCGACATATATAGACATATATAGATACATAGTCGAGGAAATATTAATAACAAATCAAAATTTTAATCCTCAGGGGCATTTTTGATATAAGTTTCTAATAATAGAATTTTTCTAATAAAAGTTTTTAATAATAGAAGGTGAAATAAATTTTTGTTTTCATCCTGGGAATGGAAAAAATAAAAATAGGTGTTTTTTTCTCCTTCAAATTTTACAAAAAAAAAAATATGTTAGAAGTTATGATAATTTATGTATTAACCCTTATCTTCTAGCCTCTTTAATTCTGTTAATTAAATTTTAGCAAAAAAAAGTTAAATATGAAAATTTTTATGTAACTTTTTTTTTTGTAAAATTTGAAAAAAAAAAAAGAAAAAACATCTATTTTTATTTTTTCTATTCCCAGGGTGAAAACAAAAATTTCTTTCACCCATCTATATCTTCTAGAAGCTTATTATCAAAAATGTCCCTGGGAGAATTAAGTTATAAAAAATCGATGATCGATGACGTAGGGTCCATATACGTAAAGGATTTTTCAAGTCCTACCATTAAGTATACAAATTTTAAACGTACTAACAGAAATTATTATTGACGTATATATAATTATTGACATTACTTGTATAGCATATTGATGCAACTATAGGATTTTTTGATACAACTCTGAGTTCTTTCTCATAGCATATGCTATGAGCATATGCGTTTACCATCAATTCATTCCGAATTGGTGGTAAACGCAAAAGAATTGTCCGTTGTAAGTTATTGAATTGATATTGATATTGAAATTTAGTGAATATTTTCTTATAATCATCAGCAAGACAATCACGTTATTCCCTGGGAAATGTCCATGCAATTTTTAGCGTGCATGTTAGGTCACGCCTTTACCTAAGTACCTGCGTGCATTGTGAGAACCCCTTTGAACCCTTAATGATACAAAAGCAGGAGGTGCTTACTACTGGAAGAGAGAGCCGGGATGGACGAATCTCAAAGGCATGTGGGGCAAGCGGTCGGCGTACCATCCGGACGCGGTATACGAAACAGAAGAGCACGGTAAACCCAGAACAGGAATCTCCTCTCAGCCTCTTCTAGCACACATCTCTCTTCTGTAAACAGGGTGTATTACGATCTGTCAATCGCCTGGAAACCCTCCATTTCTAGTTAAATTTGAAACAATAGGGAATATGCGTCTAATTCAAAAAAGGCTTAAATATATTTTTTATCAATATTTTTGCTTTAGAATTATGTCTATGTAAATATTTTTTTATATTATTTCTTTTTCATTAAGAAAATAATTATTAAAAAGTGCATAAAAATGTGGGAAATTCAAAATACTTGAAATGGTCAGATCGAATGTGACGTCAAAGTCTATGGAATGTCAACAAGCGTGTGGATGTTTGTGATTTTTAACATTTGATTGTATTGTAGACTTTGACGTCACGACAAACGCGCCAAAAGGGCGGGTGTTTAAAGTGCCCGTAGCTGTTAGTTAATTTTAACTTTTTTTTTGTTACCAAATTTCTGTTTTTTGGCGCTGAATATTTTTTTACGGTTATATAACGATATAACCTATCGTATGAAAATATTAAAAAAAAATTTGCATATTCCCTATTGCTTTATTTACAAACTGTGTAAAAGCGTATAAAATTTCAATTGCAAATAAAATTCAATTTAATTGCATTATTTAATTATTATTATTATTATTATTTATTATTATTATTTAATTGAATTTAATTTAATTTTATAAAATTCAATTTTAATTGCAGTGGAAAGGCATACTGCGTTTCGCAGTCTTAAATTGAGCAATCCAACTGGCGACAGTAACCATTACCTCACAGAAGGCCAATGTGAAATAATAGCATGTGTGCGGTTTTGTTAATCCTTACTTTTTACACTGCTAAAGTCGGCAGCGTAGATGCAGAACTTGTAAGCGATGGCAGTCACCTAACATTAAGTGGTACGTAAGCCTTCCTGCCGACTTTTACATAAAAAAAGATTTACTAGCTGTGTCCGCCACTTTGTGCGCGCTGTATTTTGTTTTCCAAAAATCACAGAGGAATCTAAAACTTTTCCTGGATAAAAGTATCGCATATCTTAATCCAGGTGATAAACTGTCTGTTTACGAAATTTCATCCAAATCTGTTCAGTAGTTTTTGCGTAATTGAGTAACAAACATACAAACTCTTGCATTTACATATATTAGGATTAGAATTTTGGCGCTTATTTTAATTGTAAATTATTTACTATACACAGCTAATCTTAATAGTTATATACGATTCCATAGGGATTATTGTTTATTACTATTAATTAATATTTGCATACCACTATACAGGTATGTGTAATAGTGTATTATATTTGTCAATTGTCAAAAAAATGTTCCAGCAAACAAATGAATTATTATTGTTATCGATAAATTCTGGGCAGTAACAGTAATATAAAAAAGTCCAAAAAAATAAATAAAGAGGATCGAGGAAACATTGTTTTTTTTTTCATACAGTACCAACGTGTGCGAGTGAGATGGAATGGTTTCTGCCGCCAATTTAGATACGATTATTGTAATTTATAAGTTTAAATAGAGAATAAGAATTGACGCCGATTAGATATACATTTCATAATACACCCGTAGTAGTGCATTACTTAGATTACTTAGTTATTTATTGCACTAAAATTCCGCTGGACAGAGTTCAGTTTGCAAGTAAAGTTTGCGCTTGGGATATATTTTTGAAACATTCAACTTTGTCCGGAGGGATTGAGTAGCATGTATCCTTCTTTAGTTTTCTTGTACACATTGATAGAAATATGTATATATATATGCATAATATTGCATATTCTGTTGAACTGTTCGTCGCTCGTGTAAAATGTAGTTTCTATGTTGTATCAAACACACACTGCCATCTCTCTCTCACTTTATCTCTATCTCTCTTCATTTTCACATCTTTTCTAGATGTTGTTTGTATGTAGTATTAATGTAAAATAGTAATAGCATTATTAGACAAAGACCTAATTTAGTCAAGGCAAAGTTAGGGCCGGCGCAAAATGGAGGATTGCAAGGCAAAATATTTCAATGTATTCATAGTATATACCTAAAGTGATTTTAATATAATTCAAATTTCATTGTGTTGCTGTGGCATTCCTCTTTAGCATAATATAAGGAAAGGGGATTGCCAACTTTTGGGCCCAACCTGTTAAATGGCGGAAAAAATCCTTTGTTTTTTATTAAACTAAAATCACAAAAAAAAAATTATTTTACAGTTGCTAAATAGAGAAAAATTTAATTTATTTATTTAAATTAACTTCCAAACAGTTAAATTACAATACCATAGTTATCGTTGACCCCCACACTAAGCTGTGCTTGTATCGTGGGAGTCTACTACAAATACATGAACTCTGCATATGCTTACTTAATCTAAAATACCTAATATACAATAATACAAAACAAAAATTTATAGAATACTTAATAATAAATAGAGAGTAACATATTTTAGTATAATAAGAGAACATATATAAAAACATAGAGAAAGTGCCTATTTATAAAATTAAAATTAAAAAGGTAGAAACCATTACAATATAAATATTAATAGACTGCATCATGGTGTAAATCAAATCAAATAGAAATAATCAAATAGACCATAGCACACCACAGCTACGCCGGCACAACCCAAAAACATACACAGACTTACTCTAACATGCCCTCGGTGTCGGCATATGACAAATTCAGAAGCCAGCCCTTAACAATAAAAGAGACCCTTTTGCAATTCAGATGCCCAACGTCGCAAAGATCAACTACCCTATTATATATAGATTAACGGATGAAGGAATCGGCCAAAATATTTTTTAAATGTTGTGTTTTGTGTAGAGATCTTATGAAATAAGTTTTAAAAAAACAAATTCAAGTCTTTGTTTATTGTCTATGTATAGTTTAGTGTTTTTTATGCATATTATAATCTAATGGAAATCTGCCTAGAGTTTAAGATTAGTCGTCTAAACAATACTAAAATGATAATTGCAAAATATATTCTTAAAGTAACACAATCTCTAACATAACCTAACCATATATTTGAGAGCCCATATATCTTGATTTTGCAATTGACTATCAAACTGAAACTAAGGTAGCATAAATCTGATATTTTTACCTACCAAATGGTACCAATTTGGAACTTGTAGGTAATCAAATTCTGGGCCCGCGATGTATGGGAGATTGGCGGTGTCCTTTGAATTATATTATGAAAAAATTAAAGTACTTTGCCATGCCGTCTTCCAATGTGCGCTTGCCTTTAAATGCTCGTAACTAAAGGCATTATTAGGTCCCAGTTTTGGGGACGCAAACCTCTTCTCTGTGTGTCCATTGTAGCCTGTAGCATAGTGACTGAGGTTCACGTATCTCCCAAGATTGTTCTTAGACTTAGATTTAAAGGCGGTATTTTACTACACCATTTACTTATTCTTTATGATTTACTTATTCTTATATTGCAAAAATACTTATACTTTTGTTAAGTAATTAATATTAATAGTCCAAGTTGCACTACTCAGCATCTATATTGTAAACTAGCTGAGCCCGCAATTTCGTAGGCGTGGTCAGTGAAAACCGCATTCAAATCGGTTAAGCCGTTTCAGGGATTAGTGTGACAAACAGACAAAAATTATAAAAACAATTTTTTTGTTTCGGTAACATAAGTACGTGTACAAATGTTTTTTTTTTTTTGAAAAAATATTTAATTTTTTTGAAAACACGGCTCGTTTACGATTTTATTATAATATGTCATGGGGGTATTACATTTATTTTATTTTATTTATTTATTTATTTATTATACATGAATAATTACAAAAAATATTTACAAAGTCCCATAAAACTGGAAAGCAGTTTGTCTGTGGGATCAAGTTAATGATGTCAAACTAAACATCAAAAATAAAATAGGACTAAATTTAAAAATAAATGTAACCTAAATTAAAAACCTAAACCTAAACCTAAATTTCATTAATTAATTTAAAGAAAGCAGATAATATTTCATTAACTTATTTTTATATATAGTTTTATTTTTCTCGTGGACTGATTGACTCCCTCTTGTAGTTATCGTATTTCTTATTATCTACACAGTATTACCATCATAACAAACAACAACGAATTAATAATGTTACTAGCATAATATTAATAAAATTTTAATAATAAATATGCTAGTAGTGCACGCATTTGGTGCTGAAAAAAGAGGTTATGTGAAAAGTTTTCTGGGAGTTTTGAAAATCGGTGATTTTGTAGATTTGGATAGCACGAGTAAACAAGCTCTTTTCGAATTTCTACTCTGCCTATCAGACCTCGTGTCTTTGAAGCTCAAGTCGGTATATTGAAAAAATATCGCCTAAAAACAGTATTTTTTTTAATTATATATCCATTCCGTTTGATTGATACGATAAAAACAGATAATAAGTTAAAGTAGAGAAAATATTACATAACCTTTTTTTTGTAAAAAAAAATGGTTTCAAAATAGTTGTAAAATAATTAGTTCACCGTAAAATCCACTCCAACATGGGTTTGTTCGTAAACGCATATTTGATTCGTAAATCTCCTTAAATATTAAAAGCTTCAGTATTCAATGTTGAGTTTTAATAGCACATGTACACAGACAGACATTTTGTTTTGTTTTAATTTCAAGTAAGGGATTAATTTATCCCATATTTTTCAATTTTTACGCGGAAATTCTATTTTTAAAAATGTAAATAGCGTAAAAATTGGTATATTTTTTCAGGCAACAGGTATAATTTTTATTGTTATCAAATATACGACCCCCATTAGTTGAGTTGTTATGGTGCTCGCCTTAGTTTACGGTTGTGACTCAGAGTCCCGGGTTTGATCCTGGCGGGGCCAACCTTGAAAATGAACATTACAAAGTAGACTGGTCCGAGTGTAGAAAGTTTCGCCCTCTGTCCGTTACATATTTATCGCAAAATACAAGCCTTAATGCTCGTTTTGCTTGTTTTGGGGGCCATACAATTACTGTTATTGAAGTGATATAGGACACACGACAGATGGGTCAATCGAAATTGACCCATCTGTTGACAGTTATGACTTATTCTATTCATATCATAAAATCATTATACGTATAAATGTTACCTTTCACATATGAACTCATTTCATATACTCAGATATATGTATATTATACTAGCGGCCCGCCCCCGCTTCGCCCGGCGTGCAATTTTTATATACCCTAAAACATTCCCCGTTCATCTCTCTTTCCATTAGCGAAAACCGAATTAAAATCGGTCAACCCGTTCACGCGATTCATTTTTATATATAAGACTAGCTTTTGTACATGACATCGTCCGTCTGTCTTTATATATGACGATTTGACGTTAAATAAAAATTATAAGTAGATCTAAATTTTATTACTGGATAGAGAGTAAGAGTACAGTAACAGACATCCATCCATCTTCTTTAACTTTTACATACATTTATGCCGTTTCCAATTGGTCACGCCAAGCAATTATAGAAGTGGACTGTATTTTCGTTGGCGGTACATGTAATCAAAGGGACGAGGAACTACCTCGTGAATCACCAAGTCCTTAGTCCTCCAGCGGCGAAGATTGCAACGGGCCCGTCACATACAGAGTCTAGAAGCTCTAGCACTCCACCACTTCAATGATTACACTCGCAGAGCGGGAAGCGTGACCAAATAGATAAACTACAAGTAAATTCAAATTAAATTCAAATCTCGGAAGGATGAGTCCGTACGCGTGTTATCTTTACGATGTTTTGCTTGGACTGACTGCGGTTTTAAAATATGGCCGCTTGCGGTGGTGACAGATATATGGATAGGTATATTGTGGGAGTGAGACAGCATATACCACAGTGAAATAATAGCATATATCATAGCGAATCAATTAATTTGAATTGACAATTGGCGTTAACACCAATATTGGTAAGAACGATAAATGCATCCATATGAAGCCGTGAGCGGGTCGTAGTTTATAATATAAAAAAAAAAAAAAAAAAATGCATTTTTGGTCTCTCAAATCCCTGTAAATCTCACCCGGACGAGACGGCATTATAAGCCCGCATTGATGGTTGTATGAATAAAAATAGACACGTTTCGTTCAACTAAAATAAACTTATTTTTGTTGTTGGAATGTTGTTGGAAGGAATGTTGATAAGTTCTTTCGGTGATTTTCAAAATATTACGAAGCAAATGCTAGATTACTCTTAGTCAAATTTGACATAAAGACACGTATACAGACAATCTACGGTAATCTACGGTACGACAGTAATGAGTTCCTCTGTGACAATTATTTTGAGCGAACATTAAAACCGCGTGTTTTGATGTTCATTCAAAATAGCGACGCACTATGTGTGGTTAGAATTTTAATTTTATTTTAGAATTGTTTCACTTTTTTTGATTAATTTTTTTTTTTATTTGAAAAATTTGAAATAAGATTCTGGATATTTTAAAGTTGTAGCGAAATCATCTTAGACTTTCATTTTTACAGGTAAATAATGTAAATAATTTTTACCTAATTATATGTATAAAAAAAAATCAAAAAAATGTTTAATTATAGGATCGAATTTTTTTTTAACAAAAAAGAATAGGATCAGCCAGTTTCTGTTCAATTATCGCGGTTTCGAGACTTACTCTTAGTAATTTAACTCTGTTTAGTTTCCGATTGTTTAATGTTGAAAAGTTAAATATTTATTGAATAAAAGATTTTATTTAAATAATGATTCCAGGGGCCTTAGTCAAAGTAACATAATGATAACGATAACGAAGTTCGAAAACAATAAAATGTATGGGATTGACATAAGCCGTCGCTAAATGACGTGATACATCCCATACATTTTATTCTTACGAACTTCGTTATCGTTATCGTTATCGTTATGTTACTTTGACTAAGTATTTTAGTTGTTTCATTAGCCGTCTGGCGGCAGTAACCACCCCCTTACAGAAGACTACCGTGAAATAACAGCACGGGTGCTGTTGTGTTTCGGTGAGTGAGTAAGTGATGCCAGAGCCCATTTCCCTATCCCCTCCTAATCCCTTATTCTTAATCCTACTGTAGTCGGCAGCGCACTTGTAGCAGCTGTGGCGTTGCTTGTGTTATAGGCGACGGTAGCCACCTACCATCTAGTGGACCGTCAGCCTGTCTGCCGATCTTAAATAAAAAAAAAAGCTGTGTCCGCGACTGCGTACGAGATGTAGTTAGTTTGTAAAAAAATCCACAGGAATCTAACATTTTTCCAGGATAAAAAGTATCCTATATATTAAAGCATGTAATAAGCTATATGTTTGCCAAGTTTCATCCGAATCTGGCCAGCCGTTTTTGCGTGATTGAGTAACAAACATACAAATTTCGTATTAATTGGGATAGCATGAGAAAAATTTTGGACAACCTTTTCTTATTTGTTTATGAACCGATTTCCTTTTAATGTTTAGTAGCTATACCTATGAACTTTAGTGTTATATTTTTTTTTTGACGAATAAGTATATACATAAAATATTTATGTATATACTTATTTATGTATATAAAGTAAAAAACGGGAATATATGGTATGTTTTTTCATTACCTATCTTCAAGAGCCCCAAAGCTACATTTCCTCTATCTGATACTAGATTAAGTTAGGCAAATGTACTCAGGCTTAGCCTATGTTAATTATAGATAGCTAAATAAAAAACAAAAGTCGATTGAAATCAAAACTTAAGTATGTACGTAAGTGTTGTGTTAGCACTTCAGGTTACTTAACCAGCTAAAGTGCTAACCGTCATATTTCTCGCTACTTACTTAGTAACTTAATTGAGTTACATCCACTCAAATCAAATTATGTACACGTCTACATACATACAATTCCACTAACTACAGTTTCAGTAGTATCTGTGTGCATGTTTTGACGCTTTTAGGAAATTATTATAGTAATAAACATTATGTTTTATGTAGGTAGAAAATAACTAGAATTTATTTATTAGCTTATTTTTTTTATTTCTGTAAGTAGTATGGTAAATGATAAAATATGACTCATTTTGTAAACATTTTTCAGTTATAACATGTAAATAAATTTCTAATACTTATTTAATATTAAAAAAATGTTGCCATTAAAAAATATTATGATTTAAATAAAAAAAGGCTTTTGAAATCTTTATTACATTTGAATTTCTATTATTTATATGACTCTGTGTGTACTGTTTCTTGACAGCAGTGATTTTGACACATGCAATAATTTAATTGCTTGTCATTTAAGTACAATCCAACGCCTGAAGTGTGTGATACCATTTCTTTATGCAGATAAAGAAAAGGTATACAATAGTCCACCTGGAAGCATTATACCTATATTTAATTAATTAAAAAAAAAGTTTTCATATTTTAAATTATAACCTCAAAATATGAAATTTTAAACAATGATGAATCATTATTACAGAAGAGTTTATTTCGATGTTTTCAGATGGTGCGCCGACAGACGAGGCCTAGAAGACAACTGGCAGACCTGTAATATATAAATAAAGAAATAACTGTTATATTAATTGTATCTAGTAATCAGTCATATCTCTTTATAATGTCCGTTTTACAAGCGTTGTAATAAATGATGTTTTTTTTTTCCTATTTTCAACACAGTTTTTACGCGACTCTTACTTTGTCAGAGCTGTAATTAAAATTTGATTTTATACACTGTTATTTATAAAGATCAATATAATTTTGAAGATGTTATCAAGAAAAGGAAGCGGGAATAACATTGAAGTTGAGCGGTTTTGACAATCGCAGTAAAAAGATACTCTGTGGCAGTAACAGCTAACGTCATTTTATTTTTTGTTTCTCGCGGCATGACTACATACTTTTTAATCCACTTGACGCACTGCAAACGAACAAGATATACAATATTTTAGACAATTCATTTATTTGCAGTTGAGAATTTGTTTTAAGTTTTTTTTTAACATAAAAGTTAAGACTTTGCAGTTTCAAAAAACTGATAAGTCAAGTGCTTTTTTAAAAAACAAGTGTTACCAAAGCTTTTCCTACCAACATAAGCATCCCGGATTCTAGTAATGCAATACAAAATGTGAATGTCAAAGGTCTTTTTTGTATCCGTATTAATGACCGCTTGGGTCGCGTGAATGCTCTGTTTAATTCTGCTCTGATTCACTTTGTTCCCAACCAGCGAAGTGAATTATGGCCGGTGTTAGTTCCTGTCCCGTTGTGTTTCCGTTATATTATTTTCGTGTATCGTACAAATGTAGCTTACACATCAATCGTCTCCTCGGACTACGTCACCTTCTAGAATTAATCTTTGTAAGTTTAATATCGGATAACTTGCACACGCATCGCTGTGCATTAATATAACTTAGTTAGTCAACTTATTGAAATAATTGTATTTTAGTAAATTGATGTAAATGAAACGGTCTCGGCTCCGTGGCGAGTCGAATTTTGTCCAATAAAAGTTCTTTCTGAAGCCGAAAATGGTTTTATTTAATACTAGACTAACGCGCCCCGGCTTCTCACGGGTCAAATTAGAATACGATGCAATTAAATATTACCCTATGTCCATCTGGAATAATGTATCCTCCTAATCCTCCTAATCCCTTATCCTTAATCCTGCCGTAGTCGGCAGCACACTTGCAGCAGCTTTGGCGTTGCTTGTGTTATAGGCGACGGTAGCCACCTACCATCAAGTGGATCGTCAGCCTGTCTGCCGATCTTAACATTAAAAAAAAATATGTATTTCAATATTTTTCAAATAGATACATGCGCTATCCTAAGTGCAGTTAGGACAATTTAGGAGATTACAGTTTAGACGAGCCCATTGATGAGTGGTTAGGGTCTTAACGCTCTGTTCTAGGGTTCCCGGGTTCGACTCCCGGCATGGTCACTTTGGGAATTGACTTTTCAAAATTGGCGCTGATCTGCTTCTGGAAAGTAATGGAAGGGCACACTGCGTTTTGCAGTCATTTGGGCAGCCCGTCTGGCGACAGAAACCACCACCTCCCCTTACAGAAGACGATCGTGAAATAACATCATTAGCCCATGAAAGGCTGCTCTTGGACAAAAAAGCCTTTGTCCAAGAGCAGCCTTTCATGGGCTAATGATGATGACTTACATAGACAACAGCTTCATTATGTTCTCTAATATATATATAGAGGATGATCAAGCCAAATAGGTCAGTGAGGACAAATTTGAAACCCTAAGAGATACGAAAATTTGTTCTTAGAAACTAAGACATTGATTTTTGAATTAAGAAAAAATGTATTGGTTCATTATTATGAACTGATTATTTATTAATATTATGCTTATTAATGTTATTAAAGTTTTAGATATTTTTGTTTAGTTTCTATAACAAAATTTATTCCTTACGTATACTAGCTGTTGTCGGCGACATGGTCCGCGTTGATAATGAAAAATATAACACCTGAGAAAACATAAAATATGAGTAACATAATCGCTGTGACGACGGTGAAGCCGATTTTTTTATGTTTTCTCAGACGATGGCCTCGGGAACCTAACATTTTTCCAGGATAAAAAGTATTTAATCCAGGTATTAAACTATCTGTGTGCCAAATTTCATCAAATCCGTTCAGCTGTTTTGGCGTGAATGAATAACAAAAATTCAAACACAAACATCCAAACATACAAACTTTCGCTACGACTACGACCCAAACTATCAACTACGGCAATAAAAATATTTTGCGATTTTTTTTTTATGGAGTTTCGACCGATTTAGATTCTGGTGGCGTAAGAGCGTAATTTAAAAAAAAATTGAATGCAGTTTTTCTTAATTCAAAAATCGAAGCCTTAGTTCCTAAGAACAGTTTTTGTACTTCTTATCGTTTCCAATTTACCCTCACTGACCCCGTATTAAGTTAAGTTGGAATAAATTTAAGCCACTGTGGATTTAGAGGTCTTCGAAGATTGTTAACATTGACAAAAAATTAATAATACCCTTAGGATTTTTTTCAGTATTAAAGTAAGTTAATCATTAATTCAAATCTACACATAAAATCTAAAAACACTCACAAGTGCAGGCCTAACCGGGATACAAACTTACATAATTATGGTATTTCAGCAGGCCAGTGATCCACTGGGCCATGGAAAAATGTCGTGGTATCAATAGAGTGTTAGTGCTATCAAAGTAGGATTCCCAGCTCTCTTGTATTCACAACTACTTCAAGTTTGTGTACCAAAGGTGACACTTGAACCCTGTAAGGGAAAATACAATCAACTCCTTTTTTAAAAAAATACAGATCAGATACATAATCTAGACAAATATTTTTTTGTTTATACATACTTCAGTATTTATTTATACATGCTTTTTATGTATATGTATAAGTCGTGGCCAGGTGGATTGCCCAGTTCCTTCTACCATACATCTTTCTACCGGGTAAATCATAATGATTATAGGTCTAGGAATAGAAAAACTACGCTGTAAAAGGTGTCCATCATCCTGATATGTTAATGATATGAGATGGAGTTGCATCAAAAATTAATGCTATTAAATATTTGCTTAAAAAAAGAGCGTATCTAGAGTATTGTTTTATAAGAGGGTACAGTTTTTTTGAAAATAAAAGTCCGCAGGCATTCTTATGGTCTGGTCTATTTGATGGTAGATGGCTACCGTCAAGTATAGATATAAACACAAGTAACACCAAGAGGGGATAAGAAATCGATTGGATAAAAGTTAATGAATCAAGAGAGGACATGGGAACATAACATTTACTATTATGTTTGGTAGTCTGTTACTCCAGATTATTCCAGAAGAATGTAAGGCCGTCCCTTCTGCCTTTATGCATGCCATGCACAAAGGACTATCTTTTAGAACTATATATGCCCAGGCATTGCACCGAAAAGACGAATTCTACGTCATCATGCACAAAAAGACTGCTTCCTTACCTGCAAATTTCGTGCAAGATCCAATTCCAGCTTGACGACGATAGCCAGAAAGTACAATTATGATACCAGTATCATACGCCATCTCATATAGGTGCTCATACCTTGTAATTAATTGAAATCGTAATTAATTAAATGAAGGAGGTCAATAGTCAAATCCAACTCGAATTCCTCAGTGTCTTAAAACAAAAGTTTTCGACCAATGTGTGTTTCCAGTGATGATATATGGCGCTGAAACGTGGTCTCTAACTATGGGTTTCGTAAGAAAGCTCAACGTCACTCAATGAGCTATGGAGAGAGCTATGGCTTATTGCTCTTGGTTACACTGCGAGATCGAATCAGGAACGAGGAGATTCATAGACGAGCTTAAGTACCGCGATACGTCATTTTTACGATAAATTTTCCCGATTTTGCAACATTTTTCATTTAAGCTCCGCTCCTATTGGTCGTAACGTGATGTTTTATAGCCTATAGCCAACTTCGATAAATGGACTATCCAACATAAAAAGAATTTTTCAATTCGAACCAGTAGTTCCTGAGATTAGCGCGTTCAAACAAACAAACGAACTCTTAAGCTTTATAATATTAGTATAGATTAATTTACTGCAATAATAAAACCATGTAACAGAGTCCGTAACCGAGGCACATGCTCGGATAATAACAGTACACAACAGTACACATGACTTGTGACACGTTGACAAATTGCCTATTGGAAGAAAGCCCCTTTGTAACGTCTCTTCGACGATAAGGGCAATCACTCCACCTGATTTGTGTGCACGACTGTACCGAAAATGTCAAATATTTGCAGTGTCGAGTGTCCGACACAAAGTGTATTGTGCAATAATTGTATTAAAAATACTACAGCAAACTGAACAGTGTCTGTCTGTCCGACAGAAACATACGATCTAGTCTACCATTGTTTAGTATTAAAAATTTACTTGACAGTCACTGGATAAAGTGAAAAATACGCACAATACGAGGGCAATGTCTTTGGGAAAATTTGTAGTTCCTAGGGTTAATAATTACTATGGTGACAGAACTATAAAGAAGCGGTTGCCCTACATTCTAAATAGTTTGCCTGAAGACATTGTCCACGAGAAAAATAAAACTGTATTTAAAAATAAATTAATGAAATATTATCTGTTTTCTTTAAGTTAATTTTATTAATGAAATTTAGATTTAGGTTTAGGTTTTTAATTTAGGTTACATTTATTTTAAATTTAGTTTGATCCCATAGACAAACTGCTTTTCAGTTTTATGGGACATTGTAAATATTTTTCTAATTATTTCATGTATAATAAATAAATAAATTAAAAAAAATATATCTGCAATTACAAATACAGAATACTGATTATGTAACTGGTTACCAAAGTCTAAAAGTGATTTCTTTTCTGAATTTTGAGCTAAAAATTTTTGTAAGGGATTAGGAAACAATCAACGACACAGCTGTTGCAAGTGGCTGTAGACTTTAGTAGGATTAAGGATAAGGGATTGGGAAGGGAAAGGGAAATGGGCTCTGGCATCCCTCACTCGCTCACCAAACACAAGAGCACACGTGCTGTTATTTCACAGTGGTGCTCTGTAACGGAGTGGTTATTGCCGCTAGACGGGATGCACAAATGACTAGAAAATGCAGTGTGCTCTGCCTTTACTAAAACGACTTTACAGCCTTTGACGAGCCCGAGCCTTTTGCTTGTGTTATAAAGCATTTCCTAATCCTTTAAAACAAGCAACGCCACAGCTGTTGCAAGTGGCTGTAGACCTTAGGAGGATTAAGGATAAGGGATTAGGAAGGGATAGGGAAATGGGCTCTGGCATCCCTTACTCACTCTCCGAAACACAACAGCACAAGTGCTGTTATTTCACAGTGGTGCTCTGTAAGGGAGTGATTATTGCCGCCAGACGGGATGCACAAATGACTAGGAAACGCAGTGTGTTCTGCCTTTACTAAAATTTTACAGCCTTTGATGAGACCGTTGGATGAGTGGTTAGGGTGTTTGTCTGAACGCTCTGTTTTAGGATCCCGGGTTCGATTCTGGACAAGGTCAACTTTGAAAATTAACTTTTCAAAATGGCTCTGGAAAGTGGACGAAGCCTATTTCCCTATCCCCTCCTAATCCCTTATCCTTAGTCCTACTGTAGTCGGCAGCGCACATGTAGCACCTGTGGCGTTGCTTGTGTTATAGGCTACGGTATCTTATCTTATCTTATCTCGTCTTAGTGGCTATTTCTGTCTGCTAGAGTACCAGTATCACGTCGTCCATTGCTGAAATATTGTGATCGCCACGTGAACTAAAGCTCTCTACCTATACCTACCACGTTAAGGAACTGTAGTACTTTTTTGATAGAGGCATTCTTCACATCTTTTTTGATAGAGACATTCTTCATATCTTTTTTGATAGAGATTCTTCATATCTTTTTTGATAGAGACATAGGCTACGGTAGCCACCTACCATCAATTGGACAGTCAGACCGTCAGCATGCCACCTTTGAAAAGTTAAGTTGGCCTAATTGTCCTTGCCGGAAATCGAAAACTGGAATTTAGGAGTCAAAGCGATCAGGCAACCTTAACCGCTCGACCAATGGCTCGTCGAAAGCGCAAAAATCAAAAGTCCCGGACAAAAGCCAGTTATAATTTATATATTAATTTTTATCTTCATACTCCCGGGAATTCATAGGCAGCGTCACACGGGGTGTAACGGTGATAAATCAAGGGTTTCGTTACTAGCCCTAGGGGCTAGTGAGCATCATTTTATATTACGACTAATTGCTAATTTACCATACCTGCGCACATTAATTGTGAATTATATTAAGTTGTAAGGCGATAGTAAGTCTAGTTGATAACGGTCAGAGGCAAATACAAATTACCGTGAAAGCCTTACCGTCTGTTGAGGCGGACCATGCTTGCGAAATTAATTCAACAACCCTCTCCACGCTACATACCTACACAAGCACATACATACTGTAGTGTAACAACTTGAAGGTGGCGGGTTATAAGAAAAGATGGAGATTTTAAGGAAACACTACACTTTAATTTCACTAGAGTCCCTAAATGTACACTAAAAAATCACTATAGTCCTTATATATTTATATGTATATATATTTTCTTATATCTTCCGTTGATCACGTCGTTCTGGAGTATCTTTATTCCCTTTTCGACAGGAGCACAGGCAAAGATAAGATAGGATATAAGCGGACCTCGTCGTCTTAATGAAGGTAAGAGTTGGATTCTTTCAGTCAGGAGGAGATAAACGTAAAAATCATCAGCTCGATCGCCACCTTCACTTCTTATTGTATGTTTATTTATTGTATGTACATTCCGTCCACCTTCACTTCAAGCTCTCTCTCCAGAATGCTCTTTCCCGTGAAAAAACTCCCATTTTACTTTCCCATTTTACTTTCAATCTCCCATTTTACTTTTCTTCAATCCTGTTGTTCTTTTTCCATTTGAAATCCCGCCGGCCAGTGTATATGTAATATAAGTAAATAAAAAAGGTCACATTATAAACAGGAATTAAAAAGGTTTATAATGAATGAGAAAAGCGAATGATGATGAACCCTACAATACATAAGTAAGTATGTAAATTAATTACTTTGATTGGTTCCATATTAACTTAATTTAGTTTAAACTTGTCGCGTTTTAACTTTTTAATTAGGTATGTAGGTAGATGCATAAAGTTAAGAGTTGCTACCTACATCGGGAGCAAAACGTACGATTGAAATTGAACGAATAAGATAATATTTTATAAATAATCGTAAAGAGTTTGAAATAAGTAATTAAGATTTTGAAATGAAAGTTTAAATGTTGTTTTATAAAGTGCAAAACGCTTTATGCAATTTTAGGCTGTAATTTTCTACAGCCTGAAATTGCATAAGCGTTTGCACATTGTAAGTATATCTTTATATATTTCTTTTATGCACTAGCTGAGCCCGCGTAACTTTTTATTGGTATTTGGTATACCGCGTAACTTTTTTGTTTGTGAACCGATTGGAATGAAACAAACATTAAATGTTACGGGAATATTGCTACAATACATTAGTGAAAACCGCATTCAAATCGGTTAAGCAGTTTCGGAGATTAGCGGGCACAAACGCACAGACAAACAGACAGAAATTCTAAAAACTTTTTTTACCTTGCTAACATAAGAGCGAGTACAAATTGTTTTTTTGAATAAATTTATAATGCAACAGACACGGTTATTTTACGATTTTATTAGATATAAAAAGAGTCATTGTCCATAGATTCACAATTCTTGTAACGCAAAGTGCTTAAAATTTCTTTTCAATTTAACCAAGTATACGTAATTGATATCGTAATTCTTTAATTTTCTTTTTGGGACAGAACGCTTAAAGATATAACACACTTATATAGACATATAGGTATCTATAATAAAACTCTATATGTCAGTATGGTAACGGGTAAGTAGCCACTGACGGCTACTTACCTGTGGCCCACCTTGTAAGTTACCTGAGTGTACTACGAGCACTCGTTCGGACCCTTGGTAACCCATTAGGTGTAATATGGGCACCGCTACAAATTTTATTATCCATGGTTCACCCAAGAGATGGTCTATTGATTGTTTGGAAAATGTTGTAGACCTATGGTACAACAATTTTATTGTGGCCATTTTATAACGCTGTATGTGCATAAAAAAGTGTAGTTTTTAAACATTTATTAATTATAATACAATACAGTACAGTACAGTACAGTACAGTACAGTACAGTACAGTACAGTACAGTACAGTACAGTACAGTACAGTACAGTACAGTACAATACAATACAATACAATACAATACAATACAATACAATACAATACAATACAATACAATACAATACAATACAATACAATACAATACAATACAATACAATACAATACAATACAATACAATACAATACAATACAATACAATACAATACAATACAATACAATACAATACAATACAATACAATATAATATAATATAATATAATATAATATAATATAATATAATAATAATTTATTTGCGATGAGCATGAGTGATACCAGAGATGACATTTGGTGTTCCTTCATGACCAACCTGTATTCGGTGTGCAAATCTTGATATCTTGAAACTCCAAAATTCGTTTATTGAGTTTTTGATTGATTAGTTTTCTTATAATATATGTACAATTCCTTTATTGACATAACGAATTTACATTATTATTATTTTAACTTTCACAATTGTTTAAATTTTAAATCATGCTTTGCTTCTCGCCCTTATCTACCTACTTTCATTTGTGTTTTTGACTTATTGTTATAATTACTCACAATTTTTTTTTAATTACCATGTTTTTTTTTAAATACTAGCAACCAAAAATGTTAAAATCTAATATCTGCAGACACCTGTATTAGCATATAAAGCATATAAAACTTTATTGCTCATATATATTTTGCCGAGCGTTGATTTTTTTTTTGTGATCCCTCGAGGATAGAAGGTACTTTTTCTGGATGAAACGTGCCTTATTTCCTTTTTTTTCTCTGACAACGTGTATGCAAAATGTCATGATGATCAGTGGGTCTTTGCTAGTGCGGTCATTATAAACTCACGCTAGACCCACGATTGATTAGATTTTTGACGAGCCCATTGGATGAGTGGTTAGGGTACTTGCCTTAACGCTCTGTTCTAGGGTTCCCGGGTTCGATTCTCGACAGGGTCAACTTTGAAAAATGAACTTTTCAAATTTGGATCTGGAAAGTAGTGGCAGGGCCCACTGCGCGTTTCGCAGCAGTAACCACCCCCTTACGGAAGACCTCCGTGAAATAACAGCAGGTATGCTGTTGTGATTCGGTGAGTGAGGTGAGGGATGCCAGAGCCCATTTCCCTATCCCTTCTCAATCCATTTATCCTTAATCCTATTGTGGTCGGCAGCGCACTTGCATCAGCTTTGGCGTTGCTTGTGTTATAGGCGACGGTAGCCACCTACCATCAAGTGGACCGTCAGCCTGTCTGCCGATCTTAACATTAAAAAAAAGGATGTGAAAGTGTTTATCAAACAAATTGCCTTTATTAGAATATTAAGCTAGAATTACCAATTTTACCGTCAAAACACTTCTCATTTCTTATCCTCATAACAAGTAATGTCTTACTATAAATATTGTCAGTTATTTGTTAATACAATGTACACCAACTGTCGAGTAAATTAATAGAGGGTTGGCGACATCTGGTTACTGTCTGGGTCGACTAACTATTATTTTATACTCGCGTGACTTCGTCAGCGTTACAAAAATAAGATAATAATAACGCCTGCGTCTGCATCAAGCGAGTCCCGTTGTAGCATCGCGAGAATTTATTTTCTCGCGCGTAAATTTAAATCTTCTTATATATAAAAATGAATCCCCATTTCTCCTGGTCACGGCATCACGCGTGAACGGGTAGACCGATTTTAATTCGATTTTCACTAATGGAAAGAGGGATAAACGGGGAATGTTTTCATATATAAAAAAATTGCATCCCGGGCGAAGCCGGGGGCGGGTCGCTAGTTTACAATAATGATTAATGCTATATCCGTCTAAACAGCTTTTTAAATGCCATATTATATGTGATAATTTTTTGAACTTAGAAAATGAGTAGGTATAGTAAGCTATCCTTAAAAGATAAGATAACATACCTATAAAAGATAATCCCACCATATATTGTTTTGTATATGTATATGTAACCGGAAATATGTATATACATACATATATGTACAGTATACATATGTATATGTATGTATATAAAATACGTATATATTCCGAGATGAGCATAAGGCATAATGATACAATAAGCTATCCGCGGACTTTTTGTAGATCTAAAAAAGAGATACAAACTCCCCCCCCCCCCCTATTATCTCAAACGGATTAGGTAGCGTTTTCGATGACAACTTCCAGACGTCGTCATCCAGGCGTCGTCATATTTCAACCAATTTGCACAAAATCTGAACGTATTATATACCTAAACCTACCTCAGGAATCACCTCAGCTTTATAAGCTATTCGAGATTATAAAGCTGAAGAGTTTGTTTGTTTGTTTGAACGCGCTAATCTCAGGAACTACTGGTTCCAATTGAAAAATTCTTTTTGTTTTGAATAGTCCATTTAACGAGGAAGGCTATAGGCTATATAACATCACGCTACGATAAATAGTATTCTATATAAGCAGTGTCCAGTGCCACGCGCCCCATGCGCACGCCGCCGCCGTATGTGCAGCAGCGAAGCGTGGCCGAGTTAGTTGGTAGATAAAAACCGCATCAAAATTAATTCAGTTAAATTAATTCACAACCAAATCAAAATAAATTATTAGTTTCGAAATAGTAGTGAGAACTGAACTAGAACACATCGCAGCAATGTTTAAAACGTGACGTGAGAACTTTTATTTATTGTGCTCATCAGAATTGATGTCAGCAAGTAAAAGCTGAAGTATCATTATAAAAGCTCTGTTATTGTGCAAAAGCTCTGTTATATAATATATATATAATACGTATATATTCTGAGATGATCTTAGGAAATATATTATAGGGGTATAATAAGCTATTCTTAAAAGATAGAACTTGTCATCGCGGACTTTTTTGTAGATATATAAAAGAGATACAAACCCGCCCCCCCCCCCCTCTATATCTCAAAGGGATTAGGCAGCGTTTTCGATGATCACTTCCAGACATCGTCATATTTCAACTAATTTATACAAAATCTTAACGTATTATACATCTAAACCTTCTTCGGGAATAGCTCTATTAGTTGATAAAAACCGCATCAAAATTAATTCAGTAGTTTTTGAGGTTATCACAAACATACATACAGACAGACAGACAGACAGACGCGGCTGCGGGACTTGATTTTATAATTATTAGTTTCGAAATAGTAGTGAGAAGTGAACTAGAACACATCGCAGCAATGTTTAAAACGTGACGTGAGAACTATTATTTATTGTGCTCATCAGAATTGATGTCAGCAAGTAAAAGCTGAAGTATCATTATACTAAAAGCTCTGTTATTGTGCAACAGCGTTCATATTCAAGAGGCGTCGACTTCGTTGTCATGGCGGATGTATGCCGTTACGTTTACCGGAAACAACCGAATTTTTCCTTGTATTATACTAGCCGAGCTCGCAACTTCGTATACGCGGTGTTCGGTATAGCGCGTAACTTTTTTGTTTGTAAACCGATAGGAATGAAACAAACACTATCCGTCTTACTACAAAAGATTAAATAAGCACTGTCTAAACACGTGCTTACGTAGACAATGTATAACTATTTAAACATTGTTAGGCGAGCGCTTAAAATATCCTTACCACAAAACCTTGTTTAGCGCTTGTTTTTGTAGATAGTGTTAAAGTACGAGAATGATATTGCATTATGGCAACCCTGACAAACATTCATTCTGTCACTCGCCCTGAATTCATGTCGTTTTCATTTTACGCAGATTTTGGTTTTCAAAAGCTATTATTACGGACTATAGTAACGATATAAGTAAATTATCAAATTGGAATAAGGCACAAATTACAACAAATACGTTAGATTGTTTATAAAATTTTGTTATATCAAAAAACATTGCGCTTAATGGAACGTAACTGACACGGGCGTAATTGTCAAATGTCAAGTTGGATTTGTTAATTTAATATTCTTATTTTCATAAATTCCAATTATTATTATTAACATGGATAAAAAACGTGAGCGCGGCGTTGCGTCATCGTAATATTCGAATGGATTAATTCGCTCGCGATGTATCCTATCTCACAAAATTATATATCCTTATAAATAATTCGTATCCTCCATACGTAATCAATTAAATTTAAAATATCCATAGTCATTTCAAAAATCAAAAGAAATCTTTAATATTACGCAAAACGATTACAAATTTGACAGCACGTCCAAGGAGAAGCCGCTAACTAGATAGACACTTGTTAATCAAGCATCTGGCGGTATTTAAATTTAAATAATGCTCAAGCATTGTCTAACCCTAAACAATGCCTAGACACTCTTTTGTAGTAAAGTTTTATTTAACCACGTGTACAAAGCCTGTTTAAAGTATGTTTAATGTTTTTGTAGTAAGACGGTATGAGTGTTATTAGAAAAAAGATAAACATACATTGAACATGTGTCTAAAAAATTTTTTATTACAAAAGCGTGTTTAAGCAGGTAGAGTTAGGCACGGTTTAAATAATACTTTTCATATTTAAATACATGTCAATATTTGTCAAAGACTCAAAGTTAGTCTACTGCTTTGTCTCTAATTTTCGCAAGTTGTATTTAGTGGTGTGATGAAATATCGGGTTGTTTTACCTTTTATTCTTGAACCCAATTTTCTTCACGTTCACGAATTTTTATTTTAATATTGCAATTGTCCATTTTTTTTCCATAATTTTTATTTATATTATACTCATTTGACAATGAGTAATGACGATTCACAAGTCTCGATAAACACATTCCATTCTTTCAACCGATCACTGTTCTATGTGTACAATGTACTCATTATATACGTAAGTTTTGGTTCCAAAACATACTTATGGCGGTGTATTTAGAGCAATAATTAATTTATAATCACACACGTCACTGTTTTATTTATATATAGATAATTTTAAAATATTTTCTGCGTAGGATATTCTATTAGCACATAACAAATTTGCATAGAAAGGAACGTTTCGGATTGAACCAAATGAAGTTGAACGAACGTTTTGTAATGTTGCTATTTTATTGTTACTATTTGCTATTTTATCATTTTAAAATAGCAACATTTGGTTGCCTATAGGTTGCCTAGCGATGTTTTGGTAAGTCAAAGGACAAACACTATTTTGTAACATTATTTGAGGCAGGGTTTAAACTGTGAAATTGTATACAAATGTCATTAGACGCTGTTTGACAAAACACGTGTTGAGACATAGTTTAGTATTTTTTTTTGTAATAACCCTAATGTTACGGGAAGCTTGCTACGATACATCAGTAAAAACCGCATACAAATCGGTTAAGTCGTTTCTGAGATTAGCGTGTATAAACGCACAGACAAAAATTCTAAAAACTATTTTTTGACCTCGGTCACATAAGTATAACGTGTACAATTTTTTTTTAATATTTATTGTACAGACATGGCTCGTTTACGATTTTATTATATTTATAAATTGTCATTTATTTTGTTTATTTTGTCGAGCCCGTTGGATGAGTGGTTAGGGTGTGTGCCTTAACGCTCTGTTCTAGGGTTCCCGGGTTCGATTCCCGGCAGGGTCAACTTTGAAAAATGAACTTTTCAAATTTGGCTCTGGTCTGGAGCTGGAAAGTAGTGGCAGGGCACACTGCGTGCTTTGTGTCCCACCCACTGCAACTTCAACTTGCCAATCCGCTGAGTTCTGTGCCGGTAACTTTCATTCGTTTACGAAAGCATAACCCCGAAGCGAAGCCCTTTCCAAAGCTCGCTGAGCGATGTTGAGTTTTCTTACGAGCCCATAGTTAAAGATCCAACTTTAATTGGCTTGTACACTGGACCCTTAATGTTGAGTGCTAATGTTAAAAATGTCAAGTGTGCTAAAATAAATCTATACTAATATTATAAAGCTGAAGAGTTTGTTTGTTTGTTTGTTTGAACGCACTAATCTCAGGAATTACTGGTTCGAATTGAAAAATTCTTTTTGTTTTGAATAGTCCATTTATCGAGGAAGGCTATAGGCTATATAAAATCACGCTGCGATAAATAGTATTATATATGTATAAGCAGTGCCCAGTACCGCGCGCCCCATGCCCACGCCGCCGCGCTCGCGCCGCCGCCACCTTATGGTCCGCAGCGAAGCGTGGTCGAATTCAGCTAGTAAATTATATTATTATTAATATTTAATATTTTATTTATTTTAATAGTAATAATTTTTATTTTCCTAGTAAAAGTTCTTACTTTACATTAATTGGTTAAACTAAATACAAATATATCATCAGCAAAGTATAAAATCCTTTTGTAACTTATTCCATCACTTTTTTGAACTTACACGGCTTGCTGTTAAGTTGTAACTTAAGATTTTTGAATGTCCTCATCTGTAACACGTACTGTAACATTTAGTGTAATTTGGGCATAAATGACATCGATACCTATACCCGTTAGTTATTACAGCCAACTCGAGGAACAATGAACGTGGAGTATAAAAAGGATTGGTCATTTAAGAGTAATAAGGACGCTTACTCACCGCTGAAGTGTTTAGCGCAATATCGACGGTGATTGCGGGAAGCAATATCGACTCAATACAGAGTGTTGAGTGCTGAGTGCGCTTTCTTGTACTGCTTTTGTGTTATCGACTCCGCGAATGCGAACAACTATAGCATTGTCAACGTGGCGAAAAATTTATGTCGGTTTTTGCTTAAATGTCTACCGTTAATTACGGCCCATAAGAAAATCTCCTGTGAATTTATGACATTTATATTCTCTGATGTTTTAGGTTTAAAGTGGCGCTGTACGAGCGTGGGAACTCAGTAATAGGTATTTGGGAGAATTTGTTGTCTCAACTTACTATAATGCGAATAACCGAAGACAGAATGCGACGCAACACATTCGCGTCACTTATTCAACTCGCGAAAATAATAAAACATACGCCAGCAATTCCAATATTTTAGAAAAACCTTTATAGATGGTAGCTATTGACATCCCAATTTCAAATGTACATAATAGGTAGTATGTTTCCATGGAAAAACATTTTTGGATTTTAATCAGTAATTACAAGAATGCAACCCGCAAATATGTCACAAATTCTGCACATTTTAGAAATTAATTAAATTAATTTCAGTTTTTTGTTGCGATGCAAATCTTCATATTATGTCCCATAAATGTCACATTTTTTTCTGAATTGCTGCGACCTATAATTTGTGAGTAAACGTGGAATTACGTAGTATGGAATAAGTAAGCTGTTCGAGTTGGAAAGTGCCCTCTTAATATTTATAATTATTTTTGAGTATAAATGATTTCAATCATGATTGACTTATATAGGTATATTATTTTTTTGCTAACAAATTGTGGTTTTTTTTTATTTTTGTACCTGCTGCGATTTTATTTTATTTGTAAGTACTGGTTATAGGTACTCGTACACTCACGTGTAAGCAAATAAATGGTTTGAATTTGAACGAGTTGTACAAAATGAATGAGTTGTTTTTGTTGAGAGAAAAATCTTATATATAAAAATGAATCCCCATTTCCCTTGGTCACGGCATCACGCGTGAACGGGTAGACCGATTTTAATTCGGTTTTCACAAATGGAAAGAGGGATAAACGGGGAATGATTTAGTACATAAAAATTGCACCACGGGCGAAGCCGGGGGCGGGCCGCTAGTAAATAAAATAAAATAAAACTTTTTTCAATTTTCAGAAGTGCTGACGATGAATTACATGTATTGACTAATTTACTTACATATTGATGATTAAATAATTTTCATTTATTTATTTAATCACTCAAAGCTTGGAAAAATAAATAGGCTACTCGAAGTACTGAACTTATTCATTTCTACGCAAATGAATAAGTTTAGTAGGCACCAGTTAGTCTTGTTACATTATTTTAGAGTAAGATGTCTAATGACTCATCTATCTCTACGATGCTTACTTTCGCTATCAATGTGAATACTACCTGCTACGCCGTTTGCTACGAAGCTACGCGGGCCCGCGTAGCTTACTCTACAAATAAATACAAAATGAATACAACAATTTATTTAAACTACAAGTACTGCAACTCATACCGCCCGCTATCGATTTAGTTATCAAAGAGGCATAACAAATGATTTTTAACCTTAATGTCTGCTAATTAAATTGTGTTGTTGTATAAATAGGTATCAATTATTTAGATGATTTCGCTTAGAAACAGCGATAATAGCACAGTAAAGAGAAATAATTTTCAATGAAAATGTTCGGATTTCACGAGATTTTCGTCATGTGGGATCGCAAAATCCTAAAATAATAATAAACAGAGGTAATAATTGTTTCTGTTTGTTTCCCAAAATATAAATAAAAAAAAAATTGCTGTTGAAACATTTATTTATTTATAATGCGCTTTATTTATAATGTGTAACGTATTAATAAACACATTATATAAATAAATTAAACATTTATTTATAGTGTGTTCAAATCTTTTAAAAATATTTTTCGTACGTGTGTTAAATAAATGCTTTTTATTTTCGATCGTACAATATACAAGGCATAGAATGGATATTTATGCTTTTAAGGTACTAAGAGTAAAGTAAGAAAACTTTCTTTTCATAGAATAACTTGGATAAGTTGGATATAACTCGTATTTATGGGAATTCTTTTATTTATCAAACAATTTTAAGAATTTGAATTACAATAATATTATAAACAAAACTATAATTATTTTAATTCCCTCAATTCCCTATTCTTCACTAATCTTTTATCCTTACTTTGGCAGCGCACTTGAAGCACCTGTGGCGTTTCTTGTATTATAGGGGACGGTAGCCACCTACCATCAAGTGGACCGTCAGCCTGTCTGACGATTTTTACATAAAAAAAACCCTAATTGTGTATTTACATTTTTCACACTGCGCAACTCAGTTATTATTTGGCAACCCTATTGGCGACAGTAACCATTTCCTTACAAACCATACAAACCCTTACAAGCACATGCTGTTATTTTAGCGTTTTTTGGTGAGTGATTCAGAGATCCCAGAGCCCATTTCTCTCATCCATTTGTTTCTTCCCGATCTCATTATGTGGCCAGTCCAGCGCAACTATGAGGTTTGTTTTTTCTCTAATTTGAGTAGTAGTACTGGTAAGTACTGGTAAACTTTCTTTTTATGTGTTATTGGTATTAGTTCTCATTCAGTATCTTGACTATATGTTATTCACCCTGCTTTGTATCGTTGTTTAATGACATCTGTAATTTAGGTGATATTACGTGACCCAGATGTTTAATTAGTATTAAATGTTAACTAATGTTTTTTCAGCGAAACGGTAACCCCAATTGCATACAACATTAAAATGCACAACTAGGTATTATTCCAATTATCATAAACAAGAGTTCTAATCTCGCTAAGACCGGGTGGCTTAACGCGGAGATTAAACTTTAAATTGCGAATCGAAAATCCGACCACGTTCGTGTTTAAAATATTGGAGTATTTAGAGTATATTAGAGCATTAAAAAAATGTAGAATTAATTTGATTGGTAAATTTTCATCAAAGGATATTCGTGAATTTATTGATGTCTATAATACGTATCAAGATTAATAACGGAATGGTACCCGCGTGATGGGAAAAGGAACAAAGTTAGAAAAAATAAACGTTGGGAAGACGATATGAGAAAGATAGTTGGCCCAGAATGGACACGCTCTGCAAAGGACAGGACAAAATGGAAAGCTTTAGAGGAGGCCTTTGTCGAAGGACAAGCTGTAAAAGAAAAACCGGCTGCCGATACAATTAATTAAAAATGAAAAATCAAATTGTTAAATAGGTTAGGTTATAATATTTACAAGTATTGTTAAGTTACAGCAATAAAGGCTTATTTTATTTTATTTTATTTTATTTTATTCTATTTTTTTTTATTTATTTATTTATAATACGTATAAAATTTAGATCATAAGCATTTTTCCATTTTATTGTTGATCGTTGTTGAGATATCGGACGAGAAAGTGTAAAATATCTCCGATATCTCAACAACTATCAACAATATAGGAAAAATGCTTATGACCTAAATTGTAGAGCATAAAAAAAGCAACAAAAAAATATATTATCAAAATTTTCGTATCATGACGGAGAGCCGAGTTATCGCAAAAAAATAAAAATTTACCCCCTTTTCAAGGTGGCGGCGAAAACGCATAGGAAATCTTGGTCGACGATTTGAAGTTAAGCTTTTCTAAGCTCCCTCCACACAATTTCCAAAAATCAGTTTTTTATGTTCATTTTTGTTTTGAAATGTATATAATGACCGGACTATACTCTGTCTCGGCCTCCGAGTGACCGCTAAGTGTTTTTCCCTAACTTGGTTTAATCTCTAACTTGTCTTAGTAACGTAGACATAACACTGACGTAGGATTAGCTAATTTCAATTCATTTACTACAAGATAGGATATAAGGCATAAGAAATAAGATACAATCTAAGATACATTTAATAAAATCGTAAGCGTAAAAAAAAAAAAAAAAAAAAACTATTTGTACATGTAGTAGGTACTTATGTTACCGATGTTACTTATGTACTTATGTTATGTTTGTACACGCTAATTTCAAAAACGGCTTAACCTATGTTAAACTTCTCGTAACATTCAGTGTTTTAATGGCTCTAATGTCTGCTTCCATGCAGTTCATCATGGAACGGATGAGAGTCACAATCTTGTGTTGTGTGATGTTATCCCACTCTTCTTGTACAGCTGTTTTAAGCTGGCCCAGCGTCTCCGGAGCAGGATCTCTCGCTCTGAGTCGTCTTTTCAACTTGTCCCATAGGTGTTCTATGGGCCGTAATACCGACTTCACTCAGGTATTCTGCAGTCCTGACATTGTCCTGCATAAAAATGAACTCTTCGCCAATAAAATGTGCGTAGGGTACCACATGAGGCTCCAACACTCTTCGATGTAACGTGAGCCATTTAATGATGGTAAGATCGAGATACAAACGCAAGTTAGGGTTTTCCATCGGCGCTTATGCTGAACCGTCCATGAACCGCCACCGTAACTGACTCTTCAATGCAGCACTGTGAAAAACGCTCTCCCTCTCTTCGATACACCTTCTTTCTTCCGACATTACTATACAGCATGATTTTATTCTCGCCAAAAACAGAACTTTGCTCCATTGAAAGTATGACCAATTTAAGTGCTCACGTGCAAAGTTAAGGCGCGCTCTTCAGTGGTCTACCGTCAATTTTAGGCCATTAGCTGGTTTATGAGGTTTCAGGCCACGCTCCGCCAATCTTCTTCTAAGGGTAGAATCGCTCACAGTCAATCCTTGAACCTCACGGAGCCGTTTCTGCAGTTGAATAAAGTTCTGAACTGAACTGACGCAATATACCGGTCATCTTGCTCAGACGTGACTCGATATCTATCAGATCCTCGATGGCGAGTAAACATACCAGTCTCCGGATCACGCTGATACACTCCATTAACAACAGAGAGGCTTAAATGCATTCGTGCAGCCACAGCACGCTGACTATGCCCTGAATCCAGCAACGCCCAAGAAATAGGTGGTTTCCGTAGGCGAGGTATCCATATTTGTTAGGAAAAAAATCTCTTTGGTAGGATGTCACGGAGCTTAGTTAATCACTATTAAATAAACAATATTTTTTTTCTAAAAAAATAATAATTATGAAATGCAGATATTCCGACGGAATATACATACTTTGAAAACAGTCTCTATTTGACGAAAATTCAAAAAAATTCAATTCAAATTTAAAGTCTACACTGTAGACTAAACTGGTACTGGTTAGTCTACAGTACTGGTCTAACTAACTGGTCCAGCTATTTATTGGTATATTTTTTCAATGTTATCTTTTTTTATTTAAATGCCGCCTAAATAGGGGATCGGACAAATTTTCAGGAAGTGTTTTAAATTAATCTTCATGGATATTTATTCCCATAAAAAATACTATTTTATTTATTTATAGCCTTTTAGGTACTCAAAATCATGTTTTAATATTGTTTGTTTGAAAATGCCGCCAAAACGCCACGATAGTTCATCTGAGAGCGCGTAACGTCATTTGTGGTCATATCATAACAAAACAGCTGCATTGGCATAAGACAATGATTTCCCACAAATGACGTCACGCACTGTGATTGGTGTTTCAGTATAGATTAAAAATATTGTAAATAATAACATTTTATTACTTCATTTAAAAATATTTAAATGAAATATATCAAATTATTATTTGATAAATAATCGTAAAAAATCATATATTTTTTATTTCTTTCTAAGTACATTTTAGATTTTAATCTGATTACTGTCCGATCCCCTATTGTACTTGCGATAAGAACTGTATATTGTTCACCGTTATAAAAATGGTTTCCGAACGACGAGATGGCAAAATGTCAGCCAGATGGCGAGTAGGTGTTTCAGATGTTTCCTAAAAATAAAACGTTTCCCCCCGATCCAAGCTAAAACGCCCCCTATAATAGCAACCGTAGTGGTACTTCAGCTGCGAATAAATGCAGCCAAAGCACCCGATACAATACGCCGATCATTGGGACCAATTGTTACAGCCGCAACCAACGCTCACTGAATCCGAATTCGCATTTATCACCGGTGCATAAAGTTGAAAACCGTTTGCTTTGACACTTTCCTGAGTTTGTAGCAATATAAATGGCGTTCACTAAATTGTGCAATAGATTTAGTTGAATCATAAATTCGTTGTGGATCACTGGTCGCGGTCAGCGATGTATTTAGTAATGAAAACGTTTTGTCAATGTTACGGGTACTATATATATATATATATATAGCTTATGATATATATTATATATACTATATACTATATATATATATATATGTATGAAACACTAAAACATTTATTTATTCTTTAAATAGGTTTTAATGGTAATTAGGTATACCAGAGTTTCAGAATTTAAAAAAAAGAGCCACAATGATGCGAACCTGAGAAGAAACCCTGAAAGAAACTCAGGATACCATTATTTTTGTCATCTTTAAAATTATATATAACAATTACAATTAACAATTATTATCTATATATATAAAAATGAATCCCCATTTCCCTTGGTCACGGCATCACGCGTGAACGGGTAGACCGATTTTAATTCGGTTTTGACTAATGGAAAGAGGGATAAACGGAGAATGTTTATATATATAAAAATTGCACCCCGGGCGAAACTAGGGGCGGGTCACTAGTACACAATAAAATCTTATATATAAAAAAGAATCCCTATTTCTCCTGGTCACGGCATCACGCGTGAACGGGTAGACCGATTTTAATTCGGTTTTCGCTAATGGAAAGAGGAATAAACGGGGAATGTCTTAGTAGATAAATATTGCACCACGGGCGAAGCCGGGGGCGGGTCGCTAGTAAGATAATAAATACATGTATAATACTGAAAATAGAATGCCCAGAGCGGCAAAAAAATCTTATAAAAATTAATAAATTACTATGCTTGACAGGCCTGACGCTAAAAAATGTTACTTTAGCAGCTGTAAATTCTTATAGGTCCTGAAATATACGGAAAGAATCTTTGGAACAGCAACCTCATGACTTAAGTACATGGTGTTGTGTAAAGGGCGGCGAATATTATTTTTGCCCGGAGCGGCTAATTAACTGGATCGAGCCCTGCTAATACATTACCGCCGCGGCGTTCCATAGACTGAGATGTCTTCACTAACATACACGATTCAGTGTGGAGCTCACGACTGCGGTGAAGAAAGCACCTCTGCCGGCTCATGGGCTGCGCGTCATCACTGAGAAGAGGAGGATAATGAAGACCTAGCAACTAACTAGATGCCTCACACTGAAACAGCGTCTCTACACTGGGGAGGTGAAGCGACTCCTGGAGCTCCACAGGGCTGAATGCTGGGAGCGACATCTCGACGACGTCAGTGGCAGTGGAAACTCTGTGCACTGACTCTGTCGCCAACTTGTCAAAGTCCCAGGACCCGTCCGCCCGCTTCTAACTATTTAATTTTATGGGAGTAAATATATTGATAATAACGGATTAGCAATTCGACATATTATATTTCTTTTGGTATCGAGTATACAATGACATAATATATATTTGTGACAGACATTAACTTAAAATAGGTTGACATAGTAAAAAGTATATATGTTGAAATAATATCTTAACACTCCTCCTCGATTATAAATGTGGTTGAACTTAAAACATTTATAATTGCATTTCAAAATAACAAATAAACAAACAATAACAATAACTAACAATAATATAGACAGCCCTAATTATTTTCTTCTATGTACACAAAAATATTAAGTTATTAATGAATGTTTAACAAGTCTCTGTTATGAATAAATTTATCTGCAGATAGTACCTTTGTAAACATATCGGCGGCATTATTATACGAATCCACATGATACACTGCTATTGTTTTATTTTTAACTAAGTCTTTCACGAAGTGGTATTTAATGTCTATATGTTTCGCACGTTTGCTGTTCTCGAAGCTACTTGACATGGCGATGGCTCCAAGATTGTCTACGTAAATGGTAGGGGTTAAGCACTTACCGAAATCCTTGGCTAATCCTTTTATATTTACTACCTCTGAACATGTGGTGGCCAGCGCGACGTATTCGGCTTCTGCAGTTGATAGTGAAACACAGTGTTGTTTTCTTGAATGCCATCCGATAACATTACCGTTGTAGGTGATTATACTTCCACTCGTACTTTTTCTGTCAATTTTCTGGCCTGCCCAGTCAGCATCTGAGTATGCTTCTATTTTATTAATCTTGTTTTTATCTTTCTTATAATTTAGGCCGAAGTGTAGAGTTTCCTTTAGGTATCGTAGAATTCTTTTCGCTTGCTTCCAACATTGTGTGTCCGGTTTATCTAAAAATTGGCTTAAATATGACACTGCATAACTAATATCAGGTCTGGTTACTGTAGCCAAAAACATAAGACCTCCTATTATCTCCCGGTAGGGGACATCTATAACTTCTTTGATATCTTTTGTTATATTGGCTTGTGAGTCTTTCTCCATTGGTGTTTTAACTCCATTACATTCTGTCATCTTAAATTTATTTAATAGCTTTTCAATGTATTTGGTTTGACTGATCTTCATTTCTTCTTCTGATCTTTTTAATTCTATTCCAAGAAATTTATTAATAGATCCCAAATCCTTGGCTTGGAATTCTTTAAACATTTTCATCTTTACTCTCTTTATTTCTTCCTCTTCTCCTGTAATTAGTATGTCGTCAACAAATACTAACACCCAAACTTTGCTATTATAATACAGGCAAAAATCATATAAACTTCTCTTTAATTTTAGTATCTTGTTTTTACCGACTTTCACTCCTTCTGGTACTTTTATGTAAACATCACTTTCCAACACTCCATTTAAAAAAGCTGTGGGTATGTCCATCTGACATATTTTATAATCATTTTGTACAGCATGTACTAATAACATTCTAATCGTGTTCATTCTCGCTACTGGTGAGTAATTATTTCCGAAATAACTCTCTTTCTGCTGGAATCCTTTTGCTACTAACCTAGCTTTCTTTATTCCACTTTCTTTGGTCCTGAAGACCCATTTTGTATCAATTGTTTTCTTGCCTTTAGCTTCTACTTCTTCCCAAGTATGCGACTTTTCTAATGAATTTATTTCTTTTCCGATTGCTTCTTGCCATCCTATATCTTTCATTGCTTCCTCATAATTAACTGGATCTTCAAAAGTTACCAAGCAATATGCCATATATATTTCATAGTCATTTAATTTTGTTGGTTTATTTATCTGTCTTCCTGATCTTGTAGTTTCATGAATCTGTTGCTCTTGCATGCTGTGAAAAGAATCATTTTCTATATCTGTAAGAGTATCATTTCCATTACTATCATATTCTTCTTCACTATCATGCTTTGTTTTAGTTTCGTTATGTATTTCGATTTCATTATTTTCGTCTATTGGCTTATCTACTATATCATCTTTATCATTAACTGTTCTTTCATCATTATTCATTTCAGTTTCATCTTCTTCATCATTCATGAAAGGTACAAACTTGTGTTGTTTTTCTTCTGCCTTTTCCACTTTGAATGTGGTTTGGCTTTCATTAAATTTAACGTCTGTTGATATTATTACTTTATATTCTCTGGGATCGTATAGTCTGTATCCCGAGCCACTATATCCAACCATTATATATTTCTTAGCCCTTGGCTCTAATTTAGCTGGTTTGGGTAATGTCACAGCCCAAGCTTGACTGCCAAAAACTCGTAGTTTTGCTAAATTGTTATTACCAAACCATATCATCGCTGGTGTTTCCCCATTTAATGCTGAGGTTGGACTTCTGTTTATTTCGTAAGCAGATGCGGTTACTGCTTCACTCCACAAATATTTGGGCAATTTAGTTTCCGCTAGTTTAGTACGTACCTTGTTTAGGATATTTCTGTTCATCCTTTCTGAGGTTCCATTTTGTTGTGGTGTGTATGGGGTTGTATATTCGATTTGAATTCCTTTGTTGTTACAGTAAAATTTAAATCTGTTTGAACTAAACTCTCCTCCGTTGTCTACTCTTATTCTTTTTGTCTTCAATCCAAATTGTGTCTTTATAAATTTAATGAAATTTATTATATTCTTTTCCGCTTCATTTTTTGTCTTTAATAGTCTTATTACGAGATAGTGTGAGTAGTCATCAATTAGTACCTGAAAATATTTATGGCCATATATTCCTATTGGATCTATTGGTCCACATAGGTCTGAGTGTATTAAATCTCCAATTTGTTTAGTATTGCTCTTCTGAGAATAAAAACTTCTTCTCTTACTCTTACCTTCGATGCAGGTATCACAGACCTTGCTGGGTACTGTTAAATTTAATAGTTTTAAGTCATTATAATTTATGTGGCCAAGTCTCTTGTGCCATAAGTCGTCGTTTTCTTTTACTATGTTTGCTTCTTCAATGATCAAGTCAAGTTTTAAAATGTATAAGTTATTGTATTTTTCTCCTTTTATGTAAATATTGTCTTTTTGTAGTAGAACGTTCCTGTTGTTGAAGGTAATGTCGAAGCCTTTTCTAGTTAATTGGTTTATTGATAGTAAATTGTGTTTCAATCCTTCAACTAAAAGTACCTTTATTTCAATTTCTAATTTTCCGTAGTTGGCGTTTAAAATTCCTTTTCTTCGGGCTATCAAAGATTCTCCATTGGCAATTTGAATTTTTATTGGAGTTGCCAGTTCTTCAATTTCGGTTACGTATTTTTCACATTCATTTTTTAGCATGTGATTAGTTGCACCTGAATCCAAAATAAAATTGTCCGTGTTTTCAATTGCGGCCATTGCTATGAATGTTACTTTATCCTTTGAATGATGTGGACTCTGACCTCTATATGTGCCTCTAGATGCACCTCTATACGATTTTCCTTTATAATTACTTTGACCTCTATGTGAGTCTGAGCCTCGGTGAGGATTTCGACCTCTTTGTTGGTTAGTATTGTTGCTAAAGCAATCAGTTGCTTTGTGCCCTCGTTTGCCGCATTTAAAACAGGCTAAAAATGTCACTTCTTGTTGTGATGATTGTTCTTTTCCGTAGTTTTTAAGTTCTGCGTCTAATAATCGGGCCTTTACAAAATCTATTGTTAATTCTTTTTCAACGCTCATAGTCTCTAGTGTCGTTATGACGGTTTCGTACATGTCAGGTAATGTGAGTAATAAATGAGCAACCTTGTCGCTTTCATCTAACTTGCAGCCTGCGGCTTCCATTAAATTTATGATGGATTCAAATTTCAAAAAATGGTCTTGTAGACTTCCATGACATTTAAGTGTCAATAATTTCTTTTTTAAATATAATTTATTGAAAACGCTTTTTCTTTCAAAGATTTCTTCCAATTTTCCTATCATTTCTTTACTAGTTTTTGCCTTTTTTATAATATCTAAGTACTTATCTGATACATATTGCACAATCGTGCATTTTGCCTTCGCGTCATTTTGTTCAAATTTTTCTTTATCTTTTGAATCTTCCGTACTGTTTAATACGCTTGCTACGCCTTTTTCTTCTAGCAATAATTTTATTCTGAATTTCCAATTGGAAAAATTTTGCTTTTCATCCAGTTGTGGCATTATATTGTAATTTGAAGATGTCATTATGTTTTCGCCGTTGTAGCTGAAATAAACTAAAATAATTACCACAAACTTTTACAATTTCTCTTGGCCCATAACCTATTTAATTTTATGGGAGTAAATATATTGATAATAACGGATTAGCAATTAGACATATTATATTTCATTTGGTATCGAGAATACAATGACATAATATATATTTGTGACAGACATTAACTTAAAATAGGTTGACATAGTAAAAAGTATATATGTTGAAATAATATCTTAACACTAACAACGGCTGGAACAAAGTGTCCGCAGACTATCATTAAATAGAAGGCGCAGTAGGTCAATGGTTTCGTGAACTACGCACCTTCATACTTATACCAAACGCCATTCAGGCCAATTTATGAACAACTATTTAATGGTTGTAGCTTCTTTATAATGTAAAAGTTAGTCCTCCTTACCTCTATAGGAGTCCGAAGTCGAACCCTGTAGGGTGGAACATCTAGGTACAATTAAGATGACCAGGGTTGAATTCGAGTGCATTGGATGGTGACTGCTCCAGGGACGTGCGAAAAAATAAATACCTCAGTCAAGTTGAACGGATTAACTTGTAGAATAAAAGCTTTACATTGCTATTTTATCTATAGTAAAACACAAGTCATACCGAGAAAACGTAGAGCTAAAAAATTATGGACAGACACTCTTCTGTCAAAGTCAAACTTTATGACAGTTACAAAGAATATAATCAACATGTAAGCCTGGGCGCATACATACGTTTTCCGTACTCGATTTCCGAATTCGTTTTCCGTATTCGGAATTCCGTGTGCCTAGCGCAGACGTTCGGAATTTGCATTCGGAATATTATACTGCCAGTACGTTCAGTGGTGGCTTTGTGAACGCACGACCATGGAGAACAACGATTTAATTGCGATTGCATTATCTAAAGAGAGCTTTATCTATGTTGTCGTGTATATTCCATAATCAGGGATGTTTTTCAACAGCTAAACTTAAGCTTCTGCTTCACATATTGTATTGATGCACTCGTGATGAGACGTGAAAAACACACAACACAAAACAAACAACTCGCGGTTCCGAACGGAAATTTCCGAACGTGTGCGCCGAAACAAACAAAATGTATGCAGGCGCTGCGTTCCGCATGACGTCATTGGGTTTTTTCCGTAAGGGGTTTCCGAACGCACGGACCCACATTCGAAACGTACGTACGGAATGTATTCCGCACGGAAAAATAACGAATGTGTGCGGCAGTCAATGTATTTTCTATCGATTTGATGCATTCGGGTCTCCGAACGCGGAAAACGAATTCGGAAATCGAATTCGGAAAACGTATGTATGTGGCCGGCCTAAAACTAACATGTTATAAAACATTGCCACAGTACAAAAACTATCTAATGCGAGTGAATCGCAACATCTCTATGCTCCATGGCTGCGACCAAAGATACGGAGGTTAAATCTCTTCTTATACTAACTGGATGTGTCCTACTACTCACATTATTACTCCGCTTTTATTGTGACACTTTATTTCTTTTACAAACACCAGACGTACCTATAGTATAAATAATTTGAACAAAAGGTCAGTTCAGTAATCAGCGAATCTAATTACCATAGCCGGTGTTTGTTATTCATAACTCGCGGCGAACTGTCTTCTTCAATATTTAACAGTTGGCTTTAATTTATAATTATTTATGCAGTCAAAAAGTCTCCCTCGCCGCCTCTGTTTGTCGAGCAAAATATTTTTGACTCGTTTTAAAAGTTGACATATTTTAATATTTTTGTTATTATTATGGGAAATTTTTTGCATATCTACCTCTATTTCTTCGTATTTCCGGGATCCGTTTTAGATTTTCTTAATCTAACATAACACATTATAAATAGTATAATACATATATATATATCTTTCATATATCTTCATCTTTCATATATCTTCATATTCACATAGGTAAATATATATTTTCAAATTTTAAAACATTCCTAATTAGATATTTTACCAAAGACAATTTAAGAAATAAAATCAACAATTATTTTTTATTTTATTTATAATTAAAATAATAATAATAATGAATTGTTTCATATAAAACTTTTAATTATATAAAGCTTACATATAATTTATGCTGCAACTCAGTCTTGCAAAAGAAGAATCTCTCCCAAGAGTTATCAGTATAAAAAGAGTGAGACATTAGGAGTAAAGAAATGAAATAGACTGGACTGGAAGACAGAAGAAAAGGGAAAACGAGTAAATATATAGGAAAATAATTGACCAAAATAATAGTTTAGGATCATTCGGGTCTAAAGACAGAAAGGCCGAGAAGATATGGTGACTGAAGATTAGAAAAAAAAATAGGCAAAATAAGGAATGTTTGGACGAAACTCTGCAAGAGCAAACCCATCTTTCATAAAAAAATTGTATAACTCAATTAAAATTATATAGGATGAAAGCAGTGGACGACAGGCTATAGTATCGTTACGAAATGGTGGGAGGGGGGCGAAGGGTGGTGGGTAAACAAACCAATGGCCCCGATCATGTCAACGTGGCAACAAATTATTCTACAAATTTTATGACGTCAACATGTCATAACTTGTTAAATTACTCTGAATAATAATATGCAAATATTGTCAGAACACTATGGTAAACAAGCGGCTTATATTTTGCCAATAATTTGCTAAAATACAAAAAAAAAAGGTTAAAAATCATTGTAAAATGAAAGATTGTGACGAAAAAAGTGTATTACATCTCAATTGAAAACTATTAAAAAAGTGTATAGGTATATCGCAAATTTGAGAATGATTACTTAGTTTTCATCTATTATAAAGTGAAAAGATTTATTTATTTATTTATTTATTTACACATTCACTCAAAATCTACAGCTCTCAATATACAATTAATAAACAAAAATTATAAGATGAAATGATTATTAACAAAGATTTATAAGTATGTATGTAGGTATTTTTGTAGGTTTGTATTGATTACACTCAAAGACTAGACCGATTTTAAAAATCCTTTCACCTATAGAAAGGTACATTATCAGCGAGTGACATAGGTTACTCAACATCTCCCCCCTTTACCCTCGCTCCATACAAATGTATGTTTGTAATGAATAAACTCAAAGACTACTGGACCGATTTTAAAAATCCTTTCAACTATAGAAAGGTACATTATCAGCGAGTGACATAGGCTACTCATCCTCCCCCCCCCTTTACCCCCCCCCCCCCCCCCCTCCCATACAAAATTGCCGGTTTTTCTCGAATAATATTTGTCGCGTGCAACAGCTTGTTTAGTGTAAAATGGTCGAATACCAAATCTATTACATGTTCCAATAGAAAATTAATATTTTCTGAAAAATAAGATAAGCTGATTTTAAAGTCATCAGATAAGCTGACGGGCTACTTGACAGTAGGTGGCTACCTTCACCAATAACCAGGGGCGTGCATTGGATTCTTATTGCAGTAGGCACATAGTACAAATTTTAAGTCACAGCTCTGTGTAATGGCGGCGTAACACCATCAAAGCAAAGAATGACTTACGTAGATTTCTAGATCTGTGCAATTTATGAATGAAGCAGAGTGCAGTATGTTCTTTAAGTGATGATTTAATTTACCAGGATCATGAATATAAATGAATGAATTTATAATGACATATCATTTAACTGATACCCATAGTGGCTTTGAAAAAAGCCGTTGTTATTTGTTACCTTCTCTTCAACAACCGCGCACTAAATTAAAAACAGAAATGTCGTCTTCATTCGAAACAATGGACACACGAACGAACACGAACTACACACGAACTTCTTTTAAAGAATTTTATTTCAAATTTTCAGTATTATATTAGTTTGTCAATACAATATTTTGGTTTAAATAAAAACATGATTTATCAATTTAAAACCAACATTTGAACATAATTCAATACAAAATATATCGTAATAAGTTGTGTTTTGATTAGATAGTATGGGGTCTAAGATGCGTATGTCACCTGTCACCTTGAGTTGTATGAACCAAAGATGTTGAATTAGATGAACCATGGAAATAATAAGTGCCATTTTTAATTTGGTCGGGTTTTAACTTTAACTTTTACTTGAATGTGTGACGTTGTAGGTATGAGCCGCGATTGCAAGTGTGTGCGTGTATCTAGCAAGCAGTCGCTCGGCAGCCTACTGCCTGATTATTTTCGATTTTAACTTGAGCGCGTGGTACTAATGCGTGTAAATAGGGGATCGGACAGTAATTAGATTAAAATCTAAAATGTACTTAGAAAGAAAATATATATTTTTTTACGATTATTTATCGAATAATAATTTAATATAATTCATTTAAATATTTTTAAATGAAGAAATAAAATTTTATTATTTACAATATTTTTAATCTGTACTGAAACACCAATCACAGTGCGTGACGTCATTTGTGGGCAATCATTGTCTTATGCCAATGCAGCTGTTTTGTTATGATATGACCACAAATGACGTTACGCGCTCTCAGATGAACTATCGTGGCGTTTTGGCGGCATTTTCAAACAAACAATATTAAAACATGATTTTGAGTACCTAAAAGGCTATAAATAAATAAAATAGTATTTTTTATGGGAATAAATATACATGAAGATTAATTTAAAACACTTTCTGAAAATTTGTCCGATCGACAGTTTGACGACAGTTTTTCATATATGTTTAAGTGAAAATTAATTAAAATAGTTTATGTTCTCTAGCTTAGTTTATAGCTACATTGTAATATTAAATAGGCATGATGATGAGGTAGGCACTACCTAACTGCCTATATGGAATGCACGCCCCTGCCTATAACATAACCAACGCAACAGCTGCTGCAAGTAGGATTAAGGATAAGGAATTAGAAAGGGACAGAGAAATGGGACTGGCATCCCTTACTCGCTCACCGAAAAACAACAGCTCACATTATTTTTCAGGGTGGTCATTTTTAGGGGAGGTGCTGGTTACTGCCGCCAGACGGTCTGCCCAGTTAACTGCGAAACGTAATGTGCGCTGTCACTAATTGTCAAATCCAGACCAGGACCAACTGTGAAAAGTTAATTTCCAAAATTGAGCTTGCCGGGAATCAAACGCGGGACCCCTGAGACAGAGCGTTAAAGCAAGCACCTTATAATCACTCGATCAAGAAGCTGTGGATTTTGAATATGTATATAAATAAATAGGGAATATGCGTCTAATTCAAAAAAGGCTTAAATATGTTTTTTTATCAACATCTTTGCTTTAGAATTATGTCTATGTAAATATTTTTTAATATTATTTCTTTTTCGTTAAGAAAATAATTATTAAAAAGTGCATAAAAATGTGGGAAATTCAAAAAACTTGAAACGGTCAGATTGAATGTGACGTCAAAGTCTATGTAATGTCAACAAGCGTGTAGATGTTTGTGATTTTTAACATTTGATTGTATTGTAGACTGTGACGTCACGACAAGCGCGCCAAAAGGGCGGGTGTTTAAAGTGCCCGTAGCTGTTAGTTCTACCAAATTTCTGTTTTTTGGCGCTGAATATTTTTTACGGTTATATAACGATTTAACCTATCGTATGAAAATATTAAAAAAAAAATGGGCATATTCCCTATTAAATAAGTGAATACAAGAGATAAAATTGAAAGTTGATCAAGTAAGTGCGATGGGTCCAACCCGAGTCCGGAGTCCCTCGGGAACATTTCGTTCCAAACATTGGTTTTCGCTGTGCAATAGCATTCGATACCCTTTCTTATATAACCCATTTCAGTGCAGCTTGAGTGCGATGTCGATTAGTCTTTTTCAGCACTTTAAAAACACATCAGGAGATCTACTTCACGAAAAATATAATTCGCAGCCGTAATCTGTGCAGCTTGTCTGGTGGCAGTTACCAACTCCTTAAGAGCGTGTATAAATAGAAATAGCTAATCCTAGATTTGAATTTTGTCTAAGTAAATAATGTCCGAATAAGAAAATATTTATATAGAGATTAATAAAATCTTTATATATAAAAATGAATCCCCATTTCTCCTGGTAACGGCATCACGCGTGAACGGGTAGACCGATTTTAATTCGGTTTTCGCTAATGGAAAGAGGGATAAACGGGGAATGTTTTAGGGTATATAAAAATTGCACGCCGGGCGAAGCCGGGGGCGGGCCGCTAGTTCATTATAAATAAAAGTGAAATATCAACAGAAAACATGAACAAGTGATTTTGTTCTCGATAGAACAAAATCACCAAGTAAACTCTCATTTTTATCATTTTTTGTATTATTTTCAATAAAATAATAAATTATTTTTATTGTAATGACACATATTACAAAAATTATCAGTAATCTCATTTTACAGGTTATCTAGGGCTTTAGGAATTAATTTTTCATTTGACACTTATAACATTTTTATTCCGCGAAATGCGTCTCATGTCAAGCCTACTTCAATGTGCATTGTCTGTTTCACATGATCAGTCAGTCACAATCGCTCCACTGAGACGGGAAGACTTCTTGTTTCTGTGCGCAAAAATATTTAGACGTAATTTTTTTTAATAAGACTTGTTTGTGAATTGATTATTATAAGTGCGTTCTGTATAGACTGTATATAAATTATTTCATATTATTTTAACAAGAAAGATTGTGTAAATATATGGCTCTGTTGTCTTGGTATCGTGTCCATTCAATTATGGGGCCACGCGGGTGAAATTAGAATATTTTTTTTGCTTTGTGGTGCACCTTAAAGGCACCGCGTGAAATAACAGCACATGTGCTTTCGAGTTTCGTTTATGCATAATATAGACGGTCCGATTACCGTCCGCCCTCTTTTAAAAAGAGAAATAACTTAAAATGTAAATAGCTTAACAGTGTGCCTGTTTTCGTTTACTTAAGCATACTTAAGTCGAGACAAGTTGAAAGCAAGCGATCGCTAACAAAGGGGAGACGTTAATGAGCGTTTGTTGTTCGAATCTGTTTTAAGTCGACTCGACCACAGCGTTTGCCACAATTCCAACTCTCAAAAATGTAACCAACGAAACAGAGGTATATAAGGATTCGCCACATATCCGACGTTCATCTTTTTTTATGTTAAGGTCGTCAGACAGGCTGACGGTCCACTTGATGGTAGGTGGTTACCGTCGCCTATAACACAAGCAACGCCAAAGCTTCTGCCAAGCTCTGCCAAAATGCGCTGTCGACTACAATAGGATTAAGGATAAGAGATTAGGAGGGGATAGAGCTCTGACATCCCTTACTCACTCACCGAAACACAACAGCATACATGCTGTTATTTCACGGTGGTCTTCTGTGAGAGGGTAGTTACTGCGGCCAAACGAGCTACCCAAATGACTGCCAAACGTTGCCGAAACGTAGTATTCTTTGCCACTTTGTCAGATTCAGACTTGAGCCAAGTATGTAAAAGTTCTTTTCCAAATTTGGCCTGAATCCTGAGACACAGCGCTAATTCAAACACTTTAACTACTCGACGACTGAGGGGCTAGAGGTTTAACTAAAATCTTAGGTTAGTAGTAGCAGGACACGCTCCATCATGAAGTCATAAATTGGTGGCAGAAGCTACCCCTTGATAGAAGACCACAATGAAATAACAGCTCGACGCCCAGGAGTGTTTCGGTAAGTGAGTAAGGGATACCAGAGCCCATTCCTCATTCCCTCTTAATTGCTATCCAGCCTGTCTGCAGAGCTTTACATAGGTATTTTACTTTTGTTTGATTGCAAGGGCTTTTGGCTTAAGGCATTTGACAGGGGATTAAAAACGGGACAAGTGTGAGTTGAACTCGCGTGAAGAGGGTTCCGTACGATGTTAGCTATCCGCACAATATTGAGTGATTTACCATCTTATTTTAATATCATGGACTTCTTATAGGTTTTCCTATAATCTAAAAGTAGAAAACAAATTTAGGTTTTTTTTTTTCAAAATTTTAGGTTCAGTAGTTTCGGAGATAAGGGGGGGGGGGGGAATGATTGGATAGACGTACACACGAGTGATCCTATAAGGGTTCCGTTTTTTTTATTCGGACGTACGGAACCCTAAAAAACAAAAATGTCAGAAAAAGAGGTTATATTGATCACTATGAATTTTTGTATACACAATGTCATGGGTACAGGTAAAGTTTTTTTTTGTTGTTAATAATAAATAAATAAACATTTATCAAGACGAAGCCCCATAAATTTATCACCCAGTGAACTCAACTCTGACGATAGAAAATTGTATTTTATTTCCCCGTATGAGAAAGTTTGAAGAAATAAAACACCTACAAGGTGAAAAATATAAATGTTTAAATGTCAGTTCGGAGTAGTCGAAGAAGCAACAGGACGCATCGTAGGTAGACTTGATAATGTGTAGATATTAAAGTTGAAAGAAGAAAAGTCAGACATGGCGTCAGAAGAACTTTCTCGAAGTTCCGTTCAACTGTGAAATTTCCTTTCGTGGAACGAAGATATTTTATTTATTTTTGGAGGATGCGTTTTGTTGGCGTATAATAGTAATAGTATATAGCTATAATAGTAATACCACAGTCTAACCATTAATTATTGGTTGGACTGTGGCAATACCATAGTATATCGCTTACCAAGCAGTTCGCAGCGTATACGAGATTGTTATACGCATAAACTATTTATGCCGAAACACTGCAAAACTATCGCTGGTGAACGTGCGCCTTTGTATCGTGTTATGAATGCATATAATAGTTTCTTTACACAAATTGACCTGTTTGCAACTGGTCCACAAAAATATAGAAAAGAGATAATCAAATCAATGCATTAGCTTAATGAGTTTTTATTGTTCTTTTTTTTTTATTGATTTTTCTCTCTTGGTTTTTTTTTAATTTTTTTATTGGTGTGTCCTCTCTGTATAAAATTGATTTACTACTTTGTGGAAAATGTTGTTGATTGCACTATTATTTAAGTTTATGTTTTGTTTTTTTTTTTTTTCTTTCTTTAGTCTAATATACATGGTGTAATTGTTTGTTTTCCCTAATAAAATAAAATAAAATAAATAAAATAAACTCCGTCTGTCTGTCTATTACCTTTACACGCCTAAACAGCTGAACCAATCATCATGAAATTTTGCATACACGTTGTAAGGGATGCAGGAAAGAACATAAAGTACTTTTCATCCAGAAAAAAAGTACTGTTCCCGAGGAATCATCTAACGCCTGGCAAAGCTATAACTGCAATAAGGATGTTAGGCGTTACATTGCTCATATATTTAGTCAGGCGTTATTTTTTATTTTTCAATGCGGGTGAAGCCGCATGTACAAGCTAGTAACAACATACAATATATCACTTATAAACATTAGGTACATAAGAAACTGCACTTGTATAGCTAAATTTTCCAGTTGGGAAGGCATGGCGCAGTCGGCTATTGGAAATATAGTGTGGAAATGCAATATCGTAACATCTGGCGTCCCTCCCAGGAGCATATGTACTGGACATACTTTTGTAACCGTAGTTCCAATGCTACATTAATTAAGACTGCATACAAAGATTTCCAACTGTATAGATCGGGCAAAACGAAAAAACCCTTAATGTGACATTTAGAACCACGTGGTACGAAATCTCTCAGTCCATCATCAACTTTACAAGGCTATTTAGCTACGCCATGATCATCCTGATTACGGCGATCAATGGCTCTAGCATGAGTTTACGATACTACACTCGCTAGCGAGAGCGTAAAAAAATTATATGGAAAATTGACAATTTGACATTGACAGTTCACGATTTTCCATACAAAAGTTTTACGTTCTCGCTAGCGAGTGTAGTATTGGTGTAGTATCGTAAACTCATACTAGAGCCTCAGGATCAATATTTTTGTAGGATAATTTTCTAAATGCCCTCTCTATCTTTATATATATAAAAATCTCGTTTCAGGATGTATGTTCGCGATAAACTCTGAAACTACTGAACCGACTTTGATCAAACTTCGTAAGTATCTGTTATTTAGTCCAACTTAAAAGATAGGATAGTTGTTATCTTAATTATTGAGATCAATATTTGTTACTGCAAATTAAATGTTTATTATACAATAGTAGTGTCTATTTATAGGTTAGTTCGATGAATTATTAATAGATGGCTCTGCCTTGCTACCGTGAACGGCATCCGAAGTTTACCCTCTGTGTCCCACTTGCAACTTCTTACATAAGTACGATAGAGAGAGAACACTTCGAATGACATTCATGGTAGGCCTGCTGTAGATTAATTTATCGAGCTCCGAGCGGGCTCCGTTCAACGTAGCTCGTGGCGGAGCGCAACAGACATGAAATCAAATTACTTGACATTGGCGGACAATGGCCATTTTTAAAAATGAGCCGAATCGCCATTATTTATAAAAAGAAGAAGAAGAAGAAGGTATTCCGTTTTTCATACAGTTTTTTTTTAACTTACTTAGTGTAACATTGTATAATCCGCGCCAAACTTCTAGTCCCCTTTGAAGTTGCTTCGCGCAGAGGTACAGTCACGCACAAATAAATCATATCGTTTTGAAACACAAAACTCTTCGTGTCTCTTTGAAACACGAAACACAAACACACACTCTTTTCTGCACGTGCTTAATGTTTATTTTTATGCCTTCGTCCGCTTCTTTTTGCATAAATTTCAAAACATTATACACAATTTTTCTTGCTTGACGACGTAAAACCGTATTCCGGTTAGGCATGTTTAAACTTATGTTATTAAAAGAACAATAAAAAACTAAACAAATAACGGAATAACGAAAACAATAGACAACGAAAACTTAACAAAAACAAAGCAGAATTGTGAGTGACTGTACTTCGCTACGAAAAACAAGCGTGTGTGCTATTCGGAAGAATTCTGAACGCACACAAACACGCACGCACAGGTGAGATGGGTGTGGGGGCGGGGAAGTGGAGTGGGCCCTGCCGCCGCCGCCTCCTGCCGTTCCCCGCTGATACCTATTTTTTGCTACTGCGACGCGGTTCGCGCTGTGTTCAGAGCGGACTAGAAGTTTGGCGCGGATTATACTCGTAGATCCTCCAGATAGCAATTGAAGTATATCAATTCAGAGAGGCTAATATGATGCGTGGTTGCTGAGTACCTTGCTAGTGCTACTCAGACCAAACTTCTTTTGCATTCACAATTTATGACTGTATTTATTTCTTCTCTTTTGTAGTTTTTAATTAAAAATATAAAATTGTGGGACTAAATACTCTGTTTCAAAATCCCTCATGCAAACGGTTTGCAGGCAATTTTCAGCGCCATCTAGCGTGGAAAACTATATACTTAAAGTATTAATACATATTAATTAAATTTAATATTTATATATTGACATTTTAAAGTGCCATCATAAAAATGTACAGTGACATCATTCGAATTTAATTTTTCGTAGCTGAAAATGTAGGTAGATATTTCTGTAGTTATCGGTTCTCAAGGAATATTAAAGGCTTCGCTCAATGTTTGCGGCAAGACGTTTCGTTTTACACAGTCACATGAGTCACAGTTCTTTGTAATGGAAACTTTGTTTTTAAAATGAATGGTGCGACGACGTATTGAGTGGCGAGGCGTATGTGCGCTAGTATGAATGAAACGGAACGTTTATTAACCACTCAAGATGTCACAGGTGTCAGTGAGTGACGTTTCGCTAGAGTCTAGAGTGGCCAATATGGCGACTGCGATTTGTCTGTCAGCACCATAGAATTTAACAAAATACTTGACAATCCGAATTTTGCGGATATACGTTGTCGACTCGAAATCTTTATTTTTTTTATGTTTTATTATTCAGGTAAGGTTTCAATCGAGTCTACCGTACCCCTTGACGAAATTATTATTATAGATGGTTACGAATGTGGATCAAGGGGATAAAATTTTTCAAAGAGACGTTGCAAACAATTGATGCCATTTCTAACGCTTACTCGTTTTAAAAACAACTCAGATTTTTCCTAGTTTTTTTTTTTGGGTGTATGCTAAAAGAAAGCTCAGCGTCATTCGCTCATTCGCTATTATGCAAGGTCACGTTGCAAACGGAAGCTCTTTAAGTAGGTAAATTCCCCATTTTCTAACTCTCGTTTTATTCTCACGAGAAAAAAAACCTTTTAAAAGCATCATATCACAACTTGCACATGTAGACTAACTGCATGTAAGTAAAAGAGGTATGTATTAAAATGTTTTTTAAAGATAACGCATTAATTTAGAATAACGCATAATTTAGAAAAAAAATTCTTGGGGTTTTTTTTAACTAATTAATCTCGATCGACAATAATCAACTGCAGCTGCCCTAGGACTTGCGGAAACAAGGGACAGGCCTCGGATACTTTTTGTTCGTCAAAATAGATCGCTTACAACTGCATCGAATAATATACACGAGGGACTAAAAGTACCGCGTACTAAAAGCCCCCGAATAACTGAACATCGAGAGACCAGCCCGCATAAAAGTGGGAATCCCCGAAAAATAAATATTGGAATTAACGTGTCAAGGCGCTTGTTTTTATTAAAGAAAGGTTTGCTCTTTGCCAGCATCTATCCGTGTAGGAAAGATGAGGCCGACGATGGAGAGAGCTCACCCAGAGGATGCCCATTCACTTGAAAAGATTTGGGTTGTATGAGCTCGGAAATACAGACGCCGCGCCGGCAGGGAGTTCCAATCCTCAGCAGTGCGCATTATAAAATATGTTTTAAAGCGCTTGGTCCGAGTTAGAGGGAATTCGATAAGGTGAGAATGGTAACCAGCCGTACGTCCGCATGTTCGATAGAAGAAAGGGGAAGGCGGTATGATCTCATGCAGCTCCCGAGCACACTCTCCGAAGTACATCTTATAGAATATACACAGACAGGCAATTTTGCGTCTATAGTGAGTCTACGATTTGTATTTCAGAATCCGATAGTAGGAACTAAGTCTAGAATTAGGATTTATTTCCAGCAATTAAAGACATACAGGTATGTCTTTTTAGTAGTAGCTCAAAGTTAATTTTGCTTTAGTATTATTACTACTGACAGAGCACACTGCGTTCCGCGGTCATAAATTATGCAGCCTGTAATAAGTTGATGAAGTGTTTGAAAAGTCGGCAGGCAGGCTGACGGTGTAGTTGATGACAGATGGCTACTGTCAAGGCTAACCTGCAAGCGCGCTGCCAACTTTTTTTAGAATAAGGGATCAGGAGGGGTCAGGAAAATGGTTTCTAACATCTCTCACTCATTCATCGAAAACAACTATTACAAGTGCTGTTATTTCACTTTTTTATACTTCTGTAAGGCACGCTGCATTTCGAATTCATTTGGCCACCTCCTTACAGTATACCATCATGATATAATAGCATGTGTGCTGTTGGGTTTCGGTGAGTAAGGGATGCCGGAGTCCATTTCCTTATTCCTAGATATACCTTATCCACTACGGATTACTACACTTACAGTAGCTAACTATCATCAAGTGGACCGTCAGCCTGTCTGTCGTGGTTAACATACCTAAAAAAAAGAGGTGGTAATTGCCACCAGACAGGGTTGTCCGGTTTAGGACTGTTTTTTTTTTTTTTTCTAATAACCTCCGGCACGAAGCCGCAGCCTGTGTCTACTGTTCTCTTTCATACTAGTTCTCGCATTAATTCTTCTCGCACTTCCATTCAGCATACTTTTTTCTTTCTATCATTCGTCCACATTCATACTATAACGGGTGGGATTCCCGTCTACTCTACTCAATCTATCTAATTAGTTTGTACTTGTTATCTTTTATCTACGGGATTTGGGAGCAGGTTTTATTTTTATTTACATTTTTGTCTTCTATTTCTCTGGATCTTGTCTACTTTTAAATTTTTTACCTTAACTACTATTACATTATTCAATTTAAACATATGAATACCAGATACATTATTAATTTTTATTACAATCACTTAGATACTAGTTATTAATATTATTGTTTACATTTATTTATTTTTGTTCTTAATTATAAATTTTTACAATATTATTATTATTATTATTTAGAATCTTTGTTTCTATCAACTACTTTTTTTGCAATATTTAAGCAATATTTTAAAAACTTCTCCCTTTTCTTTCCGGTCATTAATTCTTTAAATTTTTCTTTATTTATGTCACTATCTGTTTCATATTTTACGTCTAATCTTTCTTTGGCAAATTCAGGGCACTCCGACAATATATGTGGGACGGTCTCAGACACATTCGAGTCGCAAGTACACGATGGACTCTCCTTGCACTTGAACCGATTCAGGTACTCAGAGAATCCACCGTGCCCTGTAAATATTTGTGTCAACAAACTTTGGGGCTCCATCGACCTAACAATTCTGTACGCCCCGGTCGCGTTTGGGAAGAACAATTTAGTCACGTTTAGGACTGTTAGGGGGGATTCCCACGTACTTTCCGAATGCAGAGTGCTCTAGCTCAACTACATTCCGTCTGTCTGTCACATATTTACATAAAAAAGAATTCAAAGCCAAAACGTATTATTTATTAATTTAGAATAGATACACCAACGACAATATCAGCATTTAGTTACAAAAATATCATACACTTGTAAAATCTAGATCCAAAAAATTAGGGATTGCAATCCCGCGCGGGATCCCGCATCTTTAAGTGTAAAAATCAACTTTTATTAAATATTTCTTACATTAAGCAACAGAAATTATTTCTTTTGTGATAATTAAGTATAAGTAATTAGTAATCTGTTTTCTTAGATTCATCTTTAAATATTTGGCATAGTTTAATAGTTTTGTTTAATTTTACCCTAATTCCTAAAAACAGTTTTTATTCATATAATGACTAACAATCAAATCACAACTTTCTATTAGATGCTATTACTGTGATATTTACCTATGATGATAACTTTTGAAAATACGCTCTTAAGAAGCAAATGGCATTTCTTGTATCATCTCCGAGTCTGCTTCTGAGTGAACTGCAAATATATCCTGATGCTGAAAACGCTCTCTCGGCTTCTACGCTAGTAGGCTGAACCGTCAGGATATATTCATAGGCAAGCGTCAGGTACTCTCCTCTGATACCATCGATCGGACTCAAAGAACGTTATTTCTTTATTGTCTGGCTTTTTCTTAAATATTTGTTTTTCTTGTTGAAGCTGTTTTTCTAATTCTTCTTTTAGCTTTCGAGTAGGATCTGTATCAGTAGCAAATGTTCCAGCTATAGGTGCCAACCGTCCGCTAGTCGCTGGCGCGGCGCGCTGTGCGGATCGGCAACAACGCGATTTTAATTTGCGGGATCCGCGGATACGCGCTTTGTAGGTGCGAGATTCAGCAGATTAATAAAAGCAGCGAGATCCCGCGGGAATGCGTGATTGCAATCCCTACAACAGATACGCCTTTACAGGTGACTGGTGAATACATCAATTATCATAAAGAATACACTAAGTAGAAATTTAAATAGTTTAAAAACATAAAACAAAAAGAAAAGAAATTTAGAATTCATGACTTCCTTACAATATTAAACAATTAAATCAAACAATCACAAAGTCTTAAAATGAGAACAAACAATAAAAGTTACACGAAATGCATTCATACATCTAAGCACAAAGAGAGCCAACCGCCACCGTTCACTTCTTCTTAAAAATACTTTCATAATCGTGAAAGATGTCAATGTCGGGGCTGATCACCGAATTAATGGAGCATATTTACCCAAATTAGTTCTGCTGGTAGGAATGTTAAAACTCGGCCACGCTTTGCTGCGGCCCATACGGCGGTGGAGTGCGCGTGGGGCGCGCGGTACTGGACACTGCGTATATATAATACTATTGATCGTAGCGTAATTTTATATAGCCTTCTTCGATAAATGGACTATACAATACAAAAACAATTTTTCAATTCGAATTAGTAGATCCTGAGATTAGCGCGTTCAAACAAACAAACAAACTTCAGCTTTATATATTAGTATAGATGGGATGTCTTGGTATATGCTCAGACTGACAAAAACTATAGACAGAGCCCTTACGAATAAAAACTTTAAAAAAAAATGGGTTTGTTTGTGCAGTTAAAAATGTTGCCCACTAACAGCTTTTACCCCAATTAATTATTATAATGCTTATTAAACAAAAAATATAGTTAGGACTGTCGAGCGGCCGTCATCCTATTGCAGAATCGTCTTCCTATTACCTGCCTCACTTAAGGGTATGTACTGTTCCGTCTATAGTTTTCGTCGGTCTGAGGGTGGGTATATGGTAAGGAACAGCAATTAAACAGAAATTTCCTTTCTGTATTAAACAGAAATGAGATGTAAAGAGTAATTCAACCATTTCGAAAGCGATGATTCGACAAGAAAGTTACAATGCGCGAAAGAATGCTCTCATTATGGGTGTAATAGCGAAGTAAAATTTTACAATAGTGCTAATGTGTTTCGTCTCGGTCAGTGGCCCTTAATGGATCAATTCAAATTTCAATTTCTTTGTAATCATATTATTACCTACCTATAGTGGTCGATGGGCTTCAAAATGGCAGCTCTTTCTTGACAGACAGGCTGACGATCCACTTGATGGTAGGTAGCTTCCGTCGCCTGTTAACCCAAGGGTAAGAGAAAGGAATTAGGAAAGAATAGAGAAATGGCATCTCTTACACACAATAGCACACATGCTGTTATTTCACTTTTTTTTATTAGGATTGTTTGATGGTAGGTGGTTACCGTCGCCTATAACACAAGCAACGCCTAAACTGTTGCAAATGCGCCGCCGACTGCAGTGGGATTAAGGATAACGGATTAGGAAGGGGGATAGGGAAATGGGCTCTGGCATCCCTTACTCACTCACGGAAACACAAAAGCACACGTGCTGTTATTTCACGGTGGTCTTCTGTAAGGGGGTGGTTACTGCCGCCAGACGGGCTGCCCAAATGACTGCGAAACGCAGTGTGCTCTGCCACTACTTTTGACCCAGCCGGGAACTGTCAATTATCAGTCATGTCAAAATTTCCTTTCAATAGTCTGTCATTCTTCAGCCTGTCTGCCGATCTTAACATAAAAAAAGGCCAGAATTAGATATAGTCGATGAGGAAAAACCATTTTTAATTCGCCTAGCTAGACGAATAAATGGTTTTAGATTTTCAACCAAGTATGTAAAAGCGATCCTCGCTAACCTTTAACTCCTACAACACTGAAACGAAACAATACTGTCAATTGTACTCATTTCATGGTATTTTTACTCTACACAGTTTGTAATGGAGACTTTGTTGGAAATAAACTGATAGTAAATAAAAGATAGCACAAGACAATGAATTTTTCATGAAGGCACTAACGTAGTTCTATTTATACAACATGCCGGTACCCACTTAAGTTCATATAACTTTAACACACTACGAGATGTTTGTTTAAATACTGCATAGTGCATAACATGAACGGGCTCCACCAAAGCGGACACGAGACGAGCGGAGCGGAAATGTGTTAGAAACAACCAATAGGATTTCATTATTTACTCATTTCTGCTCCGCTCAGCTTCGGTGGGAACTGTTGAGCGGAGCGTATGGTAAATTTGTATGGTAAACTATCACTCACAAGCCGGCGACAGCGCAAGATTTGTTTCGAGGCATACGTACGCATCTCCGCTTCAGCGGAGTCACCCTAACGAAGATGTGTAAAAAAACGGGACAAGTGCGAGTTGAACTCGCGTGAAGAGGGTTCCGTACTGTTAGAATTTAACATAATTAAGGCGTATTCTGTGCGAGTGTCGCACTGGCAGCCGAGACACCGCCATCTGAGACTCTAGTATGAGATTACGATACTACACTCGCTAGCGAGAACGTAAAACTTTTGTATGGAAAATCGTGAACTGTCAATGTCAAATTATCAATTAAACTCATGCTAGAGCCACTGGTGGGGAAAAAAAGGTTCGCGGACAGAAAAACAGAGGCGTTCGAGCAGAGAGGTTGTCGTATATCCGCGCATCTTATTTAGAGAATTGTTATAATTGTGAAAATATGAGTCTGGGATTACAAGATAGAGGATTACAGTGCACAATGTAGAGGAGTTTTCAATCATGTACCCCAAAATAAATAGTTTCTAACAGTACGATCCTATCCGGACAATATTGAGTGATTTACAATGTTATTTTAATATCATGGACTTCTTATAGGTTTTCCTATAATCTAGAAGTAGAAAACTAATTTCTGTTTTTTCAAAATTTTAGGTTCACTAGTTTCGGGGATGGTCGGACAGACGGACACACGAGTGATCCCATAAGGGTTCCGTTTTTTTATTCGGACGTACGGAACCCTAAAAAATATATCCGCTTGTTGACACTGCCTGATTTAGAATTCTGAGAGCCCTAGTCTGACTGTGGATAAGCACCCCCTCTTCCAGACCTGTCTTGCTGGTGGCTAAAGCAAGGTTATCTAACTCTGTTCAGCAGACGTAAAAAGGAAACAGATAAAGTTTTCGCATTCATAATAGGTTAAATTTAGATAGGTTTTTTTATATTGTTTTAACAATCACACTAACTACCTAGTTTTATTTAATGGCATCTAGATGCGAATATATTATAGACGCCCTTACAGAAGACTACCGTGAAATAACAGCACGTGTGCTGTTGTGTTTCGGTGAGTGAGTAAGGGATGCCAGAGCCCATTTACCTATCCCCTCCTAATCCCTTATCCTTAATCCTACTGTAGTCGGCAGCGCACTTGCAGCAGCCTTGGCGTTGCTTATGTTATAGGCGACGGTAGCCACCTACCATCGAGTGGACCGTCAGTCTGTCTGCTGGTCTTATCATAAAATAAAAAATAGGAATAGATAAATACATTAGACATCCATTGTCTGGTGAGCTCCAGGCTCTAATTCAATTAAAATCTTCGAATAAGTCAGTCAACGAAAGAGGAAGAAGGAAGAAAGCGTAATTGTTTTCAATTCAAGTTAGTATTTAATTTACAAGCGTATTTTCAAATTACCAAATTTTATTCTATATAAACTAGTATTCGTTATAGCGTGTAATTTTTTTGTTTGTAAACCGATTGGAATGAAACGAACACTAAATGTTACGGGAAACTTTCTACAATACATCAATGAAAACCCCATTCAAATCGATTGAGCCGTTTCGGAGATTAGCGTGCACAAACGCAGACTAAAATTCTAAAAAAATTTTTTTAACATCGGTAACATAAGTACCTACGTGTATAAAATGCTTTTTTTTAATATTTAATCTACGGACACGGCTCGTTTACGATCTTATTTAATGTATAAAGAAGTGATACTTGCGATTTTTTCCTCGTAGGCGAACATATTATCTAGTGAATATCTTCTTATATTGTACTACCTAGCTGAGCCCGCAACTTTGTACGCGCCACGCCGAATATATGGCGCGTAACTTTTTTGTTGGTAAACCGATTGGAATGAAATAAACACTAAAATGTTACGGGAAGATTGCTACAATACATCAGTAAAAACCGCATACAAATCAGTTAAGTCGTTGAGATTAACGTGCACAAACGCACAAACAGAAATTGTAAAAAAAAATTGACATTTGTAACGTAAGTACGTGTATAAGCTGTTCTATTTTTTTTTTTCAAAAAATATTTAGTCTAGACTATCGGTTCTCAAGGAATATTAAAGGCTTCGCTCAATGTTTGCGGCAAGACGTTTCGTTTTACACAGTCACATGAGTCACTGTTCTTTGTAATGGTGGTAGTATTGTAAAACTGTGGTAATGGACACTTTTGTTTTTAAAATGAATGGTGCGACGACGTATCGAGTGGCGAGGCGTATGTGCGCTAGTATGAATGAAACGGAACGTTTATTAACCACTCAAGATGTCACAGGATCTAGACACGGCTCCTTTACGATTTTATTACCTATATGTATAAATAATACAGTGATACTTGCGAAGTCATCTAGCGCCCCCTCGGGACTTGCGCTCTAGGCTTCAAGCCTTAATAGCCTGTGGATAAATTAGGCCCTGCTTGTGAAGGTCTTATTTGCTGCCTCCTTACAGTAGTTTTCTTTCTTGCTAACAAAATATTGTAAATATTATCGTGTAAATGTAACCTTTCGAATTTATTTAATTTATACGCACATTTCAGTATTGTTAGTAAAAAAAACGTTTATTTTGACTTGCAAGTTTTTTTTAAAATAAATATATACTTATACATTCTTTTAAATTATTATTTAAACTAAAGCAATAATTAAATTATACCGATTGAAACTTGTACTGTTTGCATTTAGTTTAGATAAAAATTAAACAATTATGACCTAACGTTTGTATAGCGACATCTAGTAGTGAATCTACCAAACATTACCTTTTACAAAAGTCACCTCTTTAAGATGTTCGAACAAACTACGATAGGTGGCGCTAACTAGGAATGTTTCCTTTCACTGCAAAGCAAGCTCTAATCTAATCAGAACAATAAAAATACGATTTAAAATTATTTAGGTACTCAAAAATCTTTTATACCAATAAACATACTAGATTCTGCTAACTTAATAATTATTAAAATTACCGTCACTTGCCTATATGAATAAAATTTTAAAGATTGACAAAAGGGCACATAAAGTTGAAAATTCAAAGAACAATAATATTTTATCCAAATCATTTATTGAAGCAAATGAACGTAATATGAACAAAGTATAACGTTAAATTTATCTACTTACTGATATTTACATTTCCATAGCTCACTTATCCTACTATCCCTATGGATACAAATACAATACATACACCTAGGAAACTTATCCTAATTATATCATATTATTTATAACTATACAGAACAGTTGATATCAACAAGAATTCACTTATGAGAAATGTAATGAAAAATATATTTTGAAATGATAATGAAACACTCCCTTGCATCAATTTCAAGAGACCTTTTCCCACTTGTGTCCTGACGATCAACTATTCTGTATTATTACTTCAAAACCCTTACGGAATAGACAAAATATAATCAAGAAAAAAAAAATTCATCAAGTTTGTCATTATTGGAAGTGCCTTGTACACATTTGTGAAATACAGGTTATTAGAAAAAGAAATAATGGTGTGCCCTCTACAGGCACTATGCGATGCTAAAAATTGATTACATTACGGACACCATTAACACCTTTTGTGTCGCTTATAAAACAATAAAAAAATTCAACAATATTTTTCCCTAAAACTTAAATGGTGTATTATTTATTATATTGTCATTTTAAAACTAACAAACAAGCTCCCTGCAACCTGCAAATTTCGACACCCATATAATTTCATATATTCTTTGATAAAAATTCAATGACAATTATTATTGAGATATTTTACCTCAGTCTACTGTCTCCTAATATATTTATTACGATTGAAACTGACAAAAAAAAAAAAAAATTTGCAGAAATGCCAAAACATCCAGGAAAATTTACTAAAAATCCAAAATTCGAGTCCCTCAGGGGAATTTTCGATGGACGAAAGAAATTTTTGAAAATGGAAAAAAATAATTTACATATCAACCCTTATCTTCTAACCTTCCTAACTCTGTTAATTTTAATTTTAGCAAAAAAAGGTATACGAACATTCTTATGTAAAAATTAAATTCACCACAATATTTGCAATACAATAACTCTTTGTATAATTTGGAAAAACATTTATTTTTATTTATTTCCATCGCAACAGGGTGGAACCATTGATATTTGATATCTTCTAGAAACTTATATCAAAAATTCCCTTGAGGGACTAAAATTTTGATAAATTTTCCTGGACTTAGTAATGTGACAGTGCAAATTCCACGTCAAAAGTAAATTTCTTGTTCAAAATTTCAAAGGCATGATAGGGATGGTTCAATCAATTCTTCAATAAGCAGTATTTTACTTATTATTACAGTGAGTCATACACACAAATATAAAAAAATAACTAAAAGTAAAAAATATATGAACTAAATATTATATGTACGTAATATTTTTCTTTTAAATAGGCAAAAATTTATCAATCAAATAGCTCTCTCTTTATAAATAAATCTAAACATATCTTAAGTTTAAAATAAAATGTTAAAATTTGTTATGTTAAATTTATTGTTTAACAATGTAAGTTATAAGCAGGCAATTGTATAAATGTTATTACAATGTTAAAACCAGTTTGGTTATTTCATGTGCACAGACAGTACTGATATGATTGAAATTCAAAAGAAAATATTTTAGTAAAAACTCTAGGACACTTCTTAGATTCTACATGTAACCATTATTTTTATAAACAGTCGGCGACCTGCCGATCTCCTAGCCTGCTAAGCGTGTGACTCGAGTCGGTCACACTTATCCTGTCTGTCCGCTAATGATAAGGACACTAGAATGCTCACTGCTGCTGACTAGGCTGCGTAGCCTGGTTAGCAGACTTGGTTATAACAATGGTTTGTTTGCCGCCCACACCGGACTTGCCTAATTGCAGAACATTGGATGGTAGAGTGATGATCTTATTGCCCCCTACAGTGTTAGTGGATACTAGTTTTACGATTGTAGCACCGGGCGCTATTCCTTGAGCTTGCGCTGCACTCTGCTGACCTGCGGACCGGTTCTGCACCATTGCTACTTTGGGCATAGTCGCTACAGTCATGCCCGTAGACGTCTTCACAAGGGTAACATATTGTGGAGTCCCACTACCTTGAGAGTTTCCACCGGGTGTCTTCTTAATGATAACTGGTATACCCGTATTACTGCCCGCTTGACGCAAGACTGTCGCACCGGCAACTCCACTAGTCGTTGTGACGACAGTGCCAGTCTGTTCACTAGATTTAGCAGTAACAATCTTATACATTGGTGCTTTTTGTCCTCCAATATTGCTACCACTAGCAATCTGTATAGCACCGCCACCGCTAACAGCACTTATCACAGGCAGATTGCCTGCACCAAGTTTCACAGGCACTCCTTTAGTTTGAATATTTGTAACACCACCTTGAATAGGCACTCCGCCTGCGGTTTTTACTAAAACATTGCCAGTACCAATTTTTACATTTCCAGTACCAAGTTTGAGTGGCATATTCGTGGTACTCACTTTCTGCATACTGTTAGCTATCTTACCTTGAATATTAGCAGCACCTATCTTGAGTGGTACAGTGTTTGCGGCCAGTTTAATAGGTGTGTTTCCAGCTCCCAGTTTCACCGGTACTCCAGCACTGGTTCCAGTCTTCACCTGTACAAATCGAGGTGTTCCTACGCTGCCAGATGTGCCGAGAACAATTTGAGCATTTGATTGAGGCGTTGAAATACGTGCAGTTGCTGGTGTAGATACTCCACTTACTATTCTTGTTACACCTTGTGGTGTGACCGCTGCAACTTTTATTTGTTGAGATGTAACAGCTGCAGGTGACTTCACAACCGTTTTGCCTTGGTACGGCGATGTTTGTTTGAGGATTGGTGTGCTCGAGGATATTTTAACTGGCGGTTGAGAAGAAACTTTAACGGGACCAGAGACAACTTTTTGTGGTGTGGTGACGATAGGAAGTGCTGGGGATGTAGTTGCACGTCCAAGTGTCTCCGTGGGTGTCGCTTGTTGGATTGTGGACGTAGGTGTTGTTAATCCAAATGCTTTGGCTGCTATAGGATCGGCCTGTGCCACAGCAGGCGACGCAGGTGGTGTTGCCACAACGGGTTCTGACGCTGCAGGAAACCGAGCGGGTGCAACTTTGCCACACTTTTGTACTTGTAATATGTATGTGGTGATAGTATTCATTGCAGGCCAACAGAGTTCAAGGAATGTAGTCCCAGCGCGTACTAATGCAACACGTCCGGCCTGTGGCGGAACCCCAACTTCTAGGTACCAGAGATCTTTACAGCAGATTTGATTATTCCATGTTTTCCTGTAACCGTCTCTTCCAGACCAGATATAGAGCCTCGTCTGAATAGCAACTGCACTGTGGCCCGCTCTAGCTCTTGGCACAAACTCTTCATAGTTCTCTAAGGAAATATTATCCCATGTCATAGTTTCTAGATTTAGAGAGGCCAAGGTGTTGGTGCATTTCCATTCCTTTTCGTGTGTAGCGAGTTTAGACTCATCTGGAACAAGTGGTACCCAGCCACCATAGACGTACATGTGTTGTCCGATCACAGTAGCAGTGTGAAGAGATCGGGGCAGGGGTGCCGGACCGGCGACTTCCGGGCGAGACCAGGACATGCTGTCTACGTCTAATATCCAGAGATCCCCGAGTCGCGACCCGCTCATACCTCCATAGATTATTAGGGAAGATTTTCCCGTGTTTCTGTCTGTGTATGCGACGCCACTATGTGACTCACGTGGTGGTGGCGACTGACCGCTGGTAAGGGGTATATCCCACAAAGTCATTGAAGAGTTGGGATACAGTTCAAGCGTATACAAATCGTTTAGATATCTAGGAATATTATTTTTTGGGTCATCACTTTCGTTGGCGAGTCCACCGAATAGGTAGACCTTACCATTCAGTAAAGTGAAGCTATGTCCTAGCCGTGGGCATGGAGGCAAGCCCTGCTTCGGCGGTAGAGGTTTTAAGCGCTTCCATTCCCATCGTGAAGCTTGAAGTTCATATAAATCATTAGAATACTTGCCGTACTCCACCATGCCGCCAAAAACTAAAAGACGAGTTCCATCGACCACGAAACCGTAAGCGGCACATCCTGGAGGCACTTCACCTTTCGTTACCGGGACGAACCATTGGTTGGTAGTCGTATTGAAGACGTGAAGTTCATGAACTATACCTTCATTTCCACCACCGAAAACTATCATTAAATCTTTGATGGCAACCGCGCGATGGCCATGGCGTGGTCGTGGCTGCGGGCCTGTAGGATTGTACACTTTTTGCCACTTAAGTACGGCGTTTTCCTTCATTTTTACTACACATTTGTCACTAAAAGCTTAAATACCGTATGTATCGCTCAGGATGCGTATCTACAGCATAGACAATGAGAAACGTCGTAAATATGCTTTGAAGAAAATATTCATATCGTTTGAAGCTACGTAAGTCAAATTAATTTTTTGTCTCTCTCTGACACGTGTGGGTCGCCTATGAGTAGCTTAAAATCACCTTACCTAGCTTACAGTGTAAAACAAAAATGGCGTTAACGTCAATAATGCCAACATAATGTAAAGAGAAAGAACGGCGTCGGACGTCAAGATATTGTTTATGTTTTATTATAGTTTTAAATCGAAAAACAAATTGCCAGTACAAAAAAATTACAGAATTGTGTTCTTATTTGTGAAGCTGCTATAAAGTATAATGAATACTTCATATTCACTGATAAATTGTGACCTATTTCCAATATACAATTATTATACATTCATTAATATTAACAGTCGTATTAAAGTATGCAACTATTTCTCACTTATTCAATTCAACTAAATAATAAGTTAATAAATTTTAAAATGAATAATGACTGTCTTGGTAGATAAATAACCTGGGTATTTTAGCTGTGTTTACGAAGACTACAAAAATGTCGTTTAAACAAGTAAACAATGAAGCAATTAATTCTATTTTTGTGTTATAAATTCAAATTCTAGTAAATTAAATTTAAAAAAAAAAATTTCATAAAATATCTGTCAAGTTAAAAACAGTATTCAATAGCAGAGTGAAATGTTATTATAAAAACATGACTTAAAATTATTGGCAAGAACTATAATATTCCTGAACAATCATAGCCTAGAATATAAAACTGAACGCTTCATTGTTCCAATGTTTATGGTACATTTTTTTTGTTCAGTTGGTAGTGTTTATACGCGGGAAACGGGAAGCAAATTTGTTGGGTTGCCAACAAATTTATAAAATTACAGTTTAAAATAGATATAGATCTAAATGATTAAAATAAATAAATATTTTAATCATATCACATTAATTGTGCCATATAAACTGTATTTGTGTAATTCCATATATAGGTTCGAAAACGAGGTATCAACTTTTATATAGTCTGCGCTGCGGTCCAAACCACTTTCTAAAAACAAGTCGAGGAAAAAACAATTTTATCACAGAACACTACATGTATACTCTGAATGAGAATGAATAGGTATTAGGTATCGAACTATGATAATTGAGTCCGTTTAAAAATTATGAATAGTTATAGTAATTACTTAATGTTTTTTATTTATGTGTTCATCATAATTCCTTGCAATGAAGTTTTGTTTATTATTCATCTTTAAAAAGTTGCCATTATTCGTTATCTAGTTACTTTTAGAAATAGCAATCATTCTTGAAGCTGACAACCGGTTTACTTTCATCACCAAGAATTCAAATTTCTGCGCAAAAGAATGAAACACAATACATTGAAGCTGAACCCTACCACAATTATATTACATTTTCCGTAGAGAATATCACTATCATCTTTACAAAATCATTTACAGAGGGACGTTTTCCTCATATTTGGAAGATTGCATTGATAGACGTGATTATTCGAAAATAACACTAACGAATTAACTAAACAAATAACTCGTCATATTGCGCCAGAACAGCCCGGTTTCTCTCGCGGTTGTTCTGTTGATACTAATCTAGTACCTACTTTACACTAACTTCATTACATGGGCTCTCGTCGAGAGCCCATGTAATGATGGCTATGTAATGAGCCTCTCGATGATGGCTATCAAGTTTAGTGGACGCCGTGTAATACGACTTCTCGAAAGCTTTCGACAAAATAAACCACTCTACATTATTGAATAAGTTATATTGAAAATTTGAAACTCGGTATACATGGTGACCTACTCAGATGGATTGATTCATAGGTAATTTTTTATTTTTATCACCACATACCTAAGTAATTTTCTTTTTGTTCTTATATTCTATGTTTAGTAATCTTGTTAATGAAATATGGATCTTTAGGCCTATTTGTATGTAAATATAATTTAGTTTTTACATAATGGCTGTATGTAACCTCAATTAAATAAATAAAAATTTTGATTGTATGGTACATGGATTTCATCCCCTTGTATGTAGTATTCTGTGGTCAAAGCCCGCTGTTGTCATTGCAATGATTGCAATGATAATACCATGATAATACTAAATAGTAGATATGTACTATTATACCTCGCTAGAGAGTATATATATTCTTTGTATGATACTAACTAACGTATATTATGACGATGATGATTATACATATTTATTTTTAGCTTTTGGTAATGGTGATAGAGTAAATGTATAAAATATTAATTAGTCTGTGCTTTAATTTTGAGGGAAACATAGAGTAAGTTGCAAAAAATTAGTCTCAAAAGAGGCAAAAGATACAAATTTCAAATGAAGTGTAAGCTTAGTAAGATTTTGAACTGGATGAAAAAAGGAGTACATATTATGCTAAAGAGATATTGCATCTCTCTTAAAGTGGATAAAGCCCTTTAAGAGAGAACAGCGCCATCTTAAGTAATAAATCGTAGAATGTGGCACCTGTAGGTACTGTTTGATTTGACCCAGCAATTTTTTTTGCAGTTTCTTTAAAGAATTTCATTTTATAGAGGGATGCAAACATATTATTATGTTTATTTCACAGTTAGCGCGTATGCGAATATAAATTCTGTTAATTCTTCAAATTAATGAGATGATAAAATCAAAGTTTTGGTTAAGCATTAAGGTTTCGTCTTAATTATACACAAAAATAAGTTACATCGACATTGATACCACCTAGAGAGAAGGTTCTACGTTGCGTCGTCGATATTCGCACAACGAGGAGACAAAATATGGTTCACTTATAGCGAAAGAAAACATAACTTAAAAATATTCGACGTTTCGGCCGTAGATGGCGCTATTAGGATAGTGGTAATTTATATTGTATCAACCGTTGTATCAAGGTGCCACAATCTAGGTTCATTCGAATATGACTTGACTTTCTATCCGAAAGGGATAAGTTTTAAATATTTATTAGGTACTAACTAATAAAAATAGAAAGCTATTATTAGAATTTTAATAAATTCAGGTCTAAAATTCTGTGCCACCGTTTTAATAGCTAACAGCACTTGTGCTAAAGTATTTCGATTCATCAGTAAGGGACAACAATTCCAAATGATTCAATCACACTTTTTAAAAGAATTGGAATTAGTTTTTATTATTAGGTACTATTATTATTAAAAAAAAAACATAACTTTTATACCTAATCTGGTACTGTTATTTATTCTGTGACCTAATACAAAAGAGCATGTTGCCAGTTACATTTTTTTACATATATAGTATTAGCTGTAGGACAATTGTAGGACAATGTAAAAATTTAGTCAATAAAATGAATACGAGATTCCACAATTAATAATTTTACAGAAGTTGTTTCACCACTGTATTGAGTATTGTCGGTCCCTTTTGCTTATTCATTACACAGGCCGAGCAGCCTTGCGAGGAACGTGCCGCGCGAACTAGTACGGTCTGTGTGGACGTGACTCGCCCGAGGTAAACGCACGCGCCACGGCACACCGCCTCACCATAGCTCTAGCATGAGTTTAGATAGTTGATTCGAGTGACAAGACGAATGCAGTAACCGAGCGAACGCCATTCGTATAGTCGGATTTAATACACCTACCACGAGTCACACTGTAGTTAACTACAGCCACTACAGTCAACTCGATAGAGTGTAGTTATAATGGCATCCGTGCCTGTTTCACACCCATTCATCGTCTCTTTCTAACGTTACACGAAAGACAAAGACGTGATGATTGATTATTATGCGGAAAATTAACGATACGTTTGTGTGACTGCATGATTATTAAAATTTAGGAATAAATTTTGGAAAAATATTTAACATGCTTAGTACTAGCGCCACGAGCGCCACACAGTTCAACTTAATGGTGAAGAGGTAAGTTTAAACTTAGTTTATGTTGAAAAGTTATTGCGTTATTCGTATAATCACAAAGGCCAAAAAACAAAATGTTTACCATAGAAATATGAACGCCTTTTTCCATAATTTCCAACGCTATTAAAAAATAATTTCTAGCACTTCAATGATAATAACTACAATATAGAGTATATTAAAAGTGAATGTAGTCTATGTTTGCAATAGATTCAGTTTTTTCACGTTGAAAACATAGGTGAAAACACGCAATTACAATGAGTGCCATACTCTCGACAATGTCTGTCGAATTTGTGATTCATGGTACCGAATTTATACAGCAAATGTGCAACACGGTACTCGCTAGCGACTACGGTTTCGATAGGCTTTTTACTTGTACAACTCATACTACTGATTTTAGTTCTTTGGTCACACAAAGAGGCGCTGTAGGATTTTCCATATAGTATTTACGCTCTCACTAGCGAGTGCGGTCATCGTAAACTCATGCTAGAGCCTCTGTTCTGTTTCTAAGAACTGTTATTTTACAGTTATCGCTTTACATCAATTTGAGTCCTTTCGTAGTTCAATAAATTCAATTAGTCTATGTCAATGAGTAATTCCACTTCAACGTCAACCACTCCTTGACAATTTATTTATTTCCATATTACAATCTCTTTTCATATAATTTTTGGATTTAATATAGTTTTCGAACTGACAGATCAACTGTTTAAAATTCGCGTAGCTCGCATACAATATGGCTGCCTCGCGCGTCTGGAGCCTTTTCTATGCGTTGCAAATGAACTTCAAAAGCGCAATTTTATTTTTTAAAACATTTATTCAATTGTTACGCAAGCCTAACACATGAAGATCATTGAACCTGCATTGTCCTCAATATGGCCTGCGGTTGCAACACCAAGAATCATGCGATTCCCGAGGAGCTGACGCTGCACCCCACGGACGTCAACCCGAAGCCATTGATGTTACGCAAGCCCAATGCATGAAGATCATTGAACTTGCATTGCCCTCAATACGGTCTGCGGTTGCAACACCAAGAATCACGCGATCCACGAGGAGCTGACGCTGCACCCCACGGACATCAACCCGAAGCCATTAACGTCAATCCGAGGGTATAAGTTACGACCGGAATCGACAGCCGCTCTCTTTCGTTCCCAACATCGGTCGAAGACACTAGGTTTAGTTCATACCTTGTAATACTACAATTAAATTAATTATTGTTTTTGTTTCAAAAACAAAAACAACAACGAGCCAACGAGTGGTTAGGGTGCTTGCCTTAACGCTCTGTTCTAGGGTTCCCGGGTTCGATTCCCGGCAGAGTTAACTTGGAAAATGAACTTTTCGAATTTGGTACTGGTCTGGATTTGGAAAGTAGTGGCAGGGCACACTGCGTTTTCGCAGTAATTTGGGCAGCTCGTCTGGCGGCAGTAACCACCCCCTCACAGAAGACCACCGTGAAATAATAGCACGTGTGCTGTTGTATTTCGGTGAGTGAGTAAGGGATGCCAGAGCCCATTTCCCTATCCACTCCTAATCCGTTATCCTTAATCCTACTGCAGTCGGCAGCGCACTTGCAGCAGCTTAGGCGTTGCTTGTGTTATGGGCGACGGTAGCCTGCCTTCAAGTGGACCGTCAGCCTGTCTGCCGACCTTAACATAAAAAAGTGTCAAAGAGTCCAGGATTAATTTGTCAGCCACACGTTGAAGTGATATTTCCTTTTATTCAAATATAATTTCGAGTAAGATATGTTATAATTTTCGGGTTTTTCCTTTGAATTCCATTTTTAAGCTCCACACAAAGACAGGTTGGAAGTTATGTATAAATAAATTCACCAAATCCTTTTAGCGTTTCAACAGCATTCAGGCTTAACTAGAATAAGGTGTACGGGCGGATTAAATGGTAAAATATGCATACGTCTCGGCCGCGTCTGCGGGACAATGCTATTTCTTTTAAGGCCGGCTAATGAGTTCGTTGGCTTCAACCCGAGGTTCAGAATCGTGACCCTATGTGGCGTGGACGGATTTTATACTGTTTTCCTTCTAATAATCTGGCAATTTGTGACACCTATTTTATTTGTAGGTATATTGTGTATTTCTTAACCGTACGTGTATTTTTGGTTAACTATATGGTCATTTGTGGAGTGCAAAAGCGCTAAAAATATTTTTGACTGCCTGCTTATGATATTAATCAAAATAACAATTGGCAGGTAACGGAATAAAATATAATGTGGTTTAGGTATTTTTTCAATAATTTACTGACGGTAAATATACATCAATATGTAATGAATTCAGTCATTTTTACTTTTTTTTTATACAAGTTATCTTAACTAATGTCATACATTTAAAAGTGAGTTAATTGTATATAGGGTACTTTTCACCCAGAAAAAAGCACTGTTATTATTATTATTATTATTATTATTATTATTCACATATTTATTTATTTTCTTAATTTTAAATTTTATACAATATAAATATTAAAAAACAAACAATATATATCATAAAAAACTAAAACTAGGATTCCGCAGATAGCGGGGCAGGGCCCAAGCTACCGGTGGTTAGGGCTGCAGAGTGAGGAATCTCCTTCCTTATTATTATTATTATTATTCATTTATTTATTTCTTTTCTTAATTTTAAATTTTTTACAATATATATGTATATAAAAACAATAAATATTATAAAAAACTTAAAATTAGGTGTCCACTAATAGCGGGGCAAGGCCCAAGCTACCGGTGGTTAGGGCTGCAGAGTGAGGAACCTCCTGACAATTCGTGCCGTGTCAAGAAGTACCGCCTTCTGTATCTGTCCCTTGATCCAGCCATCTAGCGAGAGCCTCTTAAGATGTTGGTCGAGGCTCTTCGCTATAAGACCGTTCGCCGAGACGACTATCGGGACGATAATTGTCGAATCGACGTCCCACATGGCGGTCACCTCGTGAGCCAAGTCGATGTATTTGATAAGTTTTTCTTTTTCGGCTTTTACGAGGTTTTCGTCATGCGGAACAGCGATGTCGACAAGCATCGTCCGGCGCTGGGATCGGTCAATAACCACGATGTCAGGCTTATTGGCGACAATAGTCCTGTCCGTGATTATGGAGCGATCCCAGTAGAGCGTAGCATGACCATTTTCGAGAACGGGCGCAGGCACGTACTTGTAGTACGGCACCTCAAACTCGATAAGACCATATCGAATGGCAAGTTGCTGATGAATGATCCTGGCTACTTGGTTGTGTCTGTGCAAATACTCGCCGTTAGAAAGATGAGCACAACCGGAAATAATATGCCTGAGTGTCTCTCCAGGATGGTGGCATGCCCGACAGATTATTATTATTATTATTATTATTAAAACTCTTATTTGTATTATAAACATAAAAAAGAATTTAAAAAAAGAAAGAAACAACAAGTAATAGTACAAAAGGCGGCCTTATCGCTTTATAGCGATTTCTTCCAGGCAACCTTAGGGTAAGGAAAATTAAATATGAAAAATTAAATATGTTGTCCAGTGATCAACTAAAAAAAAAAAAAAAATCAACGCCTGATAAAAATATGTATATAAGAAACACAGACGACACCTAACCACAGATCGACACTTAAGAAAAATGTGCTCGAAAAAAAAAGAAAAATATCTCGGGCAAGCTAGTTATGAAAATAGAGCAAAAAGGTCCTGCATAGTGCCTAATAAACTGAATACAATTAATGACAGCACACATTGTTGTCGACAGATGGCGTTAGCAATTAGGTTATCGTGTGTCCTAACACAGTTAACTGCGCGAACGGTGCATGTTCTAGCTAAACTTAATTATGTTTCATCAGAATTCCAAGATACTAACGAGAGAAACGTTTTAAATACTAAAATTAGTGTCTAAGACTTTGCCAACATTTTATGGTCATCATTGCGTATGACCAATGGGTCAACATTTTATGTCCATGAAAAATAATTTTCAAAATATCCATACGGTTTGCAATAGAAGTCAAAAAATCCTGTAACGATGGAATCTTTTTAAAGCTCATTTTTTTAACCAAATTAATCCATCGGGCAAGAGGGTGGGGCGGTAATGGTTATTGGTTGCTCAGGTGGTGTTTCCAAGAACATAATCTCACACAAATAAGACTGTTCCCTTTTTAAGTAAAGGTCGTTAGTGTTGGAAAGTAAAAGGATCTTGTAATAAATTGCAATAAAATTATGTGGAATGAAAATTCAAAATAATGCAACATTATATACACAACCAGGCAGACGTTATGTACATAAGACATCTTAAATGGACAGCCAGTACCTACTACATACTTATAATAAACCAATATCTATACTAATACTAATTACTAAAAATAATATTAAAAAGAGAAAAGATTTGTAAGTATGTATGTATTTTTGTATGTTTGTAATGAATAAACTCTAAAAACACTGGACCGATTTTAAAAATTCTTTCACCTATAGAAAGCTACATTATCAGCGAGTAACATAAGCTGCTCAATTTCCCCCATGTACCCCTTTACCCCTTTACCACCTCCCCCTTCATACAAAATTGCCGTTTTCCACGAATAAACATACATTTACTCTAAGATATAGCTTTAACAAACAGGCTGTCGGCCCACTTGGTGGTAGATTAAAAAAAGCTTTGTTAGCAATACAGTACCTACAACGAATATAATATTGTAAACGAATTAACGAACTGCTATTTGCGCGACCTGCGCGGAAAAAGTATATATATATATGCTTCCTGTGAGTCGTCGTCGCTTCTGATGAGTGGCATGTAGCAACACAGGCCGTCACTCCGCTCAGGCCACCTTCCTGGTACACTCGTAAATGAAGAGTCAATGACTTTTTGATGGCAAAAATATGTCTTAAACATGAACACGAATTTCCTTTTAGATTGGAAAAGATAATTGACAAGTAATATATTGTGGCTTTTAGAGGTAGTTTCCGATACGAAGAGATATAAATAATGACAGTTAATTATAAATATTTTTTTTATGTATCGCCTGTGTATACATATTTTTTGTTGTATTTTATTTCTATAGTCGCATATTTTATTTATTTATTACAATGCTGGTCGGATATCAGGTGGAGACTTTATGACGGCCTAACGGAAGTCAGAGCTGCGTGGCTTTTAGCATACACAGCATAAAAGCTGAGTCGAGCCAACGAATTGGGGCACGCACTTGTAAGTATGAATTGTGATATAGTTAAAGAAGTTTAACATTTACGGGAATTTTGTGTGAACTTCGTGTTATTTCAAACAAAATTAAGTTTTAATTCTTCTTGATCCATTTCTCAACAAATTGTTTAATTTTTTTTAATGAAATACTGGACAATATTCTTCTGTTTGTTTCGGCTTCTAAACTAGCCAATACATTTTGGTACGGTTTTTTTTTTAAATTAAATATGTGTTTTCTCTTGACCAGCATCTATCCATGTAGAAAGGACGAGGCCGACGATGGAGCGAGCTCACCCCGAAGATGCCTGTTCACTCAAACCTTGAAAAGACTTGGGTTGTATGAGCTCGGAAATACAGACGCCGGCAGGGAGTTCCAATCCTTAGCAGTGCGCATTATAAAAGATGTTTTAAAGAGCTTGGTCCGAATTAGAGGGATTTCGACAAGGTGAGGATGGTAACCAGCCGTACGTCTGCGTGTCCGATAGAAGAAAGGGGAAGGCGTAAAGGTTTTTGTATGTGAAATACATCCGTTCGAAGCCACGTGAGAATCCCTAGTAAATCTTAAATTAAAATTAATACATAATAATTAATATGTATTAATTTTAATCATAAATTAAAATTAATACATAATAATTAAAATTAAGTACACAATAGTAACTTGTATTTCAAAAAGAGTAGCTTGAGGGAGTTCCATGCCTCCTTCAAGTTCCATATTAGCGGATATCATTTTTAACAGTCTGATACATGTCTAGTTGGAATCTTGCCGAGAGAAAAATGAACGTAGCAAATTTTACCCAATTTCACAGACTTGTAAAATCGTATACCTTTTGGAGATTTCTGGAAAATAGATGGGAAGTAAATCGTACTATCAAAATGCTTGAAATAGCGGTGGAACAAATTACGTTATAGCACAGTCTAACCATACGTCACCGTATTCTATTTTTAAAGGTCTATTTTTAAAAGTCTATTTTTAAACAGTCTCCAGCACTTCACCACTTTCGGTTGCACTCGCGAAGCGGAAAGCGTGACCAAGTAGATAATTTTACAGCACAATTGTCTGATAACGTAGATAAGCGGATGCGGATGAAAGAAAAGTATAATAATCTCACGGTCGAGATTGGCGGCTTGGCGGTTGTTTTATTGCGAAGTTTTTCAGACTGGCGCGGTGTTAAAATATGGCCGGTTGTCGGTCAGCGGTGCGGAGGTAGTGACAGATAGGGAATGGATATATTGTGGGAGCGAGACAGCACATACTACAGCGAACCACTATCCATCAATCAAATCGACAATTTGGTACACTTAAAGTTTATATGGAGAAAGGATTAGAGAAAGCTAATATTTTTATTCTATATGCATTAGAAATGGATTAAATTAATTTAAACAAACTAACAATAATTTGCAGTCTAAGGGGTTCAGATCTGGGCCAGACGAGGGCCAGTCTTCAGCTCATATAAAGTCCGGAAAGTTGGTTTCGAGCCAGGCTTTGGAAGTTCGTGCATCGTGACCAGGTGCAGAGTCCTGCTGGAAAGTAAGGTGACCTATAGAAAGATCAGTGATAATACGAATAAAGACCATTTTTGAGACGTCAGTCATATAATTAATTCTAATACATATTTATGAGTAAATGAAATTGTCGTGTATGTCCTGTCGTTTCGTGGGTTTATATTGGGTTTATATATTTTAATTGTCCTTTACAAAAGGGACAAAAAAGACAAAAATATGAGAGAGATTCTAAATATTTATACTTCTTGCACTAATGCTTAAGCCGAATTTACATTACGAAATTAGTGTCGTGGACATTAATTTCATCAATAATTTCAAGTGTAAACATAAATTTTTATGACACTGAAATAATTTCGTGCCATGCCCAATTTTCTGGTAAAACTATTGTCGTGCAACTAATTTAATCGTGTAAAAGCAAAGCGAAACTAGTGTCACAAAAGCGCACCTTTTGCGAGTGAACGTGTGTGTATGTTAACAGATTAAAAATGGCAAAAAAAATAGCCGAAAAAAAAGTTTTACTCATTAAAAAATCAAAATAGTATTTATTCACTCTTTCGAATCTCTCAGAATCTTCATCTGCTAATCCAGAGATTAAATGAGTTGCAACCAGATGCTAGCGTTCTTGCTACCCATTCCCTAATCCACCTTCTTTCGTCCTTTCCCCTAACGTCCTTTCTTTCGAAACAATCTTTTTAAAAATTTATATATTAAAATATGACTACATTTTGCGCTGCTAAATAAAGCTTCGATGCTGGGGGAACCATGGTCCTAGCAATACTGTTAATTTCACAACACTATAAAAATATTATAGTTACACAAGTACTGCAACAAGTTTCATGAAATTAGTTTTATCATGCATAACACTAATTTCGTAATGTAAATTCGGCTTTAGAAACTGTTAGCCCTCTATTGTAACACTCTTCTTTTTGGGGTGCCTCTTCAGCTACTGAAGGTTGGCGATCAGCTTGGAACAGTTCTCTCTGCCTTTTTTTCGTCGGAACAGCTCAACTGCATTGGCTATCCCGGTCCTCTCTTTGATGTACTTCAAGCACGACTTCTTTCTTCGCCTAAGTGTTCTCTTTCCAGCTACTTTTCCCATTTACACAAGCTGAAGTAAGTCGTATGGGTCATGTCTAACAATATGGCTCAGGTACGATAGGCAGAGTTTACCGTTAAGATATCTCTTAAGTAATAATTTAGATGCAAAGCTCGAAATACAATGTTTATTTTATGGTAATTCGAAGGCATTCATCTTGTGTTGGGAGCAATGGCTTATCTCAAAGCCCCTGCAAAGCAGGCTACGTGTCAACCTGCTAAATTATCTTAATAGAAATCAAAAGGAATAACGATCGAGGTGTCTTTTAAGAAATTTGTTAACATTAATTAAACAATATTTCCATCTATTTATCTATACAGGTTTGTCTTTAAATACAACAACTGTAGCATGCGCCCCTTATAATTATGCCGAAATGTTGATGTTAAGGGCTTCACTTAGGCAATGACATTTACAACAGAACTCGCTGGCGGCGGCGACAATTCAACAGGCCTAGAAATGGTGTTTTGAACAATGGTGGTTCTAATGAACAATACGCAAAAAAAATTATTAATACAATTTTTTAAACTGACATTAACTTATTAATAGATACAGGATACATATGCGCGCAATAATCCGTTTTCGAGAGAATTTTTAATAAAAGTCAAATTCTTCTTGTGTTCTAACTTTTTTTGTGGATTACTTTAACAATAATTCTAATTAATACAATTAGTTCTTCACATGTTTAAGTATAATATATATTTTTTTCAAAGCAATTGTCTTGTCTATTTCTTGTAACATCTTTATTAAACAACGGATATTTTTAGTATTTATCTTTATCTTGTCTTAGTGGCTATTTCTGTCTGCTAGAGTACCAGTATCACGTCGTCCATTGCTGAAATATTGTGATCGCCACGTGAACTAAAGCTCTCTACCTATACCTACCACGTTAAGAAACTGTAGTACTTTTTTGATAGAGGCATTCTTCACATCTTCACAAGCCATTGTGTGGCTTCCTAGGATGTGACTGCGCTTGTGCATCAGGGGGGCACACTCGCACATGGCATTTCTTCTGCCTCATGGCAGAAGCGACACTCTCCCGTACTAGTGAGCCCCATTACTTTAAGGTGCCTATTGAGGCGGCAGTGCCCCGTTAGCGCCCTAGATAGCATACACAAATTGCTCCTGCTAAGCGACATAGCCTTACTTCATAGGATCATTTTTAGTATTTAGCGTTTGTCTCCACCTTAATGCTACACATAATTTACGATTTCTCGTATCTAAAAGGGGATAGTTTAGTATTGTTGGCGATAAAGAAAATAAGCCTCAACGAACTTGCACCGCTGATGCTCCTGTAGCACAGTTCTGGACTCTCCGCTGGCTTGCGGATTTCTTCAAGTCAATTCGCGTCGCTATTATTAAAATTTTCTTGTGTAATGTCGATTTTTCACTCGCGGCCAATTTGTATGACTTCTTGACGGTTCCTCACGAATTAATTTGTGGTGCGTACGGTGGCGATGGTATGTTCTTCCATTAAGACAGCGTCCTACCAGTACATATACCAATACAGCGCTGAAGGCACTGACTACATTGAAATGCTGTTAAAATTGCTTTAAGTTACACAAACATACGAAATACCCCGACCTGCTGGTAGTACTGAAGGGTTGACAGTGGTCCAGTCCACGTTATCCAGCTAGTGAGCCTCCGGACAGGCAATAGGCCGTCTGTTATATGGGTTTCTTCAAGAGTGCTGCATCCTCCTGGTGTTGTTTGAGTCCGTAGTAACATCCTTTATAATATAGAAAAAATTACTCTTCCCATTAAACAAACACTGACATCCGCTCTCTCTCTCTCTCTCTTTATAATTTACTAGCTGAACTCGGCCACGCTTCGCTGCGACCCATACGGCGGCGGCGTGCGCATGGGGCGCGCGATACTGGACACTCTTTATATATGCTATTTGTCTTAGCGAGATGTTATACAACCTATAGCCTTTCTCGATAAATGGGCTATTCAAAACAAAAAGAATTTTTCAATTCGAACCAGTAGTTCCCGAGATTAGCGCGTTCAAACAAACAAACTCTTCAGCTTTATAATATTAGTATAGATCAGAGCTCAATCTCATTATCCTCTTTGCTTACCTAGACCCTCGTTGAGAAGGTAACCACCTCAATTTGCTTGTCACTTAACAAAAAACCAACACAACTTGTAAATACTTGTTACAAATTCCCCAAAACACAGAGCAACAAAAGGCATCGTTTTCTTAAGAAGGATCATCCCTTATCAATGTCTCGAATATCTTAATAATACTACGGAAACCTTTCTTTTTAATGTAACAAAAAATAAATACGAGAGCGTTTTATGTATTTGTATATTTTGACATTAGATTTGTCTCGTATTCTAAAGACGACGACCTCAGACCAATAAAAACTATAGACGGAACCCTTACGAACAAAAACGTTTTAGAAAGTGAAGCCGATCGCTGAAGATGTGTGCGTAACCCTACTTGTCGTATAGTGGCCATGCGTTTGTGTGTGCAGTTAAAAATGTTGCCCACTAACATCTTTTACCCCAATTAATTATTATAATACTGTTATGACTCACCATGGAACGTTCTAGAAAAGCGTTGCCATCTGCTAAAAGTTCCCGAAAGTTCCACCCTAGAATAGAAGTCGCCCCACTCTCCGGTTATTGTCAAGGGAAATTGGTCCTTATGCACACAACATAGAACTCACATTCAACAGAAATAGCGTTCTCGAACTTTCAACGACCTTGTTTACAATACGTGTTACTTGTTTACTTACTTGTTTACCTACTTGTATTTGTTTGTTGTTTGTTTGTACTAAATTCGAGAAAGATCTAGACGATTGGCAGCGGATATAAATAGGCGAAGTGGCGAGCTAGCGACACAGTTCGATTCTGCGATTCGAAAGCGATACTTACCTGCGACAGTAAACTAGCAACTCATAAGGGAATCATTGACGACTCTTAGCAAGTTTAACGGTTTTATCGGACCTTTCGTTTACCCCTTTTGGAAGTCATCTTGGTTTGTGGAAATAAATAGTTGATTTTCGCCCTTGCACGGCAGATTGACACCCCACACGTAACAATACTTATTAAACAAAAAATGTAGTTAGGTATATTAAACAATGTTTATTACTCGTTGTGAATAATATAATAATTTGATAATAATAATACCTTATTTATTTTATGACCACGGGTAATTGCATTTGACGAAATTTAAATTTTATTGGCACTGTGTAGGGTTTGCCTTAACGGCATACTTATTATAAACAGTATATGAAATATTTTAATTAATAAAACAAAGTTTTTGATCAATTGTAAAGTTGATGTAAAGTTTTTACACCAACTCCTACGTAAAGTTTCTTTTGACAATGTGATGGAATCTAATGTTGATATAATATATTTTTCCAAGACAGATTTAATTAAATCAGTTTGGTGCTCATTCAGGATTTGGGACAACATGTAATTGTGTTGGGTTTTTGAAGAAATGTTATTCCTTCCTTAATAATTTTTAGTACAAATAGCTCACACATATAGCATATATTGTAAGTATCTGAAGAAGGAAAACTTAAACCACCTTTGTTTCTTCATGTAATAAGTTTATGACAATTTATTTTAAAATGAGTAATAGGCTACACCACCAGCTATATAACTTACTACGTATTTCCTAAAATCGTTGAATCGTTGCAAACATTTAGAGACGCGTTTTCATTTTTTTTTTCATTCTTTTCATGTTCGCGTTTTCATTCAGTACATGTTACGTTCTTCAAACTGCAATTTTCAAATAACACTAAATTTTGAAGGCAGCCAATTGAGATTATGGCAGTCCATTTTTGATTCCATGAAGAATAAATAACTTCACGTTTAATCACTATTATTGTAACTAAATGGTCAAAAAGTATCACGACCGTATTTAATACGATAAAAGTAATAATACTATTGAATATAATATCTTACAATAAATAAAATTCGGTTTACCCTACGTTTTGAGGTAAAAATATATTACGGAGCTTGCAACACTTAGCCACTAATAAGAAGCCATATTTCATGGAAACTTTATTATATATTTCTACATGATATTCAATTACTTACTTGTGAAAAGTTATTCCGGAAAGCTTGTTTCGAAAACAAGAATTATTTTTGCACCATTTTAGGACACAGGACTGCATATTAATATTGTTTTTGTTAAAAAAACACGACCACGCGCTGCGTCAACTACTCGCGTGAGACTGACAAGCGGCCGTCATCCTATTGCAGAATCGTCTTCCTATTACCTGCCTCACTTAGACGACGACTAACAAACATCAGACCGAACACAATTTTTACCAAAATTAGCGAAACCTAATAACCTATACATTAAGAGTTAACCGAACATATTTAAAATTGGAAGGTTTCCGTTAAAGATTGTGTAAAATAAAAAAACTTCAGTACAGAACTTAATTAATAAGCTTGAACAATAATGAAGTTGTCGCTGAAAATTTTTATTACTGTGACCCGAAAGCTTTTTTGGGTAGTAATTTTTGTCTGAAAAATATTTTTTTGCATAAACATTGCTTTTTGAAATATACTCTATTAAGGATGATTCATACTACACCGTGCCGCCACCGGGCCGTGCCCGGGCTTTGTCATTTCCGAGTATTATTATACTATTTTGTATTAATATTACTACATATGCTTATAAGTTATATAGTATTATTATTAATAGTATACCTCGAAGCAGCCTCGGGTTAATACTGATACTCCGAGGCAGCCTCGCGGTTTTGGCTTGCGAGCCATGGCTCGCGCGGCAGCTTCGGATAAATTCTAACACCCCGAGGCAGACTCGTGGTTTTGACTCGTGCGCAGCCTTGGGTTAATACTAATACCCCGAGGCAGCCTCGCGGTTTTGGCTCGGATAAATTCTAAGACCCCGAGGCAGACTGGTGGTTTTGGTTGGCGAGCCATGGCTCGCGCGGCAGTCTCGGGTAAATATTAATAGCCCGAGCGAGCCTCGCGAAGTTGTCTCAGAGCGCACGGTGAAAACAAACATGTTACGAAATGTCGCCATTGGAGTGCTCCGGCCGTGCCCCCGGCCGGCGGTATGAATTGCTTCATACAAAAGTATGCTATGAATATCGTGTAATATAAACGGCCCGGTGTAATATAAATCCACCTTTATGCTCTGTAGTTTTATATAGGTACGTTTTAATTTTAATTTTAACAAGACAAATTAGACGACGAAAATAACGCCTAAGTCGTCGCCTTAAAAGAGTCACTTAAGAATATTTTAATGTAACCAGAGAATATAATTTCAATGTACCAACTAGATCTGTTAGGACATTCAACCCAATTTAAATTCCATTTGCTTCTTCTAATTATAGATAGAATTGCTTTCTTTGGCGGCTGGGTATTGATACTGAAACTGATACTGATACTGATACTGATACTGATACTGATACTGATACTGATATATTTAACTGTAAATCGGCTGAAGCCAAACTTAAAGTGACAGCAAAATTTTTTCCTGAGCGGTTTTTCCTTTTGTTAATATTTAATCTTATTTTTGTTATATATGGATAACTTATTTTATTATTCTTTGATCTTATTCTTATTTTCAGTTATTTATTGTTTAATTTTAATTTTCACGTCCTTCTCTTTTTTTTTTGTAAGTAATTTGCGTGTTGCTACGCGTGTATGCCTTAAAATTGCCTTGTGTTACCTATACCTATTTTAAACGTGTCTTTGTTTGTGCGGCTGGTGTACCTTTTAGTAAATAAATAAATAAAACAAATAATATTTTGATCATACATAAAAACGCATAGATTGATTGTTATTTTAGCTATAAAGACAAACTCCGCAAACGAGGATACCGGTGCTCTGGTGCACTGTTCTTAGCAGGATAAATTACTAAGGAGGACAGGGAAATGGGCTAGATGGTCACAATGAGTTAGGTAGATCCAAAAAATGAGCTGCCGACCTTGATAGGATACAGGATTAGCGTTGGTTAATGGGCTCTGGTGTCTCTCATTCACGCACTCTGCATCACGAGCTGTTGTGGCGCACCATTAAACTGGAAAATAAAATAAAGTACAAACAAAGTAGTAGGGGTTATTAACACGACATTCATTATGATTTAGCGATATGTTCATAATAATACCTAAACCATGTAGCAGGTACATCGTTAGTGTTGGGATTACAAACGCATTAATATCGAAGCGAAGTTTAATTTCACTAATCCAAATTAAATAACCTCGATCGCTCTCAATGATTAAACAGTGAACGGTTCCTTTGATCGTGTCCCAAATCCTTCAGGTGTTTGTGTAGGAGCAGATTAACGCCGAAGACGGCATAATTTACAAACGCCAATAGATGTCGTTGAACGCTCAACGCGGCTAAATATTTTTTTTTACGTTAAGGTCTACGGTCAGGCTGAAGGTTCATTTGGTGGTGGGTGGCTACAGTCGCCTATAACACAAGCAACGCCAAAGCTGCTGCAAGTGCGCGGCCGACTACAGTAGGATTATTAAAGACTAGCTGAACTCGGTCAACTCGGCGGCGTGCGCATGGGGCGCGCGGTACTGGACACTGCTTATATATAAAATACTATTTATCCTACAGCATAAGCCTATAGTCTTCCTCGATAAATAGACTATTCAAAACAAAAATATTTTTTTAATTCGAACCAGTAGTTCCTGAGATTAGCGCGTTCAAACAAACAAACAAACTCTTCAGCTTTATAATATTAGTATAGATTAGGAAGGGACAGGGACATGGGCTTTGCCTTCCCTTACTCACTCATCTAAACATAATAGCACACATGCTGTTATTTCACAGTGGACTTCTGTAAGGATGTGGTTACTGCCGCCAGATAGGCTGCCCAAGTGACTGCGAAACGTAGTGTGCCCTGCCACTGCTTTCCAAATCCAAACTAGAGTTAACTAAGTTGAAGTGGCAGTGGGAAGGACATATATGTATAGTACGGAGAGGCGACGGCCGCTAGGGTCGGAAGGTTCTCGAGTGGAGGCCACAGACAGGCAAGTGCAGCCTAAGACATCCACCCACAAAGTGGACGGACGACCTGATAATGGCTGCTGGTCGACTCTGGATCCAGGCTGCTTCAGATCGGTTTTTAGGGACCTTCGCTCAGCAATGGCTTCTACTCAGCAGTGTTTTTTTAGTTGCTTTTCCCCCATTTCTTTACCTTTTTAGGGTTCCGTACTTCCGAATAAAAAAACAGAACCCTTATAGCATCACTCGTGTGTATGTCTGTCCGTCCGTAATCTACTAGACAATTTCTGTGACCCAAACGCAGAGGTGTGACGTGAATAGATGAAATCTGTATATGGGAGATCATTTTTGGGGGGAAGGTGGAAAAAATTTTTTTTTTAAACTGCATCGTGTGACATATAAAATGGAAGGTCTCGTTGTGAAGATCTTAAATGTATTTTTTTGTAATTTTAAAATATATAGTTTCCAAGTTATTCAAGAAAATAGGCGAAACTACTGAGCCTAAAATTTTGAAAAAAATACAGAAATTAGTTTTCTACTTATAGATTACAGGAAAACCTATAAAAAGTCCATGATATTAAAATAACATGGTAAATCACTCAACATCGTACGGAACCCTCTTCACGCGAGTTCAACTCGTACTTGTCCTGTTTTTTTTATGTTAGCTGGGCTTAATTAATATTAAAGTGTTAAACTGTTGGTTCTCCAAATTCGATGAAATAAAAACGAAACAAAAACGATTTCGGGTAGTGCGTTAGAGTTTAATAATTGTAAAATTTTTAGTGGGTACTTCTCCAATCGAACGTAGAATCAATTAAAATGCTTTTTTGCTTGGATATCATTTCGTTTCCATGTCGAGTGTGGAACATTTCATTTTGCGCGAACACTCCGGCCATCACAAGTGGTAGTTTTTTTTATTACAAATATTCAGTTATAAATCCACTTTTTACGGCGAATGTTGCTCAGTGTGTTTGTATGTCGCCAATATTCAATAAAATTAATATGTATTCTCACACTTGCATTATTTTCAATATAAAAGCCATAATTAAAAATTATAAATAAATACCTACGTACACTATTTTTTTTACCAAAAGTGTTCCTTTGTGCACCGCCTGATAAATGTTTAAGCAATACAACGACAATCTGTAATAGAAATCTAAGAAGCATTTGTTAGATTTTCGCCGGCGTCATGTGACGGAAAAGTAATTTCTTCTGCCTAAAGAAATTTATCTCGGAAACTGTCATCTTTCTTATAATAGTAATAATTTCCCAACTATACACGGCATAGTGACGTGAGAAATAATGAAATTACATTTACTTAAAAAGGTCATTTTGTTTATAGTTAATCGAGCTCACAGGAATTGCAGGATCGCTAGAGAAACCTTTACAGGACAACTATTGATCCCCCCCCCTTCTTCGCACTGGATCGCATGACTCTAGTCTGGATTTGAAAAGTAGTGGTAGGGCACACTGCGTTTCGCAGTCATTTGGGCAGCCCGTCTGGCGGCAGTGACCACCCCCTTACAGAAGACCACCGTGAAATAACAGCATATACGTGCTGTTGTATTTCGGTGAGTGAGTAAGGGATGCCAGAGCCCATTTCCTTATCCCCTCCTAATCCCTTATACAATCCTACTGTAGTCGGCAGCGCACTTGCAGCATCTGTAGCGTTGCTTTTGTTATAGGCGACGGTAGCCACCTATCATCAAGTGGCCCGTCAGCCTGTCTGTCGACATAACATAAAAAAAATGATAATTCTAAATTATATACACAAGGAATTAATATCAACAGCGATTATCTCTCTCACCTCTTTTTGCTTACGATATATGTAGTCATTCTGGCACAGTCGCTGGAAGAACTCAAGAGGAATGTTGCATAGCCTCAACGTCGCCTCTCGGTGCGTAGCACTTGGGATGAAATTTGGACAAGACGAAAGTTCAAAGAGCATATTCTCCCAGGACCTGTTACCGTAGAAGGTGTGATTCTTGAAGTTGTAAGGGATTACGTCTATTTGGGACAAACGATCCAGTTATGCAGAAACGGCTTTGACAAGGAGAATCCGGCTGGGTTGTTCTCGTCACCACTGCCGCAATGTCTGAAGACCAAATTATATGATCAGTGCGTCCTGCCAGTGACGTGTGGTGCCGAAACATGGCTTCTCACGGCAGGACTGATCCATAAGTTTAAATTTTCTCAGCGGGTTATGAAGCGAGATAGGAGGAGAAGTTCTGAAATTCGCCGAAGAACCAAGGTTGTCGACATAGCCAAGAGAATTAACAAGTGGAAGTGGCAATGGGCCGGTCACATGGGGTAGAAGAGTTCTCGAATGGAGGCCACGAATCGGAAAGCACAGCGTGGGACGCACTGCGCCCTGGTGGACAGACGACCTGAAAGACTTCGCTGGATGGAAGCGGCTGGATGTGAAGGATAGAGGACCGTGCGTGGTGACGAGCCTTGGGACATGCCTACATCCAGCACTGGAGAGATAAAGAACTGATGATGATATACGCAAACGTTTATCGCTTTTTCCATTAGTGAAAACCGTATCAAATTCCTTTCGATGGCTAAGAACCGAAGATAACCGGAGAAGATACCGACGAAACAAAGGCGGACAGCAACTTTATTTTATAACGAGCTTTTGTAAGGCGTTAAATTTTTTATTTATAATATTTCTCGGGAACTTGCTTAAGGTCACCGAGTATCTATACAGAGCAACAGCTCCCTAGGAACGTAAATTTTATTAGCCTATTCTTGTAGGGTTGTCACACAGGGAAAATAAAAAAAATATTTTTTAATTGTTGGTAAATTTAAGTTTTTTACAAATGGCTTACATTATCTAAAAATTTTATATTTGCGATTCTTGTTATGTCGTTTTACGGTGTAATAAATTTTTAGCCTTGTGTACATTTTTTTAAATACTTAATTAATGAGGGTTTTCTGAAAGGGTCTAATTGAGATGGCAGCACTGTAGCGTCAGGTCCAATGAACTGTCAAAATACATACGCGAATTGCGATTTTCTATGTATTTATTAACATAAATTATGAAACCAACACAACAGAATTTCAATAATTTATGTTAAGTACCTACGACTATCTGACAGCTGTTTAGTCCTGACGCCTACGAAGCGCTGCCTGGTGGCAGAAAAAGTATCGAAAACCCTCATTGGCTGACACCGACTCCAAATAGAATTGATGATGATGACTTGTGTATAAGAAATTAATAATGTTATTTTTAACTTTTTAGTGTAAATGGTTGATCTAGTCTACCTAGTTTGATTTTTGAAGACGATTTTTAGTTTTTATTAAAACTTATTTTTTTTCACAATTTCTAGTTTTTAGCATACCTACACAGTTCTCCCTGTAATTTTTCATCATTATTATTATCATTAATCCAATAATGCAATCACGATGCATGTGCTTTCATCCGTTGAAGAGATTCCGATTTTCACCTCGTACTCCATCATCAGATTGCAACAAAACAAGTATATCCTTTCATACAAAAAAAAATAATAATATAAATATATTGTGTATATCAATGACCCAAAAAAGAATGTGGAATTCCGAGTTAGTAATTCAAATAAATTATTGCGCCATATAGGTACTAACTAAGGTTGTCTAAGTAGAAGAGATCACTTATTAGCGACAAGACTGCCCAATTGGTACCTACTTCTTGTAAATTTGCTTCTAGGTACTATTTTATTATTTGCTTCTGTACTAAAATTTAAAAAAAACTCTTTGAATTAGGTGAAATTCCGTTCCCTATTTCTTTTATTAGGTACCTATCTAGTTAGTTTTGTTATAAATACCTACTTACTACATAATTACAGGTCAACGTAATAATGATAACGACGTGTCATTTCCATAAAACTGTACTCGGGTACTTACCTCTCACGATCTTTCGGGTATGTGAAGAACGACACATTTACGTATATATTTCTCTTAGTATTGTTCATACAACCCAGTACAGCAATTAACCATTTTCTTTTCTTTTACGTAATAAATAAAACACAAAACTATTGCTTCTGCGTCGCTCGCGCGCGTCCCTGCCACTTGTCCGCTCGGGTTTGCCGAAGCCGCCCGAAGATCCTCTCGGCTAACGTTCGTGAACCCGTCGGTGAGAGGTCACGCACACATAGCTGCGCATGTAGTGAAGTACCCGCCGCCGCGCGCTCCTTGAAGCTGTTCCTCTGTATTATTATTCCTCTGTGTTAAGGTGGCGCTGTACGAGCGTGGGAACTCAGTAATAGGTATTTGGGAGAATTTGTTGTCTCAATTTACTATAATGCGAATAACCGAAGACAGAATGCGACGCAACATATTCGCGCCACTTATTCAACTCGCGAAAATAATAAAACATACGCTAGGAATTCCAATATTTTAGAATAAGCTTTATAGATGGTAGCTATTGACATCCCAATTTCAAATGTATATTATAGGTAGGATGTTTCCATGGAAAAACACTTTTGGATTTTAGTCAGTAACTACGCCATGTCCATCCCGATTACGGCGATGAGGATCAATATTTTTGTAGGAAAATTTTACCAATGCCTTCTCTATATCTATAATAATATTATAAAGCTGAAGAGTTTGTTTGTTTATTTGAACGCGCTAATCTCAGGAACTACTGGTTCGAATTGAAAATTGCTTTTTGTTTTGAATAGTGCATTTATCGAGGAAGGCTATAGGTTATATAACATCACGCTACGATAAATAGTATATATAAGCAGTGTCCAGTACCGCGCGCCCCATGCGCACGCCGCCGCCAAATGGCCGAGTTCAGCTAATATTCTATATATTTAATCTTTTTGGTTGACATCTTTGTAATTACGTAAGCATTACGCAAATTTTAACTCTGTGTGAAGCCGGTCGCTAGTATATAAATAAATATTTCGGTAGTCCCAATACTGATTTAATCCCTGCACGTTTCTGTGAACGTATACAATTTAACAAATTATTTAATTGCCTCTTGGGACATTATGGGATTTTTTTTTTCTTGTAACAATTTTATATCATTTAAAGTAACATTAGTGTAATTATATAAACCACGCACTGTGGCGTACCTACCTACTAAGCCCGAACGGGTAATTTAACAGGCATGGGGTCAAGACGCAAGGGGATATTGCACCATCCCCTTTGCGAGAGATTGATTGATTACTAGGTAATTTATTTATGTCAATAACAAGTCAAGGCTTTTAAAAAATGATTTTAAAAGTATTTTTTAAAAGCCTTGACTTACTTCTTATAGACGTATTTGTCTTATATATAAAAATGAATCCCTATTTCCCCTGGTCACGGCATCACACGTGAACGGGTAGACCGATTTTAATAGTAGAATGTAGGTTTTCTCGGCCGGTATCCATATGAGTTGTGGGTTTCCGGGATGATGGCCCAGGTCTGTTCGGACTACACCACTGAGGATGTCAACCGCAGTTGTTGACGAAACGTTTGGAAGAATTTCCAACAGACCTGGGCCTGGGCCATCATCCCGGAAACCCACAACTCATACAGACCGATTTTAATTCGGTTTTCGCCAATGGTAAGAGGTATAAACGGGGAATGTTTTAGGGTATATAAAAATTGCACGCCGGGCGAAGCCGGGGGCGGGCCGCTAGTCTTATATATAAAAATGAATCCCCATTTCTCCTGGTCACGGCATCACGCGTGAACGGGTAGACCGATTTTAATTCGGTTTTCGCTAATGGAAAGAGGGATAAACGGGGAATGTTTTAGGGTATATAAAAATTGCATGCCGGGCGAAGCCGGGGGCGGATCGCTAGTATACATATAAACATTGTTTCTTAATAAATTCTTACTTTTCATGGTTCCCCCACTGTTACATCTTCCAATATATAAAATTCTCGACCGATTTGGCATTTATAACTAATGAAACTCGGTAAGGTTTTTAATAACCTACGGCCGATTTCGATCTCTTATAGAGCTTCCGATATTCATAGGTATATATGTATGGTACAGTTGCAGTGAAAAGTTAATGAAATACGTGAAAATGGTCTAATGAGAAGGAGCACAATAGAACGCCTGCGTCAAAGGTACTGTAGTCGCAGGTACGTACAGAAGACGTCTGAGCGAGTTTGATTGAATTTCGTCACCGGATATACAATTTCCTTTCCTTCGTCGACACCAGACGAGTTTTTTTTTTTTTTTTATATTTAGATCAGGGTAGCGCTTGACCACTATCTCACCTGATGTGAGGTGTAGATGTGGCCGAAGGTGGACCACGCTTACCCAGTAAATGCCCATTTACCCTGGTTTTGAAGACCCCGAGGTTGTAGTTCTGTGGGAACACAGACGCAGGCAATGAGTTCCACTCCTTAGCAGTCCGAACAAGGAGGGTGGAACTGAAACGCTTCGTGCGTAATCGAGGCACATCGACCACGAAGGGATGAAACCCCCGCCTACGTCTAGTGTTCCGCAAGTGGAACGGTTTGCATTCTAGTTCTTTTAATTTTTCAATTGCGATCGGTTTTCCTTGTGAAATCAGATGAAAAAATCGGCTTTCAAATTTGCCTTCCAAATTATGAAGCACTGAACGTTATCTTTCGATTTAAATAGCGTAACTCGCGCAGAGAAATGTGGTCTAAACAATAGCAAAAGAATCGCAAAAGTATTTGCGTTCTGATGATTTAGAGGGGAGTACAAAGCAAAAAAAATTCTAATTTCACCAGCGTGACCCCATAATTGAACGGACACGATAACAACACAAAAGAGTTCCTTTTAGTAGCCATATATTTACACAAACTAAAATAATATATAATATGTTAAAATAATATGAAACAATTTATAAACAGTTCTCTACCCACAAACAAGTGTTATTAAAAAAATAACGTCTAAATATTCTTGGGCACAGAAACATAGTCTTCCCGTTTCACTGGAGCGATTGTGACTGATCATGTGAAACAAGCAATACACAACAAATATGCATGACATGAGACGGAAGATAGTGCATTTCGCGGAATAAAAATGTGATAAGTGCCAAAAGTATTAAATATTATTAATTACTCGTAAACTATAATCTCAAATGAAAAATAAATAAACAAAGGCCTGTGAAGTGGATCACTGATAATTTTTTAGGTTTGTAATATGTGTAATATTGAAAATAAAACAAAAAATCGATAAAAATAAGAGAAGTTACCTCTCTCTTATTTTTATCGTTTTTTTGGTGATTTAGTTCTATCGACAAAATTTCATTGTATAATATTTTCTGTACACATTTCACTTTTATTTATAATGTACTAGCGACCCGCCCCCGGCTTCGCACGGGGTGCAATTTTTATATATAAGAACATTCCCCGTTTATCCCTCTTTCCATTAGCGAAAACCGAATCAAAATCGGTCTACCCGTTCACGCGTGATGCCGTGACCAAGGGAAATGGGGATTCATTGTTATATATATAGATTAATCTAAGTATATACATATAAATATTTTCTTATTTGGACTTTAAATACTTAGATATGCGCTCTTAAGCTAAAAATCTGAAGCCAAAAAAATGAAGACTACGAAATTTACAGTAAAACAATAAATATTAACAATAAAATTTTAGGTATATTTTAATAATTTAGTTTCGGTGTTCAGCTTTAATATCCACAACATTTTCAGTAAATGAAGACAAATCTCAAACTGCGATTTTTGAATAAAAATAAAAAAAAATCGCAATTATTTTTATTACCATAGTTGATTCATTTTATCTGAGCACGTGAGGCGTTGCTTGTGTTATAGGCACAGATGTGGTTATAGGCGACGGTAGCCACCTACCATCAAGTGGACCGTTAGCCTGTCTGCCGACCTTAACATAAAAAAAACTCTTATCTAAAAATTTACGCTTATATGCTTATTTGTTCAATCTAAAAATGTCTATATCATTAAAATTCTTGCCAAAGCCACTACATATTCTATAAGGAGCATTCTATGTAGTACATTTTAATATGACAGTCGACAAGTTGTGTGTCAAACATACACTTCTAGAAGCGTCGAGAGGATCCACTCCACAAAACAATTCATTGCAAACGCGGAGATACTTTCAATAGCACACTCGTGAAAGAGCAATATGTCCTTTATTATAGCTCACTTCAACACAGCAATGTTTGCATGTCCGAGAAGTAAGCATGTCCATTTTCTTTTTCAGAAAAACTCGACATGTTTTTTATGTTAAGATCGGCAGACAGGCTGACGGTCCACTTGATGGTAGGTGGCTACCGTCGCCTATAACACAAGCAACGCCACAGCTGCTGCAAATGCGCTGCCGACTACAGTAGGATTAGGAGTAGTATGCAACTACTCCTGGAAGAAGTAGGTCATTAATATGAAGCAGGAAGTTGGAAGTGATATGGAAATGGGTTTTTAGTGGGTAGAAGCCCTACATACCCCACTGATATCCCCATGGTCGGTAGGATCTGGCTCGGAGATTTTCCCAGGCAAAAAAAGGCTTGTGCTACGTTGTGCCGCAGTTCGCGAGTCCCGATCTAAAAAAAAAGGAGCAGCATTGAGAAAAAAGCGTTATTTGCACCAGCATGACCGTTTTGTTTTTTCGAAAATGTGCGGAGTGTGCCGCAATGTGCTAGGCTTGTGCCGCAAGATTGTGTCACCGCTGCGGACTGGACGGACACATAGCTAGTGCGTGCGAGGGGTCATTTAGATGTGCCACCTGCTTGGATGCGGGCCTCCCGGCCAACCATAGGATGGGGGGGTTGGGCTGCAACCCCCCAACCGTAAGAGGAAGGATCAATGCGGTCTCACCGGCCGCTCGAGATAGGGCCCCTCCGGCAACGCGGGAGGAGGCCATGGATCTAGCCCATGGACAGTAGGCAAGTGAAGCGGGTGGAAGACTTCAGCCGCTCCTGAAGTTGCGCGCATTTGAAGATCCTTCTTCAAATGTGTAGGACCTGCGCGCATGGGCTGGCCGCTGTGCGCGCATTTAGAGGTTCTATTTTGCTGGGGATTGTCTCGGTGCCCCTGGACAATCCCCAATTTTGTCGATAGCTCGACTAACTAGCCGAGCTGCCCGGAGTTGGATCGGAGTAGTTGGTCCGCCAGAACCCGGTCCAACTAACATATGGGCTTCAAGGGGTCACCGGGGAGTTTTAGTGGGTAGGACCAGTCCCTTCAGGACTGGGTGAGTCCCACATACCCCTATCGCCTAGCCAGCGGTAGGGCATCCGTAAATGGATTTCTCCTCGAAAAAAAAAAAAAAAAAGGCTTGTGCCGCAAACCGTTTTCGATTATCACAAAAAAAGGTCGCTTCTATAGCGCTTCTAAAACGATTTTTTTTTCGGACAAAGTCACCGCATTCTTTTTGGGATCGAAAAACTTCAAAATTACTTTCAGCGTTGACTCTTGCAAGGCCTCTGCTACGCTGTACCGTAGACCGCGAGTCCCGATCTCAAAAAATGGAGCGGCAAGGAAAAATAGCGTTTTTTGCACCAGCATGACCATTTTGTTTGATTTCTCATTGCTGATCCGCTGCTCATTGCTCATTGCTCATGTTTTTTGAGATCGGGTCTCGCTGTCTGCGGCACAACGTAGCACAAGTCAAGTTATTCTGAAAACGAAAATGGACATGCTAACTTCTCAGACATAATGTTTGCCCCATCCAGTTGTGTTGTCGACAATTGTATAAACTTTTAATTAATAAACACATTCCAGAACTAGACTGTTTCGAAACTGATTCGTTTGCGCCACGGTGCGGCAATTTATTCTTTTGTCGAATTAACTTGACGAATTTGTGGAGCACATTTACCAATGCCTTCTGAATCCCTCATCTTTAATCCTACTGTAGTAGCCCGCGCACTTGTAGCACCTGTTGTGTTGCGTGTGTTATAGGTGAAGGTAGTCAACTACCATCTATTGGATCGTCAGCTTGTCTGCCGACCTTAACATGAAGAAATAACTATAATCTATACTAATATTATAAAGCTGAAGGGTTTGTTTGTTTGTTTGAACGCGCTAATCTCAGGAACTACGGTGTGAAATTCTTTGACAACAGTCACAGCCTCGCTCGACCGACAGCTTCGATTTCTAATGTCAAACGCAAAAGCTTCCAATTTGTTTTTTTTTATGTTAAGATCGGCAGACAGGCTGACGGCCCACTTGATGGTAGGTGGCTACCGTCGCCTATAACACAAGCAACGCCAAAGGTACTGCAAGGGTCTTCTGTAAGGGGGTGGTTACTACCGCCAGACGGGCTGCCCAAATGACTGTGAAACGCAGTGTGCCCTAATAAGGAATAATAATTATAATGCTTGCTAATAAGGATTTTAGTGAAAATTTAAGTCATAATATCCAATTATTTTAGAAATATGTAAGTGTACTCCGTTATAACCAATTTGTGAACTAAAAACTTTAACAAAACTATAGTTTTGGATGTTATTTTTTTAAAAATCATTCCCTCAAATTATTTTTAGGAGCGCTAGACTTTTGTGTCAGTTTTTTATGTTGGAAGAAGCAAAACTGTCCGTGATTATGTAGCGATCCCAGTAGAGCGTAGCATGACCATTTTTCGAGTCATGCTACGCATATGCACATACTTGTACGGATACCTCAAAATTGATAAGCCCGTATTGAAGGGCTGATGAATGATACTTGAAGTTATTATTATTAACGCATGAAATAGCGATCTCATAAATTTCCCTGGAGGTAGAACTGTGACTGCTCTGTCGTTGAAATTATTGTAGAGCATTCTTTTTCGTAGTAAGATTAAATCTTCTCATACTTTATTCATAAAATGCAATCCAGTAACCGTTCACGTTGAAATATTCTCAAGCAAATTTTTAACACATGTCTGGGTCACATGCATACCCATTCTAGGAAAATCGTTACCTATGCGCTTTCAAGATCCATGAAAAAGTAGAAATTGTATGTAGTTGAATTTCAAACGAGGAACTGTTTTCATTTTCTATTAGCCCACGGTTTTTTTTTTCAATTTTTCTTTTCACGAGAACCTTCGGACGTTAACGAAAATAAAAACAAAATAATTTGCCAAATTGATCCAGTCGTTCTCGGAGTTTTTATTTATTTATTTATTTATTTATTATTACATGGCCTCCAACGAGGCAGGCACCGAAAAAAACACACAACAAGAACAGGAAAAAATAACAAGGCAGATGCCGCCGCAATTAAAGGAGGCACAGCCTACGCCAATAAAGGTCGAAGTAGCATCCTGCAATAAAATTAGAAAAAAAAAAAAAACAAAAAAAAAGATCAAAAAAATTATGAAAATTTATCAAAAAAAAACATACATAGAAATATAATCAAATCGGAAATTTGGAATTGGAATTTTGGAATTTTCGCTTAGTCATTCACATTCTGCCTCACGGGTCCCAGGTTCGACATTTTGGACACTTTGGAGCAGGGCCAGCTTTGGATAAAAACTTTTCAAAATTGGCTCTTATCTCGATCTAGTTAGTAGTGGCAGGGCACAATGCGTTTCGCAATCATTTGGGCAGCTCGTCTCTGGCGGCAGTAACCACCCCCCTCACAGAAGACTACCGTAAAATAACAGCATGAGTGCTGTTGTGTTTCGACGTGGCACGGTTGCGGCAGTTTATTGTCTTATCACTTCCTAATCCCTTATGGTTAATCGTTATCGGCAATAGTTTCTTTAAAAAAAAAATTTCAAGGTTAATTTTATTTACAACATCAAAATTAATTTTAACCACATTAAGAAAATTACCTATCCGCACAATATTGAGTGATTTACCATGTTATTTTAATATCATGGACTTCTTATAGGTTTTGCTATAATCTATAAGTAGATTATATTCCTATAATTTTTTTTTTTTTATGAAATCGAGGTAGCGCTTGACCACTATCTCACCTGATGTGAGGTGCAGATGTGGCCGAAGGTGGACCACGCTTACCTAGTAAATGCCCATTTACCCTAGTTTTGAAGACCCCGAGGTTGTAGTTCTGTGGGAACACAGACGCAGGCAATGAGTTCCACTCCTTAGCAGTTCGAACAAGGAAGGTGGAACTGAAACGCTTTGTTCGTGATCGAGGTACATCGACCACGAAGGGATGAAACCCCTGCCCACGTCTAGTGGTCCGCAAGTGGAACGGTTCCGGTTGGATTAAATCGTACAGTATAGATGCACACTCTCCATAGTGTAGACGATAGAAAATCGATAGGCACGCTACTTTTCGGCGATGCTGCAGGCTTTGAAGTTGGGAATCCACAAGGGTGTCGTTGCCAATAAGGTTCTTTGCTCGCCTTTCAATCGAGTCCAGTGCGGCCAGTTGGTAACGGGCAGACCCATCCCAGAGGTGACAGCAGTACTCCATGCAAGACCGGACCTGTGCTTTGTATAAGTCCAGGAGCTGCCTCGCAGTGAAATACCGTTTAACCTTGGAAAGGATGCCCAGCTTTTTGGCAGCTGTTTTGGCAATGGACTCGATGTGCCTACCGAAGTTCAGATCGGCTGTAAGGTCCACACCAAGGAGTTGGAGATGATCCGAGATTGGAACAGTCACTCCCCGGAATGACGGGTTCAGGTCAATTGGATTTCGTTTCGCTGAAAAAAGACACGCTTGAGTCTTCGCTTCATTGAAACTGACCAAAATTTAAAAAAAATAATTTTAAATTTTAATTTTTAAATTTAAATTTTAAAATCCATTCAATGTGAGCAGATTTTATGTTAATCGTCGAAATCTAATAAAATACAAAGCTATTGGTTAAAATTTGGGACCACTTTAAGGATCTATTATTTTAGGATCACGGTAGTTAAGTTTATTTGTGTAACGAAATTAGTATAATGAATTATTACTCAATTATTATTATTATTTAGCGAACCTCACGATTAGCGTGGCTTTTACCGTCGCCTGGAGCGTTCTAAGAATCGATGGAGAGTTATTTTACTTCAAATATTTTTGTACTTTTGAATGGGATTATGTTACAAAATTAATCTCCCTAGTTTTATTTCGAAAATTTACTCGATATCAATATTGAAGGTTTATTCAAAACTAACTGAGCCGATATAGCGCGAACTTTTTTGTTTATAATCCGATTGGAATGAAACAAACACTAAATGTTATGGGAAGCTTCCTACAATACATTAGTGAAAACCGCAATCAAATCGGTTAAGCCGTTTCTGAGATTAGCGTGCACAAACGCACAGACAAACGGACAAAAATTCTAAAAACTATTTTTTTGACCTCGGTAACGTAAGTACAACGTGTACAAAGTTTTTTTTTGGTGTCTCAGTTACGATTTTATTATGTGTAGTTATCGCTCAAAGTACCGTTTATTATTGGTAAATAAGTCAATTTAATATATTAATATAACGTACCATAGAACCTTATCGAAGGAAGGAGAGTTAGCGTTGGGGGCATGAAACATTCAGACAGAAGAGTAAATGTTTACCAATAGATGATGACCACGATCCTTTAAACAAGTGCTAAAGGAAATTTGTCTTTAAATTTATGACATAGGGTTCATATTCCAGGAACCGAAGCACTATTCTAGAACCAATTGAATAACTGACGCCCGATATTTACTAGTTTGAAACTTCGATAAGTTTCTGAGACTATCCAGACTGTCTGCGCGAATATAAAAACGGGCATTCGCGCTCGAGGGGCACACATTCTTACAGAAAAGCGGCTTAAAATAACACGTGTGCTGTTGTGTTTCGGTGAGTGAGTAAGAGATGCCAGAGCCAATTTCCTTATTTCTCAAACAGCATCATGTATCCTACTAATGTCGGAAGCACATTTACATCAACCATAGCCGACGGTAGCCATCTACCATCAAGTGGACTTCAGCCTGCCTACCGATCTTCACTTAAAATAGAGTGAACAAGTATTACGGAAATATGCGTAAAATCAAATTTTGGTCGGCATGCTGTATAAGCACAAATGCGGAATTTTTTTAATGACTGTAAGATTAGTTACTTACTGAATTATAGATACATTTTTTTTTATATTATTAACGTAATCAAATATACAACTCTAAGCCCCTGTATTATAACGGTTTGCAAAAATATGGTCAAAAAGTAGTCAAATTTTCCAAATTAAAAAATGCAACCGCGCATATTTATATCATAGAATTCCAAATAGAAGTCATATTTTGAGGGAATTATTCCAATTAATATTGTAGTTCGAAGCAGGAAATTACTTACTGAACATAGCGACGTAGAACGCCAGTGTTTGCAAAGCGCAAAGTTTCTTGTGCTCAACGGCGCGGTACAAATAAGTATGCAAATAAGCCTTTAAGTTCAAATGCTTACACTTACAAGTAAAGCTTCCCAAAGGTCGAACAATGATTTATATATTTTTATGCATTCATATCTAGAAATAGTCTGGGCTAGACATAACGTCCCAGACTTTTCATACAACTTATTATTGTAGTGAAAAAAGTTAAATATAAAAACTTTTGTCTGTATTATTTTAACAATAGAGCCAAACTGCAACACCAAATTGATTCGAGAGAAATATTTACTATACTTCCAACGATCTCAATAAGGAAAATGAAAAGCTTAGTACTTTTCAATAATCGGAAGACTTTTCCTGTTCGTAAGACCGAACGTCCGTTTCCGGTACAATTTTCTGGTATCATTTCTTACACGCAAGGTACGTGACCAGAAAAATGCATGTTTGGGTGTAAGATATAAGAAAAAGCGAATATATCTTAATTTATACAATTTAAATAATTTGCATAACACTATTTGAAGTTACTTTATATGGTGGCCACTAACTTACATTAAACTTACTACTTAATTGATGGCAGTAAGTAATATCGTCGTTTATTGACACAAATAACGCAACATGTGCTACAAGTGCGTTGCTAACCTTAGCAGGATGAGACATTATATATATATATAGTAAGAATTGTTAAGAATATAATTATAGCGGAGAGTTCTCAAGGACATGTCCAAGAGCCTATACCGTTCAGTGGTACACAATATGAACTGACAGTTAATTTGTCCCTTTCATGAGAAAGGAACAAATTAGCTCAATTTCCCTAATGGATCTAGTTTTAACGAGTTACCTAAAAACGAATTACTTCCAATTCTTTAGAAAACTTTAGCTTATTGAGACCATTTGACTAAATTTTTAATATATTTAAGTATTTAAAAAATATCATAAATATAATTAGAGAAGGTTTTACCTGCGACTTCATCGGCGCCCCTTTTTCTTAGGTGTTAAAACATTTATTCGATTTTAATTGCTCGTATATTTTTGTCAGGCGTTGAACCTTTATTTTTATTTTTAGATGGTTCCTTGCGAACAGTACTTTTTTTTGTATAAACGGTAGCCTATGTTCTTTTATCTGACAACGTATATGCAAAATGTCACGAAGATCGGTTGAGTAATTAAGGCAAAAAACGAAGTAACTTTCCCATTTCCAATAATATTGCTTAATAAATAAAAAATCTTTCAAAGAAACAATAATGTTGTCACAGACTTTTAAACATGTTAAGACAGAAGTCAGACCACAGTTTGAAGACAGTGATTAAGGATTTTTATATTTTTTATGTTAAGATCGACAGACAGGCTGACGGTTCACTTGATAGTAGGTGGCTACCGTCACCTATAACAAAAGCAACGCCAAAGCTGCTGCAAGTGCGCTGCCGATTACAGTAGGGTAAGGATTGGGAGTGGATGGGGAAATGGGCTCTGGCATCCCTTACTCACTCGCCGAAACACAACAGCACACGTGCTGTTATTTCACGGTGGTCTTCTGTAAGGGGGTGGTTATTGCCGCCAGACGGGCTGCCCAAGTGACTCCGAAACGCAGTGTGATCATACCAGAGCCAAATTTGAAAAATTCATATTTCAAAGTTGACCCTGCCGGGAATCGAACCCGGGAACCCTAGAACAGAACGTTAAGGCAAGCACCCTAACTACTCATCTAACGGGCTAGTCAAAGTTCTAAGTTTGACGTGCATTCCTTCTTATATTGCTTATGTACTACACCATTATGTCGAATGTGAACCTCTGTCATAAAAATAAAATGAGTATATTTCATTCCTGGTAAAGACAGATCGGAAATCTGGCTTATTTTTATGTTTCCGAACAAATCTCAAACAAATTGTGTATCTACAATTTTCAAATGCGCTCAGATAAGATTTTTACTTTTAAATTAAAAATGAAATTGAATTAATATCTACGTAAAAGTCAAAGGGTTTTTTTTGCAGCTCTCAACTCTCGGGAGATGGATCCAATTAATCAACGTAAAACATAAAACGAAATTTAAATGGTATCTGCTCATTTATGGTACCATGCTTATGTTAACATCCGGATTTGTATGAAGGTCTTCGTCTTCTTACGGTGACACTTCTCTACGAAGGTTAGCGACCATCATGGCTATCTGAACCTTGGAAGCTGCTGCACGAAAGACAGAGCGGGTGCTCATACTCCTGCCTCTGATGCGTTTGCCCTGTTTTTTTCCTTGCATCACTAATTAAAGAATACGATATCTTTCTCCCCTCATGAAAATTGTAATTTTTTTTAAAGTTTTTCTTAATTTTATATAATATTAATTTTTTTTATCTTAATTTTTTTTTTAACTACAGTTTACTTGATGAGATGTGGATAATATCGCCTATTAACATCAGCAACACCATAGCGGTTGCAAGTGCTCTGCATGGGTGAAGGGTAACAGGATAGAGGATAAGGAAAGGTTGGGGAAATCGACTCTGACAACCCTTCCTTGTCAGCGCCACACAACAGCATATGTACATGCTGTTACTGCCGCCAGATGGGCAGTTTATTTTTAAGAAATTTGCAGTTTTTTTCCAAAAATCCTCACTCGCTTACCGAAACACATTTCACGGTGGTTTTCTGTGAGGGATAGTGTCTATTTGCTGCGAAACGCAGTGTGCCCGGCAATTACCATTTATTTTTATGTTAAGATCGGCAGACAGGCTGACGGTCCACTGATGGTACGTGGCTACCGTCGCCTATAACACAAGCAACGCCAAAAGCTGCTGAAAGTGCGCTGCCGCTTATATATTATATATTATCCTATTATAGGATCCTATATTATCCTACTATAGGTATTAACCCATGACATCCCTTTATGTTCGCCTTGTCTAAGTCCCACCCATGAGTTATTCATTTCTCTTACGTGTGGAAATTACATGAAAAATCTTATAAAATCTTATAAGATTGATGATTATGACCTTTTATAAAGATTTTTAATATAATTTCCACCCGAATGCTTTCCAGAGTGAAACGTGAAATAAATATCCCACGTTTTGTGTGAAAGTTATTATTTCGTTTAAACGCGTGTGAATTTGAAACTTTACGAACAAATAAAATCCGTTTCCATGCAATTATGGTTTTTTATTAATCTTAAATGACGTCACATCACCAAAGAGAAACCTTTTGTTTACATTTGGTGCCACGACACTGGAAATTAAAAAAAAAATTAGTAAGATGCTTTAAAACCTTAAAATCTATTAAAAAAAAAAATTGGCACCTGGCAAAAGACCACCGTTAAATTAGAGCATGTGTGCTGTTGTGTTTCGTTGAGCGAGTAAGGGATGCCAGAGCCCATTTTCTTGTCTCTTCCTAATCCCGTATCCTTAGTCATACTAAGATCAGCAGCGCACTTGCAGCACTTATGACATACTTGTGTTAATATGCAAAGATAGCCTGCCGTCAAGTGGAACCGACACTAAAAAATGACCCGACGCTTAGTGATGATGATGATGATGATGATAGTGTTCAGAATCTAGGACCCAGTGTTTGATAACGTCTATTTTTATTTTTATTTTTAAATAGTAAAATAAAAGTAATGGTTTTTTTCTGTCTCTCAGGCTTGGGCCGCCCTTTGGGCCGCCCACACTTAATGCCGTAGGATAAGCGGCCATGTGAGCAGGAGTTATTCGAGAGTTTCAGGTGGAAGCGGCCTCCGATTCTGCGGTAGATTAAAGCAGAAAAGAGGTTACGTGGTGCTTCACAAATAAAGCCCCTCGCTGACTGCCCGCTGCGAGAGGTGAGAATGGGCAGCGTGTGCTGCGTCGCTCGGGGCAGTGGACATGGAGTCATCCACCGTCATCACAACACCAAGCAACGAGGGAGACGTGCTGTGTGTTTTTTGGTACGTCTTTCGACGGTGCGGGGGTCAAACTCCGCGCCCAATCGAGGTGGAATCCCACAGACGTAAAGTGGAATCCGCATGTGTGCGAGCATCGTCTGGCGGGAGGAGAAAATTGCATGTTTTTACAATACCTTATAAACGGCTAGAAGAAACACCATGGGTTTTTAGTGGGTAGTAGACCCATATACCTTACCAATCTCCCCATGGTCGGTGGGGATCTGGCTTGCAGATTTTCCCACGGAAAAAAGGTTAGTACCACTATAACACATACTATAGGATATTAACTATAGCATATTAGCATATTAATTGATATTATATATTATTAAACAAATGCAATATCATATTGGGTTACAAACTGTAATAAGGTTGGTAAAATGTAGTAAAAAAATAAAATAAAATGTATGAATAAGTTACATATTTACCGACGCCTTACACCCCATTCCTGTGCACTTGAAAACAATTAAGTAAGCATTAGATGATATAATAATTACATTAAAAAAAAATAAAAAAATATAATAATTTAAACTCACAGCAGCTGAACAATTAGTTCCGTCACACTGCAATATAAATCACTTAATATTAACAATGTGTTAGATTTGGTGACAGGCAGGCTAACAGTCCACTTATGGTCCGTCGCCTAAGGACACAAACAATATCAGATGGATGTGAGTGCGCTACTGACAGCACAAAAGCTCATGTGCTGTTAAGTTTCTGTGAGTTGGGGCCCAACCAATGCTCAATTTTGGTCTATTTTCTTGAATAACTTGGAAACTATTTATTTTAAAATTATAAAATAAAACATTTAAGATCTTCACAACAAGACCTTTCCTTTGATAAGTCACACGATGCAGTTTTCAAAAAAAAAATTTTTTAATTTTCCACCTTCCCCCCCAAAAGTGACCTCCCATAATTATACAGATTTCATCTATTCACGTCACACCTCTGCGTTTGGGTCACAGAAATTGATATGTGTACCAAATTTCAACTTAATCGGTCTAGTAGATTCGGAGATAATTGACTGTGACCGACGGACAGACGGACACACGAGTGATCCTATAAGGGTTCCGTTTTTTATTCGGACGTACGGAACCCTAAAAAATACTATAACCGTTTACCATCAAGTCAAGTCAACTCGGCTGCCGTTCTTCTTCATAAATAAAAGAATAAGCAATTTCACCAATCAGTCAACTGTACTCACAGTATCCAGAGAGTACTTACGTTATATAAAATGAAACGCGTCGCGTAACGGATATAGCTTTTTATTTAAATAGATTGTTTGCTTTCAAGTGCATGTCGCTTGTGTTATGCATTTACGTGTAAGTAAAATATATTATTCAGTAGAAAGTAGGAAAAATAGCCACAAGTAGCAAGGGTGTTATCGCAGATTCGAATCCCAGGCTGACAAGTACCTATGAACCTTTTTTAGGTAATAATCCGCACAAAGACATGCTCATGCTCATACCTACTCATAAAGGAGTGAAGTTTATTCTCCCCAGTGGAAGATATTTAATTATTTAATAAGGCTATGACAATGAAACCCGTGTGTTGAATTCAGGGAAATTATTTTATCAATTCAGGGAAATAGACGATAAGGTTTGTGTTGAATTCAAAAATAAAAGAGCAGTAAACAAAAATTATATACACAAGGCTAAACAGGTATAATGATTTATATTATATTAGTATAATGATTTATACTAATATACTTGAGGGCGCTTCTGATTAACGAGAGTAAACAGCAATGACAACTGTCAGTTGTCAACTGGACAGCGGGATCGGAATGTCATTGTCGTTAACTCTGACACAACACCGAGCGCTTGCGCAGAGGCATGTCAGCCGGGCAGTACCTTACGAGAAGGCAATCGGTTTGTATCAAGAGACTTGTGCTACGTGTTTGGTGGAGTGTTATCTGATTTGGTGTGATTGGCTGGTGGACAATGCGATCGAGGACTTATTTTGTGCCGATTGTAGAGTTTTGTTTAGAATTACAACGCATGACCTAACGTGATCAAATACGGATAAAATATTCGCGCCTATCTGTGATCAAATATGGAGACCAATGATACCGAGGACCCTAATCATGCCCCTTCATACTAATAGCGATTATTTATTTATTGCAAAGGTAGTTATGAGATTTCGTGCCATTTCTTTCTCATAGAATACTAGCGGCTTCGCCTCCGGCTTCGTGCGGATCCAATAAGATATTATTATTATATGTGTAGACTAGCTGAGTCCGCAACTTTTTTCAAAATTCAAAAGTTTATTCTGCAAATAGGCCGCAGGGGGCTCTTTTACATGTCTTGAGTCTACCAGCGCTTCGGAAGGACCATCATAGCCAAGAATAATGCGCCGCAAGAAACTTGGCAGAAATTCATAAAAAAGTTACAATTTATATACCTATAGATGTCTTACGCGTGGTATTCGGTATAGCGCGTAATTTTTTAGTTTTTAAACTGATTGGAATGAAACAAACATCAAATGTTATGGGAAGCTTGCTACAATACATCAGTGAAAACCGCATTCAAATCGGTTAAGCGGTTTATGAGATCAGCGTGCAGAAACTGTTTTTTTGACCTCAGTAACATAAGTACAACGTGTACAAATTATTTTTTTGATAAAATATTAACGTACGGACAGGGTTCGTTTACGATTTTGTTATAGATACGTGTGAAATGTGATCCCACCCTGCTTTTTATTTATTTTTTCACTAGTAAATATTTTAATTTACTATTACGCAAGCTTAACTCACGCTGATGTTGCTCAATTAAAGGCGAGGCGTAGTTTGATTGCATTTGTGTGAGTGTAACCGTGTATGTACACGACGAGGCGTAATTTTACCGGCTTCACTCTGCCGTCTGCGGGGGTCTATCTTGAGTTCTTATTTCATCTGAGGCGACAATGGACAATTTAAGTAAGTATACTATATATTTTTGTCTGCTGGACCAAAAGGTCCGTCGTCTGTGAGACACACATTTTACTTACTCCGGATTGACACATTAGTCCGTCACACTGAAATTGTAGAATAGTAAATGTTAGCGTGGATTAGATGTAGTGGAGGCGATATCGCGTAGAGGCGAGTGAAAATACCGTAAGGGAACCTGAGTGTTCGCTGATACCTGATGTTTTCCCTATCCCTTCGTCATCCCTTGTCGTAAATCCTACAATGGTCAGCAGCGTACTTGCAGTACCTACCGGTGGCGTTGCTTGTGTTATAGGTAAGGTTGCCATCCGTACTTTATTATACTAACTAAACTTACTACAGTCCAATTAGGTAGAGCCAACTTCGAGAAGGAGGTCATTCGTCGAATCCAGCTCGGATGGGTAACGTTTGGGAAGCTCCGAGACGTCTTTTCGTCCAAAATTCCTCAGTGTCTTAAAATAAAAAATTTCGACCTATGTGTGTTGTCAGTGATGAAATATGGCGCTGAAACGTGGTCCCTTAAGCCACACCAAGCGCCAAGCACGCCAAGCAATTATTTGAGTGGATTGTGTTTATTTTGCTGGTGGTATGTGCAATCAAGGACGAGGAAACAAAGGAAATCTGTCACGTACTTCGCGAAGCGCCAGGTCCCTGGTATTCAGCGGCGAAGACTGCAACGGGCCCGTCACACTCAAAGTCCAGAAGCTCCAGCACTTCACTACTTTAAGGCAACTTTAAGGCATTGGAAATTTTGGTGGCAGGGATTTAGATTTTTCTCAGCAATGACAAAACAAATGAAAGTAATGTTTGGTAATCTCTTTCTTCATGTTACTGACTTCATTTTGTCAGATGGATTACACGATTGGTAAACTTTTATAACCGAGAAAAAAATTTCAAAGAAACCTCTTTTAAAACACAGATTTACATATTAAAGGCAAACGGGATTAATTTATACCTCCAAATTTTCTATGTACATTAGTATAAACATACACTTTAATTTTACAGTTGGATTTCTTAAAATACGTTATAGTTTTTTTAATAAAAATCGTTTTGTCGAATACGACCTTATGACATAAGCAAGCGCGCTCTTGTTTTCGTATGCAATCAGAGCTATATTAATTATTTATCGCTGCGTCGCCATAATGATTGCACTCGCGGAGCGGGAAGTGTGACCAAGTAGATATATTTCAGGCACAATTGCCTGATAACGTAGATAAGCGGATGAAAATAAGTACTCGAATCTCGCGGTCCAGATCGGCGGTAGGCGAAGTTTTTCTATACTGGCGCGGTGTAATAAATATGGCCGGTCGGTCGACCTGCGATGCGGCGGTAGTGACAATAGGGAATGTGTATACGGTGGGAGCGAGACAGCACATACCACAGTTAATTATTATTTATCAATTCAAATTACAATTGGCGTCAACATTCGTTACAAATGTTCGTTAATAGAATGGAAAAGTTCGCTCATATGAACGTTACATGTGAAAGAGACAACAAAATTGTCAAAGACAAAGAGAAGAGAAACAATAGTGAAGTGACAGAGACACACATAGATAATTATTGTCATTACTTCGTTCATGCGTTCGTACCAAACTTGTTCGGCGCCTGGTATTTTCACCACTAGTTCTAAGATGTATATTTGTATATTAATAGGCCATTTTGTAAATATTTTTTTCTACAATCACCGCAATAAAGACCTGGTATCTAGTATCAGCGGCTTCTATAGCCGGAAGCGTTGCCCACTGCACCAACACAGCCAGACTACAAAAGGCTTGTACGGGAGTCAAGCCTTACTATGGGTCCCGTAAGAAAGCTCACATCGCTCAACGAGCTATGGAATTTTTACCTACCATCAATTTGTCTAATGACCTTAACCTTAACCTTAATGTTATCCTTTAGAGAAATAGTGACGTAATCATATGTAGACTTGTGTGCCTATTGCATTTGACGGTCGTCACTTGCACAGCATCCGTAATTTGTGTTCTCATAACGTAGTTTGAATTCATAACCGAATGCATCGGCTTCTACGGTTTGTACCTAATTATGTTCACTTACCACTGCCGAACAATTTGCACCCATACACTGCAAGCATTAATTTATTTAACATAAGTTTACTTAACATACTTAAAGTAATACTAAGACCTTATATTTACTTATAAGAATGTTTTGTGAAATTGTTAATTGTAATTAATTGCGATTAATTGGGTCTGTACTAAGTTATCATCATTCGATTTGTTAATAAACAAATCGAATGATTTTTCAGGCAACTGGACCCATATGTAATACAATTATTCAAGACAGTTCTATCACCTTTAGAAGTTTTTAGGGTTCCGTACGTCCGAATAAAAAAAACGGAACCCTTATAGGATCACTCGTGTGTCCGTCTGTCCGTCGGTCACAGTCAATTATCTCCGAATCTACTAGACCGATTAAGTTGAAATTTGGTACACATATCAATTTCTGTGACCCAAACGCAGAGGTGTGACGTGGGACGCAGGGAGGTCATTTTTGGGGGGAAGGTGGAAAATAAAAAATAAAAAAATTTGAAAACTGCATCGTGTGACATATCAAATGGAAGGTCTTGTTGTGAAGATCTTAAATGTATTTTTTTTTGTAATTTTAAAATAAATAGTTTCCAAGTTATTCAAGAAAATAGACGATAATTGAACATTCCCCCCTCCCCCTTATCTCCGAAACTACTGAACCTAAAATTTTGAAAAAAAAATACAGAAATTAGTTTTCTACTTATAGATTATGGGAAAACCTATAAGAAGACCATGATATTAAAATGACATGGTAAATCACTCAATATTGTGCGGATAGTATTTTTTTTTTAATACTTACTCCAGATGAACACAATTCGCTTGAACACTGGAAATATTTTTATCACTTTAGCACTTAATGTTATATTAACTAACTAAATTAATTAATTAATAATTTACTTTAATTATAAATATAATATTATCGATTGCTTGTTTGATATTTGAATATTTTGTTGTGCTAGCTTTTGCCAGCGACTACATCAGCGTCCCCTATATCCTTTTCTATACGTCACAATCATCAGTTGAGTGTTTAAGGCGTGAAAACGAAATTAACGAACTCACTTTCAGTTTTATAATGCCAGTTAAATAGTTAAGATTGTTTCTTTGACTGTAATTTGTTGTTACTTGTTGTAATTTTTTGTTGTATTTGCATGTACATATTAAGAACGGTGCATCTATAGAGTCACGTCCATTTCAATACAACACATTGAAATGGACGTGACTATGCCGTTTTTGTTACAAAATAAATCGTTCATATTGCAAAGACAGTGTTGCCCTATATGTTGGTATAATAATGTTTAATTTTAAAAATTGTTGTCTTTGCCGTATTTTATATTAGACCCCTGGTATATGCGAAAAGATTTTTTTCTCGACCTAATAAATTTTGTGAAGAATAACATATTTGGTTGACTCAATAGGGGATCGGACAAATTTTCAAAAAGTGTTTTAAATTAATATTCATGGATATTTATTCCCATAAAAAATACTACTTATTTTATTTATTTATAGCCTTTTAGGTACTCAAAATCATGTTTTAATATTGTTTGTTTGGAAATGCCGCCAAAACGCCACGATAGTTCATCTGAGAGCGCGCAACGTCATTTGTGGTCATATCATAACAAAACAGCTGCATTGGCATAAGACAATGATTGCCCACAAATGACGTCACGCACTGTGATTGGTGTTTCGGTATAGATTAAAAATATTGTAAATAATAAAATTTTATTTCTTCATTTAAAAATATTTAAATGAATTATATTAAATTATTATTCGATAAATAATCGTAAAAAAAAATATATTTTCTTTCTAAGTACATTTTAGATTTTAATCTGATTACTGTCCGATCCCCTATTAGAAGAAAATAAATTTAAATCAAATTAACCTCAAAATCACATCATTATTAATACAGCGGAAAATTAATCTTCTTTAGATACTGATTCTAATAATAAAAGATTTTTGATTTCGTTTTTTTGAAATCTAGGAAAGTATTAAAATTCAAATCTAATATTTGAAGTGTCAAGTGTTTTGTTACTTTTAAAATGTTAAAATGCCCAACTTAGCCTTAGATAAAAAGATAAAAGAAAAATGAAAAGTTGAGGGCTATGGCATCCATCATTCACTTATTTTTATTAATATTTTTTATTAAAGATGGGTTTGCTCTTGACCAGCATCTATCTATGTAGGAAAGATGAGGCCGACGATGAAGCGAGCTCACGTAGAAGGTGCCTATTCATTCGAACCTTGAAAAGAGTTGGGTTGTATGAGCTCAGAAATACAGACGCGTGCAGGGAGTTCTAATCCCGAGCAGTGCGCATTGTAAAAGATGTTTTAAAACGCTCGGTCTGAATTAGAGGGATTTCGACAAGGTGAGGACGTCTGCATGTCCGATAGAAGAAAAGGTAAGGCGGTATGATCTCATGCAGCTCCCGAGCACACTCTCCGAAGTACATTATAGAATACACGCAGACAGGTAATTTTGCGTCTATGTGTCAGGCCCTGCAGCTTAGTTCTTATTAGTGTACCGTGAGCCTCCTACCAATGAGCCTCCTAGCTCTGCGATCCACGGAGTCGAGTGTGGCCCGTTGATGCACAAGCGCAGTCACATCCTAGGAAGCCACACAATGGCTTGTGAAGATGTGAAGAATGCCTCTATCAAAAAAGTACTACGTGGTAGGTATAGGTAGAGAGCTTTAGTTTACGTGGCAATCACAAAATTTCAGCAATGGACGAAGTGATACTGGTACTCTAGTAGACAGAAATAGCCACTAAGAAGATAAGAATAAGAATAAGCGGCAAGTTGGTATTTTGCTGCGCCATACTCCATGCAATGTGTATATAAACAGCAATACTCCATGCAATGAAACAACAGCCCAGCAAGTACTGTTATTTCGTGGGGGTCTTCTGTTAGGATTACTGGTTGGAGTGAAAGAAGTTTGCCTTGAAATTACTAAAAAATTTCAAATAAAAGCAACTCACGAATGTGAAGCAATTACGGTTGTCATCTAACTGTAAATTAAAAAGAATTTACAAAATTATTCAGTGGGTACCCTCTCTGCACCACTATTTTCATAACCTTACAAAGTTTAAAACCTTACCCCGGCTAAGCATCCTTTACCAATGCACTGTAAATAGATTGAATTTTATTTTGCGATTGAAAAGATGTAAAAATATTTATACCGTTACGACTAATTATGGGACGTTCTGGAAAAGGTGTTCACGCCAACCGAAAGCCTCGAACGTTCCACCCTATCGATGGTAACCACGCCCCTTTTCGATTAGTGTCAAAGGAAATTGGTCCTTATGTTTACAACATACATAGAGTTTACTTTCAATTTCAGTTTAGTTTCAACTTTCAATTGTATTTTTATTGTGTTGCTACCTATATTACCTTAATTAATATGCATACATAAAATTCTACGAAAACATACAACGAAAGCAGGCATATTCTCTCATGTAATTACTGTAATATATCCTGTATATTCAGGTTCGATTCCTGGTCACGTATGAGCGTAATTTGAGAAAGTTTGAATGCAGTTTATATATTTCAAAAATCGAAGCCTTATAGTTCCTAAGAACAAATTTTCGTATCTCTTATGGTTTGAGATTTGCCCTCACTGACCCATTTGGATTGATCAGATTGTATATTTATAACAAAAATAAATAAATAATAATAACATACCCTTGTGTCACACATTGGTTTAATCGCCTGAAACAGATAAACATATAAAGCATACATATTATAGATTTAACATAATGAATGTACGATTTTAAAAATAGATATTTTCTTCTCTCTTCGCTTCGAAGTTATTTGTTTAAGATGTACGGCAATACCTATTCAATATTTTACAAATACGGTAGACAACCATTTCTGTATAATTTTTCCACGTGAAACGAAAAAAACGAAATATCTATTTGAAAAAGTATAAGCTTCAAATACATATTTCGATAATTAGCTTATTCTTAAATATAAGCTTACCATGATAATTAGACATAAAATGGCAGACATTGACGACAAACAAAAGCGCGGAAATGCCGGTGTAAGTCTCTAATCAACCCTTTGGTTCTTGTACGTTTAAATATTGATAGAACCAAAAATTGTGTTACCACGATATATTTGATTTTTTTAGAGTTCAATTAGTAAATTTTACCGAAAAGTAGCGCTTATTATTCTTGTTACTAAAATAAATATAGTTGTAAGAGTTGTAAGTTCTCACATAAGAATAGGGGATCGGACAGTAATCAGATTAAAATCTAAAATGTACTTAGAAAGAAAATATATAATTTATTACGATTATTTATCGAATAATAATTTAATATAATTCATTTAAATATTTTTAAATGAAGAAATAAAATTTTATTATTTACAATATTTTTAATCTATACTGAAACACCAATCACAGTGCGTGACGTCATTTGTGGGCAATCATTGTCTTATGCCAATGCAGCTGTTTTGTTATGATCCACAAATGACGTTACGCGCTCTCAGATGAACTATCGTGGCGTTTTGGCGGCATTTTCAAACAAACAATATTAAAACATGATTTTGAGTACCTAAAAGGCTATAAATAAATAAAATAGTATTTTTTATGGGAATAAATATCCATGAAGATTAATTTAAAACACTTTCTGAAAATTTTACCGATCCTCTATTGACATGTGACAAAACGCCACGATAGTTCATCTGAGAGCGCGTAACGTCATTTGTGGTCATATCATAACAAAACAGCTGCATTCAACGACATCATAACAATACATTTCAACAGAAATAGCATCCCCGAACTTTCAATGGCTTGTTTACGATCTTCTGTTTACGATTTTCTGGAAAATTCGAAATATATCGAGGCGTTTGACGCCAAGTATAAATAAGAGAACAGGCGGCCGAGATGAGTTAGTGTGCGATAACAAGCGATTAGAAAGCGTCTGTTCGGAGCTTTTGCAAAGTTACCTCCGACAGTGAACCGGCGACACATTAAGGGAATCATTGACGACTTTTGGCAAGTTTGACGGTTTCATTGGACAAGTTTGGTGATTTTGCAAGTCATCTTGGTTTGTGAAAATAAATCGTTCGTTTCGCCCTTATACGGCATTTTAACTCACCCCGCACTTATGTTAATCAGTTTGTATAACGCCAAGTGCGCTGATGGAAGCAAATTAAACAAATTTTGTTACTGGATCTAATTTTACTGTTTTGGCACTTATTAACCCCACTTATATTGACAACACGTTATTTTGAGTGTGACTTAATATACTTAATGTAATTACTTAATTTACTTAACGTTATCTTAACTTTCTAGCGAACACTAAATTATTTTCACATAATGTTTCAATAATATAATCTTAGTCGACCTTGTTCTTGAGATACAATGTAAGTGCTATGTGTTACACATGCTTACTTCCTGATGGAAGTTACAAGGTTATGCAGACATGCATTCTAAGTCCTACGTCCCTGACGATACAGAACATACCACGTTCCTATACGAGTTTCATAATGGAATCTGTGATTGAAACTGTTTGGTAGATCAAAAGATTTCTACGTGATTGCCCTGAATTCTATTAACAAATGTTTTAATTTTGCATGTGGTTAGGGTGCTTGCCTTAACGCTCTGTTCTAGGGTCCCGGGTTCGATTCCCGGCAGGGTCAACTTTGAAAAATCAACTTTTCAAATTTGACCAGAGAGTCTCGATTTGGAAAGTAGTGGCAGGGCACATTGCGTTTTCGCAGTCATTTGGGCAGCCCGTCTGGCGGCAGTAACACCGTGAAATAACAGCACGTGTGCTGTTGTGTTTCGGTGAGTGAGTAAGGGATGTCAGAGCCCATTTCCCTATCCACTCCTGATCCTTTATCCTTCAACTTTTCAAATTTGACCAGAGAGTCTGGATTTGCGTTTTCGCAGTCATTTGGGCAGCCCGCCTGGCGGCAGTAACACCGTGAAATAACAGCATCTACTGTTGGTTTCGGTGAGTGAGTAAGGGATGTTAGAGCCCATTTCCCTATCCACTCCTAATCCCTTATCCTTAATCCTACCGCAGTCGGCAGCGCACTTGCAGCAGCTTTGGCGTTGCTTGTGTTATAGGCGACGGTAGGCACCTACCATCAGGTGGACCGTCAGCCTGTCTGCCGACCTTAACATTAAAAAAAATCAATGTAAATGTCCATGATTTATTAACTTCGGTTTTACCATCTTAAAAATATACCAGATTTAAACTTCGGGATGATTTTGAACTTTGTCCCCTTTACACAGTACCCATTGTTTTATCTAATACTAATATTATATAGAGAGAAAAGATTTGTATGTATGTTTGTGATGAATAAACTCAAAAACTATTTTAAAAATTCTTTCACCTATGGAAAGCTACATTATCAGCGAGTAACATAGGCTACTCAGTCTCCCCCACCTCCCACCCCCTTTACCCCGTTCCTTAAAAAATTACCGTTTTCCACGAATAATCTATACTAATATTATAAAGCTGAAGAGTTTGTTTGTTTGTTTGAACGCACTAATCTCAGGAACTACTGGTTCGAATTGAAAATTGCTTTTTGTTTTGAATAGTCCATTTATCGAGGAAGGTTATAGGTTATATAACATCACGCTACGATAAATAGTATTATATATAAGCAGTGTCCAGTACCGCGCGCCCCATGCCCACGCCGCCGCCAAATGGGCCGCAGCGAAGCGTGGCCGAGTTCAGTTAATATTCTATATATTTAATCTTTTTGGTTGACAAATTTGTAATTACGTAAGCATTACCTAAATAGGCTATATTAGGCTATATAACATCATGCTACGATAAATAGCATATATCGTCGCCTTAGTGGTGAAGTGAGCTATTCCACACTAAACTGGTTCCAAGATAATGACAATTGAAATAAATAAGCATTCACAAAAAAAATGTTTTTTGTTTTATCTTCTCTATTTGTATCGATTTTAACAATTTTTTGTGAGAAGGTAATAATTAATGTGTTGAAATTAAGGAAGTTCGATTTAAGTGCGCTTTTCTTGTTTTTATTTTTGGCTCTAGTTTCATTTAACTCCTTTCACGTCTGAAGGAAAAAAAAAACAACTTCTATTTGAGCCACTAGAATCTCCGTTTAATGCTGAGTATCATGATGTTCATAACTCAATTTGGTCAAAAATGTGTGTTAGCTCTATTCACCACTAAGGCGACGATATATATATATATATATAAACAGTGTCCAGTACCGCGCATCCCATGCGCACGCCGCCGCCGTATGGGCCGCAGCGAAGCGTGGCCGGGTTCAGTATTTTACAAAGAGACGCGGACGAAATCGCGTGCAACAGTTAGTATAAAATAAAGTCGCTTCTCTATCTCTGTCTGTTTTTCCGATAACTTCTTCTTAATATTGCTATATTAAAAAATTCCGCATCTTACCATATTATTATATTAAAAATTCTTAACAAACTAAAAATAAAACCTAGTGTCTCGTAAAGCGCGGGCTTTCTTTAACTCTGAGAACACAAAATATTTAATCAAATGCAGGTACTTACACGAAATAATGCTATAATTAATATTGTCGCTATATATTTATATTTCATTTTTTTTCCTAAGCAACAAGGCGGCCGTTTTAATTTCGTTTTCAGAAAATTAATTTCACGGCAATTAACGAGAACCTAAGCAACGTCAAATCGTCAATTGCTTATATGACTTCCTAATTATTTCAGTAATGGAAGTACTTAAATTTTTCGTAATGATAAAGTTCGTCAGACAGACTGATTGTCCACTTTATGGTATGGCTATACCACAGTATACTAATTTTCATAATTAGTTTGCTTTAAACAAATGAATATAAATGCAATACTTAAATATATTGTAATGCTGCATATTATATTAGAAATCGCGGCCCGCCTCCAGTTTCGCACGGATGCAATTATGAATTAGGTTTTATTATATTATAGTTATAGTGAAAACTGCATCAAAATCGGTAGGTAGCGTGGTTTAGGGAGAGTTAAGCGTTATACAGAGAGACAGAGACACGGGCAGCGACTCCAGTTTGTACTAATATATTATATGTAAGAACAGGATTATGTGTAACATCTAATATTTCAATATGTAAGTGAGAGATAGTCGGAGGTAAATCGCACTCATTTTTCACAACACTTCATTATATCCAGGTCTTTGTGGGGACAAATGCTGAATAATTCCTCTCATATTGCTTCTAGATTACTACTGACTCTTGAAAGTAAAATAGTAGCAGCAGTAAAATACTGCTGACTCTTGAATTCACCTTGGATTTTTTCAAATGTATTACGTCTCGGACGAGCAGACATACTATTAGAGACCACTTGTACTTCAGGGGACAGAGTAAATACAATTTTGACATTCAAATTGTATCTTCTTAAGTAAATAATTGTGTATTTCTGCTATGTATTCTTTATTTATTATTCTGGCAACTAATGAGCTAGTCTTTTGAGAAATTAAACAAGTCAATAAAGTTAAACAGAGATAAGTTGTATAAGCAGTTTCAATTTTCAATCAAAACGAACAAAGTTTGGGTGTTTCTTAGCAAGACAAACACTAAATAATATTTTATGCCGCGTACATCATTAGATAAATCTGTCAAAATAATCAAGGTATAATATATACATAGTATTCTTATAAGATTTTATTCGTGATTTACTCTCCATCTAAACTTTACTTCGATTTTTAATACTCTTGGGATCCATGTAAAATAACAGATCAACTTATAGTTGATTCAATATAAGGATAAACTAAATGTAAACAAACCGAACGCAGGTCACGCAGTTCATTCAGTGTTACTAAACATTTTTGAAAGTCGTATGTTTATTAAAATTTATTAAAATTTTTACAATAGTCCCGTAAATATAACAAATTAATGATATTATTAATAATACAGTGCTAGTGAAAACAATAATACTAAACGTACCTTCGGTCTTTTCTTTTTTGGAGAACTGAAGTCTTTGGAAGTGCTTGGCTCCATGATAAACAATAAATACTTAATAACAAGAACACTTAATAACAATATAAAAACCTAAACAAAATTTTAACAAACAAATTAACCTAAACAATCAACAATAAGCTTAAAACAAAACAAATAATAACAAATAACTGGAACTCCAAACGAACGTAATACATCGAAAAAATGTTGGTGTCCCCCAAGATCGAATGCATCGAAAAAATGAAAAAGAACGAAGAGCGCTTGCCGTTATTGTAACTACACTTGATAGAAAAGGATAGATATAAAATTGCACGTTCTACCGCTTTAAACGGTTTTTGTTTACTAAAAGTTCACGCATATGTTGAATGGACTTTAGATGGTGCACACATCTTGTTTATTTATTTTAAATACACAATAACTTATAACATTTCAATCTGATGTACAAAACACCACGCAACTAAATTTTCACGTCAAATCATATTCTATATTTTCTTTTCTCTGTTTGAATATCAAACGTTTTTAAGTCAGCCAGTATTTAAGTTCAAATACATTAACAAGTATAACATGGGCAGAAACTATAAATTTTTACGCTTTGTGTCAAAATTTCTATCAAAATTTAAGGAGAAGAAGTTGCCATATTTCTGGTACATAATGAAAGATAGGCATCGTATTTTTCAACTTGTGATGCAGGGTAAACGTAGCAGAGGCGGGAGACAGACATCCTGGTTGAAGAATTAAAGGGAATGGTTCACGCAGCAGCATCCAAAGTTAAGAGAGCCATGAGTTGTGGGTTTCCGGGATGATGGCCCAGGTCTGTTGGAAATTCTCAGTCTCGCTCGAGAAGTCGAAAAGTGCAGAAGTGAAGTGCAGTGATGTGATGTACTTTTTCTTCTAACACGGACTACACCACTGAGGATGTCAACCGCAGTTGTTGACGAAACGTTTGAAAGAATTTCCAACAGACCTGGGCCATCATCCCGGAAACCCACAACTCATATGGATGCCGGCCGAGAAAACCTACATTCTACTATTAAGAGAGCCATGTTGTTAACAAACCTTATGCACGAAGGTTTGTTAACAACATGGCTCTCTTAATAGTAGAATGTAGGTTTTCTCGGCCGGTATCCACCTAAAAAAGATGGTGTTATTTAAGAATCACTCTCGTACCATTTTTCTGCGACTGCTGCACTGAAATAAAACCATAAGCACTGTTATCATTTGGTCAGAGTAGAAAAAACGAGAAGCAGGAATTTCCTTTTGCAATGGTAGGAATTTGTAAAATTTGTCAGTGCCTCGTATAAAATTGTAGGTTGAGTGAAATTTAGGCAGAAAATCGCGTTTCACAGACGACGCGCCAAATGGCACGTTGTTTAATAATGTACAGGAAATATGTGGTGTCTTGTTACACGAAGCGAACATCTGTTCGCTTTTACCTCCAAGACGTACATATATGATTCCATATCGCATTCACGTGACGTTTTGCTTCGTCGAAACTCGTTGGACAGGAGTATGGGGTGCATTGAAAGCTACCGGATTCACTACATAGTATTGTAACATTTCTAGATCTGTCTGTACATATAGGTAAGCTAATCTCGGAAAATTGCGAATGGATATCTTTTATACTTGCATCAATGGAAGAGATATCTGAGGATGTATATTGGTCCCGCTTAGGGTAAATAGAGGGATGCCTGTCTATGGTACCTAAAAAGCCTAATTTTTCAGAAAATGCCTGTCTAAAGCAAAACGCTGTAGGTAATAAGTAAAAGCCAACAGATAATAATGAAGAAGGATATTTATTACTAATATTTGTCAGAGGACACTATTTTTTTTAATAGTTCTCTCTTTTCTAATACATAAACGTAAAAATCTTCACAGGATACAGTTTTGTAATTTTCCTGAGTAATCAATATTTCTTTTACTGATTCAATAGGGAATATGCGTCTAATTCAAAAAAGGTTTAAATATATTTTTTTTATCAACATTTTTGCTTTAGAATTATGTCTATGTAAATATTTTTTAATATTATTTCTTTTTCGTTACGAAAATAATTATTAAAGTGCATAAAAATGTGGGAAATTCAAAATACTTGAAACGGTCAGATCGGTGTGACGTCAAAGTCTATGGAATGTGACGTCAACGTCTATGAAATGTCAACGAGCGTGTAGATGTTTGTGATTTTTAACATTTGATTGTATTGTAGACTTTAACGTCACGACAAGCGCGCCAAAAGGGCGAGTGTTTAAAGTGCTCTTAGTTAATTTTAACTTTTTTTTGTTACCAAATTTCTGTTTTTTGGCGCTGAATATTTTTTTACGGTTATATAACGATATAACCTATCGTATGAAAATATAAAAAAAAATGTGCATATTCCCTATTGTCAGCCGATTTCTTTCTTTAATCCACTGGGCGTTGACGAGAGAAAACAATCGTTCTACGTTCGCATTGTATGCCAAAATAGAGAACACAAACTGGCAGATTTTCACGAATGTCAACATTCTGTAATGTCAACATTCACTTCCCTACTCTTGAGAAAATTGCACCACTGTGTCGTTAAGCTTTCAGCGGACTCCCGCTCGTATATCTTCGATTGTAAAAAATGGAGTGTATTTTTTTTTGTTGGTTTTACATGTACATGTAAATCAAAGGGCGAGGAAGAAGGATAATCTGCCACACCTACCTCGCGAGTCACCATGTCCCTAGTCTTCCAGCGGCGAAGATTGCAACGAGCCCGGTTTCGGAAAAAAAGCCAAGATGACGATCCTGAGAAGAAACCCCGAAAGAAACTCAGGATACTATTCTTTTTGTCATCTTTAAAATATAAAATTACAACAATCATATACATTTAAGTAGTACTTCAATCAAAGTACATATACAATACTAAACATAGTATGAGCTCCGAATCCAGGCTTTAATTCCAGGCTTCATTGTCGCTTAAATAATCAGTAACCTTATAATAGCCTTTCGAGAGGAGTTTGATTTTAATGACCCCTTTGAATTTATTTATAGATAAGGCTCTGATTATAAAATAAATTCGCTGACCGCTTATATCTGTTCCTCTCCTAACTTCCAAGTGAACCAACATTAATACGTTCTTTACAAAAAACTCTTCATCCAACCAAGACTTCAACGAGGTCATATTTGATATTCAAAATGAATTTTCTTCGAATTGCGTATCTGTGGTATTGCTCGAACATGTTGCAGCATACTTGGGAATTAAATTCTGAAAACGTTTGGAGTATCGCTTCATGAATATACAAATAGTCTTTGAAGCTCTTTGTGTTTTGTAAGCTTCGCAAAGTTGATTCGGAATACAGGAAAAGGGTGAATTAGAGGAGCTTCGGTAAATCTGTACATTTAAGTGCCCGTCTAAGTTTATTTGGCATTTGCATACCCATTAGTCGCAAATGATGGAACGAGATACACATTTTTGATGTGAAACATCTATAGGCGCGGGTGAAACTGACTGATAGCGTGGCGACGCAGTCCGTGGCGACGCGTCACCACGCTATACTACAGTGAACAATGCCTATATAGTGGTTGTTGCAACATGAAATAAATATTAAAAAATTTGTATTCAATAAAAATAAACGTTAAATGTTATAATATAAAAATGAAACCCTATTTCTCCTGGTCACGGCATCACGCGTGAACGGGTAGACCGATTTTAATTCGGTTTTCGCTAATGGAAAGAGGGATAAACGGGGAATGTTTTAGGGTATATAAAAATTGCACGCCGGGCGAAGCCGGGGGCGGGCCGCTAGTAAATAAATAAAGTCATCATTTTATTTCACTCGATGTTTCACATCTACCAGGCGTCCCGTGACGGCTCATTTTTTTTTATAGGAAGAGATCTAATCTACAACTGCTTTTTTTATTAAATACTTATCTGTTCCTATATATTTTATAATATACATATCACAAAACAGAGTAAGTTCTTCGCTAAGTTCTTCTAAGGCACACAAAAAAATATGATACGATTTTCACCAATGGAAAGACCGATAAACGAGTATGGTTCTCGTGTATACAATTTTTTTTTTATTAAATCAATGTAGCGTGTAGCGACTACATACCATCACGTATCTTCAAGTAGGAAGTTTGTAATAAGCACGTATTAACATAGTATATAAGCCATATTTTATCCTAAATATATTAGACGTTATTACACCTTGTCTCGTTGTACTTATTGCCATAATAATTAGGCAAATAGCGCTTGACCACTATCTCACCTGATGTGAGGTGCAGATGCGGCCGAAGGTGGACCACGCTTACCCAGTAAATGCCCATTTATCCTGGTTTTGGAGACCCCGAGGTTGTAGTGTGCGAAGTCTATTAATAATTGGGTCGAGCCAACTTCGACAAGGAGGTCAATTGTCGAATCCAGCTAGGATTGGCAGCGTTCAACAAGCTCAAAATTCCTCAGTGTCTTCACGAAAACGTGGTCTCTAATTATGGGCCTCCTATGAAAGGGTAACGAGCCCGTTGGATGAGTGGTTAGGGTGCTTACCTTAACGCTCTGTTCTAGGGTTCCCGGGTTCGATACTTGGCAGGGTCAACATTGAAAATGAACTTTTCAAATTTGGCTCTGGTCTGGATCTGCAAAGTTAGGGCACACTGCGATTCGCAGTCATTTGGGCAGCCCGTCTGGCGGCAGTAACCACCCCCTTACAGAAGACCACCGTGAAATAACAGCACGTGTGGTTTCGGTTGAGTGAAGTAAGGGATGCCAGAGCCCATTTCCCTATCCCTTCCTAATCTCTTATCCTTAATCCAATTGTAGTGGGCAGCGCACTTGCAGCAGCTTTGGCGTTGCTTGTGTTATAGACGACGGTAGCCACCTACCATCTAGTGGACTGTCAGCCTGTCTGCCGATATTAACAAAAAAAAAGTCGCTCAACAAGCTATGGTGAGGGCTATGGTGGGAGTTATCGGAGTTCTTGTCTCGGCAGAGCCCGGTCCACCCCGCTCAAAGGGCAAGGAGACACCGGGGAGTTTTAGTGGGTATTCTCAGTGCCGCTATGATCAGGCACTGGGCGACCCCCACATACTCCTGCCGTCTAGCCAGCGGCAGAAAAAAAAATGGTGGGAGTTACATTGCGAGATCGACTCAGAGATAACGAGATCGAATTACTAACGAGATCAAATTACTAACCCGGCGAATTAGTAATTTGAATGCTGCGTAGGATGTCCACATACAAGATGGACCGATGACCTGATAAAGACCACAGCTCGACGGTGGATCCAGGCTTACTCTGAACTGTCCTTTTAGAAAATTTGGGAGAGGCCTTTGTTCGGCAGTGGTTTGTTCGGCAGTGGTTTGTTCGGCAGTGGACGCCCTACGGCTGAGATTATGATGATGATGATGAACTTCAACTTCAGTTGAAGAACAGCCGAGAAACAGACGGAGGCGACTTTATTTTATAATTTGTATAGAATTACAAGTAGATTTAGATATAGAAGTTATTTGAATAGAGGAGACCCCAAAGTTATGTATTCAATTTCCCTTCCCAGGGCAGTGAAATTTTTGTAGGAAAATAATAGCGTCACTTGTGATGTTTTGTACGTGTCACTTATATGGGTTTGTGGACGACAGTTTTCACTTGAGTGAACGAAACAAATGTGTTATTTATTGCGATGTATCATCGTCTTTCTACGTGAAGGAGAGACTGACTGTCCACTTGATGGTAGATGGTAACCGTTGACAATTACTATGTCTATGTCTATGTCTATGTCTATGTCTATGTCTATGTCTATGTCTATGTCTATGTCTATGTCTATGTCCATGTCCAGTAGTTTCAGAGATAGGGGGGGGGGGGATGGCCAATTTTCGTGTATTTTCTTGAATAACTTGGTAACTATTTATTTTAAAATTACAAAAAAAAAAAAAAAAACACCTTCCCCCCAAAAATGACCTCCCATCTATTCACGTCACACCTCTGCGTTTGGGTCACAGAAATTTATATACGTACCAAATTTCAACTGAATCGGTCTAGTACTTAGATTCGGAGATAATTGACTGTGACGGACGGACAGACGGACACATGAGTGATCCTATAAGGGTTCCGTTTTTTTTATTCGGACTTACGGAACCCTAAAAATATTGTAATATCTCTTAAATGCAGACCATTGAATACATTGGCAGAGCGCACTGTTTTCCATAGTCATAAACACTAGTCACTGCAGTTTAGGTAGCCACATACCATTTTTTTTTTGACGAGGAGTAATCCGCTTACAGATCTCCTGCTGCTGGCTAGACGGCAGGAGTATGTGGGGGTCGCCCAGCGCCTGATCATAGCGGCACTGAGAATACCCACTAAAACTCCCCGGTGTCTCCTTGCCCTTTGAGCGGGGTGGACCGGGCTCTGCCGAGGCAACAACTCCGATCCACCCCAGGGCAGCCTAGCCATTGCTGACTAGTTTAACTCCAATGGGGGATTGCCCGGAGGCACCGAGGCAATCCCCAGACGGAGGGGACCTTGTGCAAGCACACATAGTTGGCCAACCATGTACCTAAGACATTTGAAGACGGGCTTCGTATGCCCGCCTTCTCCTGCCCAAAGATAGACACATACCAATAGCAGAGGTAGATATTTTCTGGGGTGCATAGATCAGTGGTTTGGCTGTATATAAATAATAAATAATAAAATTTATTAGAAATAATTGTTGGCGGGCAGCAATTATTAACAAATCTATAAACTTGTGCATTGTAAGTCCCATTTTAAATATTTAATTAGGTTAAGTACAAGCGTCTAAACTAGGGCGAGTCTGTATCTTAGACGCTAGTTTTTTCCAGTGACAATATTTTCATTTATGACAATAATCCGTTCTGTTTTACACACATTTTTAAGTAAACGTTTTTGATTTTATAAATATGAGGGTAATTTAAAAGATTTAACAAATAAAAATAGTTTACATTAGGTACTAATTTATGGAAAAAAAGAAAAAAATGATTATATCGCGGAATCGATCGTCTAAAATAATGTAGTTTATATAAGTGGATAAAAGAAAGACTCCTTATAATCTTAATGCTGGAATAATCTTCCGCCCCCGCTAAGCGATCTGGGATGCTTTAAAAAACGACTTCGCTCATCATTGATGGATGTGCAGAGAAACGCTTAGACGAGACAGTTTATGGGGGCGGCCGGTCCATTTGACGTACATTCTCGTGTGCTATTGTATATTTACTCGTACAGTGACGTTGCCATATAGATAACTAGCTAGTGAAAGCCTTCAATAGTTTTTGAGAAATTTTGCAATAGTTTCAGCCATGGATTGTAATCGTGTTATGAATTGTCCCGCGTAAATGTTTTTTTTGTTTTCTTTTTCTTTGAATTTGTGGTCCCTGGCAGAATATCAGTGTTGTGGTCCGCACGACAACTGTATACTGAGTCACTTTCCCTCTTGTTACTTGTTTATATATTTGTTTGTTTGTAATTATTATTTGTTCATATATGTATATTGTGTTTATTAGAGGAATAAAAGATGCTTTCTTTCTTTCTTTCTTTCTTTATATATTACTAGCTTTTTAATCTTTATAGATAATATATTTCTGTCAGGCGTTGAATTTTTTATATTATTGAAACTAGTCGAACCCGGCGTGAGGCGCTCGCGGTACTGTGGCTCTAGTATGAGTTTACGATACTACACTCGCTAGCGAGAACGTAAAACTTTTGTATGGAAAATCGTGAACTGTCAATGTTAAATTGTCAATTTTTCATATAAATGTTTTACGCTCTCACAAGCGAGTGTAGTATCGTAAACTCATGCTAGAGCCACTGGTCAATGATACATATAATATTAGCTGTTGCACGCGACATCGTCCGTTTCTCTTTATAAAATACTAGCGACCCGCCTCCGGCTTCGCCCGGCGTGCAATTTTTATATATAAGAACATTCCCTGTTTATCCCTCTTTCCATTAGTGAAAACCGAATTAAAATCGGTCTACCCGTTCACGCGTGATGCCGTGACCAAGGGAAATAGGGATTCATATTTTAAATAAGAACATTCCCTGTTTATCCCTCTTTCCATTAGTGAAAACCGAATTAAAATCGGTCTACCGTTCACGCGTGATGCCGTGAGCAAGGGAAATGGGGATTCATTTTTATATATATAAAGATTATTCGTGGAAAACGACGGTTTTGTATGGGGGGGGGGGGGTAAAGGGAGAGGAGGGGGACGAGGGTGAGTAGTCTATGTTACTTGCTGATAATGTTTTGGTTAGACTGATAAGCCTAACTTTTGAAGTTTTGGTTAGACGGTTAAATAAATAAATAAATAAAAAACAATTTGAAATTTTTGCAAGTTCGTGCCTGTCAAGTTCAGTGACAACGGACGACCCTGAAACAAGGCGCGTGTTCTCGAATAATTTCGATGAGAAGGCATCTGTGCGCAGATTTCTTTATTTACTTATTACCTAACGAATCAACACTTGTAATTTAATATCAAGTGTTTACAAAAATATATAATAAGTTCGATTTTTATTAATCTATATAGATATGTTTACTGTTGTAAACAAATAACAAACAATATCCAAGACAAATTACATGACAATCACAAACGATCAACACAGTATTTTCAAATGCGAATCTTTAGGTTCGTGCTGATGGAGTCGTGGGAGAGTTGTACCGAAACACGTGCACGGATTCGAATTCTCTGTACCTTCTCTCTGTACCAGATTTACACCGTGCCGCCGTCGAGCCGTGTCAGTGTCTTGTCATTTCCAAGTACTGTTATACTATTTTGTATTACTATTACTATATATAAGTACTTATATAGTACTATATTACTATTATACCTCGCGAGGAACCCTCTCGGTTTTGGCTCGCGAGCATTGGCTCGCGCGGCAATCTCGGGTAAATACTAATTAATACCCAGAGGCGGGCTTCGGGAGGCATCCTCGCGTTTAGGTTCGCGAGCCATAGCTTGCGCGGCAACCTCGGTTATATTCTAATACCCCGAGGCAGCCTCGTGTCGCAGCCTCGAGTAAATACTAATACCCAGAGGCGGGCTTCGAGAGGCAGCCTCGCGGTTTTGGCTCGCGAGCCATGGCTCGCTCGGCAGCCTCGGGTAAATAATAATAGCCCGAGATAGCCTCGCGGTTTTGAATATCTTGACCGGGCCGGTGTAATATAGATCTTGCCTTGTACACTATTATATTTGGCCAGTAGTTCTGTATAGTTGCGAAGACTGGATCATTGAGGTGGACCTCCGCAGACGACTAAAAGTTTTCGAAATGTGGACATATAGCTGTATGGTGAGTATCCAGTAGACAGAGCAGGGTTGTCGCGGATGGGGAATTTAATGTTTAAATGCAGAAATAAATGAAATTGACTTTGAGAAGCAGAAATAAATGACTGAAATTGATGATTGTAAAAATGATTGAATTTGACGAGCCCGTTGGATGAGTGGTTAGGGTGCTTGTCTTAACGCTCTGTTTTAGGGTTCCCGGGTTCTATTTCTGGTGTGATCAAATTTGGAAATGACCTTTTCAATGCTGGCTATGGTCTGCATCTGGAAAGTAGTGGCAGGGCATACTGAGTTTCGCAGTCATTTGGGCAGCCAATTTGGCGGCAGTAGCCACCCCCTTACAGAAGACCACCCTGAAATGACAGCACGTGTGCTGTTGTGTTTCGGTCAGTGAGTAAGAGATGCCAGAGCCCCATTTCTTTATCCCTTCTCCAATCCCTTACCCTTAATCCTACTGCAGTCGGCAGCGCACTTGCAATTACTTCTGGCGTTGCTTGTGTTACAGGCGACGGTAGCAGCCTACCATCAAGTGGACCGTCAGCCTGTCTGTTAACCTTAACATAAAATAAATAAATAAATAATTAAACTTAGTAGAAAAAATAAACAATCTAAATAAAAAAACAAATTGAAGCAATTCTATAGTTAATTCCGCGGAAATCTGCAAGATTTGAATGCTCATATGATCCGCAAAAGATTCGCATTGATTATTCCATATATGTATACATTTGCGGATGTCTTATTCCATGTTCGTGGATGAACGTGGTCGTCCTAAACCGGATAGGTTGGAAGAAACAAGGAGCTTGTACGAAACACCAAACATCGATATGATAGCCATGATGGATACTTACCAAAAATTGTTTGCGTACAATCATGATGGGAAAAGTACAGGGCAAGTGCTGGCCAAGTAGAAGGTTAATTGTGTATGGCTCAGAAACCCAGCGTATGGACCGTTAATCAATTAAATTTCGATATGATCAAAGCCCCGAAGTAAAATCGGTGATTCGTTTTCTGTTGTTTAAGAGTAGTTTTCTAAATTCTTTACATTATTTCTTGGCACCGCATGGCGTGAAAAGGTTAAATTTTTGATTTTGATTTTCTATGGTGTTCCCCGTTTTGTGTTTTAATATAGTGATAACGTGTTCTCTTGATGGGCGTTACTCGCTATTAATTTTTCATTGTTTGTTGTTTGCAAAGGTAGACGGTTAAATGGTAGGAATTTAGTGAGAGCCGTACATTTTGTTTAGGGAAACGTCTGAGGCATGTCTTCGACGTGTTTCAGGGGTTGTCTGGTGAGAGGTAAGGAGAGCGTGTCAAGCGAGCTTGTACCCGGAGGGTCCCGAGGGGTTGCGCCGTAAGGATCTCGGCTGGCCGTCCTGCCCAAGGTCCTCTGACCATCCGTCCGGCCAGCGATCCGTTCGAATCCCTTCGACCGGTGTGGTGGAGTACTTTCCCCGCGTCTCCTCGACACGTCGAAGCTGGGTTGCCGCCGGCAAGCTGTGCTTCTCGTGGTCGTCGGGCGTGGACGTCTCTTCTGCAGGATACCCTCTTCGTAAAAAGATACGTTTTGCTTTCCCTTTTTTTTATTTAATTTAGATTCCCACGTTACGGATATACCCCCGTACCCGCGTTTAGGTCCTATAGGCATTTTAATTAGGCTAATTTTACTAAATTGGGCTTTTCGACGGCGTATAGGTCTCGATTGGGTTCCACGAAGACCCTGCTATTTTTTTTAAATATTACTATAACGAAATTGATAGGATTTTTTACCATAATTAAATGATAAGCTAATTATTTATTTAATTTTGTTATGACTTAATAGTAATTTAATTTGGTTGCATTTAATTGGAATTTAATAAAATTGTCAGCCGCTTTATTTTCGATTTTTTTTATAGTTATACCTTTTTTCTTTTTCTTTTTTTTAATTGTTGCCATCCCGCCACCATCAGTGGGGGAAAAATAGGTAACAAAATATAATTTAATTAAGAATAGAAAATTACTATTTTTTTTAGGAGTTGGTTAAAATAATTTGTTTTTTAATCAACTATCAGCGTCTCGATTCTTCGGCTGCCTTTTAAATTTAGTATACCATCATACAAAATTTACTATCCTCTTTTTTGTTGAACATAATACATCGAAGAAATAAAAAAAAGCAGTATACGATGGTAATTTACAATATTAAGATTTTTTTTAGAAGAATTGGATCAAGAACAAGCTACCGTCGCCCTTCAAAAGGAAACAGATACCTACACTTGAAAAAAAATCTAACTAATATTGTAAACACGAAAATGTTTGTACTACTGGTTTCATGGTACTACTGGTTCATCCTTACTACTGGTTTCATGCCTTAACTGGTGGACCTGATGGCATACCTGCAAGGGTCCTGAAGGAATGTGGTCCAGGGGCCTTAGACAAAGTAGCATTCGCTCCGTAGCGATGCGATATCGAAGTTCGTTATCGTCTCAGAGACAAAGGAATCGACACTGTAACACGTGATAAACACGTGATACCTTGTCATGATTTCTTTGTCTCTGAGACGATAACGAACTTCGATATCGCATCGCTACGGAGCGAATGCTACTTTGTCTAAGGCCCCTGAATTGTCTCCTTTACTTACACGCTTGTACCGTCTTTCTCTCAGGTCTAATACCGTGCCGGCGTCTTGGAAGCTTGCCGATGTTCAACCAGTGCCTAAAAAACGTAGTCGTGCCGACCCCTGTCATTATCAACCAATCGCCATCGCTTCCGTACTCTGTAAGGTTATGGAGAGAGTACTGAACAGTAAGCTGCTGACATATCTTGAAGCTAATGACCTGCTCAGCTCAGTGATCGCCAATATAGGTTTTGCCAGTGACGTTCAACCGGGGATCTTCTTGTGTATGTCATGCACTACTGGGGCGAAGCCATCAAGAGACTTGGCATATCGAAGGCCTTGACAGGGTTTGGCATGCAAGTCTACTTGGCAAGCTTCCTACATACGGCATCCCCTCCGGTCTTTGTAGATGGATTTCTGATTTCCTGATGAACAGTCAATTCGAGTAGTCATTGATGGCTGCTCCTCGGACTTCATGGCAAATGATGCCGGTGTTCCTCAGGGATCTGTTCTCTCTGCGACTCTTTTCCTGCTTCATATTAATGACCTACTTCTTCCAGTAGTAGTTGCATACCACTCCTAATCCTACTGTAGTCGGCAGCGCATTTGGAGCAGCTTTGGCGTTGCTTGTGTTATAGGCGCCACCTACCATCAAGTGGAACGTCAGCCTGTCTGCCGATCCTTAACGTTAAAAAAAAACGCAAATGATAGTACGGTCAGGGAGAGATATTTGTCCAGAGCGGGGGCCGGTCGCGATGAAATTCATTCTGAGAGGGAGGCAATGGTTCAGCGTCTTGTATCCCAATGAGGAGACAAGAATCTGGTTAGTTTTAACGCCTCCAAAACGCAAGCGTGATTGTTCTCTGCAAAAAGGAGCCCTTTCGACTTGGTTCCAACTTTCCAAGGTGCATCCGTACCTGTGGCCAATGATCTCAGGCTTCTTGGCATGAGGTTGTGCTCAAATCTTAACTTCGGCACTTCTATTGAGTCCAAAGCCCAAACAGGGAGAAAAAGCTGGGCATCCTAAATAGGGTGAAGCGATGCTTCACACCTGGACAGCTCCTCTCTTTGTACAAGGCACAAGTCCGATCTTGCATGGAGTATTGCTGCCGCCTTTGGGATTGCTCCGCAAAATACCAACTTGCCGCGCTCGACTCGATGGAGAGCTAGGAGTCTCAATGGCGACTGTACATGACCCGCTGTCTTCTTTTCTTGTCTATCACCGGTTTTATATTGTTATTTTATCCCGCTAAGACATCGAGAGATTGTCACGTGACGTCTCTTCTGTGTGTGTCCAATATTCCGCTTATAAAGTCCAACCGCCTTTAAAATACCTATCCCTATAAACTAAACTGGAGTGATTCGAGTCGCGAGCCCCCAATACACTTTGTCAGTTATGTAGAAAAGGACATGGGTACCTTTCTCCCGAAAAAGTACTATACCCGAGGGATTATGTAAAATATAAAAATTCAACGCACGAGAGAAATATATAAAGCAATAGAGATTGAATATTTATTCAAAAAATTTTATTAATAAATTTTATTATAATAAATTTTATTAATTTTATAAATTTTTATTGCTCACATTTTTTTTTCATCGCTCAACAAAAAAAGCTAATAATAACATGAGCAAAAGTTTTCTAACTACTCTTTACGTTTTGGAAATTTTCCTCTAATGTTTAATAACAAATTCCCATACTTGTCTGAGCTCAGGCGTTAGAGAATCTGCAAATTGACCATCAATTTGGATCTAATTGATCTAAATCGACAGCCAATTTGAATCGGCTATTAGTTAGACGAAGTTAACAAATAGCCATTGTTTCCAACAATGGCCGATACGAAAAGTCGTATATCTGTATTAATGAAGCGATAAGCTCAGGTGAAAAGTTTGGACCCCTTTTTAAGAAAATTGCGACGACGGAGGTGTGTGAAATTTGGTACATTTGAAATTTATACCTATGGAAAGGGACTCGAGAATTGAAAAAATTGAAGTCTCTACCCATGTCTGTCTGTTTGAACTCCTCCTAAACCACGCAATGGTGGTTTTCACTATCAGTTAGATCATTTTTCACGGAAGGTTCATATATGTTACCGGAAATAAATGAAACCTGTAACTGAAACCTGTAATTAACCGGAAATGTGTGTAGGAATTGTATAAAATTCCTAGGAAATGTATACAATTAGAAAATGTTTAAAAAATTGCTTCAAATACACATTACGACAGTATTTTTGCTAAAACCAGTTATTTCGGGCGTGCTCGCATTTGATTTCATAAAGATTCCAGAATCTAACGTAACTTTGTTTCTAGTACAGATATGTAAGTCTTGTAACAAATTTTGTAAGTAGCGCTGAAATGGCTTGGCGATGAATCGTCCCATCCCGCCCCGCTGTACCCTCTGACGATATCCCGATTGTAATACATGTCCAATTGCTGTTTAAGAATTTAAGAATTTATTTCCTAGAAAAAGTGTCATAAAAACATATAAACATATTTTATAAAAACATATTTTTATCAATGATAAGGAATATATTTTGCTATGGAACCTTGTATAAATAGTAATTTTAATAATTGGCAATTTAAATATGAATTCATTATAAGCACTAAAATTTGCACACCGTTTAATTTTTTTTTTCAAAAATCGAAGCCTTAGTTCCTAAGAACAAATTTTCGTATCTCTTATGGTTTGAGATTTTCCCCTCCCTGACCCGTTTGGATTGATCATCCTGTATATTAACCTATTAATTGCACCCATACGAAAACGGAGACAGGTCAATAGTATTGAACTCGGTCACGTTTCGCTGCGGCCCATACGGCGGCGGCGTGCGCATGGGGCGAGCGGTACTGGACACTGCTTATATATAAAATACTATTTATCATAGCGTGATGTTATATAGCCTATAGCCTTCCTCGATAAATGGACTATTCAAAACAAAAAGAATTTTTCAATTCGAACCAGTAGTTCCTGAGATTAGCGCGTTCAAACAAACAAACAAACAAACAAACTCTTCAGCTTTATAATATTAGTATAATACATTGGAAATTAAACTAAACTAACTAAATTAACTAAACTAAACTAACTAAACTTAATTAAACTAAACATTACACACACTACCGCGTGTTTTGACACACGCACCCACCTTTGACGCTACTTATGTAATATGTACGTATAGATACATAGATTTAGATCGGCCCGTTGGATGAGTGGCAAGGATGCTTGCCTAACGTCTCAGGGGCCCCGGGTTCGATTCCCGGCGGGATCAAGTTTGGAAATTTTAATGTAATTTTCAAAATTGACTCTGGTCTGGATTTGAAAAGTAGTGGAAGGGCACACTGCGTTTCGCAGTCATTTGGGCAGCCCGCCTGGCGGCAGTGACCACCCCCTTACAGAAGACCACCGTGAAATAACAGCATATACGTGCTGTTGTGTTTCGGTGAGTGAGTAAGGGATGCCAGAGCCCATTTCCTTATCCCCTCCTAATCCCTTATCCTTAATCCTACTGTAGTCGGCAGCGCACTTGCAGCACCTGTAGCGTTGCTTGTGTTATAGGCGACGGTAGCCACCTACCATCAAGTGGACCGTAAGCCTGTCTGTCGACATAACATAAAAAAAAGTCTCTGGTCAAATTGGGAGATATAATATAAAATTAAATGTGCTTAATATCGAACACTAGGCGACCATTGGTAGTAATAATTACTTTTTCACCTCACCAGCACGAAAAGGGTGCTTTTGGTGCCTAAAAACTCGCAGGAAAATCGATTTTTGCTGCGAGCGTGAGGAAAAGTGATTCAAATTTCGAACACGCGATTTAACTCCCTGGAATAACATTATTAGGATTTTATTAGTGTGTCCAGCCATAGCCGACTAGAGTCGGCCGGCCATAGCCAACTAGAGTTGGCCCAGCTGTGAAGATAGTTTTACAGCTGTGAAGATACCAGTGGTGATGGCCTAACTCGCTGTTGAGGTGAAAAGTTATATGTTTAACACGAGAGCAAATTTTTTTATGTCTCGTGCCTTTAAATCACTCACTTCGCTCAGTAGTCTATATTAGAATTCAATTCTATAGACTACTTCGCTAGTTCGCGCAGGAAAAAACAATTTTGCTCTATAGTTGAACAAATGACTATTTTATACCCATAATTACCGCATCGCATTATTTTTATGCATAAATAGAATATAAATAGAAATTGTGCCAACTATAAAGAAAATTACTAAAATAAAACACTACATCTAACCGAAATAAATTCTGTTCGTGAGGCCTACATAAATTCTGTTATATCGAGTTGTGTTTTCCAACTCGTTAATGAATCGATTTGACAGCAGAAAAATGGGTTTCTGTTTCAAGGACAGTCCAGTTCATTAATCGCTGCTGACTTTTGAACTCGTTTTACAATAACTTCGTCACCTTACGTCAGGGTGTTATATTACTGACAAAATGTGTAAAGCAATATAACGGCTGACATAGTTTCGCTAAGCGTTAGATTTTTATTTTCAGATAGCTGATGCCCTCGGCTTCGCCTGCGTGGAATATTTATCCTATTGTCTACCCTGAAATTCTATTCTAAATTTGGGAATCCGGACCGACTGGTTCCTGATGTCTACTCTAGACTGGCAAAGCATAGGAGAAGTTGTTTGATAATGTGTATAAAAATATATAATAAAATACCCAACGTTATGGAGACAATGAATACTAGACTATTTAAAAAGGAACTGAATCAATGGCTGAGTAGAGAAAACTTCTATAGTTTGAATCAATTTTTTGACATTAAGTAATTCGTATGTTTTTGTAATCAATGTAATATATTAATCAAATTAAGTTAGTACAAAAAACGAAAATTAGTAATTAATGCTTTTAACTTTGTGACATACATATTTAATTGACATTTTTTTTATTTTACATTATTTTGCATACCGACAACGGTTAAACATGTAAACTTACCATTAATTATTATATTGACATCTGCCTGGTAATGTTTAAGGCAAATAAAGTATTTGATTTGAAAGAATTTTTAAAATGGATGAGTAGTTTCCAAGATAACCTCCTTTTTTTCGAGGAGAAATCCATTTACGGATATCCTACCGCTGAGGTATGTGGGACTCACCCAGTCCCGAAGGGACTGACAATACCCACTAAAACTCCTCGGTGTCTCCTTGCCCTTTTGATGGTAAGTAGGCAAGTATGGACCGGGTTCTGCCGAGACAACTACTCCGGTCCATTTCCAAGATAACCTCCTACATACAAACAAACATACAAACTTTACCTCGTTATGATATTAGTATAGATTTGTAGAGGTAGGACACACTGCGTTTCGCAGTCATAAATTGGGCAGCCTGTTTGGCGGCAGTAGCCAAACACTTTCATAAAATTCCAAAACAAATTCCAAAAACCATATGCAAGTAAGTGTGTTTTTTCCATAAAAATGAAAGAATCTTGGTAACCATTGAATAAAAATGATGTAGTAATCAACTTTTTAATATATTAAGGTTTTTTTTATGGTTTAAAACAATGTTATTCTTTAAATGCTGTTATTTAAGTTATTGCTATTCGAGTTATTTGTTGTTTATCGCTAATAGGAGGGGAGGAGGCCTTTTGCGATTTGATACAGCGGGCCTCCTGTCTCTCTATATATTAAGGTTGACAGGCAGGCTGACGGTCCACTTGCCACAAGCAACGCCACAAGTACTGCAAGTACGCTAACGACCACAGAAGGATTAAGGATAAGCGATTAGGAACGGATAGGGCAATGAGTAAGCTCTTATTCACTCACTGAAACACAACAGCACACTTGCTGTTATTTCACGGTGGTCTTCTGTAAGGGGGTGGTTACTGGCGCCAGGCGGGCTGCCCAAATGACTGCGAAACGCAGAGTGCCCTGCCTCTACTTAGTAAATACTTTAATTCGCTGCCATTTAATAGAATGCTACATAATACAGTGTGTCCCATAAATTGTGGTCGATATTGGACTTATCGATAGGGCAGATCACGCCCGTTGGACGAGTGGTTAGGGTGCTTGCCTTAACACTCTGTTCTAGGGTTCCCGGGTCTGGCAGCAGTAACCACCGTGAAATAACAGCACGTGTGTTGTTGTGTTTCGGTGAGTGAGTAAGGGATGCCAGAGCCCATTTCCCTATCCCCACCTAATCCCTTATCCTTAATCCTACTGTAGTCGGCAGCGCACTTGCAGCAGCTTTGGCATTGCTTGTGTTATAGGAGCCACCTATCATCAAGTGGACCGTCAGCCTGTCTGCCGATCTTAACATTAAAAAAAAAACACTATTTGACCTTATCCAAGTCGCACCGTTTTTGAGATATTGGGCTTTTTTGATTTTTTTTTTAAAAAGCTCCTTACCTTTTATCACTAATTCGCGTCACAAAGCTTAAGCTTGAAGAGATTTGCTATACTGATTGTTTTTTATTGCTTTCAACAAATTGTTTTACTAATATCAAATAAGAAATTTAAAAAAGTCTGACCTATTGGCTCTACTAATAGACACAATTAAGACTTAGGCCAGCTTACTCAAAAATTTAAGGGAATTACTTATACGCGAAGAGGCTATTTTAAATTTGTATTCTATGATTGTATAATTCTTTCTATACCTACTTAATACGGTTTAAAATCTATTTAAAATAGCCACTATGCAGTAGACATAAGGAACAGATTCGCTTTCTCTCATCTGCGTTCGTCGTACAAATCAATTAACTTGAAATAGGGATTAACTTAGCTTGCATCCTATATTTAAAGCAGCTTCTTTTTACAGGCCAAAATAGTAGTTATTCCGTCACACATAAAGCGTACTACAGTCTTCTCAGAATACATCATTCTGAACTAATAGAACTAGTGAACGATTAACACTGAATATTGGGAAACATTTCTTTTAGTACAGTAAAGTGAAACGGTTCCTAACAGTTCATAGTTCATGTACTACACAAGACTAATCGTAATTATCTTTCTTTAATTATGGTATTGTATTTAGATAGTTATGCTTATGATACAGACGGTCTCTATCTATACTTCTTCTATATCTATATTCTATACTATATATATACTATATATATACTAATATATAAATCTGAAGCTACCGCAAGCCGTGCGACCGGCCATTTTATGAAACCACATTAGTCTAGAAAAAACATCGCAAAAATAAAATAAAACCTCCGATCTCGACCCGCGAGATTTGAGTTTGTTTCATCCGCTAATGTTATCAGGCATTGGTTTATCTATTTGGTCACGCCTCCCGCTCCGCGAGTGTAATCATTGAAGTGGTGAAGGGCTGGAGCTTCTGAACTTCAGCCCTTTGGATTTTAAGCCCTCGGGAACAGTATTTCTTTTCTGGATGAAAGGTTCCTTATGTCCTTTCCTGCATCCCTGATAATATGGTAACAGATAGACAGTATAATAATATAGTATATAGTGTATAGTATATAGTACCTATATAGTACGAATTATTTTATGAAATACGCTCAGACATTTTTGGAATTAATGTTGTGTAACTAGATAAAGCAAACTGTTTGTTTTCTACAACAAGGTGCAAGACTTTACTGCATCAGCGAAGCGTCATTTTAATCGTAGTATAACGGTATGGGTGATTCAGGCGTAAGACAGCAATCGGTTATATACTTCGTTACGAGTTGTTTACGAGTTACCACCAATTAGAGTTGTTTACGAGAAACTGTAAATTGGGCTCTTATGTAAAGTAACTGTATATACGGGCCTTATATTGAGAAAGTTTTATGTTACGTAATCTAATCACATATGGATAAAGTTTATGTTACATACATAGACATAGAGAAAGTTTTATGTTACATAAAATCTCGTCATTATTTTGTAACGAACACTTAATTTTATTGATGCTTTTAAGGGATTCACTGAGGCAAATGACATTTACTATAGAACTCGCTGGCGGCGGATCCAATTCAACAGGCCTAGAAATGGTGTTTTTTTGTTTTTACCATTAGAACATTACACAAAAAAAAATTATTAATACATTTTTTAATCTGATATTAACTTATTAATAGGTAACTTAAAAAAAAGTTGTGTTCTAACTTTTTTTGTGGAGTTTCTATTACTTTAACGAAAATTCTAATTAATACAATTCGTTCTTCACATGTTTATTGTCTCGTCTCGTCTCGTCTATTGTTTGTAACATCTTCATTAAACAATGGATATTTTTAGTATTTAGCGTTTGTCTCCCCCTTAACACAAAAAAACAGATTGACAGTAAAATAGACGAGTGATAGAAAACATTTATTCTGCTTTAACGCAAAACAAGAGTTCTTAAAACTATACACAAATCAAGCCAGAAAGGAATACAGCTCAGCATGATGCAGAAGTACGAAGCTACAAAGTGTCAGCTGCTTTTCAGCTGGATCCTATAGAAGGTTAGAATACACCTGCTGCTGCCTTCATTATGTCGCAAATTCACAATAAGGAACACGTACAATAAGAAGCGCTAGTACAAAGTATATACAAAGAGATAATAACATATTAATGAAATTAAATTTTTCTATTGTTAAATATACATCAAAGCAGTTAAAATAAATTAGCACACTGCTGTTCGCAATCATAGACTTATCTGATTACAGATGTTCGTAATCTGATACAAAACAGTCTTCTGAAAGGGGGTCCTTTCAGAAGATTGTTTTGATCGAAAAGTAAAAGATGCCAGAGATCTTTTTCTATTCTTTCCTCTTTTCTTCTTTCATCCTCTAGTATTCATTGCATCCCTCTTTGTGTCGCCTGGCATCGGTCGTCACCATTATCATGTGAGTCCTCAGATTGCTTGCCACCCTTTAACCGCTTTAATAAGAAAAAAATCACCTCTGAATGTCATTTGTAAAGGCAGGGCACACAGTTTTTTGCAGTGACACGAGAGCGATTTAGTTCAAGAAAATGTAAATAAAACAGTGTTGACAACCGAACAGATTTTTTTTTAATGTTAAGATCGGCAGACAGGCTGACGGTCCACTTGATGGTAGGTGGCTACCGTCGCCTATTACACAGGCAACGCCAAAGCTTGCTTTGGTGGTCTTCACTGTTATTTCACGGTCAAAATTGCTGTGGGTATTGAAGATTTAATTTATGTAATTGAAGTTTTATGCATAAGAAGAAGATGGTGACCCTTTTTGGGAGTTATTTTGAAAAAAAAACTTTCACAATTCATTTTTGGATCCTTCAAAGTAACTTATATAAAAATTCAAGTATTCAGGCTCATTTTCTTAGACTAATTTGGGAATCTAACATTTTTTCAAACGTCATAGAATACGTCATAGAATCATAGAATTACGTCATAATTGATTATTCAAATGAATAAATCTTCATTCACATTAATTAAATCTTCAATTGTCACAGAATATTAAACCAGATATGGCTGGATACGAAGGGCAGAGGACCGTGGGTAGTGAGCCTTGGAAGAGGCCTGTGCCCAACAGTGGAGAGTCACGGGATCACGATTAAATGAAATTTTGGACTAAATTATATAAATCTTCACTTGTCATTGTCATAGAATATTACGTCAGAATGAAATATCGTTTAACTACGTCAATGTTTTTACTAGAAACACTGTACAAGTAAGTCTTTGTAGACACATTTGTAAGCATAACATATGTGTCGTGAATTGAAAAGGTAGTCAATTTTGACGTCACATTCTCCATTGAAGGTTCTCAATAATTGTATTGTATAAATTATCAACGATAAGGTCAAGGTTGTCATTTAGTTGTCCTTTTTACCATTGGACTCCTCAACAGTATGTTCGAATAAAAAAAAATTACAGAAATAATATTATTGTGCCAAATATTTGTAATTTTTCTCTTCTAGTGACCCGTCTCCGGTTTCTCATGAAAGCAATTTATTTCTGCAACTCACATATAAAGTTTTCATCGTTTAACGTTCTTTCTATTGGTGAAAACCGTATCGAAATCTATTAGGTCGTTTAGAAATAGCGAAGAAATAGACAGAAGCTGACAGCGACTTCATTTTATAATAAACTAGCGACCCGCCCCCGGCTTCGCCCGGCGTGCAATTTTTATATACCCTAAAACATTCCCCGCTCATCCCTCTTTTCATTAGCGAAAACCGAATTAAAATCGGTCTACCCGTTCGCGCGTGATGCCGTGACCAGGAGAAATAGGGATTCATTTTTATATATAAAAGAGAAGATAAAATAAATTGTAATTACTATTTTAGTTTTAATTCAATTCAATCTTAACATTATTAATAATATTATTATTATTAATAATATTATGTATTATTATATTATTAATAATATTATTAATATTATTAATTATTAATATTTACATGTTTTCATATATAATATATTAAAAAAATAAAAATAATCTAGGTTATAATAGTTTAGGTATCATGTATGTCGACGCAAGTCCATCGTAATTAACAAATGTAATTGTTATGATTATGAAATCAATCATTGTGTCGATTAAATTGGTTGTTTTTAGTTATTAATTACTGTTATGATTTTTGGGAATGTACTGACTGTATTTTGCGTTAGAATAAAAACCTAAAATTAATTGATGAAATTATTATGAGTTGTTTAACAGTTGAAACATTCGCCGCCATTTTTGTAGACCGGATGTTTCAACTGAGATTAAGATTTAAAAATTAATTCAATTTGTTCATAATTACTTTCGAAATGTTTAATTAATTTACGAATTATTTTTGTGATTAAAATTAAGCATTTAAAGAAGTTGCAATTTAAATAGTGTGTTGACATTTTTCCGCCCGACGCCATCTTTGAGTTGCAATACGATAGACCGAATGTAAGAGCAGTTTTTGTACGAGCGCCGGGCGGTTAAGACGTGGTGATCTGATGATTCACATCTTGTGAGTACCTATCTATTGTTGTGTTATAATTGTGAATATAAAACTATTACTTTGATAACGCTTTGGTGTCTTGTAGAATAAATCGTTTAGTGTGTTTCTGGTTGTGTTTTATTGTTTGTAATGAGCGTGCCGAATAATGAAAGCGGTGACGTTAGCAACGCTGACGTCACTGCTTTTAAAGATTCCTCTGGACCAAACCCCTCGTCATGTATGATATGATACTGATATAAGTTAATTTATATCAGTAGTGGTCTCATCTGCGGCATCCCGCGCCTCTCGCATCCAAAAGGGTCCACATCTCTGGTTAAAAATAGGATGATTTGTTTGATTGTGTTTTTTTTTCATCAAAATGTTAATAAAACTATGGTTCTTTAGGCCTATTTGTACTTTATTATAATATATAATTTAGTTTTACATAATGGCTGTATGTAACCTGAATTAAATAAATAAAAATTAAAAAAATGTCTCTCCACTCTCTCCGTTTACTTGGTCTCTCTTTTTTTTTTCCTCTCTCTTGGTGCTCATTCTATTAAATGTTTTGACCATTTGTTATTATTCATCCTGCAAATATGTGCCCTGCCCAATGCCAATTGAGTAATCTTGTTTTTTTCATTACATCTATTTTTTTCTTCTGATATTGACGTTGTTAATCTTATCTGATAGTTTTAGACCAAGCATATGCTTCTTTCTATTTTACGTTGGCAGATAGCAATTCTTTCTTCGTCTTCTTTTCCCGGTGACCACGTCTGGCAACCATAATATGTAAGACATGGCAATATCACTGTTAGATTTCTTTATATTTATATTTATATCTCTCAATCACCAATTTTTCCTCCCGGCTTGAGTTATTCTTCTTTCTATCTCTTTTTCTTTACTATTTACTTCTACTGTTTTCTCCTAAATGTACATATTCTTTTACATATTCAAACTTTCATCTGCTATTGTAATGTCCCAATGTATTGCATTGGTTAAAATCTTGGTTTTCGTAGTATTCATTGAAAATCCTACCTTTTGAGTTTCTATTGTTAGTTCTATCAGCATACTCTCCAATTCGCTGGAGTTTTCTGCGAAGACCACAATGTCGACAGTGAAACCCGAGTGGTTCAGTAGTTCTTCATCCACCTGTATTCCCTTCGTTTCCCAATTTAGACGTCTGAATATAGATTCGAGTACAGCTGAAAACAATTTCGGAGAGAGACGGTCTCCCTTTTTGTATGGAAAATTATGTACCTTCACGCTCTAGGCCACAGTCTAACTATACTTAAAGTAGGCCCAATTTAATAGATCACATTTGACATCTGTCAGCTTAGCTTCATAGTTAAAAATTACTGTGCAACATTGAACGCTATTATTAAAGAATAGCGTTCAATGTTGCCCATTTCCCTATCCATTCCTAATCCCCTATCCTTAATCCTACTGCAGTTGGCAGCGCACTTGCAGCAGCTTTGGCGTTGCTTGTGTTATAGGCGACGGTAGCCACCTACCATCAAGTGGACCGTCAGCCTGTCTGCCGACCTGACATAAAAAAAAAAAAAGTAATTTTTTCAGATAAAAATAGACGTTTATTGAAATAATGACAGAAGCTGTCAGTGAAGCTTCACTATGAAGCTAAGCTGACAGATGTCAAATGTGATCTATTAAATTGGGCCTACTTTAATTGCGTAGAGCAACGTTCGGCGAACTCGCTATGGTTAGACTGTGCTCTAAGCGCATTTTGACATAACATTTTGTTTATATATTATTAATTAAGTATTTCTGGTTGAGACTTTGTTGTGTTAGTGATGCCCAAATAACTTAGAGAATCGAAAGAATACGGTTTAAACTGTTTTTAATAATAGAAACAGCGATAAACGACGTAGGTTTGTGTATATAATTTTCATAAAAAAATGTATCCGCGAGAAGCCGGGGGCTGGTCGCTAGTAAATATAATAACACAATATAATGCAGCATAATATATCTTTGGAAAAAAAAGTGATTTCTTAACGTTGTTTAATGTAGCATCAAATCAGTTGGCGTCCAACCGGCAACGGCGAACATTAACGCAATTTTGATCAAAATGGCGGTTCTCTCACACGTTTGGTCTCACACGAATTACTTTGTACGTTTAAACGCGATTAATCATGCGTTCCTTTTCTTTATATTTATATTTTCATTGCATTACATTTTTAAACTTACATTATCTACATTTGACTGTTTACCGAGGTTTTTTTACAATTTAATTTATTTTTTATTTATTAGTTAACAATTTAACTGTGTTGATATTTTTAAGAGTTAAAGAGTTTTTTGAGTTGCAATTCCGGTCGGTTGTCAACAGTATTTTATAATAGAGAATCGTATAATTGTCGTGGTGGTCCAAATAGGTAGAACCGAATCCAATATGTTCAATAACTTCGAGAAGGAGGTCAACAGTCGAATCCAGCTCGGATGGGCAGCGTTCAGGAAGCTCGGAGACGTATCCAAAATCCCTCAGTGTCTTATAACAAAAGTTTTCAACCAATGTATGTTGTCAGTGATGACATACGCCGCTGAAACGGGGTTACTATGGGCCTCGTAAGAAAGCTGAATGTCGCTCAACGAGTTATGGAGACGGCTATGATCGGGGTTATTGAATCAGGAATGAGAAGATCCGAAATAACCTGGTGGATTAATAAGTAGAAGTGGCAGTGGGCAGGCCACATAGTACGTAGGACAGCCTATGCGTAGGACGTCAACCCGCAAGTGGACAGACAACCTGGTAATGGCCGCGGGTCGACAGTGGCTCCAGGCTGCTTCTGATGGGTTTTTTTAGGGAGGAGGCCATTATCCAGCAGCAGAGCAGTGAAACTTATTTGAATTTCTTCAGTAGTGGTTGGTGTATACTGTATAGTCTTTGTCAGTGATAACTTACACAGCCAATCTGGCGGCAGTACCCACCTCTTTACAGGGCACAACCGTGTAATAACATAAAGTGCCATATTGTTTCGGCTTGTAAAGGATTTCAGAGCTCTTTTCCCTATTACTTCTGCATCCCTTATAGTAGGATTAAGGATAAGAGATTTGAAGCGATGGGGAAAATCGGTTCTGACATCCCTTATCTATCCAGTGGCAAGCTGTTATTTCATAGTGGTCTTCTGATCTTCTGTGGTTACTTCCGTCAGACGGTTTGCCCAAATTACTGCGAAATACTCTGCCATTACTTTCCACATCCAGACTTGGGACTTTATTTCCAACTTGGAAATTGTAATTCTAAATTTGACCTCTGACACAGAGGAATTTACAAGAGGAATCCATCATGGACACCCACCGACCTGGGGACAGACCGGTGGGTTATGTCGGACTCCTGCCCCGAGATGGTAATGGGGTAGACCTACCGACTAAACCTCTTGGCGTCCTAAATGCCTCATCCGCAATTGGTGAAGTTGCGAGGTCGGACGAACACTCTTCCGCAGCTCCACCGCGAAGGCATGCACCCTAAGCAAACCACTCATCCTATGATGGTATACCTACAGTAAATACTACTACCCAGTGGCATGTTATAACTATTGCTAAGGAAGACGGCGGCTGCACTCTTTTCTTAGTCTTCGGTGTATTTTATTATTTGTCTTCTTAGTGGCTGTTTCTGTCTGCTAGAGTACCAGTATCACTTCGTCCATTGCTGAAATATTGTGATCGCCACGTAAACTAAAGCTCTCTATCTATACCTACCACCTTAAGAAACTGTAGTACTTTTTTGATAGAGGTATTCTTCACATCTTCACAAGCCAATGTGTGGGTTCCTAAGATGTGGCTGCGCTTGTGCATCAAGGGGCCACATTCGCACAGGATATGCCTCAGGCAGAAGCGACACTCTCCTGTACCAGTGAGACCCATTATTATTTCGGTGTATGGGGGAGGTCTCTATTATGAAATAGCGGAAATCGACCTGTTGATTGTTATTAAAAAACTAGATAATATTTATACAAATTCTTTTTTTACTAAGACAATTCGTTTCTATTCTATTAATTAATCTAAACAAATATTATAAAGAGATAAAGTTTGTTCGTTTACTTGTATGTAGGTGGTAATGTTCGACATGGGTGAAGCCGCGGGTATTAAAATAAATAAATAAGAATCTAACCTTTAGCAAAAGTATAATGTCAGGCGTTATTCAGCGTTTCGCAGCCCTAACCTTTAGCAAAAGTACCTATAATGTCAGGCGTTATATCAGCGTTTGTGCAGCCCGTCTGGCGGCAGTAACCGCCCTCTTACAGAAGTCCACCGTGAAATAATAGCATTTCCTCCTTATCACCTCCCAGTCCCTTATCCTTAATCCTACTGTAGTCGGCAGCGCACTTGCAGCAGCTTTGGCGTTTCTTATGTCATAGGTGACGGTACCATCAAGTACACCGTCAGCCTGCCTGCCGATCTTAACATAAAAAATGTGTGCTGGTGTTTCGGTGAGCAAGGAATCACCTTAATTCTACTATAATAGGAATTCGGCAGCACCTGTAGCGTTTTTTTTACTTATTGGGTGGCCACCTACCAACAAGTACACCGTCAGCCTGTCTGGCGATCATTAACATAAAAAAATGGAATTTGTTACTTTTACATTTAAAAAAATTAATGAGACATTTTGTTTCTATTCATGAAATTTATAATTTATAACCCCAAATCATACATCTACGTATTTGAACCATATTTGCTTAATAAGGTATGCGAGAATAGAATTATAATGAGCATTACAATTGTTCAGGCTTACAATTTAAATAATCCTCTCAATTGGAAATCCTTTGACGTCTTGTAATTTAATAATAAAACCCAATATATTTTTTTCCCAATTATCGTCAATTTCAAACACGAACATCTATGAATTCCATTTTAAATTTGTACATATTGTATTTAAAAGGCTTTAAACATTTCACTGAGCTTTTTACGTAGCCGGTCGCTCACGCTTTAGGCAATTTCGTTCAATATTTAATGAAAAGAAAAATGTATCTAAAAACTTTGCAATTTAAATTCGTAACTCCAGCCTTAACGGATTCTTTTTTTTTATGTTAAGATCGGCAGACAGGCTGACGGTCCATTTGATGGTAAGTGTAGGTGTCTACCTTCGCCTATAACACAAGCAACGCCAAAGCTGCTGCAATAGGGGATCGGACAGTAATCAGATTAAAATCTAAAATGTACTTAGAAAGAAAATATATAATTTTTTACGATTATTTATCGAATAATAATTTAATATAATTCATTTAAATATTTTTAAATGAAGAAATAAAATTTTATTAATTACAATATTTTTAATATATACTGAAACACCAATCGCAGTGCGTGACGTCATTTGTGGGCAATCATTGTCTTATGCCAATGCAGCTGTTTTGTTATGATATGACCACAAATGACGTTACGCGCTCTCAGATGAACTATCGTGGCGTTTTGGCCGCATTTTCAAACAAACAATATTAAAACATGATTTTGAGTACCTAAAAGGCTATAAATAAATAAAATAGTATTTTTTATGGGAATAAATATCCATGAAGATTAATTTAAAACACTTTCTGAAAATTTGTCCGATCCCCTATTGCGCTGTCGACTACAGTAGGATAAGGGATTAAGAGGGGATAGGGAAATGGGCTCTGGCATCCCTTATTCACTAACTGAAACACAACAGCACGTGTGCACGGCATACGGCATACAGCATACGGCAAATATGGCGGCATAATTGAAATTTAAAATCCAGACATTAATTGATATTAACCTTTCTCTGATCACCTCACTTCATAAAGAATTCATTAAAGAGTATTGGCAGGGCACACTGCGTTTCGCAGTCATCTGGGCAGCCCGTATGGCGGCAGTAACCACTTCCTGTTGTGTTACAAATAACAGGATGTGTGCTGTTGTGTTTTGGTGGTGAGTAAGGGATTTCCCGAGCCCATTTCCCTATCCCTTTCTAATCCCTTATCACTTAATCCTACTATATTCAGCAGCGTAGTTGCGGCACCTGTGACGTTGTTGTGTTATAGGCGTCGGTAGCCACATACCATCAAGTGGATCGGCGGTCGTCGCCCTGTCTGATGACTTTTACATAAAGAAAGCCAAGTAAATCTATGAAATAGATTTGTTGCGCGCGCATATAGTCGTTTGTGTAAGTCTTAAGAATGTAAAAGTAATAAACATTGTATTGGTTTAACAATTAGTAGGTGAAATCTTACTATTAAAATAATAACATGTCATATACGCAACTAGTATAAACATCAGGAAATGTCAGGAACTACCAGGACGGTGATGCATAAAAGGTGAGACGGAGGCAATTATGTTTGTTTCAAGTTTTTGAAGTGAAAACTTCTTTAGCGGTGAGGAAAAAATGTTAAACTCGCGATCGAAAACCTTTCGAAAGACCAACTTAACTAGACCCCCTACCTAGATATACGCCCGCCGCGGCGTATATCTGGGTCCGGGGTCTAGTTGAGTTGGCTCCACGTAATGTAGCATATATATGGGCGTAGATAAAATGCAGTATATAGAGTAATGTCTCCGCAAGGTTGAAGTTTTGTGTTGCTAGGAGGGTTGGCGACCGTCGCAAGAGTGCCGTCCGGTAGCCACACAAGTGGTGACGTAGGTGGACGGTCGCCACTGAGTGGAGACCAGTCGCTATACTGATAATTAAAGCAATTCGTCAATTCATTCACAATTCGCCTCACAGGAGGGGAAGTATACGTAACGATTGTGTAGGTACTTAAATTTTTTATTTTAATGTATAATATTTATATTACGAAAGTTTTATTAACTAATTTCAGAAACTTAGTTGATTATTTTTGAATTTTTAATTAACATTTACGGAGCGCTAAATATAGAGTGCCAATTATTTTTTTCTGAAGCTTTGTCTTTGCCAAACGAAGCACATGAAATTAAATCATCCTTCAAACCGAAAGGGTAAAGGAACAATATTTTATATATTTTGCTGCTTTTACGATAAAACTATTGACTTTTGAAAAATGACAAAGTAAGAATACTCAATTGATTCAGTAATATAGGCAATACAATTATAAGGTTTATTTATTTATTTAAAAGATAGCAGCTCGCGATTTCGTCCACGCTCCTTTTTTGATTATTAAAATAAGTATATAGTCTATAAAACAGTATCTAAAAAAATAATGTATATTTAGGGATTTTAACTAGGTATCCCATCTATCCCATCAAGGCCAACTATCCCATCAAGAACTGAAAAATTTTGCGCGAAGCAAAAATTTATTTGAGTGGACACAGAAATACTATCAGCATACACATGCACTGATTTATACTGATTATTTAAGTGACAATGAAGCCCTGGAATTAAAGCCTGGATTCGGAGCTCATACTATGCTTAGTATTGTATAATTACTTTAAGTATTAAGTGTACCTTTGATTATAATTGTTGTAATTTTTACTTTGTAAAGATGACAAAAAGAATAGTATCCTGAGTTTCTTTCGGGGATTCTGCTCAGGATCGTCATCTTGGCTTTTTTCCGAAACCCTGGTAAATTTAAATTTAACTGAGTGCGTAGTGCAAGTTTGCCTCGATCAAACGCATCGAACGCGTAAACGTGAATTTGTATGGAATGAAGCAGTGCCATCTAGTGGCTAACGTCTTGTATAAAACAAAAAAAAAGGCAAAGTATTTTTTACAAAATGTTTTTTTAACTAACAGATTCACTAGGTTACTGCATGAAGAATTTTAACAAAAACAAACAAAATTTAGAATAGAATAGAATAAAATTTATTTGTGACAAAGGACAATATTATTGTGAATTTAGTTTGCAAATATTGTAATTCTGTAATGAAATTTTCCTAAAGATAATAAAATGGTAAATGTTTGAGTATACAGAAAGGGGCAATTTTAGTGAAATTGCTTACTTGTTGTGTGGAATTTCGTGCGTCCCTAGAGACGCGTCAAATTCCTCTTGAATCGACCTTTAGATAGGGTTTATTTTGTAGCTAATATATCTCTAACACGTACGCTTCATGTATCTACAAAATGCCGCCCCGGGAACTCCTATACTATTGACACATACCATATGCTGAAGGTATGAGAAACGTAAGAACACATTTGGGAATTTCCGTCGCCACTGCCCGTGATCGAAGAAATATCTAATCGGGATTCCAAACTACGTGCGCCATACGGTTTCTTCTGCATAAAATTTTGGAGTGCATATGGTTATCTAAACTTAATTTTATAAAGAGAAAAGATTTGTATGTGTGTATTTTTGTAATAATAATGTTTGTAATAAATAAACTCAAAAACTACTGGACCGATTTTAAAACTTATTTCACCTAAAAAAATCTACATTATCAGCGAGTAACATAGGCTACTCACCCTACCCCATCTCCTCTTTTACACCACCTCCATACAAAAGTATATTTGTAATGAATAAACTTAAAGACTACTGGACTGATTTATTCTTACACCTATAGAAAGCTTTTTTTTTTTTTTTTTTTTTTTTTTTTTTTTTTTTTTTTTTTTTTTACGTGAGGAGGGGAAAATCCATTATGGACGTATGCCCGACTCTCACGGACTAAAAACCCCTCCTCCACTTCCGCTCCTGGCGCGGCCGTCCGGGACTATATATTACTACTTCGGACAACAGCGGAGCATCCCTTTACATCATCGCTCGTTCTTCCGTTTCCATACGGCGCTTATATTTCTCTTTCACTTTCATTACCGAAGTGATGTACGCTGCAATGCGATTCCAGTATTCCTCGCTCTGTAGCATGACTTCGATCATTTCCGTTTGCTAATGCCTACTTTTAGGTCCCTCTCCATTTCGGCCCTCTCCGATGAGAATCTAGGGCAAACAAATAGCGTGTGCTCTGCGGTATCTATATCTGGGCAAAACCAACACGTATCCGTAAGTGATTTACCGATCCTTTTCCGGAAGGAATTAAAAACACCGTGGCCTGAGAGACATTGCGACAAGTAATAATTTAAAGATCCAAATTTTCTTTGGTGCCAGATCTTTACGTCGGGCAGAACTGTCCTGGTCCAGTTTCCCTTTGCAGGTTTGCTCCATTTGTCCTGCCATTCTGCAAGGGTTTGTTGCTTAGCCTTCGCTTTTATTTCGCCGGTGCGCCTCGTAGCACTAAATATGCGATCTAACTCTTTAATGACCATCTCTATAGGTATTATACCCGAGATGGCCATAGAGGCGTCATATGAGACCGTTTTGTATAGGCAAGCGACACGCACCGCAGCGAGCCTGTAGCAGCTTTCCAGCTGCGCTCTTGCTTTGGCAAACTTTAACCCCCGGCTCCATACTGGCGAAGCGTAGCACAAGGTGGATTTTACTACCCCTGCCAGCAACTTCCTTTTGACAGTTTTCGGTCCATCGATGCGTGGCATAAGTCGCCCTATCGCTTGGCATCGAGATGCTGCCTTGTTCGTTATTGCCCGGATATGAATATAGAAGCTACATTATCAGCGAGTAACATGGGCTACTCACCCTCCCCATCTCCTCTTTTACACCCCCTCCATTCAAATGTATATTTGTAATGAATAAACTCAAAGACCACTGGACCAATTTTAAAAATTCTTACACCTATAGAAAGCTACATTATCAGCGAGTAACATAGGCTACTCACCCTCCCCCATCTCCTCTTTTACACCCCCTCCATACAAATGTATATTTGTAATGAATAAACTCAAAGACTACTGGACCTATTTTAAAAATTCTTTCAGGGCTTCGCTCCCATAAAAACATAGTCTCACTTCCCATAGTATTTGATTGAATATTTTCATTGCCGACATGTATGTTATCTATACTTATAAAATCGTTTGTCTCAACTATCACAGTTATAACAGTAACTACCGAGTCTGGAAAACTGGGAACATACCTACGCTTATTTTATAACATAGGTAAGCATCCGCTAAGAAAGGATTTTTGAAAATTTCTACTACGAACGGGGGTGGGGGGGGGGGGGGGGGTCGTTCGCTACTTTTCCTATATAATTTGTAACTAAAATATTGTTCAACCGGGATAAAAACGAGGTTGTATTTATTTAACTTATCTAGTGTTGGTACGATACATCGCGAGATAGCGTGCACGGTAGGAAATCGAGTTTACACTGTCATTCAATTTTAATTGAACATTTGGTTTACGTTTTCCATTTCTGAAGTCAAGTATCTCATCGACGAATTAAAAACCGTTTAGTCGTCTAACAGCAATTTCATTGTGTCGTTGGTTCTGTAACCGAAACTCATGCATTCTCGTGACATCGTAAAAGCCTAATGGTATAGTAATGGCTACCTTCTCGATATCCTCTTCTCCATTCTGCACGAGGCAATAGGATGGTTTGAAAGATAGTTTATAAAAAATCCTCCCTGCATTACTGGCTGTAGGAAAGTAATGAAAACGTGATCATGAATATCTTTCTGTTTGAGAATTATTCGTAAAGGTCTAACCCGAAGTTGTCACAGCCCCATAACAGAGCATTTATAGTATATGCGGAATACTATATGTTTACGAAAGTAAAAAAATCATACATAATGTAAATTAAACCATTTCGATTGAATTATTTCAGAACCAAATTGGGCTGTTTTTCTCCATTGAATCGTCTTATGAGCGTTGCAAACTCCCTAAGTTACAATAGGGGATCGGACAAATTTTCAGAAAGTGTTTTAAATTAATCTTCATGGATATTTATTCCCATAAAAAATACTATTTTATTTATTTATAGTCTTTTAGGTACTCAAAATCATGTTTTAATATTGTTTGTTTGAAAATGCCGCCAAAACGCCATTTGTGGTCATATCATAACAAAACAGCTGCATTGGCATTTGTTCAATCTAATTAATAATAACTATTTTTTACTTTTATTCTTTTTTTATATTACTAGCGTTTCGCCCCCGGCTTCGCCCAGGATGCAATTTTTATATATATGAACATTCCCCGTTTATCCCTCTTTCCATTAGTGAAAACCGAATGAAAATCGGTCTACCCGTTCACGCGTGATGCCGTGACCAAGGGAAATGGGGATTCATTTTTATATATAGACTAGCGTTCCGCCCCCGGCTTCGCCCGGCGTGCAATTTTTATATATATGAACATTCCCCGTTTATCTCTCTTTCCATTAGTGAAAACCGATTTAAAATCGGTCTACATGTTCACGCGTGATGCCGTGACCAAGGGAAATGGGGATTTATTTTTATATATATAGACAAGAAGATTATTACGATGAAAGGTACTCCGTGTCCTTTCCTGCATCCCTGACAACGTGGATGGAAAATTTCATGATGATCGGTTGAGTTGTTCTTGTTAAGGCGTGTAAAGGTAACAGACAGACAGACAGAGTCACTTTCACATACCTATCATTGGTATAGATAGTAGGTACATATATTTAATTTTGAAAATACTCTCGCCACACGGGCGAATCAAACCGGCATTATCCGAAAAAAATAAACGTCCTATACTTTCACAACATCAAACCATATGGTCAAACATTAACATCAAATTCACTCCGACACGACCCTTCAAATCATTTTCTTAAATAAATTACGTCAAAGGTAATTGTTAATTATTACCGACATAAGTAATACAATTGACCATTTCAGTAAAAGTGATTTATTTTGTCCCTTTGAATTTATAAATTAAGATTTCACGGTTCTCCCTTAACTTGAATGTTTGTTATATTGTTACGTCGGGGTGATTTAAAATGTCGTGTAAGGGCGAAACGAACGATTTATTTTCACAAACCAAGATGACTTCCAAAATCACTAAACTTGTCCGATGAAACCGTTAAACTTGCCAAAAGTCGTCAATGATTCCTTTAATGTGTCGCCGGTTCACTGTCGCAGGTTGTTATCGCACAACTAATCCTCTTGACCGGCTGCACTCTTATTTATACTTGGTGCCAAACGCCTGGATGTATTTCGAATTTTACAGAAAATGTAAACAAGCTATTTTAAGTTCATGAATGCTATTTCTGTTGAAATGTATGTATGTATAATGTATTGTAGTAAACATAAGGACTAATTTCCTTTGACACTAATCGGAAAGGCGCCTGGCTACCATCGATAGAGTGGGATGTTCGAGACTTTCGGCCGGCGCGAACGCTTTTTCCAGAACGTTCCATAGTTAGTCGTAACATTACTTATGATTGATCCCATAAAAGAACATTTTTCGCATTTCTTAAAATTAGGATTTGTCTCAATCACAAGTTTGTCCCCGTCTCAATAGTGGATGCGGCAGGGTACTTGTGAATAATCTCCAGTCTTCACGAGTGTGCGAACCTGTAAAGATTTTTTAAAGTGGATATTACAGTGGTCTATGACTGCGTTTATCCTCCAACTACCCAGTACATATTTCATTGCTTAAGGCTCCGGTCTCGCTTTGCGACTCTACCTTAGCAAACAGAACTAAGCGCACTTTCACGCGTCTTTTTTGTTATGAATTGCAATTATTAAAAAGTACATTAAAAAAATATTTTTTGTATTTTTTTTTCATTAATTTATTAAAAAATAGGTCATTACTAAGTGGTTTTAAGAGAGACTGCATTAAAAAAAATTTTCAACAGAAAAATATATATATTTGCAGTGGTAAAATTCATGAAACTACAACTTTTTAAACCTCTTTAAATAAGAAAACTAAAGCGTTTATCAAAAAAGTAACCAGTTTAGATTATTGCTAACGATATGAGAATAAATGTAAACTGAATATATTTCGTATTTTTGTTATAATTTTTACGTAGCATGTGCTTGAATGAGACCTTCAACGCGTTCAACCTAAATAGAGGCATTTTTAACGCCCAATAGAGCTATTAAAATGTGCATCAAAATATTATTAAAAAAGTGTTTTTGAAATTTCAAATCCATCACTTTCAATAAATGTAAAATATATTTCATTTATTCTTTTGTTAGTAACTGTAAAAAAACATTTATTTTCTGTAAATTATGCAAGAACACTAATTTTTAGGAGACTCGAGCCTTAATATCATCGTTTTGTACAAAATGTTTTAGGTAATACAAACTTTGTCAACGCCGTGACAATTCATAAAATAAAACAAAAAAATTAAACACTTAAAATTTTATTTACACAATTTATCAGAAGACATTTTAACCATCAGATTTATTTATTTATTTATAATTTTATTAATAAAAAGAAACTAAATATACATTAACGTAATGACAGCACTAAAAACCACAAAATTTACAAATAATATATATATTGTTGGTAAATAATTAAACATTAAAACTAAATATAACAATATTTTAAAATGATTATACGATCCTGAGTTGAGTAACACGAATAGTTTAATAAAAACAATTAATTATAAAGTTTTAAATACTGTTAAAATCGCAGGAAGATAAAATATATAGGATAATAAGATTTCCAAACAGAATTGAGCCAAATATTTGTATACATGTCATGGCTTAAGGCGACTCCAGCCGCAAGTCGCTACTTGCAAATCTCGGAAATATCTATTTAAAAATTAAATAAAGTATAATTCAAATTTTTCTTTTGATAAGCCTCCAGATAATGGATCTTAAAATTTATCTTAAGAATTAGCTATTTCAAATATTGATTATTAAGCAAATCGCACTGTTACAACATCGATATTAGACCGCAAATTAGTAATTTTTTTATATATATATAATTATATATAATTTAAAAAATAATCATGATGATCCCCTTGCATATATCCTGCAGATGATTTGAGTATTTTTTAAATTATAATTATTATGATAATTTAAAAGGAAAATGTTTAAAAATAAGTGGATTTTTTTATCATTAGGGGCTGGCGTCGCCTTAAATAAAAAGAGTCATTGCCTCTAGTGTGTTATGAAATTATTATTTTTTATGTTATATGTTTTATATGTTGTGTTATGAATTTAAGTAAAACAGCAAAATACAGTAAAATTTATTGTGCTTTTTTTCAAGCGGCATCTACTAGTAACTATGTTTTACCGAAAACCAAATAGATTTACAATACATTAGCCTCAGACCAGTCTGAGGCTTAGGTCTGAGACATCAGCTTTAATTTACAGTAAATACCCGTCGGCGAAATATTAATCTTAACAACATTGATTAATTTACAACGAGCTGTTTTCACTTAGCTACAATACAGGGCTTCTTCAAGCGAGCAACAAACGAATTCTTGCAGTTCCTTCAGCACACCTGCTTATGTTACAATCAACCTTACCATCAAGTGGACAGTCACCCTGCCTGGCACTCATAAATATAAAAAAGGAATACTATTATTAATTTTAATATATAAGTACTCGCATTACAAACATTACAAATATGTACATTGTTTTTCTTAGTATACGATTTTTTATAAGTTTGTTTAACCCCCGACGCTCAACGCAAAAAAGGGGATTATCTTTTTGACTCGTGTATCTCTGTGTGTGTATCCATGTATCCATGACATCGCAGCTCCCGAACAGATAGATCGACTTTCATTCGATGGATCTGTTCAGGTGTTTGAAGATCATCAGCCCAATTCCTAGTTGACGTAGAGATTTCACAAACTTCTACAGGTTCGATTGATGTAAAATTTGGTATGCTGTTACGTCGGTGGGATTTCCATGACATGGTAAGTTTGATCTGATGCAAGTAGTCTGCGGAACAGCCAAGTCCTCAACAACTTACAGCAGAAATAGCGTGTGTGGGTTCAATAGAAAGTCAGGGGTTAATTTATAATTTTAATTATTTTTAGATGAAACACACACAGACACATGATTTACACAAATATCCTCTCCACCCTCTATCTAACATCTTGATGCATATAATTAACTATTTTTTTTATTTATACAAACACTTTAATTGGTAATATAATAAGACTCAATCGCATATTTATTCTTGTTGTATAGGTTTTTTAATAAACATCAAGCTTAACCACTTGTATGCCGAAAGCCGAATTACCCTTGTCTGCCAGTGCTTAAATTTATCATTTCAAGTGCCATTTACCATGATATATACAGGTTGTTCAAATTTCAACCGTTTTTACCGATTTAACTACTGACTCTGACTGACCTAATTGTTCTCCCAGAAAGAGTCATGGGGGTTCTACCATGATTTATTAATAACGTGGATCCACGTTCCGGCATACAAAGGGTTAGTGGACCATATAGCTGGGCTTGCCAGATGGAAAGACTGAATTATCTGGACAAAATTTCAAAAAGTCGAGATCATGGGATTATCGTCGGGACAAATAAATATTATATATCAAAATTATTAAATAATGACTTTTTATTAAATAATGACAAAAAAACTCAAATTTTTTGCCACATTAAGAGTTCATACATGATACACTTATTTTTAAGTGGTCACATGTACCTACTTGATATTAGACTTTACCAATTTTGACCCTTGAATAATAACAGTTTACATCAAAATTCAGTCGTATTATTAACTCTGCTTTTATTTAATTAATGACAATGCGATTTCTCTCTTTGGTGTACAAGTTATTTAAGGGATTCGCTGAGGCAAATGACATTTACTATAGAACTCGCTGGCGGCGGAGACAATTCAACAGGCCTAGAAATTGTGTTTTTTTGTTTTTACCATTAGAACATTACACATTTTTTTTTTATTAATACAATTTTTTAATCTGATATTAACTTATTAATAGGTACACGATTCATATGCGTGCAATAAGCCGTTTTCGAGAGAATTTTCAATAAAGGTCAAATTCTTCTTGTGTTCTAACTTTTTTTGTGGAGTTTCTATTACTTTAACGAAAATTCTAATTAATACAATTGGTTCTTCACATGTTTAAGTATAATATACATTTTTTTCAAAGCAATTGTCTTGTCTATTTCTTGTAACATCTTCATTAAACAATGGATATTTTTAGTATTTAGCGTTTGTCTCCCCTTTAACAGACACTAACACTTTATAGGAAGTGATTTAGAAACCGCGCGGTCATTTTTAATTAATGTTTTGTTAAAAAAATTACTAGAAGCTGTTTGTCGGGATATTTTGTATTTTGTCGGGAGTCTGGACATCAAATAAAATGTCGGGACAATCCAGACGAATCCCGACCATCTGGCAACCCTATAGCCCAAACGCCCTTGTTGAGAGGGTAGGCTTGTGCCCCTGCAGTGGGAACATATAATAGGCTGTTGATGATGAAACATCAAATAAATGGAAGCTAAAACTAACTTAGAGTTTATATTTTAGCCAATTTACACAAAATGGATCGTGATCCTGCTTGTCTAAAAATACATAATTGTCTTTTAAATATGAAAGCCTGCTATAATATAATTCGCCGCGTATTAATCTTCACTAAGACCTCATTAGTCAGACTGAGCGGAAGAGAAAATAGCTGATTTTATTTCAAGTTTTCCCAGAAAATGGGAATTTGGATTCATTTTCTAACATGTATGGATATATTAATATTTAAATCTTTATCATTCGCCATCTCAGTGTCTAATTTATAATCCTCGTTGCATTCCTTATCGCATACGATAACGTGTTTCTCATTATTATTGTACGGGGACGAAAGAGAGTCGGTATTCTCCATTAAAAGACCGGACTTCTTCTTCCATCTGTCATTAAATGTGGTTTCCGTGTCGTAGTACGATCTCCTGAAGATGTTCCTCTCTATTCTGCTGCGTCGGTCGTTTTGGTTGCGTACCTTCAAAGTTAATGATTTTTTTATTTAAGAATTAAATTTTTTCTACAAATTAAATACAAAAACCTTTCCCATTTTTCGCTCTTTGCATTACTGACAGCCGATCATTTTGGCTGTTACGCGTGATTTAAAAGTTAGCGGAGAAACAGACAGAAACGGAGAGCAATTTATATATATATATATATATATATATATATATATATATATATATATATATATATATATATATATATATATATATATATATATATATATATATATATATATATATATATATATATATATATATATATATATATATAGAGAGAGAGAGAGAGAGAGAGAGAGACTAGCTGTCTAGCTGTGAGCCCGCAACTTCGTACGCATGGTATTCGGTATAGCGCGTAACTTTTTTGTTTCTAAACCGATTGGAATGAAACAAACACTATGTTACGGGAAGCTTGCTACCATAAATCAGTGAAAACCGCATTCAAATCGGTTAAGTCGCATTTCTGAGATTAACAACGTGTTTTTTAACAAACACACAGACAACAATTCTAAAAACTATTTTTTTGACCTCGGTAACATAAGTACAACATGTACGATTTGATTTTTTTTTAATTTTTTTTTAATTTTTTTTTTAAAAATCTTCAATTTACAGGCACGGCTCGTTTACGATTTTTTTTATTATATGTATAGAATAGATATGGTATTATTACATTTTTATTTTATCTAAATACAACTGGCATATCGTATTATATTATCCGAATGCTGATCATTTTCATGGTATCATCTTTCATTTGTCAGACCACAGAACAAATAAACAGTTCCGTGGGCCCAAAAAGATTTAAATGTATAGAATATATAAAGAGGGCATTGGAAAATTTTTCCTACAAAAATATTGATCCTGATCGCCGTAATCAGGATGGCCATGGCCTTGTAAATTCAATGATGGGCTGAGTGATTTTGTACCACGTGGTTTTAAATGTGTGACATTTAGAACCATTGTCTTGTCCGATCTATACAGTTAAAAATCTTTGCGTGGGCCAGACTATAACATATAGACGTCATTTTATAGTTTGTATTTTGACGTACTTTTAATTATAAATTTTATGGGTAACGGTACCTACTATCATAGTCTTACGATTTGGAATTGTGTAATTAGCTGTTGTCACAAATCCGGTATCATTTAGGTACCTTTACTAGGTGTGCTCCGTCCGAAGTGTGATTCACGACTGTTTCCCGAACGCTAGAGTCCCTGTAGTATTTGCTCTTCTTTCTTCTGATAGTGCCGCAACAAAGAGTTTCTTTGAACGCTATTCGATACCTGCAGCAAAATAAAAATCTATATGAAAAGTTCTAAATTTCGAAACAGAGTATACGTGATGGATAGGATCTGATTCCAGATATTAGAACGTGTTTAGCTGACACCATAAGCGATCCTTGACTTGAGCACTTATGCTTAACCCCTTGTATGCCGTAACGTGGATCGACTTATTAATAATCGAAAAGTAGCGTGCTTATCGATTTTCTACCGTCTACACTATGGAGAGTGTGCATCTATACTGTACGATTTAATCCAACCGGAACCGTTCCACTTGCGGACCACTAGACGTGGGCAGGGGTTTCATCCCTTCGTGGTCGATGTACCTCGATCACGAACAAAGCGTTTCAGTTCCTCCTTCCTTGTTCGAACTGCTAAGGAGTGGAACTCATTGCCTGCGTCTGTGTTCCCACAGAACTACAACCTCGGGGTCTTCAAAACTAGGGTAAATGGGCATTTACTAGGTAAGCGTGGTCCACCTTCGGCCACATCTGCACCTCACATCAGGTGAGATAGTGGTCAAGCGCTACCTCGATTTCATAAAAAAAAAACATGATAGAACCCCCATGACTCCTTCTGGGAGAACAATTAGGTCAGTCAGAGTCAGTAGTTAAATCGGTAAAAACGGTTGAAATTTGAACAACCTGTATATATCATGGCAAATGGCACTTGAATTGATCTTAAGCGCTGGCAGACAAGGTAATTCGGCTTCCGGCATACAAGTGGTTAAAGGTTAGCTCCATTATTTATTTATTTGTTTATTTGACAAGGCTTACCAACTAAATACATACTTAGACATAACATACAACAACACAGAAAGAAACATTACAAGTATTGATTTAAATATAGGAAAGCACAGCGTCATTATAGCAAAATTATAGGAAACACAGCACAGACTAAAAAAAATAATAACAAAAAGAAAGTTATGATAATTATTACAATACACTGTATTGTCCAATTTTATAAGAAAAAATGTTTATGTCACACTTGTGAAATATTTCATTAGAAAAACCGCAAGGCACAAGAAACGTATATTTACTCTTACTAAATGTTATATAAAATAGCTTAAATATTATATATAGCGAAGACTTTTTTTTATGTTAAGGTCGACAGACAGGCTGACGGTCCACTTGATGGTAGGTGGCTACCGTCGCCTATAACACAAACAACGCCTAAAGCTGCTGCAAGTGCGCTGCCGACTACAGTAGGATTGGATAAGGGATTAGAAGGGGGGATAAGGAAATGGGCTCTGGCATCCCTTACTCACTCACCGAAACACAACAGCACGTATATGCTGTTATTTCACGGTGGTATTCTGTAAGGTGGTGGTTACTGCCGCCAGGCGGGCTGCCCAAATGACTGCGAAACGCAGTGTGCCCTGCCACTACTTTTCAAATCCAGACCAGAGTCAATTTTGAAAATTACATTAAAATTTCCAAAGTTGACCCCGCCAGGAATCGAACCCGGAGCCCCTGAGACGTTTGGCAAGCACTCTTGCCACTCATCCAACGGGCCGTCAAAATACTGTACTGTTCTTTCAATACTGTACGTATAATGTATATACTGGTAGAAATAAAAACATACTTATACCAAACAAAAACCAGGATAATTTGTCTCAAGATAAAGAGATCCTAATTTCTTAAATAACAATATAGACCAATTTAAAAAGGAGGTTAATCGGTTGGTTAATCAATCTCAAATTAGTTCGGGAAGCACCAAGACATCTTTTCATCTGAAATCTTAGTGATTTAAAACAAACGTTTTTGATCTCTCTCTGTGTAGCCAATGATTATATTGTTACACGCGATAACATTTTTTTTTATGTTAAAGTCGGCAGACAGGCTGACGGTCTACTTGATGGTGGGTGGCTATAACGTGAAGTGACGCGTCACTTTAACATATGGTTTGGAAATAAAATTTGACCCTATAGGTGGCGCCACAATCGGGTTACGGAATTTGTTTCGGGTTCTGGCAGGACAACGTCTGCTGGGTCAGCTAGTAGAGCTATATAATAAGAGACTAGTTTCTGCCCGAGACTTCGTCCGGGTCCCTTTTTTTGGTCACGGTGTGGTAACCCTCGATGACCCTCATAGCAATGTCTTCGGGAAAATTTGTAGTTCCTAGGGTTAATAATTATTATGGTGACAGAACTATAAAGAAGCGGTTGCCCTACATTCTAAATAGTTCGCCTGAAGACATCGTCCACGAGAAAAATAAAACTTTATTTAAAAATAAATTATTGAAATATTCTCTGCTTTCTTTAAATTAATTTATGAAATTTAGGTTTAGGTTTAGGTTTTGAATCTAGGTCACATTTATTTTTAAATTCAGTTTTATTTTATATTTGATAACATTAGTTTGACATCATAGACAAACTGCTTTCCAGTTTTATGGGACATTGTAAATATTTTTCTAATTATGTCACGTGTAATAAATAAATAAATAAATACAATGAAATCATGATGGTCCTCTTTGTTCCGCTGAATTTCAATCAGAAACACTTATAAAGCTCTCATCAAATTTGGAAACCAATTAGTTTTAGATTACCATTGAAATACTTTGTAGGTAGAGTACGCAAATAAACAACTTCACGGAGGTTTCGATTCGATGCGATTGAGGAATTTCCAAATTAAATTTAATCAAACCGATTTACCATTACCAAATGTAAATCAAATCAAATCTTTTATTTATCAAATACTCGTATAGGAAAACAAGATCACTTTTTTGAAATCTAAATCTAATACAGTTTTGGAAGAGAAAATACGTCGTAAAACAATCTCCAGCAATTGCTATTGTTATGACTCACCAGGGAAGGTTCTAGTTATGACTCATCATGGAACGTTCGAGAAAAGCGTCTTTTCCTGTTAACAAAACTGGAAAGTTCCATAGTAGAATAGAAGTCATGCCACTCCCCGGTTATTGTCAAGGGAAATTAGTCCTTATGCACACAACATAGAGTTCACATTCAACAGAAATAGTGTTCCCGAACCTTCAATGACCTTGTTTACAATACGTGTGAATTGTTTACTTACTTGTTTACCTACTCGTATTTGTTTGTTGTTTGTTTGTACTAAATTCGAGAAAGATCTAGACGACTGGCAGCGGGTATAAATAGGTGAAGTGGCGAGCTAGCGGGACAGTTCGATTCTGCGATTCGAAAGCGAAACTTCGGAACAGTAAACCAGCGACTCATAAGGGAATCATTGACGACTCTTGGCAAGTTTAATGGTTGTATCGCACCTTTCGTTTAACACTTTTGGAAATCATCTTGGTTTGTGGAAATAAATAGTTGATTTTCGCCCTTACACGGCAGATTGACTCACCCCACACGTAACACTATTTTTAATACCATGCATTTTTATCTGCTAAGTACCATGTATTGACATGGTACTTGTGTTGGTCTCCTTAAATTTAATTGTTAATGATTGTGTTGGATAAATGATAAATTGCTCGAACAGCCCTTTTCTGTTGAAAACTGTTTGCATCAGCGGCGTGTCCCCACAGTAAAATACCGTAAAACATTACTGAAATACTTTCTTTTGTTATATTTGTTTGAGCTTTGTGTATTTTTTTTTTGTGTGTAATGACAAGTGCGTGACCTCACTATCGGCTCTAACGGAAGACCAGCGCAGGTTTTTACGACCTGCATTATACTGAGTTGGAACCGGTTTTTGGGAGAGGACGTTGGTGTGTGTGTGTGTTTTTATATAATATCCTTATCCTTTGTCATCAATAAAATTCCTTTGTCACAAATAAAAATTATTCTTATTCATTCTTATTGACGAAGATACATGTACTGTATCTTCGTCATTGATTTGACGAATTTTTTCACCGCGAATGCTGCAGTAAGAAGTACATTCGCCACTCCAGCTATATGTGGGCTCCATTGAAGTTTTGTATCTAGAGTAATACCACAGTCTAACCATACTTACGTCATACAGTCGGGCCACGCTCAATGTTTGAGCCTGCAAACTGAAGCGAGTTCGCCGAACGTTGTTCTACGCAAGTACTTTCGTTGCCCGACTGTAAGTATGGTTAGACTGTGGTTATACCCAGGAAATGTCTTGGTGTCCACAATATCCAAGTGCTCCCCATTTACAAGTACAGAGGATTTCATAATATTGACATTTGGTGTTAAAAATTTAATACATTTCGTTTTCTTACTGTTTAAAAGAAAATTAATTACTTTTTATTACTAGATAACTATTCTATTAATAATACTATCTGAAGCTGAAGAATTTGTTTGTTCGTTTGCTTTATTTGCTTAATTTGCTTAATTTGATGATTTAGGGTACCTTTCATCCAGAAAAAAAGTGCTGTACCCGTGGGAGCATATAAAAATAAATTAGGAAAAGGAGTACATAAATGATTTGAATATAGTTATTTATAGTTTCTGTACACCATTAAGAAACTTATTGTAGCACCTAATAATGTATTGTGTATTAGGAAAATGAAATAGTCGTACTATTACGGCATCCGCGCAAGATAGACGTCGTCGTGGCTCAAGATACGGCAAATACTGACGGAGGTGATTTCGTACAATTACATTCTTAGCTATTTTTGTAAAATTTTCCAGTTATGATTCTTTCTTTACCGTACACATTAACCTTAAATGTATTTAATTATTTTGTGGAGAAAAAAACTAGGAACGACGAGTTTATCTTCATTTCTTAAATTTAAATTGTGGAAGACACCATTTTTTTTTTAAATTTTTAAATTTTTTTTGTAATAACTGTTACGTACGGGGTGAGTTAAAATCCCGTGTAAGGGTGAAAGGAGCTGATTTATTCCTATTTATTTCAAATATCACAAGGCTTCTCAATTAAACCGTTAAACTCGCCAACGTCTTCGCTAATTTGTTAATTTATCGCTAAATAACTGTCGCAGATGTCTTCGCAAAAACTCTCAACTGTCGCTTCCGTATCGCGGACCGTAGCACACTGCCCCCTCGAGCGAACATGCCGGTTTTTATATTCGCGCAAAGACAGTCTGGAGTGTTTTAGAAAGTACTCGAAGTTTCGAACTAGTAAATCGCTTCTAGAATGGTGCTTCGGTTCCTGAAATATGAACCCTATGTCGTAACCGCAAATACCAATTTCCTTTTGCACTTGTTTGACCGGGCGTGGTATACAACAACTAACTATACAACAAACAATAACTATACAACGTGGTAAATATTATATCTAACTCCCGGAATGTTCCACGTCCCTAAAGCCAACCCGCCTTCCCTCGAGAAGGCTCTATGGCCAACCGTAACATAACTATATATTTTGCACTCAGAAGACATAATTAGTATGGTTTATTTAAGGTTATTCCTGAGGGAATCCCTGGGATTACAATACTGAACATTCAAAAATGAAATTGAAATTTTTAAAATAATAAGTAGGTTTCATTTTGAACACGTATACAGGGTGGTAATTTGAGATGGGTTAGTAAGGGTAGCTACCCAAACCATTGTAGCTAGAACAAAACACTCTTAGGAGAGTATCCATTATTTTAATAGTTATTCCCATCGGCATTCAAAGATTTTGAAAAAATGGTACAGTCTTATGTAGACATATACTCGTATGTATTAAAATTTACAACGACAATTGTGTAGGTCACAGAGCAACGAATCGCCGCGCGGGCCGTTACTAGAGACGAATTGGTCAGCACTTTCCATACAAGTCCAGCGTGCGGTGCATTACCGTTTATTCACGGTATCACGCACCAGCTCGCGTATTGTTTTGTGTTCCAAGACAATCTCGACTGGCATTATTTAAAAGCTAAAAATGGCATTAAATTATTTACTTATGATATGATACACCAGAATTTTGTTTTGAATATTACAATAAATTTATATGCCTTTTTGGGAAGATGTTTACTCCATAACCTACAAATGGAAACTGGCGGCCAAATGCGCTCTGATGTGCGCTCAGCGCAATTGCGCGACACGACTATTATTATTACTACCATCTCTAGTAGCGAGCCGCGGGGAGACTCCTTGCTCTGTGGTGTAGGTTTAACATATTCAGCAAATAAATGGATTGGAATTTTGTTCCCTTGTATTCTTCTCTAAGGGGTAGGTAGAATGAGGTAGTATTGAATTTAACTACATAATTTATGTGCATGTTTGTATGTACATTATTGTATATCTTACCTATGACTCATAACATTGTACAGGATCGGGTTGACAGTGGCTGACACATAGTAAAGAAGTCCGGCGACGAAGAACAAGTACTGGTTGATGGTGTGGTAGTGGGAGCTGTTCGCCCCGTAAATGAAGAAGAGCCTCTGGAAGTGGAACGGTGCCCAGCACACGAAGAAAGCCACCACCACTGCGGCTGCACAAATAAATTGGGTATATTAATTAATCATAATAACTATAAGTAATATTAAAAAGAGAAAAGATTTCATTTTTTGCATTTTTGAAAATTTTTTTTTAATGTTATATCGACAGACAGGCTGACGGTCCACTTGATGGTAGGTGGCTACCGTCGCCTATAACACAAGCAACGCTACAGGTGCTGCAAGTGCGCTGCCGACTACAGTAGGATTAAGGATAAGGGATTAGGAGGGGATAAGGAAATGGGCTCTGGCATCCCTTACTCACTCACCGAAACACAACAGCACGTATATGCTGTTATTTCACGGTGGTCTTCTGTAATTTTTAACTGGTTTAAAAATTCTCTCATCAATAGAAAGCTACATTAACAGCGAGCAACATAGGCTGCATTTAATTTTCAAAAATAAATATAGATCACTACGAAAAATCATCATTTCATTTCATTTCAGCCGTAGAACGTCCACTGCCCACCGGTCCTTCTGGAAGAGGCTCTGGACTCATAATTTTCCACCGGTCAGAAGCAGACTTGATCCACCGTCAAAATTACAATATGTAATCCAAAATCAAGTCAAAACAATCACCTAGATATATTTTAACTGCTAAGCAGCTTGTAGCACGTAGAGCCCTCATTGTATGTAATTAACCGAGTCAACTAACCGGAACAACTAAGATTGTATTATCGAAACACATGTGCAAATAAATCAGTGTTCATTTGACAGTCAAGTAGATTAGATCCAACAACAGTTGGTACTCTTCTTGGACTAGTAGTTGTAAGCGATTCCTTTCTACTAAGTGACACTTATAAGTCAGGTTAACTATAAGTGTGATCAGTAGGTGGTTTAATTTGCATCCCTCAAGCGCACTTTCCTTAACAGACGAGTTAACAACTGACACTGACATTTGACAATACAATTCTTATGTAAGAATTTACGACCCTTACATGGGCCTTAGAATTTCTTCTTTGGCGTAAGCAGGTTTCCTTTACCGATTGAGAGCAGTCAATAAATGCACTTAAATTTTTAGAAAAGAACCCATTGGTACATAGCATGATCGGGGATCGAACTCAAACCTCTCGACATGATAGGCCGTGTCTTTTCTACTAGCCACCGACGCTCGGCTAGTTATAAAAGAATACGTGTTTTGTTTTTGCTTTTTATGCGAATTATCGACAGGGCGTTGGATGAGTGGTTAGGGTGCTTGCCTTAACGCTCTGTTCTAGGGTTCCCGGGTTCGATTCCCGGCAGGATCAACTTTGAAAAATGAACTTTTCAAATTTGGCTCTGGTCTGGATCTTGAAAGTAGTGGCAGGGCACACTGCGTTTCGCAGTTATTTGGGCAGCCCGTCTGGCGGCAGTAACCACCCCCTTACAGAAGACCACAGTGAAATAACAGCACGTGTGCTGTTGTGTTTCGGTGAGTGAGTAAGGGATGCCAGAGCCCATTTCCCTATCCCCTCCTAATCCCTTATCCCTAATCCTACTGTAGTCGGCAGCGCACTTGCAGCAGCTTTGGCGCTGCTTGTGTCATAGGCGACGGTAGCCACCTACCATCAAGTGGGCCGTCAGCCTGTCTGCCGATCTTAATATAAAAAAAAAACAGGAGGGAAGACGGTCCACTCGTTGGTAGAGGTTGCAAATGCGCTGCTAAACTTAATAGGATATAGGATAAAGGATAAATTGAGGAGTTTTATAAAGCTTTTACATCCCTTACTCAACTCTCCGACTGATACTCAAAAGTACACGCGGTCTTTCGCTGCTCTTGTTAAACACAAAATACTTAATAATAACTTTTTGTTTAAATTAAAAACATTGATTAAGGAAATTGTTCTTTTTTTAAAATATATATTAAGGGCTTCATCCCTTATCCAAATGCAGCAACATGTTATAATAAAATATTTAAGAATTTGTACATAATAGTGGAGAACTTTAGGAATTTTGGGATTCAGTAATTTTTTAGACTGAGATATTTTAAGGAGATTTAAAAAAAAAGACAAAATGGTTAGACATTACTTGCAAATAATAGTCGCCATGTTTTGTTCCTTAACCATTATTTTCGCTTACCCCATTGAATTTCATGGATCATCTATTAATATCCCCAAATGGATCTTTTGACACTCGCTTGTCCTAAAAAAATCAATTTTGTAAACATTCTCAAATAATGATCAAACATCCATCATAAGATCTTTGAAATGGATTAAAGTAGATATAGGAAATAAGTTAAGTAAATAAGTAATGCCTTAATTAGTCATTAACATTACCTTAAGTGAAGTAAGTAATCCCTTAGTAAAAATTTCTAATTTTATTGTACTACGTACGCTTCGACTATTTTTCGATATGCAATTTCGTAGCACGTAGCTGCTCTACGGCGTAGCAGGAGCTAAGTAAGAGCAAAATGTCACCACTTTATCATCTCATTAGATTTACATTTTTTAAATAAGCTATTTATTCCTCATCAAAGAATTCAATTGACTTTTTAAAGCAACAGTTTCCAGTTGGTTCCATTTGCAGGTTTGAAATTGAAGTAGACAGGAACGAATTTAAATAATATTTACTTTGTACCGTATCCCCTTTGCGTAAGGCTCAGAATGGAACCTTCAATTTTTAGATGTCCGTAAATATTTGCTTGTTTGAGAAGTCATAAAGTTTTGCATTAGCATTTTAATAAGTTTCTTTTTAAGATAAGAAAATGTCCGTCTTGTGTTTCGCAACCGGAATTATGTTTCGGAAAGAAATAAACAAAGTTAACGAAGGTGAAATGTCAGTTCAGGCATTACTGCTTTGTAATAGAAGCGTCATAGAATAGGGAAGGAAAGCTGTCTTTTTGAAATAAAATAAAATAAATCTTTATTTGCGCGAACACATGTTTACAGGATTTTAATTTGTATACAGCAGTTACAGTACAAAGTGTGTTCTACCCGCCAAGGGCATGCAAATATTTGTGTTCAACTGTTTGTAAACTAATATATTAATAAAGGAATTAATGTTTCTTATTATAAAATTCTTTAACATCATAATAACAACAATCTAATAACCATCTTGTTAATGGTCTTGTAAATTTAGGACCCGGCAATTCTTTTATATTATTAGGTAGTTTATTGTATGTTTTAATTGCCATAACATAAACATTTCTATTAAATAGTTCTAATCTACATTTGAAATTCGTATGCGTTTACAAATATTTCCTTGAGACTTAAGGATGACCTAACAGCATTACATATTTTACAAGCACATTAAAATTTATATTTAAATTTTTAGATTGCCTGTTACTAGGTTTGACACAATTTAAAGTTTATAAAAATGAGCGTACAAAAAAAAAGGAAATTACAATAACATCATACACTTGTACAGGATGATCCCCTTTATAATATAATATAATATAATATAATATAATATAATATAATATAATATAATATAATATAATATAATATAATATAATATAATATAATATAATATAATATAATATAATATAATATAATATAATATAATATAATATAATATAATATAATATAATATAATATAATATAATATAATATAATATAATATAATATAATATAATATAATATAATATAATATAATAATTTATTTGTGAAGATTATGGGTAACTAATTACCAGAGATGACATTTAGTTTTCATGTTTCTTCAAGACCAACCGGTATTCGGTGTGCAAATCTTGACATCTTGAAATTCTAAATCTCCATTATTGAATTTTTGACTGATTAGTGATCTCATAATACAATTTGTTAATTGACATATCGAATTTACATTATTGTTATTATTATTGTGACTTTCGTAATTTTTTAAATTTTAAGTCAAGCTTTGCTTCTCGCCCTTATCTGTAAAATTACTAAACTTAAATTAATTAAAATTACTCTGTAGGAAAACAACTTTAAATCCTTAAGATCAATTATTTCACTTAAAGGAAACATTCTTTTATTTTTAAAAAGAAATAAAACCGCATCACAGTCTCGAAAAGCTTACCTGAACCGGGAATCGAACCAGCTAAAAATTAAAAACATAAACACACGCTACTTTATTCTAATAATCGATAGGATCAATGTTCAGGATAAAATCTCTCTAATAAAAATTTGGTCTTACAAAAAAAAAATATCAGGAAATATAAAATTTATTTTATTTACACCGCTTCTAATACGAAGGACACGTAAATATGTAGAGAAAATTATTACCTAGCAGGACATTAATACTTGAACATGGTCCCTTAAGAATAGTCCACAGGCGTCAGGTAGACTTTTTGCAGGCCATCTAATCCTCCCGTTTGTACTTATCCAGACATACTTCGAAACCACGTCATATCCTCAAATTGTTACGATATCTGCTAAAAAGTCATTCTCTTACATATATATAAATGCCATGACAAGACATTACGTGTTTTGATAAGGTAAGACAAAAGCGTGAAATCATAATTGCCATACAGAATCCCCGCACTGATTATTTTGCGAACACGGCATGGATTTAGACAGGACCAGTAATGATTGTTACGCCTGTTATGAATCCAGTATTGCTGAAATTTGTCAGACCATACAATGTAGTCTAAGAGAGATGGTATTTCTGTTAGAATATTGTGACAGAACACTAATCTTCTTTGACGATCTCCGGGATGTAGTTTCTGCACCAATCGTCCATCACGAAAACATTTGTACACTAAGTATAAGAGTATGGCTGGTGCCTATCTCTTGAGTTTCCCATACTAGAAGCTTTCAGGTGAAATTCAAAGTATGTCAAAATTTTTAGATCAAAATCGGAAAAGTTTAGATTTTTTTCGCTGTGTGCGTTCTAAACGTTTTAGAAACTTCCAATATTCACTAAATTTTTCACTATTCGCGACAAAACTTTTCAAGCCAGTATTTAATTTGTTTGTCTGGCATTCTGGATACAACTGCGGACAAAAAACACTACAGAAACACGACAAAAAATACTAACGTGGAAATTAGCTGCAGGTTAAAATTGAAACGGAATAAAATAAGATAAGGGAGCAACACGACTGCGAAAATAAGCTATAGTGGAAAAAAGCGATTAAAATTAGCTTCAAAGAAAAAATGGGTTTGGAAAAGTCACCTTTTTTATGTTAAGGTCGGCAGACAGGCAGACGGTCCACTTGATGGTAGGTGGCTACCGTCGCCTATGACAGAAGCAACGCCAAAGCTGCTGCAAGTGCGCTGCCGACTGCAGTAGGATTAAGGATGAGGGATTAGTAGTGGATAGGGAAATGGGCTCTGGCATCCCTTACTCACTCACCGAAACACAACAGCACACGTGTAAGGGGGTGGTTACAATTTGTATTTTTTTAAATGTTAATGTCGGCAGCCAGGCTGAGGCTGACGGTCCACTTGATGGTAGGTGGCTAATGTCGCCTATAACACAAGCAACGCCAAAACTGCTGCAAGTGTGCTGCTGACTGCAGTAGGATTAAGGATAAGGGATTAGGAATGGATAGGGAAATGGGTTCTGGCATCCCTTACTCACTCACCGAAACACAACAGCACACGTGCTGTTATTTCACGGTGGTCTTCTGTAAGGGGGTGGTTACTGCCGCCAGACGGGCTACCCAAATGACAGCGAAAACGCTGTGTGCCCTGCCACTACTTTCCAAATCCAGACCAGAGCCAAATTTGAAAAGTTGATTTTTCAAAGTTGATTTCAAAGTTGACCCTGCCGGGAATCGAACCCGGGAACCCTAGAACAGAGTATTAAGGCAAGAACCCTAACCACTCATTTAACGGGCTCGTCAGTTCAGCACTAAGTTGTTGCTTGTATTACTAAAAGACGGTAACCACCTACCATCCAGTGGACTAGCTGTCAATCTGTATTTTATGCTGTCAATCCAACGATATTTTATGCTTTTTTGCTTTTTCAGTATTCAATATTTTAAAGCTTCTAAAATGAATTTAAATTGTCTTAAATACATATAAATTGAGTAAATTTTTCTGTCGCAAGTACAAAATGGTCTTTAAAAAACACATTTTTCCAAAACCCTAGCTTAATACACAGCTTAATACACATTATTCCACGTGCCTCTTAGCATTTACGCTGCCAATTTTAAACAAAACCAACTCTGTACGAGCCTCATAAAAAATGTCACCCCATACCATTACTGAGCCACCTTGATAGCCCACTGTTTCGACAACAGTACACTGTGCAAACCACTCACCGGGGCGTCAGTACACGCGCTGGTGTCCATCGGGACCTCTTAAAGCTACTGTCGACTCATCCGAGAAGAGAACGTTCCTCTATTGTCCAGTTTCGATATTGTTGAATAAATCGAAGTCTTGCAGCAACACAATGTCATCCACGTAACTAATATTAACTAAAATCAATATGACAGCCCGCATGAGTGCATATGAGCCGCTCAATAAGCTGATTTATATGTAAATTATACGTAACCCTCCTTGGCGCACTCCACACTGAAGCTATACTCATCTGATAGGCTGCCGGATCACCTCACTTTATTTTTTTGGTTGGAGTACCAGAATCGAAGGAGAGAGACACATTCTACCGGTACACCTGCACAGCCTAGCTTATCCCACCGGCGGCGGCGTTCATAATTGACAAAATCAAAAGATTTTGATAAGTCTAGGAAACACGCATATACCGGCGTTCTCCTACTTCTGTAGGTGGGAGCTGTAGGTGTAGGTTGCTCCAGGGCGCCGGGGCATGGGGGGCGCAAAATTTTTTTTTTCTTAAATTTTTGTCAATAGCCAATCGAAAATGCCCACCTAATTATAAATATTCATAATTCACTTTTTCGGAACAATTTAGTTTCGAACATAAATGAAACAAATATCCGGTAATTAATGTAATTAAATATACTCGGTAATTAAATGCGGAAAACGGAACTGAAATCAATTTCAAAGCAAAGAAGCTTATTATTTGCTTTACTTTTAGCGCCCCAGGAGCAAAATTTTCAAAGCCCCATTTTCATATGGGCACGTGAGGAACTATACACAAACCTCGAAATGAATCATCTGGAGGTTTGTGTATGATTTTTTTTTTCAGTTTTAATAAATAATGATAGTGAATCTGTAATCCAAATCTTTCAGCATATTTTCTTGATAATAATAATACTTTTATTAACTATATGCATGCAATGTTTAGTTACAAATTCGCAAAGTTACAATGTTACAATCGATCGTTCAAAAAATGAGAGAGGGCGCTTGAAAAATTTTGCTCCAGGGCGCTGAAAGTGTAGCCACCTAATTATAAATTAGCTTTATTATGATATATTAAAAAAATATTATTTGTTTGTTAAATAAATAAATAAGAATAAAAAAGTGTGTTCACATGTTAATTTTGAACTGGCACAAGATACGAGGTTACGCAACATAAACAAAGTTCTGTAGGTGCTGACATATAAAGCCTTGTCAGTGCTGAAGTAGGGCGTGAAGAAGATTGTGATTCGGGAGCCTGTGAAATTCGGCTAACTTCGGGAGTTTAAGCTTATTTAATTCTATTTGTTTACATACTAAATTATAGAAACTAAGTTACTACACTAAGTATTTATTATACTAGTAGTATAGTAAATAGTAATGGTAAAGCGAATACGATAATATTTAGACAAACAAAACTCACATCGATTTGGATCTCACGACGTTATACATATTCTTATTTCGACAAATCCGTTTTTGTTTTACAATCAGTGTACAATAAATTTCCAGACATAATTCATAAATTTATTGAATATTTCAATGACAAATCTAAATAACTGACACATTCATATGACACACATTATATATTTTGTTCACAATTTCTTTAATATCTCTGTATTTAATTTCATGATTCATCTACCTCATAAATGTCCCTGTGGCAGTGATGTCGACAAGCTAGGACATCACGGACTGTCATGCCAAAAAAGTGCAGGCCGCTTCTCAAGACATGCCGCACTTAACGATATCATACGTCGGTCCCTTGCCAGTGTCAAAGTGCCAAGTCTACTAGAACCGACTGGTATTGCAAGAGACGATGGCAAGAGACCGGACGGTATGAGTTTGATTCCATGGAAGATGGGCCGGGTGCTGGTATGGGATGCAACCTGTTCAGACACGCTGGCCCCTTCCCATCTACATGGAACCAACAACAGAGCTGGTGCGGCTTGTGAAGCGGCTGAAAAAGCCAAAGCATGCAAATACAGGGGTCTAGGCTCGGAATATGATTTTGTCCCATTCGGTGTCGAGACCCTTGGTCCGTGGGGTCCTAGCGCTATAAGGCTTTTTAAGGATATAGCAAAAAGTTTAGTCGAGATCACAGGAGACCGAAGAGCTGGCAGCTACCTCGGACAAAGAATTAGTCTAGCTAGCTATTCATCATATTTTTGTTATTATATTGAAATTAGGACTTTCAATTAATAGTTTATATTAGTTTATTATAATTATAGTTTTATACCAATTTTAATATTATTTAACGTTACCTATAAAATTATAATAGTGAATGTTTTATATAATACATATTACTGTTTATAATGGATTAGAGAATGTTTTAAAGAATATAATATGTGCACATAAATTTCATGATTTGATATGATTGACTGTGACTGATATTTTAGGGCAGGGTATAGGCACCTATTCAATCATAATTATAATACACTAAGCCGGCGCCCGCGACTCCGTCCGCCTTGAAAATGTACTTGAACTCTTTTTGAATAAATTCACCTACTGACCATCAAAACATGATAATGTCATTGTATAAGGTTTTACTAATATAGGATGCGTACTATATGTCCGCGTGTTCGTCCGCGTTGAAAAATCAAGGATGACGAAGTGTGTAAAGCAATACAACGTCTGATATCTTTATTGCTGTTATACATTTGCCAGGCTTCACCCGCATGGAATGTCTACCTGAAATTCTACGAATACTCTCTGAATTCTACGAGTCTGAATTCTACCTGAATTCTTTTACGTTGTAGGGTTCATCATCATTCGCTTTTCTCATTCATTATAAACCTTTTTGTTTCTTTGTTGTAATGTAACCTTTTTTTATCTACATTACATATGTACACTGGCCGGCGGGATTTTGAACATATTGGAACGAACAAGGAGCAGCGAAAAGAAAAAGGGATTTTGACGGGTTTTCTCATGGACAGAGATCATTCTAGAGAGAGAATCGAAAAAGAGAAGGTGTACTGGGACCCTAGCCAAGATGCAAACGCTTCCTTTGCGTACTTACGAAACGAAAGAAATAAAGCCCGGTGATTGGTTGTTGTAACAGTTGTAACTTCGGGCTTTCTTTCTTTCGTTTCGTAAGTACGCAAAGGAAGCGTACATGCATCTTGGCTAGGGCCCCTGGATATATGTACAACAACAACTGAGACTCAGATTTTTTCACGGAATAAACGAATCCAAATCTTGTTTCATTAAATCGACGAGATCTGCATAAACCACTTATTTTTACCGAAGATCCTGTCGGAAAGGGACGTTCCAACGCTGTGCACAGCATCATCCTCATTAAGCTGTTCTCACCGAAGACGTGATCTACGAAGGACGATTATATATATATGAAAATTTATAAGGATTGCGGTGATTTCTAGTGTACATATAGGGACTCTAGTGGAATTAAAGTGTGGTGTTTCCTCGAAGTCTCTATATTTCTTTCAACCGCCACCCCTACAGTGATTTAGAATTGTTACATTACAACGTCTATCCTGAAATTCTATTGTAACTGTTTGTGAAATAATTGTTTTAATCGATTTCGTAAAGTAGTTTTACCTCCTACATATAAATAAACAAACATATAAAATTTACCTCTTTATAATGTGAGTATAGTACATATTATATTCTGTAAACCTGCATTAAACAAATAAAAAAAATATTTAGTATTAAAGTTAAAGTATACACAGTTAAACTTATACTATGAATAACTTTAAGTTTATTTAAATTACGTTTTTTATGAGCATTAACGTAATATCAAGTTAAATGAACATAAATAAAGTCTACCAAATAATCGACCACTCTCATCTGGTTCCGGGCAAATTAAACAATTGATTTTAGGAATTACCTATGAGAAGATATTATTAAATATTATGGAAAACAAGGTAGGTGTAAATTATCAGGACTTTCCTGGTAACCCAGTAACATGGGTAATACTAAGTATATTTTCATTGAAGGTTAAGAGTTTGTTTGCTTGGGTTACGAATAAACGAATTGGTACCTCGGCCGACCTGCCAACGACAGCTAGTAAATCACAAAGGAGTCACAGGTACGTATTTTACTCGTTATCTTTTAATGGCCCGGGCATTAAAAGATATTAAAAGATTTAGACCGATGAATTTAGAAAATCCATTTTTGTTTTACAAGAAAAAAAATATGTTCCAAGGTAGCCCTTAAATTTTTTTAAGCTTATCAGAAAGAAAGAAAGAAAGCAACTTATATTCCTCTACAGATATCAGCCAAATACAAATACTATATGAACAAATAATAATTACAAACAAAAGAATCAAACAAATAAAAAGAGGAAAAAGAACCCAGACAAGTTATCGATCCATTTGATGGTAGTCAGCCTGTCTGCCGATCTTAACATAAAAAAACACGAGAAAAATTTTATATATTTAATTTTATACGTTTAACGGAGGTGATACAAACACTTTTTTATAGTCATATTTTATTTATATACAAATATAAAATAAAAAATATAAAATGAGGTCCCAAGCTAAGATCAGCGTTGTGTGTATGGCTTATAACATACACGGCACTGGTGCACTTAAGGCGACGCAGCGATAAACAATTAATACGGCTCTAGACGAAAAAAAACGAGAGCGCGCTTGCTTATGTCGTAAACGATTTTTATTAAAAAAAAAACTATATTGTGTAATCCAACTGACAAAGTGAAGTCAGTAACATGAGGAAACAGATTACCAAACACTTATTCATATGTTTTGTCATTACTGAGAAAAATCTAAAATTTCCAATGCGTCGCCTTAACTAGTAAGTACGATACTATTCCCACTAAAATTGTTCTGATTATAACTTGTATTAGTACAATATAGGTACTAGGTTTAAAAATAATTTAGATTTACATAAGACGCGACTCCACAAGATAAGTAATTCTTTTATGGGTCATTGATACGGTTTTATAATAAACTGCCTGAGATGATCAGAGCCTTATCTATAAATAAATTTAAAGGTGTCATTAAAACCAAACTCCTCTCGAAAGGCTATTATAAGGTTACTGATTATTTACGTGACAATGAAGCCTGGAATTAAAGCCTGGATTCGGAGCTCATACTATGCTTAGTATTGTATATTTACTTTAGGTATTAACTGCCGCACTCAAAGACGTTCATTAAATTAGTACTAATAGATACTTAACTAAATACAATTAAATAGGTTAATGAGCCGCGGCTCCCAGAGACAAAAATAAATGGTTCGTTAGTTAAATACCACTTTAAGTAAGCATAGGACTGTGCTTTCTATCAAAATGCATATCGATAACGTGCAATGTTGTCATAAGAAAAAAACTCAATGACACGATATCATTAGGCAAAGCATTTATGTATAGAAAAAATAAGAGTTTCATAAAAATCAGTTAAACATGTCTATTCTTATTATTATCACTTAAAATTCACAATAATAGACGTAATTATAATTAAATTAAATAAAAAGTCAAGTTTTTTTTTAAATACGGCAACATTTCACATCATTGTCAATTTTATTTGAAAATTTTTCGTAGAAATAATATACTTACCTTTTTTCGTAAAGTATCTTTAATTATTCTTATCATCTTGTCAAGATATAATGTTAGTTTTTAAATTTAAATTGCTTTTTGAAATAATTTTAGCTACCTATGTAACACCTCCACGAACATTAGATTATTATTAATAAGATTACCTCACTTTCGAAATGTCAAATACTTCATTATGAAGCTTAGGTAAGGGTTGAGCTGTCATTAAAGACCACCAATGAAGCATTAACTGTCTCTGAGAGTAAACATTTTTAAATCTTTACTGAAGAGTCGTTAAGTATTCGTTAAAACGACTCCGAGTGCGGCTGTAAGTGTATGATTATAATTATTGTAATTTTTTTATATTGTAACGATGACAAAAAGAATAGCATCCTGAGTTTCTTTCGGGGTTTCTTCTCAGGATCGTCATCTTGGTTTTTTTCCGAAACCCTGGTAAATTTAAATTTAACTGGTAATTCTAAATGACGATCATAAGAGTTTCTTGGGGAAACCTAATTGATAAATAAATATTTTGATTTGATTTGATTGTGTCCATTTTGTTGTCGTTCTTATTCTTTTCTTTCTTTCTTTCTCTCAATTACATTGTTTGATACCTATTTTATATATATATTTAGTTGCCAGTATATGAAATGAAAAACAGTCCTGAACCGAGCTCTATGTGGTTAATCCCTGAAGATTTGGAGAAGTTTATTAATGTCATTTTGAGGTTCAAATTAGAGTATGGAAACAAATATATGATAGAATTTGGATTTATGAAACGGTACAGATTAGAAACTATGGACCCTTGACATCAAGAATTTAATCCGCACATACCGTCCCCTGTTACTCGAAATACTAAGAATTAGGAGCATGGATATAAATTTTCTAAACCTAAAGATGAGACAAGGATTTGATATCGATCAAACAAAGGATGTATGTGTGTACGTTTATATTTTATATGACGTTATATAAAATATAAACGTTATATTTTATATAACGTTTATATTATTATATTTTATATACGTTTATATTTTATATTTTATATTTTATATGTTCGTTAACTGGTTAAAAATAGATTTAAATATACATTTTGGAAAACATACCATAATAAGAACACAGAAAAATCAATGGGCGGAAAAATAGCTTGAATTGGCTCAAACGAACACTTATAATATATGTCGGAACAAATGCAAATCTCTACGATTCGTCGAACCCAAAATAAACAAATTAAATACACAACATTACTACTAGATTTGTTAGGCCAAATCAACCAAATACTAGACTTTGCTATTACAACAAAAGGTATACCAAAATGTCTCCGCGTACAGTCTTCTGCTTATTTCTAACCTTTTAGCCCTCGATGGTATCTGTAAGAGGTAGCTGCAAGAGAAGAAGTATTACGCTCCACTGTTTGCTCGCCTCTCAGACGATTCAAAAAAGGTCTTTAGTGCTAATATTGTCTCAAAAACACTCAAACGGCCGCCATTCGCGGATTCCGTCGGGCTGATCCACATAAGTCGAAACTAAAAATCTCTGTTTGCTTTATCTCGCGAAACGATTCCAAACTACATCCAGTCAAAAGTCGCACAAAATCAAGTTATAAAAAAGAGTTTAACTCCAATCATGGTCGAAATTTGACCAGTGGCGACATCTCTTGCCAATTTTATGAAGCGGTTATACTATCTAAGTTCATATATTTATCTTTGTGGAACTGTAACCCTAAACGAAGTTTGACGTTTTTAATATTTAATATATTAAAAGTATAATTTTAAGTAAGTGAGTTCGTTAGTTTGTTTGTTACGGTTTTTTTATGTTAAGATCGGCAGACAGACTGGCGGTCCACTTGATGGTAGGTGGCTACCGTCGCCTATAACACAAGCAACGCCAAAGCTGCTACAAGTGCGCTGCCGACTACAGTAGGATTAAGAATAAGAGATTAGGAGGGGATAGGGAAATGGGCTCTGGCATCCCTTACTCACTCACCGAAACACAACAGCACCCGTGCTGTTATTTCACGATGGTTTCTGTAAGGGTGTGGTTACTGCCGCTAGACGGGCTGCCCAAATGACTGCGAAACGCAGTACTTTCCAGATCCAGACCAGAGACAAATTTGAAAATTTGTTTGTTACGCTTTGACAGCTTAATTACTTAACCAATCATCATGAAATTTTGCATACACGTTGTCAATTATACAGAAAAGGACATCGGATAGGTACCATTCATTCAGTAAAAAGTAGGTACTGTTCATTCATTCAGCAAAAAAACGCCTGACTAAATATATGAGCAATGTATGCCTTAACATCTTTATTGCAGTTATAGCTTTGCCAGGCGTTAGATGATCGCTCGGGAATAGTACTTTTTTCTGGATGAAGAGTACTCTATGTCCTTTCCTGCATCTCTGAGAACGTGTTTGCAAAATTTCATGATGATCGATTCTACGGTTTAGGCGTGAAAAGGTAACAGACAGACAATTTTCACATTTATAATATTATAGTATGGAGTGGTATGGATGAGGATTGAATAAAATGTTAACACCTAAGTAAAAAGGGCGCGAACTAGCGTATTCCCGAAGAAAAAAAAACATATACTTCTCAATGCCTCCAAAGTATTCGCGTTTTACTGCAAGCTCAAGCTCAAGTCTCATTCGAATATTTAAAGCCTTTTTCGGTATCACAGACGTCTCGCATTTCTGCCTCTCCGGAGGCCTCTCGTTTCAGATTTTACGCAAAATCGTAGATATTTTATGCATTATTGATATTTTTAAAGTAAAGTCTATATTACGTAGTTGTAACATTACGTTACAACTACGTAATATAGACTTTACTCTGCTGGCAGCTGGCACTTGACCGCAGCAGGTGGCATGATCTGGAGGAGGCCTATGTCTTCGGACAACCTGATAAGGTTGCAGATGTCTGATGAAATTAAATATATATAATATATATATATATATAAGTATAAAATAAAATAAAATAAAAAAGCCTTTTATTTCATGCACAATCCTTTTCTACATAAGTAACATCGTTAGATTTTTGTTTTCTTAGTTCAAAATATTGATAAAAAAGTTCATTAGCTATATTTATGTCTAATATCATCTATACGTTATATTATTAATAAGTTTTTTGAAATCATTATAAACAAATAAATATTCGTTGTTAGTAGCATGAACCTCCCGTCACTTCATATGTCCACCTGTTGTCTTTAAGCCGTGCTACATGGCCGGCCCATTTGAACTTTAGCTTTTAGGCATAACTTCGCGCATCTATAGCTTTAGTGCTTATAGCTTATTTTTGTGTGACGGATCTTGTGTATTTTTTTTTCTTTTGAGCATGCTGCGTTCCATGCCTCTCTGGCACTTTGTTATGATATTTTTGATTTTTTCAGTGAATTTCCACGTCTGGCAGGCGTACGTTAGGCATGGAAGAATGCAGGTGTCCATAATATTCTTTTTCAGCTCTACCGGTGTGTTGCTCTTCATTACTTCCTTGTATGTCCAGAATTTGTTCCACGTGGCCCTTGATCTTCGCTCTACCTCTAGCTCGTTGCTGATGCTGGCAAACTCGATCTGTTTCCCGAGATAGACATATTCGTTGACATACTGTACTGGTTCGTTTTCTATTGTGATGATATTCCTATAGCTGTTTGTCATAATTTTTGTTTTTGACAAATTCGTTTCTAAACCTACATGTCTGTTAACAACATCTAACAATGTTTAGAGATTCCATCATGTGTATATATGTCGGCGGCCGATCGTATAACCCGGCTTTTCGTGATGTGCCTAGGCAGATCGTTATGTATGGCGCCGTTTCATGAAGTTTCTGCTTAATACCCAGCCAATTCATGAAATGGTTAATTAAAATTCAGGCAGATTGATCAACGAATGGCGTTTGACGATTTAGTCGAAAGATATACTTCGAACGATCTGAATTATATTAAGCAGAAACTTAATGAAACGGCGCCATATATAACGAACTGCCTAGGCACATCACGAACAGCCGGATTATACGATCGGCCGCCGACATATATACCTGAAAATATCAATGAATTCAGAACAGAAATAACCTTCAACTGAGTAACTTGAGATTGGAAGTAGGTAGTAAATAATGGTAATTAATGACATCGTTTCGGTGAACCGATAATATTTTACTTTCGTATGAACTATAACCATTGAGTAGAACAATGTTTATGTTATGCGTAGTTGTGATATGTAAAAAGAATTCCTTTGTTATTGTTCCACGCTATCGATACTTGGAATTAAAGGACGGTTCAAGTGGATGCTGATGACGGTTCATTTAGGGCGTCTACACACGACTAAAGTTGGTATGATACGATTCTGACGTATTGTTCGCCTTTTTCTTTAGGGACCACACAGGCGATGATCCATGAAAATTGGTCTTCAACTTCAGAACACACCGAAATTCATTGGAATAAATAAGAGTTCCGGAGCAATTCACTCAATTAACCAGATTCTCAACTCATCAGATTCGCGATTTATCAGTTTCGAAATTTACCAGATTTTGTACTATCGAGTAGGAAATGTTTATCACTTTGATAAGCGATAATATTTTTTTGGAAAATTGGGAGAAATTGTGAGTTTTGGAATTCATATTGTTACGTGCGGTGTGAGTCAAAATGCCCTGTAAGTGCGAAACGAACGATTTATTTTCATAAACCAATTTACTTCCAAAATCACTAAGTTTGTCCGATGAAACCGTTAAACTTGCCATAAGTCGTCAATAACCTATCATTTGGGCAAATGACATTTACAATAGAACTCGCTGGCGGCGGAGACAATTCAACAGGCCTAGAAATTGAGTTTTTTTTTGTTTTTACCATTAGAACAATACACAAAAAAAAATGAATACAATTTTTGAAACTGACATTAACTTATTAATAGGTACAGGATTCATATGCGTGCAATAAGCCGTTTTCGAGAGAATTTTCAATAAAAGTCAAATTTTTCTTGTGTTCTAACTTTTTTTGTTGAGTTTCTATTACTTTAACGAAAATTCTAATTAATACAATTGGTTCTTCAAATGTTTAATATATATATTTTTTCAAAGCAATTGTATTGTCTATTTCTTGTAACATCTTCATTAAACAGTGGATATTTTTAGTATTTAGCGTTTGTCAAAAACAGGTAAAGTTTGTTTGTATATTTGTATGTAAAGGATAATCTTCGAAACAACTCATCCGATTTAAAAAAAAATTCCAAAAAATACACTTTAATGTACATTAAATACATTAACATTGTATACGTTTTACTTATATTAATTTTTGGCTGTTTCTTTGTATGTCTGTTTGTCTGTGCGTTTGTGCACGCTAATCTAAGAAACGGCTCAACCGATTTGAATGCTATTTTCACTGATGTATTGTAACAAGCTTCCCGTAACATTTAGCTCTGTTTCATTCCAATCGGTTAACAAACAAAAAAGTTACGCGCTATACCACGCGTACGAAGTTGCGGGCTCAGCTAGTTAGCGAATATAATCTTTTTTATGAACCGTGTTTGAAACGCCTAAAGTAGAGTTCAATATAGTGTCGTCTTTGTCTCGCACACGCCGTCACTGTATACATACAAGCTTTAGTTAGGCACAAATGGCGCCGCGCGCTAAGAGTTGAACTATGTATAGCAGATAGCAGCATATACCAACTCCCTCTTTCATAATATTGAATTATTCACAGTACAGTACAGTACAAAAAAGACTTTTGGAACGTCACGTTGCATCGATCGATTCTCTCCTCAAAATTGTTTAGTTTTTGATATAATAAACGGGAACTAACCATTTACAAAGTTAACGATCGCCAACAAGTGTTTGAGAAGCAATTTTAACAGGCACAAACTAAAAATGTTCAGGATTCCCTACGTGATATCTAAAAAGGGAGACATGGTGTCTAATTTGATAACGTGGGACATTCCCAAGTTTAGCGACGCCATAAAGAAGGGACAAGAGCTTCGCGCAGAATGTACCAACCAAGACAGTTTGGACAATTACAATTTCCAATTAAAATTGGAATTTCTTGACAGACATATAAAAACAATTGATGTGTTTTTTCTCTGCCGCAGCAATGTCTACCTGAAATCTGTAGAATGGATAAGTACAACATTCAATGATGATGTTGTTGGACGAGATAAATGGAAGAATTATATGCAATGCATTATACAACCGCACAAGTGGCATCTCTTAAACTCTTGCTCATTAAAAAATATTCATGCGTATCTATACCAGGATTTATTAAGCATAGGATTGAAGTTTACAATGATTGAAAATACCGAAACAGAAGAGAACCTTGTACCAGAGTCACAGATGGACAGTGATTTTGGTAATTTACTTCGTCTCGGTTCTTTTTCTGATGCTATTATGAAATCTGCTGATGGCGAAGAATATAAGATACACAAAGCTTTCGTGACGAGCCGAAGCGCTGTGTTGAAAGCTCATTTTGAACACAACACAACAGAAAGCCTCACAAATGTAGTAATGTCGCCATTTGATTCAGAAATCCTTAATGAAGTGTTAAATTTTATATATACGGATCGTGCTCCAAAAATTGATGATATGCCTGAGAAGTTGTTAGGCGCTGCTGACTTTTATCAACTTAACAAACTTAAAGGTCTCGCTGAGGTGGCCCTGTACAGAAAATTAACGGTGGAAAATGCCATTGAGTACTTAGAATTAGCTGATTTGCATTCTTGTAAAAAATTGGAGGAAAATATTCAGAAATTTATTGCAAATGGTCGCATTAAAGCAACAATTCAGACAGAAGGTTGGGCCAACACGAAGTCATTTCTAATTGTTAAGGGACTTATGGAATGTATTTTTCAATGATAGATTTATTTTAATTTTAAGCAAACCGTTCTTTATTGATTAAGTCACTTATTTTAACAATTTTATTTTATTGTGAAAATATATAAGTTTTCATTTCAAAATTGAGATGATTTTCTGTTTAATTTAGTATTGATGTTCCAATTTTTTAAATTACTTAATAAAATTAAGATGTTTATTTCATCATGTCTTAACATTGTTATCTCAGAAGGTAATAAAACTATATTTTTTTTGAAATTTGCAACTTTAAAAATATTTCATTTAATAGAAAAAACTAATTTTATGGATAGCATTACTTTAATTACAATAAAGTATTAATTACAATAATTATTACTAGATTTTTTGAAAGTTGAAATTTTTTGTCTATTTGTAAGAGTTGCTTGAAAAAAAATTTTTTTTTAAGTAAAATACCATGATATAAATTAAAATGTCCCTAATATTGGTCAATAAGCAACTATTTATAAATTTAACCAGATCTTTTAATAGGAGTAATCTTTTAGAAAAGTATGAGTGTATGATGTTTTACCAATCATTTATTAATTTAATTTTTTTTAAACACATCAAAAAAGTCTAAGCAACACATACAAATTTCAATTTTACAATGTGTTTTCGCATTAAATACTTAGTGTTTTCTTATTTATATTCATTTTTAATGTTTTTTTCATATTAAACCTCAATTGTTTTTTTAATTTTTTTTTAATAATCTTAATTAACAATAATTACGAGTAAGTACTGTATGTACGTAGTACAAAGTAAGGTGCCTAATCAAATAAAGTTAAACTAAGATTGGTTCTTAAACTTAAACTAAACTTAAACTAAAATAAAACTAAAAAAGCCTCCTCTGTTATTGAGAACTTGCTGGCACCGATTATTCATAGAATCGATGAGACTGTTAATGTTTTCCTGCGGCTATTGTTCCCAATGAAATTTTAGTAAGTCCATCAGTTGTTGGGTTGTTGTCACTCCATCCAAGTCCTTTAAAACACGTCTCTGGAGCATGTCCCATGCATGCTCGATGGGATTGAGGTCTGGCGATTGTGCAGGCCAAGGCAATACCAAGATGTTTTCCCTTGCCAAGTACTCCCGTGTGTGCAAAGCTGTATGCGAACGCGCATTGTCATGCATCAACGTGAAATCGGAGCCAAGCGTTTGTGCGAATGGACGAACATAAGGTCTTAGAACATCCTCAACGTAATTTACAGCGTTCATGTTACCATTTACAAAAACGAGCTCAGTTCGTTTGTTCTTCATAATACCCGCCCATACCATAACTGTTGAGCCGTTGTATGGATGCACTTCCTGAACGCACCTCAGTCTTTCAGTATTTCCAGGACGACGGTACCCTCTTACCCTTCTAGTATCAGGCTTGAACCCAAATCGAGACTCATCGCAAAATAAAATTTTATCCCATTGTTCCCGGGTCCATGTAATGTGTTCCCTACACCATTCATTTCGACGAGCGCGATTCCCGTGACGTATCGGTGGGCACTATTACAAATAAGATGAAATACGTACCCAAGAAATAAATGGGGAAATATTCAATGTATTTATCCCTTATAATAAATATATAATGAAAATACAAAAAAAAAAATTATACTAGAAACGAAAACCAACATGGTCAAAAGCAGAATCCCTTGTCCGCGACGGAGACAAAATTTTGTGACAACGAAAATTTTGAATTGATAATCGAACCAAGGTTTGTCAAAATTAAAAAGAAACTGATTAAAAATAAATAAATAACACGAAGGAGTAATTGAAAATGAGGTGATATATGTAATTAATATATTTATTTATAATAAATAATATAAAAGTACCACTACGGTACAAGGTATACTATTTAAAAAAATATACGTTTTACACTCGATGTCCTACGATTTCTAAATATCCTATAACAGCATGATATTTGCTGTCAGTTTTTATATTTCAAAAAAGGTCTAACATTACAAAAAATCAAAAGAAAGTTGTGAAAGGAAACCACATCATATTATTTATCATTGAGAGGTAGGATTTGCATTTTTTTTTAATTAAAATCATTTAAATTTATTTTGAAATTACATTTAACTTTTATTTTTTGTTCTTATTGAACATTTTTTCTGTCGTAACAATTTAATAGTATAACTTAATATCGTTGATTAATATTAAGTTTAGTTTTCGCTTAGACCAACTCTTTGTGTTTTAGTTTTTTTTTTTACTTAGACTAAGTAAGTACATTTAATTTTTATTTTTCGTTTAATAATATTTTTTTTGTGGTAAATTTTGTCGTGAATATAAAAACGTAGCCTGCCTCTTCTAAATGTGATTACTTAATTAATATAATTAGTTTTAAAGTTTTAATTACTTAAAATCACTAACAACATTGTATAGGAGGAAAAAGAGAAAGAACAAGACGTTCGCTACACAGCGGTGATGCGTGCTCTAGTGTGGAGATACGTCTCCGCCATGCACAGGAAAATGGAACACGAACCAGTCACAGAAGACGATGTCAACGAGCTGAAGGCAGACGTGTCCGCCTTGAGATACGAGCTGCTTGAAGTATTCGAAAAGAATGGCATGGATGTTTCGTGCATGGATAAGACTGAGAAAAGTAAGTGGAAATTAGGAAAATAAGTTTCATATAACAAAAAAATCAGTTTAATTTTTTTTTAAACATTTCTCAAGTTAGCGGAGAAACAAACAGAAGCGAACAGCGACTTTGCTTTATAATATCGGACTTCAACGAATGTTTGAAAAAAAAAAATGGGTGAATTAGTCCAACCGTTTTCGAGTTTTGAGCTTAGCAACACATTTAACTGCTATATTTAGACTAGCTGAGCCCGCAACTTCGTACGTGTGGTATATCGTTTTTTGTTTGTAAACCGATTGGAATGACACAAACACTAAATGTTACGCGAAGCTTGCTACAATATATCAGTGAAAACCGTGTTCAAATCGGTTGAGCCGTTTCTGAGATTAGCGTGCACAAACAGACACACAGATAAACAGACAAAAATTCTAAAACCAATTTTTTTGACTTCGGTAACTTAAGTGCAACGTGTATAAATTGTTTTTTTTTTTTTGAAAAAATATTTAATATAAAGACACGGCTCGTTTACGATTTAGGAAAAGATACCTACGATAGGAATTAGGAAAAGACGTAACGATTAGGAAAACGTGAAAAGAAACGTCTAATCCAAAATTACAAACCGCTCAACGAATTATTGAGAGGACCATTCTTGATATTTTTCCTAGGGATATGGTCCAATATGCGGAGATCCTTCGGAGTACAAAAGTGGTATAAGACCAAAGAATCACTCAGAAGTAAGAATGGGCAGCACATAATCTGAAGTGCAGCGCATAGGCGCTGGGGTAGACCACTCTTGGAGTGGAAACTACGATTGAAACGCCTCACTCAAGAGCTTAAGGACCGATGACCTCCAGAGAGCTACTAACAGAGCAAGGGCGTAGCTACCCCCGTATCAATAATATGGGGCCCGGGGCTACATGGGCCCCGACGTGTGGAAGCAAAATTCATAAAATGTCCACAATCTTTTTTAACTTTAAATTTTAGTGGTACACTAAAATTTAGATATCATTACCTTCAATTTGGGCTTTTCCACATTCCACAAGCTACGCCTCTAGGGCGCAGTGTGGTGGTCTTCATTTAAAAAGGTTTATAAATGTCTAATAGTGAAACGTTTTCTACTCGTATGTTGATGCGAGCTAATATCATTTTATCATTTTATTTGTCACTCTCACACCAGTTCTCTTTCTATACAGCTGTTTTGGGTAAAAGAAATAAAATTTGGGAGCGTCGGCTGATGAAGGACTTCCAAGTTGCGCCAGTTAAGCTTGAAGAAGAGGAGCAACCTGCTGACCGGGGCTTGGCACGGTTTAGAAGAATCGCTAAGATGGCATCAGCAACGTCAGCAGGGGCTAAATGGGACGAGACCCTGGCAGAAACTGGTATATCGTAAGTATACTTTTTTTGCTATAGGTGCACTTCATGTGAAGTGGTGCGCGGCCACTCGTCATGGCCGCCGACACCACTCGCAAATAAAGTTCTATATTCTATTGCTTTCTTAAAAAGTGCATGCCCCGTCGCTTTCCGGTATGAGCTGATCCTTAAGGGATAAGGGATTACAAAGGGACAGGGAAATGAGTTGTGGCATCCCTTACTCATTTACCGAAACACAACAGCAATATGTTTGTTATTATTTCACGATGGCCTTCCGTAAGGGGTGGTTACTACCGCCAGACGAGCTGCCCAAATGACTGCGAAATGCAGTGTGCCCTGCCACTACTTGTTAGATCCAGAGCTAACTAAGAAAAAAAGTTCATTTCCAAAGTTTACCCTGGCTGGAATCGAACCCGAGACCCCTGAGACAGAACGTTTTAAATCAAGCTCCTTATCCAGTCGACCACGGGCTAAGTTTACCAACTTAGTGATTTCGTCATTAAAACCCATTCTTCATTATAAGTGCCCTTTGTTCTTTAAAATAATAAATCATTCTATACTTAGTAGTGGGATATGTTTACTTTTTCTAAAAATAGTTAAATAAAAAACCTTTTGGGGTATTGTTATGTGTAGGTGTTTAGGTATTTATTTTTTAATATTTGTCTATTTTAAATGAATAATTATAATACATTAATTAATTTCGAAATTAATTTAATTAAAATAAATACGTACCTAATAATAGTTTCGATTACATTGCTTAACTTTTTTTAAATTGTTGTTCCTTTGACACCAAATCGTCACAGTTCTGCCCAAGAACTATAATATGTATAATTTACTTGGGTTTAATGGTTTTACGTTACGTCCACTGTATCAAACCGTCCATTGTCTAAGTTATATTTAAATAAAAATACCGGCTACTATAATACTATAACAAGTAATCTGTTCTATTCTATGTCTAGAAATATTTTGATACAGTAGACATATGTAATGGTTTTTTTTGCGTTGTGTTATTTAGGTAGCTTGGTATATATTAAATAAACTTTATATTAATTTTTTTTCGTACTTACTTTTCTGCAAATTATGTGCTTTAGAAATGAAGCGGAGATACAGACAGGGATATATATATATATATATTTACTAAATATAAAATTTTTTATCAATAAACTCCATTATAATATAGTAGCACATCATGTTTGTAACTCTGTAATCTGTAACTTATCAGTGATTAAAGGCTTATTTTATTTATTTTATTTTTATATTTTTATATTACGTAGTTAAATTACAAATTGAAATTAAATGTTTAGCACATTTGTATATTTTTCTTATATTAGTATGTATAAAATAGCTGAGCGCATAACTTTTTTGTTTGTAAACCGATTGGAATGAAACAAACACTAAATGTTATGGAAAGATTGCTACAATAGATCAGTGAAAACCGCATTTAAATCGGTTAAGCCTTTCCTGAGATTAGCGTGCACAAACCTACATACAAAATTTTAAAAGCTATTTTTTTTTTTACTATTAATTGTTTTTTTGAAAAAATATTTAATGTACAGATACAAATCGTTTACGATTTTATTATATTTATTTATACACCTTTATATATTATATTAAAACTCATATTAAAAGTGAAGAAAGTTTGCGGGTTCTTTATTGCCTGCTCTAATTTAACCTAAATATCGGAGGTAATTTAGCTGCTAGCTATAAAACTTATTACAGGCATAATTGTTTTAATAGGCAGCCCCCAGGGATCCACTCTGTTTTTGTATGGTTAAATAGAAATAATAAAATCTTATCACACTTATGCAAAAAGTGTTTTATCTTATTTAAATTTATTATTTCCAAAAAGTGACATTAGCAAAGCAAAATGCTTTTACTTGTGACATATTATTGAACTTGCGGGCTTAGCTAGTCAATTGTAAGAAGCGTACGAAGCTTCGTTAAGGGCTTCACTTAGGCAAATGACATTTACAATAGAACTCGCTGGCGGCGGAGACATTTCAACGGGCCTGGAAATGGTGTTTTTTGTTTTTACCATTAGAACAATACGCAAAAAAATAATTTTATCAATACATTTTTTTAAACTGACATTAACTTATTAATATGCGTATAGGATTCATATGCGCGCAATAAGCTGTTTTCGAGAGAATTTTCAATAAAAGTCAAATTCTTCTTGTGTTCCTAACTTTTTTTGTGGAGTTTCTATTACTTTAACGAAAATTCTAATTAATACAATTGGTTTTTCACATGTTTAAGTATAATATATATTTTTTCAAAGCAATTGTCTTGTCTATTTCTTGTAACATCTTCATTAAACAATGGATATTTTTAGTATTTAGCGTTTGTCTCCACCTTAATCCATATCCTACCTACGACCCCTCCTATCCCAACTCCCAAAGGCTGGCTAGTGTCACATCAACATACTTCATTATTTATGGTTATTTATGGAACTACAGTCGATGTCACAGGAAGATGGAATTTATGAATGAATGATGACTTATGAAGACAGTTGGAACTATCAAATATTTGTACGGTAGATAGTTTGTTAAAAGACAATAAGTTGGTTGTTCTTAAAACGTGGATTTTAAGTTTAGTAGTAAAGTACAACCTGAATTATTAAGTATAAAATAATTAATATTCTATACTGGAGTAATACTGATAAAAAATTCATAAATGTATAAATTATTAATGTATAAATTCTTGCTGGTTGGGCGTGTGTGCAGTGCTGGCCTTCTCGCAGTTTCGGGCGAGAGAGGGCAGCAGTTGTTCACTTGTCGTCGTTCATTGCGGACGCGTCCCCGCTCGTTTCGCTTATAAACAACTAGCTAAACTCGGCGACGATTCGTTGCGTCCCATACGGCGGCGGCCGGGGTGCGCGATACTTTACACTGCTTATATATAATACTATTTATCGTAGCGTGATTTTATATAGCCAATAGCCTTCCTCGATAAATGGACTATTCAAAACAAAAAGAATTTTTCAATCCGAAACAGTAGTTCCTGAGATTAGTGCGTTCAAACAAACAAACAAATTCTTCAGCTTTATAATATTATATTTATAGTATAGATAATTTATTTAAAAACGTTTTATGAACCGAGCAACGCACTATAATTTTAAAGGGGTGTTTTCATTGTGGACAATAATTTGTGTTGGTGACTGGCGCTGAGCTGAATTTGCTCATCTGGAGGACACCTGGACCTGGATGCATCCGTCGAGCAGGTACTGTTACTCGATACTCTTATTTATGTGAAGAGCCAGCCGGGTTGGCTTTCCAATTTTGTAAATAATTTTTAGGGTATTTCAGGATAAAAGTAATTAGTAATGTATGTTAGTTTTATAAAAATATAGTTTTTATGGTCAGGAAATTCATGCACAATTAGTTTTATAAAGATTTTAAAACATAACCTAAATTTGTTTACCATTAATTCCTTTATTAATATATTAGTTTACCAACAATTAAACACAAATATTTGCATGCCCTTGGCGGGTAGAACATACTTTGTACTGTAACTGCTATATACAAATTAAAATCCTGTAAACATGTGTTCGCGCAAATAAAGATTTATTTTATTTATTTTATTTATTTTATTTATTTTATTTATTTTATTTATTTATTTATTTATTTATATTGTAAATTAATATGTACATACCAGTAGTATAGAAGGCCTGTAAAGTGTTTGGGAGCAAGATTACTTAGCAATTGATGTTATTTTTAAAAAAATATAGTTTTTATGGTGAGGAAATTCATTCATAATTAATTTTATAAAGATTTTTAAACTAAACCTGACATTTCTTTGACATAGACTACTTTTAATATACTTATATAGTGTTTAATAATTATAGTGACCCCGATAATTTATTTGTTGGAGTAGATGGAACCCACACTCAACTTATTGAGTGTCAGTGGCATATTATGAAAAGATTTTCGACTGTGTTATAGGCTACAGCAGCCATCTTCCATCAACGGGTTGTCAAACTGTCTAACGAACTTTACCTTTAAAAGTATAACCTAATTGTATACTAACGTTTAGTCACCAACGAAAGATCGAAGTTTAATAGATGAGAGAAAAAGGTTATATTAATATGGACCCGAGAGATATGTTTATACACTGTGCATACAGTTTATAGCAAGACCCTTACGTGTCCCGTGATGCCAGCTAAAACGAAGGAGTCCCAAACATTTTGTCCCAAGGTGGGAAACTGTAAATATTGTATGTTACTTCGGTTACACAAATCAGTTGGGTTTTAGATAGCAGTAGCGAAATAAATAGGAATAACGTGACTTTCCCGAGAGACACAAAGCTCAGAGACGTAACTGCGAAGGTCGTATTCACTCACATTTAATTAATTTGCATGACAACACAGCCCACGGTTCGTATTACGAAGCTGAAATCACATGGATACAGGAGTCACTACTGGTATTACAATTATTGCGACTGTAACTCTGTTACAATTTTACGGTTGACGCTTTGAACCGATTTTGATGTAATTTGGTATAAATATAAGCTTAAGGCGACGCCAGCCCCTAATGAAAAAAAAATCCACTTATTTATAACCGTTTTCCTTTTAAATTATAATAATAATAATAATAATAATAATAATAATAATAATAATTTATTTGCCATGACCATGGGTATCGGTATACCAGAGATGACACTTAGCTTTTTTTGTTCCCACATGATCAACCGATAGATATTCGGTGTGCAAATTTTGACATCATTAATTATAATATAAAAATAACTCAAATCATCTGCAGGATATATGAAAGGGGGTCATCATAATTATTTTTTAAATCATATTTAATTATACATATAAAAAAATTACTAATTTGCGGTCTAATTTCGATGTTGTAACCATGCGATTTGCTTAATAATCAATATTTTAAATAGCTAATTCTTAAGATAAATTTTAAGATCCACTATCTGAAGGCTCATCAAAAGAAAAATTTGCAAGTAGCGACTCCCCCTCAGCAGTCCCGTCAATTCAGTACAGGACGAGTTTTGTGGCTGGAGTCGCCTTAAGCCACGGGAAAGGTTACAGGCTCCCTTCTAACCTTTTATGCGGGACGATCCACGGGAAAGTTAATAATAATATTACAATACAAAAATACTGTAAATGTGTAACATTGGGAATATGTCTCTATGTCTCTAATTCTATGGTTCAACCGAATGAGAGAAAAATAGAAATTCGTACAATCACAGCATATAGACACTATTTTGTATAGTCTATTCTCTGTGCGCAGGCATATTTAGGTATAAAGTTTCAAAACACTTTCCTTAGAGAATGTACAGCGACATCTAGTGATAAAAATAGTTGGTTGAAATGAACAGAGGTATCAATTTTTTTTTTTAGTATTTTTCTTTCATTACATTAGGCAAGTTCAAATTATCCTAAAGCTTTCGACCTTTGCAATAAAACTCCGACGCTTGATTTAGGCAATTTGTATAGAAGGTGTGCCAGGACCTTGTCGTGGTGGGGAGGCATAACCCTCGGCAATCCGGTCGGTTGTAGGGGCCGGTGAACCACCGGAATTCGCTTGGCTGATCGCTTGGCTGATTGTCGTTGGGGAACAAAGAAGGAACACCCGTGAGTGCTCCGAGCAAGCTCCGAACATCGGAGCTCGTGCCGGAGAAAACGTTGCTCGTGCCGGAGCAAAGGCTTCAACTGCCAGTTGGAGCTTCGCCGGTCACCGCTTGCTGGTGAGATGAGAGACGGCACCCCCGGTTCTTGTGCGTAGGACCGAGGTATGGGTCTCGGTCCTGCGCATGAGGACCGGCGCGAGTCGCAGCGAACGGACTCTCTCCGATGGCTCTGTCGCTCAGTGTTAGTTGGGCAACGCACGCGAAGACGGAGTTCTACAGCAGGGAACGACCGTCTGGTAGAGTACCGCATTCGTGGCTTTGTGGGGAGTGGTGAAGGCCAGGTTGCAGGGGACTGGCCTAATAACTACCCTCCGCAGTGAACACCCGGATTCGCGACCCAGTCCTGTAACTCTTCCGCGATGACAACACGAGGTGGAGCCCTTATTACGGGCTGTCGCGATTGTTGTGGAAATGTCACGTGTAAACCCCCTTTGGGCTGCCCACCCTTAATGGCATAGAGATGAGCGGCCACATGAGCAGGGGTTATTCGAGAGTTTCAGGTGAAAGCGGCTTCTGACTCTGTGGTAGGCTGTGCCGCAGAGAAGAGGCTGCAGAGATGAAGCCCATCGCTCACTGCCCGCTGCGAGAGGGTAAGTATGGGCGGCTCGTGCCGTTTCTCCCGGGGGCGGCGGACATGGGATCGTCCGTCGTCATCACAACACCGTACAACGAGGGGAGACGCGCTGTGTGTTTCCAGCACGAGGTGGAGCCTGCAAGTCTGCGGACCTCGTTTAGCGGGGGGGAGGCAGATGCATGTTTTCACGATCCCTTACCCCTCTGCCCGTAGACGGCGCGAGGAAACACCGTGGGTTTTTAGTGGGTAGAAGTCCCACATACACCCACAGATCTGGCTCGCAGATTTTCTCACGCAAAAAAAGAATTTGAATGCTCCAGACTAAGCTTGATCTACTTATGAAAATGGCATGAAAAACAGTGCAGTATTTTCAGTGATTAACGTGTTTCTATAACAGGCAGACAAAAAAATTAAAATCGTTCCTTTTATATGTTATATACTTTTACTCTTCTTTTATTTCTGGTTAATATATTCCATGTACAAACACGATTTTTCTACTGTTTTATTATCTCTTACCACCCCTACCACCCCCTTACCACCCCCATACCACCCCATCACAAAATATATGGGCTGTTGTGTTTTGCTGAATGAGTAAGAGATGCCAAAGCTCATTTTTCTATCCCCTTAATGCAATGAATGTCGATTGTAGCGTTGCTTGAGCTCATAGACGACCGTTGCCACTACCATCCAAGTTGACCATCAACCTGTCTGACGACATTTATATATGAAAAAAAACTTTTATGTAATAAATAGTATAAGAGAAATTTAACAATAAATACATGGAAAAGCCGAAAATGAATAATGCATATTAGCACAGTGACAAATGGCTAGAATTAATTAATTATACAAGAGCAAGATAATACATATTGGGCTCGACTGCGAATAAAAAAAAATAAAGGAACTTCCAAGACAGCAAAAGTCTCTGAGCTTCATTTAAATCATTCTAATTGGATGGCTTCGAGATCGGTTTTCAACGAAAAGAGGGTTAAGTCTTTTCTATTAAAAGTATTGTATAACCCTTTTGACAAGATAATTCCATAATTTAATTATGGCTGAGTGTAACTTTCTCTGATTAACTTGCTGTATTTTACACTAACTGTATATTACACTAATTTTTTAACAAAAAAACAATTATTTAAATGTGATTATGCCACGGGCCCACATATTTACTAGTCATAACTAATTCAAACAATTTTAGATTAAGGGGGAGACAAACGCTAAATACTAAAAATATCCATTTTTTAATGAAAATGTTACAAGAAATAGACAAGACAATTGCTTTGAAAAAAATATATATTATACTTAAACATGTGAAGAACCAATTGCATTAATTAAAATTTTCGTTAAAGTAATAGAAACTCCACAAAAAAAGTTAGAACACAAGAAGAATTTGACCTTTATTGAAAATTCTCTCGAAAACGGCTTATTGCACGCATATGAATCCTGTACCTATTAATAAGTTGATATCAGATTAAAAAATTGTATTGATAAAAAAAAAGTTTTTTGTGTAATGTTCTAATGGTAAAAACAAAAAAACACCATTTCTTAGGCCCGTTGAATTGTCTCCGCCGCCAGCGAGTTCTATAGTAAATGTCATTTGCCTCAGTGAATCCCTTAAGAACAAATAGTTTTACGATTATATTATATTAGCTGTTGCATGTGACTTAGCTTTGTATAGGTTTTTTAATTTTTAAAATCGATCCAGTAGTTTTTGAGTTTATTCATTGCAAACATTACATACATACATACAAACCTTTTCTCTTTATAACATTAAGTATAAGTATAGACTAGTATAGATATAGATATAGATATAGATATAGATATAGATATAGATATAGATATAGATATAGATATAGATATAGATAATGTCCCTGTGGCAGTATAGTCGACCGTCTTGGTCACCACGGACTGTCTTGCCAGAAAAGTGCTGGCCGCTTTTCAAGGCATGCTGCCTTAAACGACATCCTCCGCCGGTCTCTTGCGTCAGCCAATGTACCAGCTATATTAGAGCCTGCAGGCATCTCGAGAAACGATGGCAGGAGACCGGATGGGATGTCCCTGATTCCCTGGAGATTGGGAAGAGTGCTGGTGTGGGATGCTACCTGTGTAGACACACTAGCCCCTTCGCATCTCCGTGGAACATCCACTAAGGCAGCAGCCGCAGCAGAGGCGGCGGAAAAAAATAAAATGTCCAAATATAGTGGCCTCGGCTTCGAATATGGTTTTGTACCATTCGGAGTTGAGACACTCGGTCCGTGGGGCCCTGCTGCTATGAGCCTCTTCAAAGACATCTCGAAGAGGCTTATTGATGCGACGGGAGACCGAAGAGCTGGCACTTTCCTCGGCCAACGTATTAGTTTGGCCATTCAACGAGGAAATGCTGCCAGCGTACTTGGTACAATGCCGCAGGGTCCATTTTTATATTATTAGTTTTAATCCATTTAGTGTTAATTTATTTTTAAATTAGGTAATTTTAGTTTTTATTTTAATTTAATATAATTATGTATATTGTATTTATAATAATGATAACTAGTATATATTATTTTAGTATTAGCAGTGTATAAATTTAATTGCCATTTTTGTATCCGCAATACAAAACAGATAAATAAAGATGTAAAGGTCATAGGTCATATTTTGTATAGAGATAATTTGTTGGTGCTTGTAGAGCCTAGATCACAAGTTGAAAAACGTGTTTAATCTATACTAATACATAAAGCTGAAAAGTTTGTTTGTTTGTTTGAACGCGCTAATCTCAGGAAATACTGGTTCGAATTGAAAAATTCTTTTTGTTTCCAATAGTCCATTTATCGAGGAAGGCTATAGGCTATATAACATCACGCTACGATAAATAGTATTTTATATATAAGCAGTGTCCAGTACCGCGCGCCCCATGCGCACGCCGCCGCCGTATGGGCCGCAGCGAAGCGTGGCCGAGTTCAGCTAGTGGTTACCTATATAATATAATATTTTATGGCAAGTTAGAAATTGATTTAGCTTTACCTAACATTCTGATGATTGTCTTCCTGGATTGCGCCTGTCTCGCTTCCCCATGGACGCTCCCGTTCACACCGTTTAGGGTTCCTGGACTTCCTGGCTTATGAGTGTGTGTGGATCTGTAACAAACGCTCTGTTTGAGTGAGGTAATTAGCCATTTAAAGTATATTATAGTATTATTACATTTTTTTTTATGTTAAGATCGGCAAACAGGCTGACGGCTCACTTGATGGTAAGTGGCTACCGTCGCCTATAACACAAGCAGCTGTACTGTAGTCGGCAGCGCATTTGCAGATGTTGCAAGTGCGCTATCGACTACAGTAGGATTAAGGATAAGGGATTAGGAGGGGATAGGGAAATGGACTCTGGCATTCCATAGAGAACATAGGGAAACACAACAGAACACGTGCTGTTATTTCACGGTGGTCTTCTGTAAGGGGGTGGTTACTGCCGCCAGATGGGCTGCCCAAATGACTGCGAAACGCAGTGTGCCCTGCCACTACTTTCCAGATCCAGACCGGACCCAACTTTGAAAAGTTCATTTCCAAAATCGACCCTGCCGAGAATTGAACCCGGGCGTTAAGGTAAGCACCCTAACCACTCAACCAACGGGCTCGCCAGTACAGCACTAAGTTGTTGCTTGTATTACTAAAAGACGGTAACCATACCTACCATCCAGTGGACTGTCAATCTGTATTTTATGCTGTCAATCCAACGATATTTTATGCTTTTTTGCTTTTTCAGTATTCAATATTTTAAAGCTTCTAAAATGAATTTAAATTGTCTTAAAAATACATATAAATTGAGTAAATTTTTCTGTCGCAAGTACAAAATGGTCTTTAAAAAACACATTTTTCCGAAACCCTAGCTTAATACACATCATGAGAGCTCAGCAATATCTAACGGGACGAGTTCATGAACATTTTCAGTTTGTTCAAGCATCAAATCAAATGAGGGGTTATTAACGCCATAATATGGTGAACATTTGCCCAAAAATTGAGGAGAATATTATATAATATTCTGCATAATTTTGGACTAAATACACATTAAACTTTAAAAGTCATTTCAGGCTGCCATAAAGCTCCAAATATGGGTTAGATCGAAAGCTTTATTTGAAAATTTATCTTCCCATTAGGCTCACCGCATTGAAATGGCTCGATTAAGGATGTTTACACAAGAAGTGAGCTTCCTAGAATTTGGTAAAGTTTCCACACAAACAAAGTTCGATAATAAACCGCACAGAAGTTTGTCAAAACAAAAGCAACGCCGCAATCGGGCCGGGTATTAGCTTTCGTCTGTTTATTGAGTGTTTAGTAATGTTTATTTATTTATACGTATTTATTTAGAGCAGAGTAGCAACAAACATTCACAATTGTAATTTTAATAGTAGATTTTACAACAAGTGCACAAAACGAACCATTTTTATCCGGGCGAGGGCTGATAGTAATGTCGAGGATAAAAATGGTTTTGTGGACGAGTTATAAACTCTGCTTTTCACTTCGATTGCGAGGAAATAAAACAGTAGTATAACCATAACATTTCTTTAAACGCACGAAAAAAAAATGAGCTGTTACCCGCCGCTTTATTTTTTTTAAAATCTTACGACATTGACATTGACATCTTATGACATTGGCTTGGGCTGCAGACCTATACAGCCTACTATTAAATTAATTTTGTAATAATAATTTTCTTAAATTAATTAAATAACCTACCGTACTTGAATTTAAATTTTAATATCTTTTATGTCCTAAAAACACATAAGGCAAATAAATTTAAGTAAATATTATAAAATAACAAATTCTATCTATGAACTTTTTATTGTGTTTGGCTGCATGGCTCATTTTCTTTGCCTTAATATATACATTTATGAGTAGATGCGTTAATGAACTTGTGCACAAAATTCGATTTTGTGCAGCCTATATCCTGCACAAATAAGCGCTTTCAGAGCATGAGAAGTGAAAAATAATAAAATACATGAACAGTTTCGAGAAAGGACATCGAATGTAACTGTGCTTGGCATTTACTTATCCTTAGTATAAATTAGGCTTGCAACAAATAGTATTTTCGGCAGTATACCGAATACCGAATATTCGGCGAGCCCCCTAACCGAATAGTCGAATATTAGGCAAAAGTATTCGGCCGGATTTTTGTACAAAACTTGTACAGATGTGATTGTTTCGGGCTCGTTTGTTCTAATGTTTCTCTGCGCGGTATATTGCTAACGTATTGCATGTTTAGACAAGTTTATTTCGTGGATATCGAATATCGTCTACGAGAAAAAAAGCATAGAAAAATTCTTAACTTTTCTAATTAGAAGATGATTATGTACCTGTTTTATGTACCAATGACTACTTAAATGATTATAAGAGAAATGAAAAGATGAATATATACTTAATGAATCGATATTTTTTTTTTCATTTTACCAATTATCTCCCTATAACAAAATATTACTTAACTATTCGGTATTCGGCCGAATAATATGTAGATATTCGGCCGAATATTATAAAAGCAGCCGAATAGGCCGAATACCGAATAGTAATCGAATATTCGTTGCAAGTCTAGTATAAATCGAAGTCGCTGCCCGCGACTATCTACATGTCTCCTAAACCTCCTAGCTCCTCCTAAACGACGCAATCGATTTTATGCGGTTTTCACTAACGGAAAGAGCTTTAATATACAGCTAAGCATGTCTTTGTATGAATAACAATTATTAATGGCAATTTATTAATAGCAGGGCAGCTGCGTAATAAATTGGACAGCTCGTCGTCTGGTGACAGTAACCACCCCCTTCCAAGAAGACCAACGTTAAGTAACAGCATGTGTGCTGTTGTGTTTCGGTGAGTGAGTAAGGGATGCCAGAGCCCATTTCCCTAACCCTTCCCAATCCCTTATCCTTAATCCTACCATGATCGGCAGTGCCTTGCAGCACCTGTGGTGTTGCTTGTGTACCGTCAAGTGGACCGTCAACCTTTTTTGTCGACCTTAACCTAAAAAAACACGTTAATGTTGTTGATAATAATGTAGTGATGTAATGATATTAATAATATTATTGATATTATTAAATTTTATTTTATTGCTAGCGACCAGCTCCGAGCTTCGCATGTGCGCAAAACAGGATTTATTTTTATTTTTATTAACGATGGGTTTGCTCTTGACCAGCATCTATCCATGTAGGAAGGATGAGGCCGACGATGGAGCGAACTCACCCAGAAGATGCCTATTCACTCGAACCTTGAAAAGATTTGGGTTATATGAGCTCGGAAATACAGACGCCGGCAGGGAGTTCCAATCCTTAGCAGTGCGCATCACAAAAGATGTTTTAAAGCGCTTGGTCCGAATTAGAGGGATTTCGACAAGGTGAGGATGGTAACCAGCCGTACGTCTGCATGTCCGATAGAAGAAAGGGGAAGGCGGTATGATCTCATGCAGCTCCCGAGCACACTCTCCGAAGTACATCTCATAGAATACACACAGACAGGCAACTTTACGTCTATGTGCCAGGCTCTGCAGCTTAGTTCTTATTAGTAACAATAAGATGGATGGTGTCGTTGAAAATTAATTGTAAAAAGAATTATTCATTGAGATGTACTAGACAGCAACCCAAAACATGTGCACAGAGCAAGTCCAAATTAAACAGTGTTAGACTGTCTTTCCACCTGCAAGATGTATTAAAGCGCTTGGTCCGAATTAGAGGGATTTCGACAAGGTGAGGATGGTAACCAGCCGTACGTCTGCATGTCCAAAAAACGCCGTACGTCTGCATGACGACGACGGTTTTTTTTTTTTTTTTCAAAAAAACAATTTGCACACGTTATACTTATGTTACCGAGGTCAAGAAATAGTTTTTAATATTTTTTTCTGTTTGTCTGTACGTCTGTACGTGCACACTAATCTCAGAAACAGCTTAACCGATTTGAATGCGGTTTCACTGATGTATTGTGGCGAGCTTCCCGTAACATTTAGTGTTTGTTTCATTCCAATCGGTTTGCAAACAAAAAAGTTACGCGCTATACCGAATGCAAGGCGTACAAAGTTGGGGGCTCAGCTTGTTTTATAATATCTATGGCGTATAGAAGAAATAGTTAAGACGAATCTAGCACAGATGTCCCGTTTCATCGGATATTTAAGTTACGAGTGAAAATATTCCTCCAGCGCAAAAACAGAACTCTCTGTTTTCGACAACAAAACGGCAAAGTCGTTTGAAAAGGTCTGTTTTGTGCTTTTATCATATTATTAATCTAATTAATATTTCGTTTGCTAATTTTGTAATTATTCAGCTTGTTTTAATAAGCAAAGTGTCAACCGTGAGTTGTCTGTGCTTTTTAAGTCGTCATTAAATTATTTCTAAGGTTTTAATAATGATAATTGTTACAATCTTGATATTATTTTATACACATACCTTCAAATAAAGTAGGTATGTAATTTGTTGGAAATAAAAAGTTAAAAACATGAAATCTTATATATATATATACTAGCAGCCCGCCCCCGGCTTCGCCCGGCGTACAATTTTTTATATATAAGAAGATTCCCCGCTTATCCCTCTTTCCATTAGTGAAAACCGAATTAAAATCGGTCTACCCATTCACGCGTGATGCCCTGACCAAGAGAAATGGGGATTCATTTTTATATATATATATATATATATTTTGTTAACTTCTGTTAATTTCTAAACCATGTACGATTTAGAGCCAAAGGTTTGTTTATGGAAAAGATATTTAACTGTATTGATCGGGCAAGACGAAAGAAACCGTAATAAAACATTTAAAACCAGGTGGTACAAAATCGCAAACTTTACAAGGATATTTAGCTACGCAATGGCCATCCTGTGGTTACGGCGATCTGGATCAATTTTTCCTGTATGTAGGAAAAAATTCCTAATGCCCTCTCTACATTATTCTATATATTTAATCTTTTTGGCCCGCGTGACATTCGGATTATTTCTTGGTATCGGGTACCTACCTCACAGTCGTAGCGTATATACTTGCACTGTCTCGGTGGTTTCACGGCGCGGTCGCACTTTATTATATCACATATATTCATTACCAATTGTTGATAATATTACCAAAAAATATCACATAATGATTTTAATTATTTTTATACAAAAAAGTAGACATCATCGAACTTTACAACTTTTCCATAGAAATCAATAGTACATGTCTCACCGTTAAAGAAGCGTTCGAAAGAAACGTTTTCGTTCGACCTTTTTTTTTTCGTCGATTTACTTTGCAAATTCGATTACCACAAAAGCCTTTTCGTTTTACGGAATGATACAGCCTAGGTCTATTCTGGAATTCTATTCTAACTATTTCTGATAGTCTTTTTTTAAATGAGTAGTTTTGAAGATTAGTATAGAAAGGAAAAGAAGGTGTTTTTTGTGAACATATTTTGGGAGATCTCCCGTAATTTCGCGGAAATGCGCTCTGTAGGAAGCGATATTTCGTTTGTCTTTTGGGATGGTGATATGTAAAAAAAAAAATCACAAAATAAAAACTGGAGCAGTCCGTTAAGAGCGCGTATAAAGAGAAATAGCTAATCCTAGAATCGAATTTTATCTAATTTGTAAAGTCCAAATAAGAAAATATTTATATATAGATTAATACATTATAAATAAAAGTGAAATGTGGAAAAGAAAATTTTATACGATGAAATTTTCTCGATAGAAAAAAAAAACACCAAATTACCTCTCATTTTTATCGTTTTTTGTTTTACTTTCAAAATGACACATATTACAAACCTAAAAAATGATCAGTAATCTCACTTCCCAGATTATTTAGGATTAATTTTTCATTTGACATTGTAGTTTACGAGTAATTAATATTTAATACTTTTGGCACTTATAACAATTTCATTGCGCGAAATGCGCCATCTTCCGTCTCATGTTATGCATACTTCAATGCGCACTGTTTCACATGATCAGTCACAATCGCTTATGGGGTCACGCGGGTGAAATTAGAAGTATTTTTTGCTTTGTACGCAGCCTTAAAAGAAAAATACAGGAAAATGAAAATTTTAAATTTAACGCCTAAAAGATTCTTTCCAATTCAATAACAATTTTACCTCGTTGAAGGGTTAATGGTTGCCCGAGGGCTTATCGACAATTTAATTAATACAACTTTTTACCCCTTGCTAATAGATTTCCATTTTTATTGGAAACGTCAATTTTTTAATTACTTTTTAAGGGATTTTTATGTAAAATGTAATAAGATGTTGAAGTACAAAAAGTTATGGTCGTTACTTTGGAAATTATAATATTATATTATAATTATACATCAATATTTTTTTAATATTATAAAGAAAAAAGATTTGTATGTATGTTTGTAATGAATAAACTCAAAACCATTAGACCGATTTTAAAAATACTTTCACCTATAGAAAGCTGCATTATCAGCGAGTAATCTATACTAATATTATAAAGCTGAAGAGTTTGTTTGTTTGTTTGAACGCACTAATCTCAGGAACTACTGGTTTGAATTGAAAAATTCTTTTGTCTTGAATAATCCGTTTATCGAGGAAGGCTAGGCCACAATGTTTGTGATTCTTGGCTCATGCATTTCTTTCTCGGCCTAGGCCGAGAATGTTGTATGAAAATTCATTCCTGGCCGCTGCTCAGCCCGATGAAACCCGAAGTTTCACGAGTCTTCACGAACGCGCCCGCCGCTGTAACAGGCGTAGTAGGCGGGGGCGTTTCCTTTGCACTCATTGAAAATAAAAAATAAAAAAGGCGGGAAAACAGATTTTTTCAGTACCTACCTAAATATTTATTGCATTTAGTAAACATTTGCGTTTGTTTTATTCTAAATAAAACTGTGTATATGTAATAGTACATCACTGCAGAGACCAGGCGCTCGTCCCCGCCTACTACGCCTGTGACAGCGGCGGGCGCGTTCGTGAAGACTCGTGAAACTTCGGGTTTCATCGGGCTGAGCAGCGGCCAGGAATGAATTTTCATACAACATTCTTGGCCTAGGCCGAGAAAGAAATGCATGAGCCAAGAATTACAAACTTCGTGGCTTGTTTTTAGTACAAGAATGCCTACATTTCCGAACATGTTTGAGAAAAATAGTATTATATATAAGCAGTGTCCAGTACCGCGCGCCCCATGTGCACGCCGCCGCCGTATGAGCCGCAGCGAAGCGTGGCCGAGTTCAGCTAGTATTTTATAAAGAGACGCGGACGGAGTCGCATACAACAGCTAGTATTATATATTATAGTAGTTGCCAGGCGTTAGATGATCCCTTTTTTTGGATGGAAGGTACCCTATGTCCTTTCCTGTATCCCTGACAACTTGTATGCAAAATTTCATGACAATCGGTTTAGCTGTTTAGGCGGGAAAAGGTAACAGACAGACAGAATTACTTTCACATTGCTCTGTTCTTTATTACATACTATCCGTGATTTAAATTGGTTTTAGAATTCAAGCTTTGAGTTAATTTTTTTGAGAAAAATTGTTTCATATAATATATCTATAAAAAATGAAGGCGTTACTAAATATATTTATTATGAGCAATAAAGATTACATTTCAATTCCTATGAAAAAGTGGTACTTTCACATTTATAATATTAGTATGGATATATAATATTATTATATGTTTACCTAGTTAAAATTACCAAAAAAAAATATTATTATTAAATTTTTAGTTACTTTTAAAAAAACTCTTTACTCTTCGAAATTAATATTAGGTCCGGGGAAAAGCCTTTTCGCATATATTATAATAATAATGTTTTTTAATTACTTAATCATCTAGAGAATTTATTACTTTAGTATGTCGTAGCAGGGCACACTGCGTTCCGCATTCTTGAATTAGGCAGCCATCTTGCGGCCTAGGATGCTCGAACTCATTTCTCTATCCCATTCCTATCCCTTACTACTGAAGTCAGCAGCACACTAGCAGCACATATAGTGGTCAATTGTAGCAACCTAGGGCCGCCTTTAACCTATTGGTGGCCAAAAAAGTTAATATGCTCTCAAAGGCATCTGAGAAAAGCATCTACAATGCTTCAAGTTAAGACAGGGCCATATCAATCATGTTTAGAGCTTTCCAGATAAGTTTAATATTAGTTGACATTATATACACTACTCTAATAACGTCTATAATTTATTCGACTCACGCGTCTCTCATCAAGTACGGTTTGTAGGGTAGCCTTCAGCCCTGTCTGGTATTTCATTTATCAAGTTAGGTCATATTACGCTGTGTGCTACATAGCATAATGTGAGTTATATTTCTGTATATATTGTATATATCTATTATACATATGTTATATATGTATATATCTATTATTATCTATATTAGTTTATCTGCTAACTTCTTCTAAACAATGTAACCGTTTTTGATGCGGTTTTTACTAATGAAAAGTTTCTGTATATAATTTCCAAAAATAAGCATAAGTGCGAAGCCGGTACAATAATTTTAATTTTATGTTGATTTATGTTGGTCGTAACTGAGTCAGTAACTGAGCCATACGATAAGGATTCAGATAGGTATCTATCAAACCTATCGTTGAGGATGCTATTGGGGTTTATTCAGGTGCCCATCCTTTCCCAGAATGGATTCCCAGGTGTGCCAGGACCGTGTCGTGGTGGGAGGGCTTAACCCTCGGCAATCCGGGTGGTTGTGGGGGCCGGTGGGGTCACCGGACTTGGCTTGGCTGATCGGATTGTCGTTGGGGAACAAAAAAGGCAGACCCTTGAGTGCTTCGAGCGGCCTCCGAACATCGGAGCTCGTGGCGGAGCAAACGTTGGGAGGCTCTAGCTGCCAGTTGGAGCTTCGCCGGTCACTGCTCGCTGTGCCCAGGATCCGTACTCGGTTCATGCGGGTGTTGGCCGGTGTGAGACGGCACCCCCAGTCCTTGTGCGTCGGACCGAGGTATGGGTCTCAGTTCTGCGCACGAGTACCGGCGCAGGTCGCAGTGGGTGGATTCTCTTGAATGGCTCTGTCGCTCAGTGGTAGTTGGGCAACGTACGCGAAGACGAAACTCAACGGCAGGGAACGACCGTCTGGCAGAGTACCGCAGTCGTGGCTTTCTGGAGGGTGGTGAAGACCCTGTTGCAGGGGACCGGCCTAGTAACCACCCTCCGCAGTCGTCCAGAAGAGTGAACACCCGGCTTCGCTACCCGGCTTAGTAACTCTTCCTCGGGCTACCACGATTGCTGTGGAAATGTCAGGTTGAAACCCCCTTTGGGCCGCCCACCCTTAATGCCACATGAGCAGGGGTTATCCGAGAGTTTCAGGTGGAAACGACTCTGTGGTAGGTTGTGCCGCAGAGAAGAGGTTATGGGGTGCATCAGAGGTGAAGCCCCTCGCTGACTGTCCGCTGCGAGGGGTCAGTATGGGCGGCTCGTGTCGCTTCCACCGTTATCACAGCACCGGGCAACGAGGGAAGACGTGCTGTGTGTTTCCGGCACGTCTCTCCACGGCGCGGATATCAAACTCCGCGCCTAATCGAGGTGGAGCCCGCAAGTGCGCGGGCCTCGTCTGGCGGGGGAGGCAGATGCTTGTTTCCCACGATACCTTACCCCCCGCCCACAGACGGCGCGAGGAAGCACCGTGGGTTTTTAGTGGGTAGAAGTCCTACATGCCGCAATCGTGGCTTTGTGGGGGGTGGGGATCTGGCTCCCAGATTTTCCCACGCAAAAAAAAGGTGTCCATCCTTTCCTCTAGCAAAAGTACACCCTGGATTTAGCGAACACGCCAAACGCATAGAACCTTAGCGGCCCAAACGAAGACTCAACTTCTAATGATCCTTTTTATCCTTTCACATTACGAAATACTTACAGTTCTGTGAAAATTCAAATTTCACGCAAAGGTATTAGATTTCGAATGTTACAAAGAGCTTCAAAGACGTTAAACATAATGACAGATTATTAAAATTATTTCTGCTAATGAAAATTATACACGTAAATATATGTATATAAGATATTTTTTTATATTTTCGTGATTAGGACGACACAGTTATTATTCTTATTCTTATTCTTGTCTTTGTGGCTATTTCTGTCTGCTAGAGTACCAGTATCACTTCGTCCATTGCTGGAATATTGTGATCGCCACGTGAACTAAAGCTCTCTACCTATACCTACCTCGTTAAGAAACTGTAGTACTTTTTTGATAGAGGCATTCTTCACATCTTCACAAGCCAATGTGTGGCTTCCTAAGATGTGGCTGCGCTTGTGCATCAAGGGGCCACATTCGCACAGGATATGCTGTGATGTTTCTTCTGCCTCAGGCAGAAGCGACACTCTCCTGTACCAGTGAGACCCATTATTATTTCGGTGTATGGGGGAGGTCTCTGTTATGAAATAGCGGAAATCGGCCTGTTGATTGTTATTATAAAACTAGATAATATTTATACAAATTCTTTTTTTACTAAGACAATTCGTTTCTATTCTATTAATTAATCTAAACAAATATTATAAATAGATAAAGTTAGAGATAGAGATAGGACGACACAGTAAGTCAAACACAATTGAGTTTCTCTGTTATTTTACATTACATGAAATTAAAGTGTGTATTTACTTAGTGCTATACCAAAACTTACATACCTGTAAGAAAAGAAACGACATTTAATGTTATTATTAACAATGTCAGTTCCTAAATCACAATTATACCTTAACAATGGAATTAATATTTTAAATTATTGTAAGATACCCTAACAATCACGAGATGTTTGTAGGGTATCTTTTCCATAGCTCACAAACTTCATTTGTCATGTCACTGCGCGTTCGATGACGTTTGATGCGCGGGAAAATACAAATTAAAATACAAATCAATTGTCTAATATGTAATGTATAAGTAAATTAGATAAGACTTAATGTTATTTATTACATAGAAAAGTCCAGAACAAGGCAACTTAGGATCTCTAGGTAAGAGTAGTATGTAAATCCACGTGTTTATTGTAGTCCAAGAAAATTTACTAGCAAATTTTAAATTTGGGTCCCACAGGGGAATTTTTTAATTGTTTTATTCAACACACACGTATATTTACGAGAGCATCAATGCGATACAGCAATTCTTTAATTAAAAAAACATGAACTTTAATTTATATAAAGTAACTTAATTTTTTTAAGGTTAATATCAGCAGACAGGCTGACGGTCCACTTGATGGTAGGTGGCTACCGTCGCCTATAGCACAAACAATGCCAAAGCTGCTGCAAGTGCGCCGCCGACTACAGTAGGATTAAGGATAAGGTATTAGGAGGGGATAGGGAAATGGGCCTTGGCATCCTCACTCACTGAAACACAACAGCACATGTGCTGTTATTTCACGGTGGTCTTCCGTAAGGGTGTGGTTACTGCCGCCAGGCGGGCTGCCCAAAAGACTGCGAAACGTAGATAAGGTTCTTATAAACCTTAAAAAATAGTTGCATGGAACAAGCTAATTTGTTGCTGCATTTGATTAAGATTGCGCAGCGTTCGCTTTAGAGTGCCTTGCCTAAGGCTTGAAGAACGCTGGATATAGCATAGGAAAAAGAATGGGTGGTCAATAGGTACTTCAAATGATACGTACCCCATAACGTACCTAATACGCAACCCCATCCTGACGTACAAGCAAAGTATGATGAGACCAGGAAGAATGAAGAACAGGAGACTGCTCAGTTCGCATAAGTACCAGGAAGGCAGCTCCAACATCGCGCAGAACGCTGACTCCAAGGATGCGTTGCCTGATCCTAAAAAAAAGTGAAAAACACATTTATGTCATGTCATGTGTTTATTATTACAATGAAACGGTGGGTAGTGTCTTAAACTTTTAAGGTGGCGCTGTACGAGCGTGGGAACTCAGTAGTAGGTATTTGGGAGAATTTCTTGTCTCAACCTACTATAATACGAATAACCGAAGACAGAATGCGACGCAACACATTCGCGCCACTTATTCAACTCGCGAAAATAATAAAACATACGCCAACAATTCCAATATTTTAGAATAAGCTTTATAGATGGTAGCTATTGACATCCCAATTTCAAATGCACATTATAGGTAGGATGTTTCCATAGAAAAACATTTTTGGATTTTAGTCAGTAATTACAAGAATTCTACCCGCGAAAATGTCACAAATTCTGCGCATTTTAGAAATTAATTAAATTAATTTCAGTTTTTTGTTGCGATGCAAACCTTCATATTATGTCCCAGAAATGTCGTGTTTTTTCATGTTTTAATACGACCTGTAATTAATGAGTAATCATGGAATTATGTAGTATGGAATAAGTAAGCCGTTCGAGTTGGAAAGTGCCCTCTTAATAGGATTGTATAGTCGATGAGTTATCGTATACAGTAGGTAAAGTCGGGGTAGAAAAACCTTCGTCAGTTTTCAAATTAATTCCTTTATCAAGTCGTAGACTCTTAATACCTTTTGAAACTAAAGCACTAAGCAGACAACTGACGAACGTTTGAAATGAAATTTTGACATGACTTGTCCTGATGCAAGCAAATGTCGACTTTAAGGTGACGAACCTTTTCTTACCCTGACTGTACATGCTATCATCGTGCCAAATTCCATTTAAATCGATACAGTCGTTTAGTCGCGATAAGATAAAACTTATAACATTGTACTACTAGTACAGTAATAATAGGTAGCTTTAAGGGGGAGACAAACGCTAAATACTAAAAACATCCATTGTTTAATGAAGATGTTACAAGAAATAGACAAGACAATTGCTTTGAAAAAAATATATATTATACTTAAACATGTGAAGAACCAATTGTATTAATTAGAATTTTCGTTAAAGTAATAGAAACTCCACAAAAAAAGTTAGAACACAAGAACAATTTGACCTTTATTGAAAATTCTCTCGAAAACGGCTTATTGTACGCATATGAATCCTGTACCTATTAATAAGTTAATATCAGGTGAAAAAATTGTATTAATAAAAAAAAATTGTGTAATGTTCTAATGGTAAAAACAAAAAAAACACCATTTCTAGGCCTGTTGAATTGTCTCCGCCGCCAGCGAGTTCTATAGTAAATGTCACTTGCCTAACGTAAGTAGGTGTTTTTAAACGTCACACAACTCTTTCAAACCTGTTCATGCGATTTTAGGTATTACGGAGATGATGTTAAAGTTGAAAATTTACAAATATTAAAAATCTGTTTTGTCTGTCAAATACAATCATACGTATTGAATTAGTATCTACTAAGTGATACATAAGATGAATATTTAAACTTACTTAAAAATGCTCATAAGTCCTCCTTTACGGTTGCAAAGCCTGGGCAGTGAAGGAAGACCTCCGGAAAAGAATAGAAGCCTTCGAAATGTGGGCATATCGTCGTATGCTCCGCATTAAGTAGACAGATAAGGTCTCAAATGAGGAGGTTTTAAAACGAATGTCCAAAAAGACAGAACTGGTTCGAAAATTCGCGTACTTGGGCCATATATTGCAACACGAGAGATGAGTGAGTAAGGGATGCCAGAGCCCATTCCCCTATCCCCCTCCTAATCTCTTATCCTTAATCTTAGGGCAGCGCACTTGCAGCAGCTTTGGCGTTGCTTGTGTTATAGGCGACGGTAGCCACCTACCATCGAGTGGACCGTCAGCCTGTCTGCCGATCTTAACATAAAAAAAATATTTACCCTCTTTTCCTATTGCATAGTCAAACACAATCGTATTTCAGTAGTAAACTCTAGTCGTGCGTCGGAGTTGATATACACTCTTTTTTAGGTGTTAAAACGTTTTTTCTTTTCAATAAAACATTAAAACATTATCTAAAATATATTTTTTACATTTTACGGAATGTTTTGTAAAAAACTCAGAAATACAGAAAACTCTTACTGTGAAGAAAGAGATAGTAAAAACCAGCAAAAAATATAAGGATAGACTGAACATACATAGCAATGACAAGGCGAAGAGCCTTCTAAACACACAAAACGACGTGGCACGCCTGAAGAGATGGCAAATCCTAAACATAGACCTCAGAACATTAAAAGCAGGTCTCATTAATTGCAAAAGTTTAATGGAACGTCTCTAATAGCCCCTTTGTCTTTTTTTAACTCATCTGATTATGGCTAGGTAGCCGATTGCAGATTGGTCTGAGAAAAAAAATTGTTTGTCGGTTGCTAGGCAACTGTTGAAGTCAATTTTTTTAAATACTAGCGACCCGTCCCGGCTTCGCCCGGGATGCAATTTTTTTTATATATAAGAACATTCCCCGTTTATCCCTCTTTCCATTAGTGAAAACCAAATTAAAATCGGTCTACCCGTTCACGCGTGATGCCGTGATCAAGGGAAATGGGGATTCATTTTTATATATATAGAGAAGATTTTTGGATAAAATATAAAAGGTTTTTTTATAACGACATAACCTATCGTATAAAAATATTAAACAAAAATGTGTTTATAATGTGATGACATTCCTATGAAGATTTGTCGTAGTGATAATGGAAATAAAATGCACACAACAAAATAAGTGTCAGCAGTAAGTAATGATTGATTAAAGCTTAAAAATATTGATTTAAACAATTTTATTTATTTATTTATTTATTTATTTACACATCAACAGCTAGAGTTAATTTACTTTTAAGTTCATTTCATAATTAACTTTAAAGTACTATTAGATTTATAATGTAAGCCAATTACAGGCATGAATAGCATTTACAGTTTAAAGTTACGTACACAAGTTACATATTATATAGAAAGTTATTATAATTTTTTAGTAGTCGACTGACGAGTGAATTTCAGCAATTTACTCTTACTATGTTGCTGTCTCACTCTCCTCCTATACATCTGTTGCAACTGTGCCGTGATAAGCAGTCGTAAGAGGACATCGTACCGAAAAGTCGCGCGAATCAACCGCCAAATCTAACCACGCGACATTTGATTTATTCATCCGCATTAATCAAGTGATTGCGTCAATCCGCGAGTGCAATTGAGGTGTGCAGTGTGTTGAACTACATCTGGATTCGTGTTTGACGGGCCCGTCGCAGTCTTCATCACCTGGAAGACCAAGCACCTTGACTTCTTCTTTACTCGCCCTTTGATAGCGCCAATAAACCATCAATAAAAAATACAGTCCACTTTTCTAGATCGTAGATTCTAGATACATATTTGGGGCGACCAGACTCTATATTAGGTACTATTAATTGTATTGTTAGGGGATCAACAATTGTCCGGATTATACAATTATTTGATTAAGGACAGGGAAGGTAAGTGGAATGATAGTTATCGTGTGTCATCCTTCATAAAGCCTGGCGCTTCTTGCTCGGAAGTATTAAAATATTGTGATAATTTACAAAATACCCTAGGTAAAAATGATAAAGTCGTTATCGCGGTAGGTGCAAATGACAATGATCCAATTGTTGTCTTAAAGGAATTAAGTATAGCTCTTAACAAGTTACCGGAAAATAAGATTTATATATTGCAAAACACTAAATCAATGCTTAATTCATATATGTCGGCAGTTTCTAAGACGTTCGCTAATTGTACGTTTGTTAGTATAAATAATATAAATGTTGCAAGGAAAAATATTCTAAAAATAATTGCCAATAGAATAAATTTAGCAGTTGATTATGATGATTACCAAAATAGTTATCTTGATTTAAAAAATATAAAAAATATAATTAAGCAATTTAATATATCATATAAAATTAAAACAGAAAAAAGCTATTCAAAACAAAAAACGGATAAATCTAAAAAGGGTACAATACCTTATTATTTTCCAATAGTGACAAAAAACAAAGATTCATCTAACTTATATCAACAAACAATTGCTAAATCGATGAGGGGAACCATTCCATATTATTTCAAATTGAAGAATAAAGACATAAATCTCAACGATACAACTGATACGGAGAAATCAAAGTTTTTTCGGTCGTAAAAACATGAAGTGTGATTTTACTCTGTTCCACCAAAACATCGCAGGAGCAATAAATAAAACGGAAGAATTAACATTAGCATTAGTTGAATTATCTCAAGACCTAAATTCGGATATTGATGTTATTTGTCTCAGTGAAACATTTACACAAAAAGGTTCTGAATCACTACTGAACTTAAATGGTTATAAATTAGCGGCATCATACTCGCGTAACAAAAAACGAGGCGGCACTTGCATTTTATTGAGAAATAAATTTAATTTTAAAAATCTTGACACCACTACAAAACTATTGTCAGAAGAGTTTTGTTTTGAATGTTGCGGAATAGAAATAGTGCCATATAATTTAATTATTCTCTGTATATATAGAACCCCACAGAGCAATCCAAATATATTTTTGAACAACCTAAATTTATTGCTTTCTGCACTAACTAAAAGCAAAAATAAAAAAATAATACTTTGTGGTGATTGGAACATTGACATCACAAAAACAAATAAAAGTTCAACAGAATTATCAAGCATTTTAAAAAATTATAATATGTCTGCTCATATAACTTCACCCACTAGGAATCTATCCTGCATTGACCAAATAGCAAGCAATTTAACTAAATTTCAGTCTCGAATTCACTATATTGGTCTCTCAGACCATGAAACGGCGCAAACATTTACAACTAAAATGAAAAATGTAAATGATATCACCTTATGGCAGGATTTTAAAAGAGACTTTAATGAAGAGAACATTAAAAAATTTTACAACAGTATATGTTCCTTAAGTTTTTCTGAAGTATTCGAAAATAGTGAGTTAAATGAAGCCTTCGATGTACTACATAACTTGTTGATACTCTTTTTTAATCTCTGTTTTCCTTACATCAAAGTAATAATTAAAAGAAAAAATAGCAAAAATAAATGGATTACCAAAGGAATTAAAAAGTCATGTTTAAAAAAAAGATGTATGTATTTGTCACGCAAAATTTTAAAAACAAATAATCACTCGCAGAGACAATACAAAAAGTATATTAAAATATTAAGAAAATGTATACATACATCACAAAGGATTCAAAACCAAAAATATATTAATAATAATGATAATAAATGTAAGGCAGCTTGGCAAGTAATAAACAAGAACATAAAACCTAAGCCAGCTTCTAACCAAATTGACTTAATTCAGTTCAATAATGTTAATTATGAGAATCCTGACACTATGTGCGAAATATTCAATAATTATTTTATTGATATAATTAATGATAATAGAAAACATAGTACAGAATACACCACAGATGTAAACAATTGTGGCAATTCTATATTTCTTGCCCCTACAGATAGCTTTGAAATATTTAATATTATCAGATCCCTTAAAAATACTAATTCTGTAGATTATGACGAGATTAACACCAAACTAATAAAGATATGTGCTCAGCAGCTATCCGAGCCTCTAAGTTATATCATTAATTTATCTTTTGAACAGGGTATATTTCCATCGGCCCTGAAAAAATCAATAGTAAAACCATTGTTTAAAAAGGGAGACCGAAAGGAAGTTTGTAACTATCGCCCTGTGACACTGATTCCAATAATCTCAAAAATCTTTGAAAAAGCAATGCTTAAACGTCTTAATGGTTTCGTCGAAAAAAATAACATATTAAGCCCAGATCAGTTTGGTTTTCGTAAAAATAGCTCCACCACTCTGGCATGTTTCAACCTAATCAAAACAATAACTCAGGGATTAAATGACAAAAAAAGTGTTGCTGCCCTGTTTCTCGATATGTCCAAAGCATTTGATTTTGTCGATCATAAAATTTTAGAATATAAACTAGAACGGTGTGGCATAAGAGGAATTACATTGAAATGGCTTAAATCATATTTATCAAATAGATATCAATGTACAGAAGTTTCAAAAATAGTACATAAGTGTAAATCTGCAGTAGGTGTTAAGATAACAAGGAGATCTAGCTTCAGAATAAATGTATCGGGAGTCCCTCAAGGCAGTATACTTGGGCCATTTTTGTTTTTAATATATATAAACGACCTTCCCAATATAACACATCATAGCACATTTCTGTACGCTGATGACACTACAATTGTATTAAAAAACAAGGATAAAAACCAACAAAAGTTGGAAATCATTTCATTACTAACAAATTTAACAGAATGGTTAGATAAAAATAACCTTCATCTAAATATTGATAAAAGTAAGATAATGCAGTTCGTAACTTATAAAACTAAATTTACACCTCTTCAAGTTATAGACAAAGGTAAAATTATTGAAGAAGTAGAAAGTATAAAATATTTAGGCGTAATGCTAGATAAACATTGTAATTGGAAATCTCATGTCGGTCTGGTCTGTGATAAAGTAGACAGATTTGTTTATGCACTACGTCGGTTAAGATTGACTGTGTCTATTGAGGCAGCAATCACTGCTTATCATGGCTACGTTTCTTCGATTTTGACATACGGTTTATTGGTATGGGGTAACTCTGTCGAAATAATAAGAGCTTTTAGGGCCCAAAAAAAATGCATCAGAGCAATATGTGGCGTGGGCTTTATGGAGAGTTGTGTGCCACTATTTAAAAAGTTACATATACTTCCCTTACCTTGCTTGTATATAAAGACGTTGTGTATATTTGTTAGAAAATATCCGAACTGTTTTGTCGAAAATAACGAAATAGGAACCAAAATAACTAGACAAGGAAATTTATTGCAAAGACCTAAATGTAGATTAGAACTATTTAATAGAAATGTTTATGTTATGGCAATTAAAACATACAATAAACTACCTAATAATATAAAGGGAATTGCCGGATCCTAAATTTAAAAGAACATTAACAAAATGGTTATTAGATTGTTGTTATTATGATGTTAAAGAATTTTATAATAAGAAACATTAATTCCTTTATTAATATATTAGTTTACAAACAATTAAACACAAATATTTGCATGCCCTTGGCGGGTAGAACATACTTTGTACTGTAACTGCTGTATACAAATTAAAATCCTCTAAACATGTGTTCGCGCAAATAAAGATTTATTTTATTTTATTTTTATTTTATTTTAACAAGACCAAAATTATAGGTATCTATATTATTCTCAAAACAAATCAAGTTTGATTTGGATCTTATGTCTTATCTGTCTAAGAATACTGTCAAATGGTTCATTCGATTCGATATTCAACCTTAAGGATGATTTATATTACACCGGGCCGTGCCCCGTCCGTGCCCCGGCCGGGGCCCGGTGAAGATATTGTTAGTATGCTTTTGTATGAACCAATTCATATTACACTGGGCCGTGTCCGTGCCACGGCCGGAGCGTTCCAATCGCGAAATTTCATAAAATGTTTGTTTTTACCGTGCGCTCGGAGACAGCTTCGCGAGGCCCGCTCGGGGTATAGTATTAGTTTTTTTAGTGGTATCATTTAATGTATATTTAGTTTCTTTTTTAAATTGTTAAAATTATAAATAAATAAATTAACCCGAGGTTGACTGCCTCGAGGTATAGTATTTTTTCAATAATATATATTAATATATTTCTGGTAGGTATAATATATTTCTGCTTAAATATTTTTTCAAAAAAAGAATTTCAAAAATATCTCGGGAGCGGTGCGTCGCACTTAACCACCCGTGTTGGTACGGGGTGGTTAAGTGTTCTCGGGGAGAGGAATTTTTCGTTCACGACGAAATTTCGAAATCCACATTTTCGTTGAAAAACAAAAAAAAATCTGTTTAAAAACAAAAAAGTTACGCGTTATTCCGAATACCACGCATACGAAGTCGCGGGCACAGCTAATATAGTAATATTAATACAAAATAGTATAATAGTACTTGGAAATGACAAGGCACGGGCAAGGCTCGGTGGCGGCCCGTCGGCGGCACGGTGACAAATACCAAACCCGGCCGGGGCACGTTGAGAAAAACCCGGTGAGGGCCCGGCCCGGTGTAATATGTTTCATCCTTTATTCGGACGGGCTTTATATTTGTAAAAGTGTGGCGTGTGAGTGGAGTTCCGGAATTGGTTTGGTCAAGCTAATCGTTTCTACAAAACATGCCGAATCATGCCGATTGGGCAATATGCCTGACCGTGTAAATATATTGGCAGGCTTTATAAATATGCACATGTTTTTACTACTTACTAAACCAATACAAACTTTTGCTTGGATTTTCGCTGCTATCTCCACATGATTTTTTAAAATCGTTTTAGCTGATTGTTTGTGAAAACGTTACAGACAAAAGAGATATTTATAAAATTTATATGAATCTTGTCCATGTTACACCAGGCAGATAAAAAACAACATCTTCTGACTGACGTGAAAGCTCGCTCGCTGGGCCACGTCAACCTGTGATAGGCCAATTTTGGAAGTAGTGAATATAAAAACTGGATTTTTTCCGACACAAATTTTTATTTATTTCTTTATTTTTATGTTACAGTCCACTCGATGGTAGGTGGCTACCGTCGCCCATAACACAAGCAACGACCAAGTGCTAAAATTACGCTGCCGATTACAGTAGGATTATGGATAAGGTTTGTTGAAGGGTTAGGGAAATGGACTCTGGTATTCCTTACTCACTCAACGAAACACAACAGCACACGTGCTGTTATTTCACGGTGGTCTTCTGTAAGGCGATGGCCACTGCTGCCAGACGGGCTGCCCAAATGACTGCGAAACGCAGTTTTTTGCGTTGTAGTTATTTACCGCCGGACCCGCCAAAGATAATATTAAAAATAAATATGAGATCAGTCCGAAAATCAAGAGGATGATTTACATAGAATACGTAATAGTCTGTTCCCTAGTCAGTAGCAGTCAGTCTCCTAGTTCCAGAATGACAAAAAGGAAATATTGCTCGATGTTATTGCTAAGACAACTTGTCACATGTCTATTACCTTGTATAGTTTGGGGGATCTTCCAAAATATGTTCACAAAATAACACTTTCGGTTTTTTTTCGATGGAGCGAGATCATCATGAAGATGCCTATTCAGCGCATTAGAACAGATGTTTTAAATCGCTTGGTCCGAATTTGAGGGATTTCGACAAGGTCAGGATGGTAACCAGCCGTACGTCTGCATGCCGATAGAAGAAAGGGGAAGGTGGTATGATCTCATGCAGCCCTCGAGCACACTCTCCGAAGTACATCTTATGGAATACACACAGACAGGCAACTTTTGCGTCTATGTGCCAGGCTCTGCAGCTTAGTTCTTTTTTATTTTATTTGTTTATTTATTACACATGAAATAATTGGAAAAATATTTACAATGTCCCATAAAACTGGAAAGCAGTTTGTCTATGGGATCAAGTTAATGATGTTAAACTAATATTATCAAATATAAAATAAAACTTAATTTAGAAATTAGTGTATCATCGCCAATGAGCTTGCGCTCGACTTGGTGATCTGCGATCCACCAAGTCGAGTGCGGCAAGTTGGTATTTTACTGAGCCATCCGAAAGGTGACAACAATACTCCTGGTAGCGAGGTATAAGATTGGACTTGTGCCTTGTACAAAGAGAGGAGCTGTCCAGATGTAAATTATCACTCCATTCTATTTGGATGTCCAGCTTTTTGCCCGCTGTTTGGGCTTTGGATTCGATATAAGTGCTGAAGTTGAGGTTTGAGCGCACCATCATGACGAGAATATTTGGGCATTGGATTCGATAGAAGTGCCAAAGTTAAGCGCACCCTCATGACAAGTGGCTCGAGATCATTGGTCACAAGAACGGATGCACCTCGGAAAGTTGGAGCCAAGTCGTTCTTTTATATTAATAAATATTATACTATGACTAATATTGACGAGCCCGTTGGATGAGTGGTTAAGGGTGCTTGCCTTAACACTTTGTTCTAGTGTTCCCGGGTTCGATTCCCGGCAGTGTCAACTTCGAAAAATCAACTTTTCAAATTTGGCTCTGGTCTGGGCTTGGAAAGTAGTGGCAGGGCACACTTTTTTTTCGCAGTCATTTTGGGCAGCCCGTCTGGCGGCAGTAAGCACCCCGTTACAGAAGACCACCGTGAAATAATAGCACATGTGCTGTTGTGTTTCGGTGAGTGAGTAAGGGATGCCAGAGGGATATCCTTAATCCTACTGTAGCCAGTAGCGCACTTGCAGCAGCTTTGGCGTTGCTCGTGTTATAGGCGACGGTAGCCACCTACCATCAAGTAGACCGTCAGCCTGTCTGCTGACTTTAACATAAAAAAACTATATAGGTATACAAAAAGTAAAAAAAAACATTAACTTTACAGCTGTAATTCACCGATGTTGCGCAGTTTTGCATTTCAAATTAGAATATCCCATGGCCTTCATTATAACGAAATCTGGCTTCAACAATATTCAAAACAATATTCTTTAAAACAGACTACTTACCTCTAGAGGGTTCATTTATTTCCAATTACCTACATGCGCAGGCAACTTTTTATAAACACAATGTTTAATTAATGCACTATTGTTTTGAATAATTATAAATAAATAAAAAATGTGTGTTATACACACATTGTAATAAATAAATTTGGGGCGGCCCGTCTGGCGCAGTAACCATCCCCTTAGAGAATACCACCGTGAAATAACAGCACGTGTGCTGTAGTGTTTCGGTGAGCGAGTAAGGGATGCCAGAGCCAATTTTCCTATCCCTTCCCAATCCCTTATCCTTAATCCTACTGCAGTCGGCGGCGCACTTGCAGCAGTTTTGGCGTTGCTTGTGTTATAGGCGACGGTAGCCACCTACCATCAAGTGGATTTTATATGAATGCTGTGATAAACATTAAATGAAATCATTGTCACGTTGATTTAATAAGGTCTGTTATTTTTCAACTAGTGGGCACAACTAGTATATAAATAAAAGAGACTTACTTGGTGGATAATCGTGATAGCTGACAGTGGTGTAGACAGCGAAAGGAGAAGCGGCAAGAAGTGAAAGAGCCCACAGAGCGGCCACTATGCGTAGTGCCCGCCTTAAGCCGGCCATAGCATACAAGTGGAGTGGGTGACATATCGCCAAATATCGCTCCAGCGAGAACGCCACTATGGTCAGCACCGACACGTAAGACGCCCTGCAACAATCACTTCTTCATTAGTCTTATTTGATCTTTTTTAGGGTTCCGTACGTCCGAATAAAAAAAACGGAACGTTATAGGATCACTCGTGTGTCCGTCTGTCCGACCATTCCTTATCTCCGAAACTAATGAACCTAATGAAAAAATACAGAAATTAGTTTTCGACTTATAGATTATTATAGGAAAACCTATAAGAAGTCCATGATATTAAAATAAAATGGTAAATCACTCAATGTTGTGCGGATAGGTAACATCGTACGGAACCCTCTTCACGCGAGTTCAACTTGCACTTGTCCCGTTTTTTTTAATTTTATTTTTTGTCTTAAGTTCGGCAGCCAAGCTGGCGGTACACTTGATGGTAGGTGGCTACCGTAGCGCAACGCTAAAGCTGCTGCAAGTGCGCTGCCGACTACAGTAGGATTAAGGATAAGAGATTAGGAGGGGATAGGGAAATGGACACTGGCATCCCTTACTCACTCACCGAAACACAACAGCACACGTGCTGTTATTTCGCGATGGTCTTCTGTAAATGGGTGGTTACAGCCGCCAGACGGGCTGTCCAAATGACTGCGAAACGCAGTGTGCCCAGCCACTACTTTCCAGCTCCAGACCAGAGCCAAATTTGAAAACTTCATTTTTCAAAGTTGACCCTGTCGGGAATCCCCGGGAACCCTAGAACCAAGCGTTAAGGTAAGCACCCTAGCCAATCATCCAACGGGCTCGTCAAATCTGTATGGCATCTGTTTGGTCTATTGTTATTGAGTGAGAGGCAGATATGACAGATAGTGACAAGTAGCCACTGCATTCCACTATCTTAAAATGGGCAGCCTGGCGGCAATAACCGCCCACAAACGTGTCACACTTGAAAAATATTATATAATATACAATTTTTTGTCTCAAATTTATGTTAGTGCATTTTATGCCTTAATTTTAAATTTAAAATGAAGCAATGTTCTATAAACTTAACATTTTTTTTAACTCTAAGAGATCAGAGAAGTTTTCGAGTCAGAGAAGTCATCTTTTGCGATAAAAAATAAATAAAGGAACCATAAAAATGACAGGAAAAGCCGATTTACGTCTTATTTGTATTTTATCGTCAAAACTGTATAAACTTTTTCGTGTTTTCTTCTGAGCACTTTTTTAGGACACGGCCTTTATTAATTTGGTGATTATACAGCTTTGACGATTATGTGGGTGTAATATGTAATACTCCGTAGGTAGTATGTTATGGTATTTAATTCTAAAACTACCCTATTCCCTATTCTAAACTAACCCTATTTATATACAGTATTTACATTGGTATACCGATAGGTATTAGGTATGCGACGACGACGACGTATGCCTGTTGCCTGAGACAGCAAAACCGCGTTATGTTTGCTTGTATCTCCACGCGCACACTCCGCAGCGATGTGACAATATAAATATGGGCCGCGTATGTATTTTGCCCTTTTGCACTGTTGACGCTGGACAGAAAACAACTTATCGAGAAACCAATCAATATCGTTGAATTTCCGCAGAGTTGGCTGTGACGGCTGCTGCTGGCTCCCATTCATCCTCCGTCGTGAATCCAGCGATAGTGATCAAATAAAAATACAAAACCACGCCGATAAACAGCTCTTTTCAGAGCTATTCCAATTTATACGTTAATTTGTTGTCTATAAAATATATTTATTTCCACACCTTCACTCGGTACGGTAGCTACAAAGCTAAAAGAAACAAACTTGTAAAGTAATGTAGACCTTATTAGCCTTAGGAAAATAGCCTTAGGTGTGTTTTACTTGGGTAGTTATTAACACACATGCAAATATCTAGCTTTAGTGGGACATAGCGTCGCGAATGAATAGCGAACATCTTCACAAATTACTTTTGGTGCAAGTTTAATTAAATGCTCATAAAAATAATTCATAAAAATAAGAGAACTTCATGAATACTTGAAAGTCAGAACAGTGAGGGAAGAGATAGAACACAGATCAAAGTGCTATAAGAACCGCATAGACGCACACACGAACAGTCTTGCTGTAGGCCTTGGTGAATCCCTACAGAGTAGACGACTCAGGCGCCAGTACATATGGGACACAATATAAGGGGAGTGACAGGATCTTCATTGGAAGTCCAGTTATCGCACGTTAATTTCAATCACACAAACTATCTGCTAATGGCTCCAGGAGCCGATCGCATGATATTCGAAAAAAAAAAAAAAAAAAAAAAAAAAAAACTGCTCACGATTTACTTCGAGGGCTGAAACAAAGTTCAAATGCCTAAAAAAACTCTAGTTTCGATATTTAGAATTTTTTAATCTGTAAACACACTTACAGATTGAAGCTGAACTGCATATATGCTTTTTTTTTAATTGATGGGAGTAATACCTTTACAATCTCTCCCTTTATATTTTTTCATGTTAAGGTCGTTAGACAGGTTGACGGTACACTTGATGGTAGTTGGCTACCGTCGCCTATAATACAAGTAACGCCACAATGCTGCAAACGCACCGCCAATTCTCTCGAAAAAGAAACTGAAGATTTAGAGCAAGAACATATTATTTTCTTTTAATTACAATGTAACGATTTGGATATCTATATCTACTAATATTTTAAGCTGAAGAGTTTGTTTGTTTGTTTGGTTGAACGCGGTAATCTCAAGAACTACTGGTTCGAATTGAAAAATTATTTTTGTGTTGAATAGTCCATTTATCGAGGAAGGCTTATAGCGTGATATAACATCACGCTACAATCAATAGTATTATATATAAGCAGTGTCCAGTACCGCGCGCCCCACGCACACGCCGCAGCCGTATGGGCCGCAGCGAAGCGTGAACGAGTCAGCTAGTTTTAAATATTTGCTCTATCATATGAGAATCTTCATGAAATTAAAATTGTCATTTAAATTAACAGTTTTACAAGGTTGCCCATGAGTACAAATATTGCAAGTTCTCACTGGTGAAAAAGCAGTTTAAGCTAATCTATAGTAACTATGGAGTGGCCGCGCTGGTAATTTTAGGTACAATTCCAATCGACCTTTTTGGAGGCGTATCTGAGATGTTCGACGGATTGGACGTCAGGACCCGAGAACGCGAGGATAATCTGGCGTTCTGGCAAGAGCGTTGGGGATCAAGAAAAACTGGGCGTTGGACCTATAAGCTTATTGGGTGGGTCGGTGACTAGGCCCTAAGGGTCTTAACTACCTTACACAGTTCCACAATGAACACGGACACTTCAATGCATATTTACATCCTATGGGGATCTGAAACGTTCTTTATTGCGCGTATTGTCCGGGAGTTGTTGAACATTTTTGGCTGTGAGCGTTGGTCTGAAATACGGCTGCGTTGGTAGGAGGAGAACGAAGTGCCTCAACGGCCAGATTAGCGTCCCTTGGATGTTGGCAACGACCGACAACTGGACAGTAATGACGGAGTTTGTGAAGGAGGTCCTACTGGAAAAGAAGAAGGAAGAAAAAGACGTTGAGGTATAGCTGCAGACAGCGGCAAGGAGGGGTCCCAGTACAGGAAAGTAATGCTAACGCGGTCCCGCAGTACTGGGTACTACAGAGGGGAGGTTTTTAGTGGGTAAAAATCCCACACTACAGATCATACCATCTTGACTGGTGTCTTTTTAAAGATTTTCCTCAAAAAAGAAAAAAAAACTATAGTAGTTACTAACTACAATATTTCTATATTATAACTTTAAAATTAAGAAATTATTTTCTGAACACATAAATTAATATTTGTTAAACAAGAAGGGCTCTTTGAAAACGACAGATTATAAGCGACAGAGAAATTTTCAATTCCAAATATTGAAAACGAATCACTTAACAACTGAGTAAAATGAACAACTTAAACGGAGGAATTTACGATTTTAATAAATGGCAACATTGATCTTTAAAATGTTCTCTCTCTCATTATTTCAATTTATACTTAATATTATAAAGAGAAAAGATTTCTATGTGTGTATATATTTTTTTGTATGCTTGTAATGAATAAACTAAAAAAAAATTTTTTTTATTTTTATTAAAGACGGGTTTGCTCTTGACCAGCATCTATCCATGTAGGAAGGATGAGGTCGACGATGGAGCGAGCTCACCCAGAACATGCCTATTCACTCGAACCTTGAAAAGATTTGGGTTATATGAGCTCGGAAACACAGACGTCGGCAGGGAGTTCCAATCCTTAGCAGTGCGCATCACAAAAGATGTTTTAAAGCGCTTGGTCCGAATTAGAGGGATTTCGATAAGGTGATGATGGTAACCAGCCGTACGTCTGCATGTCCGATAGAAGAAAGGGGAAGGCGGTATGATCTCATGCAGCTCCCGAGCACACTCTCCGAAGTACATCTCATAGAATACACACAGACAGGCAACTTTACGTCTATGTGCCAGGCTCTGCAGCTTAGTTCTTATTAGTGTATCATCGCCAATGAGCCGATAATCGACCGATTTAAAAAAATCTTTGCTACATTATCAGCAAGTAACATAGTATATTATAAAGATATGAGGACGAAATCGCGCACAACAGCTAGTATCATAATAATCTTAGTGTGTTGACGAGACGTTACGAGAAAGGATGCCTATAAATACCTTCTTGTAGGTAAATAACACTTTGAGGCGTAACAGACATGGAATCCATTCCATATCTGTTACGCTTTCCTTCTCATATCGTTAGTTTTTTCATCTTTTGTGATGCGCACTGCTAAGGATTGGAACTCCCTGCCGGCGTCTGTATTTCCGAGCTCATATAACCCAAATCTTTTCAAGGTTCGAGTGAATAGGCATCTTCTGGGTGAGCTCGCTCCATCTTCGGCCTCATCCTTCCTACATGGATAGATGCTGGTCAAGAGCAAACCCATCTATAATAAAAAATAAAATAAAAAAATCTTTTCTTTATTAAATTTTCTATAAATATCAAACGTATTTTTAGTTTAATAGCGTTAGGTAACAATTTGTATTTTTTTTAATGTTAATGTCGGCAGACAGGCTGAGGCTGACGGTCCACTTGATGGTAGGTGGCTAATGTCGCCTATAACACAAGCAACGCCAAAACTGCTGCAAGTGTGCTGCTGACTGCAGTAGGATTAAGGATAAGGGATTAGGAGTGGATAGGGAAATGGGATCTGGCATCCCTTACTCGCCGAAACACAAGAGCACACGTGCTGTTATTTCACGGTGGTCTTCTGTAAGGGGGTGGTTACTGCCGCCAGACGGGTTGCCCAAATGACTGCGAAAAACGCAGTGTGCCCTGCCACTACTTTCCAAATCCAGATCAGAGCCAAATTTGAAAAGTTGATTTTTCAAAGTTGACCCTGCCGAGAATCGAAACCGGGAACCCTAGCCACTCATCCAACGGGCTAGACGCGTAACATTCATGAGTGTATCATGGACAAAGGGGTAATTGTGACAATCAGTCTTTTATGGTAATCAGGCCATTATATTATTTTCGTTTTAACGGTTGAAAAGCAGAAATTATGGATTTTACTGGAGATATATCGTGTAATTTGGTTCATAGATATTAAAATTTGAAAGTATTATAAGATCTCGTTTAACCGCGCACTGACTCGGACAACGTATCGAGTACGTGCTTCGCGCTCAATTGAAATTAAGACTTTTATTAACAAATTCTCCAATTAAGTTAAAAAAACAATGGCTTAGTTTTGATTAATGTCCTTTAGAGGAATAAAAAAAAGGAAAAAAAAAACAAATAATTAAAGCCTATTGACAAAAGCGTTGGTCGAGAATTTAGTCCGTAGCTCTCTGATAGGAACAGCTTTGGAAATTACATTGGATTCCAATACATTGGAACAAAATTGAAAAACTTTACAAGCTTTGGAGCTAGTAAGTGAGGATGGTTTCGCTCCTAGTCCATAACACAATAGGGGATCGGACAGTAATCAGATTAAAATCTAAAATGTACTTAGAAAGAAAATATATAATTTTTTACGATTATTTATCGAATAATAATTTAATATAATTAATTTAAATATTTTTAAAAGAAGAAATAAAATTTTATTATTTACAATATTTTTAATCTATACTGAAACACCAATCACAGTGCGTGACGTCATTTGTGGGCAATGATTGTCTTATGCCAATGCAGCTGTTTTGTTATGATATGACCACAAATGACGTTACGCGCTCTCAGATGAACTATCGTGGCGTTTTGGCGGCACTTTCAAACAAACAATATTAAAACATGATTTTGAGTACCTAAAAGGCTATAAATAAATAAAATAGTATTTTTTATGGGAATAAATATCCATGAAGATTAATTTAAAATACTTTCTGAAAATTTGTCCGATCCCTTATTATGGGATAACATAACACAACATAACATAACACTTGTACATACCTTTTTTTTTCGAGGAGAAATCCATTTACAGATTTCCTACCGCTGGCTAGGCGGTAGGAGTATGTGGGGGTCACCAGTGTCACGCTATGCTAGGTCATAGCGGCACTGGCACTACCCACTAAAACTCGCCGGTGTCTCCTTGCCCTTCGAGAGGGATGGACCGGGCTCTGCCGGGGCAACAACTCCGATCCACCCCAAGGCAGCCTAGCCATTGCTGGCTAGACTAACTCCAATGGGGGATTGTCCGGAGGCACCAGGACAATCCCAAGACGGGGGGGACCTTGTGCAGGCACACACAGCTAGCCAGCCATGTGCGCAGGTCCCCTAGGACATTAAAAGACGGGCTTGATATGCCCGCTTTCTCCTGCCCGACCGCCTACGTCTGAGGAAAGCGAGACCGGCCTCTTCCTCTCGCTCCCTTTCAGCTGCCTCCTTCTGTGACATGATATCTCCGCAGAAGGAGGCAACCGCTTTCCAGGTGGTCACACTCTCAATCATGGCTCTTACCATGATTGGCAGTGTGACCTCTCCACCTCCAACACTTGTACATACCTAAAATTACTAAGGTGCAAAAAAAATACAAAATCATTAATAAAAATTGAGATCCCTCAAGCTACCAAGTACAACTTTATCCCAGATATTTTCTATAAATATAGTATTATCCCAGATATTTTCTATAAATATAGTATTATTCATCATGGGGTATTATTTCGAGTATTATTGACAACTTCTTAGAAAAAAATGAAAACGTTCAAACTTCATGCTTTGCTATTAAAATGCTTATTTTAATAGTAGTTAGGTACACACAAATCTCTATATATAAAAATGAATCCCCATTTCCCTTGGTCACGGCATCACGCGTGAACGGGTAGACCGATTTTAATTCGGTTTTCACTAATGGAAAGGGGGATAAACGGGGAATGTTCGGGTCAACTTTTTTGATTCGAACTGCTAGCGTGTGGAACCAACTTCCAGCACCCTTGTTTCCACAACACTACAACCCTGGACTCTTCAAGTCGCGAGTGAATCGGTTCTTAATAGACAAGCATGCTCCATCTTAGATCGCGTCATCACTTACCATCAGGTGAGACTGCGGTCAAATGCTTGATCTATCATTATAAAAAAAAAAAAAAAAAAAATATATATATAAAAATTGCATCCCAGTCGAAGCCGGGGGCGGAACGCTAGTGTATAATAAAATCAAAGGTAAAAAAACTATCTTTAGACTAGTATATTAACTTTTTTTTTAAATAATCAAGTTTCTTAGCTACAACCATTTACCTGCTTGTTTACAGTTTATTACTCTGCTATTTGATGATTGATTGAAGATAGAATGCATTTATTTGATCTGTTAATAAGACGGTTCTCAACTTCTCGTTAATGTAATACATCATTTTTTTTTTTCAATATTGCTAATTGGATATTGAATACAAATACAAATCCCTTGCATGCTAAGTTGGCAGAAGCGTGGCGGAAGCTTATTGTGCCAAGTTTGAGTGAACAATTGACAAAAAAAATAAGAGGGAGTAGGATAGGCTAAGGTTGGGTGTTGTGTTTAGTGCTGGCCTTTGGCAGTTTCGGGCGAGGGAGGGCAGCAGTAGTTCGCTTGTCGCCGTACATTGCGGACACGATCCCGATCACCTCGCTTATAAACAATAATTTGCTTAAAATGCTTTATGAACCTAGCAATAATTTGTGTTGGTGACTGGCGCTGAGCTGAAGTCTCCCATCTGGAGGACACCTTGACCCGGATGCATCCGTCGAGCGGGTACTGTTATTCGATCGCTATTAATTTTCTGTGAAGCGTCAGCCAATACCACAGGATACCCATAAAACCGCTCCCGCACCAAGCATTACAATGGTGATTATTTACAAACCGCCTTCCCAACGATGGTATATAAATGAGTTGGAACAACAGTCCTTTATTAAACTGAGTTAGTTTTGAACTCTCTCTAATATTTGATGTCAATAATACTAAGTATGTATTATTATTAACTATAAAATCCCGTACATTAGTAAATCCTAGGTGTTACATGTACTCGTACATCTTAGAAGACCACAAACCCGCTCTCGCACACGCCCTAGGATGGTGGTTATTTATACACCGCCATACCAGGAACCAATAATGCAAAAAAAAAAAACGTATAAGAACTCTTACACAATTATTCGTGGGGCAATAGATTTATTGTAATATCTATACTAATATTATAAAGCTGAAGAGTTTGTTTGTTTGTTTGAACGCGTTAATCTCAAGAACTACTGGTTCGAATTGAAAAATTCTTTTTGTTTTGAATAGTCCATTTATCGAGGAAGGCTATAGGCTATATAAAATCACGCTACGATAAAAGTATTATATATAAGTAGTGGTCACTGCTTATATATAATACTTTTATACCCACACCGCCGCCGTATGGGCCGCAGGACTAAATGGACTATTCAAAACAAAAAGAATTTTCTAATTCGAACCAGTAGTTCCTGAGATTAGCGCGTTCAAACAAACTCTTTTTTTAGTACCTAATCCGTGAGTTGTAGGCAATTATCAATTAAAGCAGGCATCCAATAGTAGAAAATTAAAGTCGGCTGAAGTTATATCAGTAATCGCTGGTTCAAATTCGATATAAAGGACAATTTTAATTTGATTGATACCGAACAAGTACGTATTGACATTTCAAGGAGCTCTGAGTAATGTTCATGATCATTACTTAAATATTTATTATATTAATGCTAACTCGTCGTCACTTATACGACGTTTGTATTGTATTGGAAAAAAATCGGATAGCAGATATTTCAAATTTTATAAAAAAAAAAATTTTTTTTATGAAAAGACTATTTGCGTTATACGATCGAAGTAGGTACTATTAAATATTACTATATATATATATATATATATATATATATATATATATATATATATATATATATGATAAAAACTATGATTTACCAAGTCTTAATAGTAAAGATACGAACTATTCTGTACTCTAGGGTTCCCGGGTTTGATTGCCGGCAGGGTCAACGTTGAAAAAAGAATTTAAAATTTGGCTCCGGTCTGGATCTGGAACACTGTTTCAGTGAATGAGTAAGGGATGCCAGAGCTCATTTCCCTATCCCTTCCCAATCCCTTATCCTTAATCCTACTGTAGTTGGCAACGCACTTGTAGCGTTGCTTGTGTCAGCCTGTCTGCCGATCTTAACATTAAAAAAATTAATCGAGTTTCAAGACGTCAAGATTGGTACCTACACCGAATACCGGTTGGTAATGAAGGAACAAGAAAACTAAATGTCATCTCTGGTAATCAATTACCAGTCATCGCAAATAAATTATTATTGTATTGTATTATCAACAATGAATTCATAACAAATGGTTAGGTACTTCCTGTTTTATTCCCAAAACCAATATTTACTAACTCATCCTAAGATGTACAATAGGGAATATGCGTCTAATTAAAAAAAAGGCTTAAATATATTTTTTTATCAACATTTTTGCTTTAGAATTATGTCTATGTAAATATTTTTTAATATTATTTCTTTTTCGTTAAGAAAATAATTATTAAAAAGTGCATAAAAATGTGGGAAATTCAAAATACTCGAAACGGTCAGATCGAATGTGACGTCAAAGTCTATGGAATGTGACGTCAACGTCTATGAAATGTCAACAAGCGTGTAGATGTTTGTGATTTTTAACATTTGATTGTACTGTAGACTTTGACGTCACGACAAGCGCGCCAAAAGGGCGGGTGTTTAAAGTGCCCGTAGCTGTTAGTTAATTTTAACTTGTTTTGTTACCAAACTTCTGTTTTTGGCGCTGAATATTTTTTTACGGTTATATAACGATATATCTTATCTTATCTTATCTTAGTGGCTATTTCTGTCTGCTAGAGTACCAGTATCACTTCGTCCATTGCTGAAATATTGTGATCGCCACGTGAACTATAGCTCTCTACCTATACCTACCACGTTAAGGAACTGTAGTACTTTTTTGATAGAGGCATTCTTCACATCTTCACAAGCCATTGTGTGGCTTCCTAAGATGTGACTGCGCTTGTGCATCAGGGGGCCACATTCGCATAGGATATGCATTGGTGTTTCTTCTGCCTCATGGCAGAAGCGACACTCTCCCGTAACGATATAACGATATAACCTATCGTATGAAAATGTAAAAAAAATGTGCATATTCCCTATTGTACACGTAAAACTTAGGATTTTACAATAGCAATATACATGGTATTATTACAGAGAGAGTTCAAACCTAACCAAGTTTAATAAAGAATCGTGTTTTGTAACTCATTTATATACTGTCGTAATAAATATTATTATGTCAAATGATTTATTTGTGTTGTAAAATAGGTACTGAGTAGCTATTAGAGTGCATGGTATGACGTAACAATACCTGTAAGTAGGACTTTGAGTTTATTACAAAGATTATTCAGACATGAACCGCTTAATGTAGAAACAAATGGGGTTGCATTAGCATGAGGAAAGCAAACAATTTAAATATTAGGTCGGGGAAAAAGTCTCTTCGCATACAGTATGTATAAACTTGTAATAAAATCTCATTGGCTGTATTATTTGTATCTGGCTGATCTTGATGACATTAAAGAGGTTACATTTCAAAAAAAGAAACAAATTAGTAAAATGTTGTTTCCGTGTATTTTACATTTGTTTTCCTTTCTGTCAAAATGAGTGAATCTAATGAAGAATTTTAAATTTTTTTTACAAAAAAGGAAAAAATGCGATGCGAAAATTTTTTGTGACGTTTATGGACCTAATGCAGTGTCAATAAGAGTAGCGCAAAGTTGGTTTAAGCTTTTTAATCCGGGAATTTTAATGTCAAAGATGCACCTCGCTCTTGTCGCCCTTTTACGGATAAAATAAACGCCATTGAAAAAGTGGAACAAGATCGACGTATCAGTAAATACGACATAGCTGAAGAACTGGGAATTGACCACAAAACAGTTTTGACCCATTTGAAAAAAGCTGGGTACACAAAAAAGCTCGATATTTGCCACACAAGCTCACTGAAAGAAATCTTATGAATCGTGTACTCATTTGCGATTCAATGCGTAATGAAACCGAACCGTTTTTGAAAAGATTGAATAACTGGTGATGAAAAGTGGATCACGTACGACAAAAACGTGCGAAAAAGGTCGTTGTCAAAGGTCGGTCAGGCTTCACAGATTGTCCCCCCCTAGGTGTGCTGGGACCTTGTCGCGGTGGGGGGGCTTAACCCTCGCCAATCCGGACGGTTGCAGGGGTCGGTGGGGTCACCGGCCTTCGCTTGGCTGACCGGATTGTCGCTGGGGAACTAAGAAAGCACACCCGTGAGGGCTCCGAGCGAACTCCGAACATCGGAGCTCGTGGCGGAGCGTTTGAAAGAAAGAAAGAAAGAAAGAAAGAAAATATGAGTTGTGGGTTTCCGGGATGATGGCCCAGGTCTGTTGGAAATTCTTCCAAACGTTTCGTCAACAACTGCGGTTGACATCCTCAGTGGTGTAGTCCAAGTTAGACCGCAGTTGTTGACGAAACGTTTGGAAGAATTTCCAACAGACCTGGGCCATCATCCCGGAAACCCACAACTCATATGGATACCGGCCGAGAAAACCTACATTCTACTAAAGAAAAAAAAATTATTGGCATTTAAACAGAAAAACATATGAACAAAACAAAAAAAAAACATTAAAAGTAAACACCAAAAGGACACAACTCAGCTTAGGCTGCAACATTATTACAGCGCTGATTTTCAGTTGTGCCCTTGCCGATGTCTCACGACGCGCACTAGGACCACTCCAGCAGTGCGGTGCAAGTATATTTTACAAATATATTTATATTACTAAATAATAAGTTGTATCACTGTACGACAAAAGGTTGCGGCGATCATGTTCTACAATCCAAATCAATAACATTAATAACAATAACAATAATCGATAACAATAAAATAAAAAAACTAAAGTATTTGAGTGCAATCTATGCCGCCCTTAGTGTTCACAATTGTTTTTGCTCCTTCAAAAGATTTAATTTAACCCTTTCACGAAAAACCTTCAGTGAACTACACTCTCTTATGGGAGGAGGCAGATCGTTCCAACACTTAGAGGCGGCAAACTTGAAACTTCCCCGAAAAGACGCAGTGCTATGCTTAGGAATCAACAATTGCTCAGGTCTGACGAGGAACTTCGGTAGGGGCTTGTACCATTTCAAGCGATCGTATAAATATAATGGCTGCTCAGTGCGGATAACGCCAAACAGTAAGGTAGCCAGATGAAGCCTGCGGCGATAAACCATCTTTAGAAATTTTGAATTATTTAGATATGGGGTAACATGTGCACGAGGTGGAATATCAAAACAAAAACGAGCGCAAGCGTTCTGAATTCTTTGAATCACCCTTTCTGTTTTGCGAAGTAACCGCGGGCCATAGACAGCATCAGCATAGTTCAACTTAGAAAGAACCAAGAATTCACAAAGATTCGCCCTCAGCTCGACACTAAGATAGTGGCGCACCCTGTATAAAACTTTGCTGCTGCTGTTTGCTCGGAGGCTCCAACGGTCAGTTGGAGCTTCGCCGGTCACCGCTCGCTGGGCCGAGGATCCGTACTCGGCTCATGCGGGTGTGGGCCGTTGAGAGACGGCACCCCCGCTCCTTGTTCGTCGGACCGAGGTATGGGTCTCGGTTTTGCGCATGAGGACCGGCGCGGGTCGCAGCGGGCGGATTCTCTCGGATGGCTCTGTCGCTCAGTGGTAGTCGGGCAACGCACGCGAAGACGGAGCTTTACGGCAGGGAAGGACCGTCTGGCAGAGTACCGCAATCGTGGCCTTGTGGGGGGTGGTGAAGACCCGGTTAGGGCCACCGGCCTAGTAACCGCCCTTCGCAGTCGTCCGGAAGAGTGAACACCCGGCCTCGTCACCCGGCCTAGTAACTCTTCCGCGACGACAACACGAGGTGGAGTCCGTCTCTCGGGCTGCCGCGATTGCTGTGGAAATGTCAGATGGAAACCCCCTTTGGGCCGCCCACCCTTAATGCCGTAGAGATGAGCGGCCACATGAGCAGGGGTTATCCGAGAGTTTCAGGTGGAAGCGGCCTCCGACTCTGTGGTAGGTTGTGCCGCAGAGAAGAGGTAATGGGGTGCTTCAGAGGTGAAGCCCCTCGCTGACTGCCCGCTGCGAGAGGTGAGAATGGGCGGCTCGTGCCGCTTCGCCCGGGGGCGGTGGACATGGGGTTGTCCGCCGTCATCACAACACCGGGCAACGATGGAAGACGTGCTGTGTGTTTCCGGCACGTCTCTCCACGGCGCGGAGATCAAACTCCGCGCCTAATCGAGGTGGAGCCCGCAAGTGCGCGGGCCTCGTCTGGCGGGGGAGGCAGATGCATGTTTTCCACGATCCCTTACCCCCCCGCCCATAGACGGCGCGAGGAAGCACCGTGGGTTTTTAGTGGGTAGAAGTCCCACATACCCCACCGATGTCCCCATGGTCGGTGGGGATCTGGCTCGCAGATTTTCCCACGCAAAAAAAAAAAAAAAAAAAAAAATTGGCTTCACAGATTGTGCCAAAACCCGGGTTAACTCGCAATAAGGTGATGCCGTGTATATGGTGGGATGGGAATGGCATTGTTCCTTATGAGCTTTAACCGCCGAGCAGAACCATCGATTTGGATCTACTGCCAACAACTGATGAGATTAAAGCAAGAAGTTGAGAGAAAGCGGCCGAAATTGATCAATAGAAAGAGTGTAGTCTTTCATCAAGACAACGCTAGACCACACACATCTTTAGCCACTCAGCAAAAAGGTGAGGTGTTAATGCATCCGCTATATAGCCCTGATCTTGCACCTTCAAATTTCCTCAGAATTCTTTTAGGCAGTGTCAGGTTAACATCAAGGGAGGACTTCCAAAAGACTTTTTTTTATCAGAAGTCCCAAAATTTCTACAGCAACGGGATCATGTCACTACCTACAAGATGGCAAAAAGTCATCGAATGTAATGGCACATACATACTGTAATTAAATGTAAACTTTGAAAAAAAAAAAAAAAAAAAATTCAGTATCCGTGGTCAGATCGATTTGTTATCGGTAAACGTAGTCTACGGGATAATGACGAGTTCCATCATGAGAAGTTGCCATGATGGGTCTCGTCATGAGTCCACACTACCTCTGGAATGAACTGGGAATGGTAAACGAAATATTTTTATAGCTCCATATATATTGAGCCAAAATTAAAATGTAACCAGATCGTCATGGAAACCCGAATTGTGATTACATTCTTAAGACACGCGCATATAAATTAGTTAGTACAAAAACGACTTTTAATGAAGTCACGTACTTTGACATGATGTAATCCTTTGAAGTAATCAAGATTAAAATTTCTGCCATCAAGAACAACCGTATATTGGCAAGTATTGTAGTGCTTCTTGAATCACGATTTGTAATTGGGAATTGATTGAAATCACGTGGCTACTTCCTTCCTTTTGACCACGATATTTCTCTTGGAGCAAAGTAATTAATTGTTTTTACGAGCTTTTTTTCTGTTGATAGACGAATAGAAGGCAGACGAAAGCCGAAACGACTGATGCAGATGTTTAAAGCCAGCACCTCTAAATATTTTTTAATTCGTGTCGTTTTGTGTTTTTCTATGTTAAGGTCACTTGATTTTTTAAAAATTAAAGATAGGTTTGCTCTTGGCCAGCATCTATCCCTGTAAGAAAGATGAGGAGAGAGTGTAGGAAAGTTAGGAAAGATTCTAATCAGCAGAAGATGCCTAACACACTTGAACCTTGAAAAGATGTATGAGCTTGGAAATACAGAGTAAGGAGTTCCAATCCTTAGCAGCGCACATTATAAAAGATGTTATAAATCGCTTGATCCGAATTAGAGGGTTTTCGACAAGGTTTTGATGGTAAGTTGATGGTAGATGGCTACCGTCGCATATAACACAGTAACGCCACATGTGTTGCAGTGCGCTGCCGATCATAGTAAAATTAAGGATAGAGAAATGAATTCTGACATCCTTTATTCTCTTACTGAAACAAGACAGCGCACATGCTGTTAATTCAAGGCTTTCTTCTGTAAGGGATGGTCACTGCCCAAAATACTGTGTGCCCTGCCAATACTTGCCAATTCCAGACCAGATCCAAATATAAAAAGTTCATTTAAAAAGTTGATCTTGTCGAGAATCTGAGAGAGAGCGTTAAAGCAAGCACCTTAACCAATAGACCAAAGGGATCGTCAAGGGTGGCAGGCATTTGATGGTAGTTGGATACCATCGCTTAGAAACACAAACAACCCCATAGAAATTGACAGCGTGGATATTTTTATAGATACTAGGCTTAAAAATGATATTCATTTACATAAAATAAATTTCCACAAGATAAGTAATTTTTTATGCGTCAATATATGCGATTTTATAATAAACTTGCCGAGATAATCAGAGCCTTACGAATAAATAAATTTAAAAATGTAATCAGAACCAAACTCTGTTCGAAGGGTTATTATAAAATCGCTGATTATTTATTAACCTGGATTGAAACGATTGAGATCAAAATGTTTAGTTTAGTATTATAATAATTATAAACTGTGTTTTATGCATAATAATTGTAAGAATTGTAATATTTTATTTTAAAGGCGACAAAAAGAAATAGTATCCTGACTTTCTTTTGGGGTTTCTTCCCAGGATGTCATCGTCTTGGCTATCTTTTTCCGAAACCCTAGTAAAAATAAATTGACGTTCAAAAGTGTTTCTTTTGAATAAATTTCTGTTCACTGTTATTTTTATACAGTTCAAATAACTGTTTCATCGTTATTTGTATACAGTTTCAATAACAGTTCAAATAACTGTTTCACTATTATAATAGTGCGTTTAACAATCATTTGGACAGCCAATCTGGCGGCAGCAACCACCCCCTTGCAAAAGACTACCGTGAGATAACAGCACGTGTGCTGTCATGTTTCGGTGAGTGAGTAAGGGATGCCAGAACCCATTTTCCTATGCAATCCCGTATCTTTAATCCTACTGTACTCGGCAGCGCACTGCCATCAAGTGGACCGTCAGCCTGTCTGCCTATCTTAATATAAAAAAATACACGATCAACTATAAGGGTATAAAGGTGGAAAGACTAAAAAGCTATTACATAAATTTTCTAACAGAATTTAAATAAAAAAAATTTAAATTGAAAGTAAAAGGCCTTATAAGAAGAAGGTATAATACTCACGCTTCAGATATAAGTGCTCGAAGCTTGCAGAAAATGATGCCGAGACTGTACGGATACTGATGCCAATACACAGACAAGTCGTTCGGGAGACCTGTCGAACAAACAGAAGATATTACGACATTGTTTATTTATTTATGCATTTATAAAGATTTATAAGTCTTTTTCTAACTTATATAACCCCATCGGACTTTACATAAGAGAGTTTTGTTTTACGCACTAGTGCCCCCGCTATAATTTTCAAGCTCACTGCGCCCGAAGCTTTTGGTTGCAAAATCACAAAAGATTAATAATTTTCGTTTCGAAATAGCGGAATAATGTATCCGGGCATATCGATGTTGTTGTTAGGGTTCCGAATAAAAAAACGGAACCCTTATTCACTCGTGTGTCCGTCTGTCCGACCATTCCCCCCCAGCCCTTATCTCCGAAACTACTGAACCTAAAATTCTGAAAAAAATACAGAAATTAGTTTTCTATTTATAGATTATAGAAAAACCTATAGAAAGTCCACGATATTAAAGTAACATGGTAAATCACTCAATATTGTGCGGATAGGTAACATCGTACGGAACCCTTCACGCGAGTTCAACTCGCACGTGTCCCTTTTTTTTTTAAATAAATATGATGAACAGAAAATAATATTTACCAAGTAATATTATTACAGGATTCTCGAATGTCTGGAGGACCCTAAATTGAATTCACGCAACCCTACAAATAGGTATCCTATGTGATTATTACGTTACTCCCTTTTTAAATGCTCTTGTAAAACAATTTTGTACCTTGCTCATACATATATGTATAAGCACATATAAGAAAACTATGAGCTGTGCCCGGTTGTGTTGTGGATGTGGTCAAATAGTCCATTTGATGGTTGTTGGCTACCGTCGCCTTTACCACCAGCAACGCCAAAGGTGCCGCAAATGCGCTGCCGGCCATAGGATAAGGGATTAGGAAGGGATAGGGAAGATGCCTCTGGCATCCCTTACTCAATCACCGAAACACAACAGCAGATAAATGGTGCTATTTCTCGTGGTTGGAGACTATGCCAGACGAGTTTCCCATATGACTGCGAAACGCAGTGGGCCCTGCTACTACTTACCAGATACAGATCAAAGCCAACTTTGAAAAGTTCATTTCCAAAATTGACTCTGCTAAGAATCGAACCCGGGAACCCTGAGACAAAGCGTTAAGGCAAGCACATTAACCACTCGACCAATGGGTCATCAAAGTTTTCAGGTTATATTTCGTTAAACGCCACAATCTTTTGTGGCATGATTTTGATATAACCCAATGTTCTCTCGAATAAGCGGACATTTTTTCAAATGGGATTAATTCGTTTGTCAATGAAACATGAATGAATATTCATTTTTCGAACATGTAATATATGTAAATGTAAAATTTTTATTCTACATCTTCGGTATTCAACATAAGAGTCAATATTGCAGAGTATAGTACTTTGGTGCGAGTCTTGTGTTGGTATGCATAGCAATATTTTTTAAATAACTAATGAAATGAAATCAGGCTTTTGTGGGAAGACTAAGGAGACTCCAAGGACACTTGTAGGGTGATTGATTATTCGTACATACTCCTATGTTACTAGTACATATATGTGAAACAATGTTAACGTATATGTTAACTATCTTAGTAAACAATGAACAAAATAAAATCAAAAAACACTGCACAAATACAATTTACATTGTATTTGTGGTTAGGGTAGTTGACTTAACGCTCTGTTCTAGGGTTCCCGGGTTTGATTTCCGGCAAGGTCAACTTTGAAATTTTTTTCAATTTTAGCTCTGGTATGGATCTGGAAAGTAGTGGCAGGGCACACTGCATTTTGCAGTCATTTGGGCAGCCCGTCTGGCGGCAGTGACCACCCCCTTACAGAAGACTACAGTGAAATAACAGCACGTCTGCTGTTGTGATTCGGTGAGTAAGGGATGCCAGAGCCCATTTGCCTATCTCCGTCCTAGTCTCTTATCCTTAATCCTACTATAGTCGGCAGCGCACTTGCAGCAGCTTTGGCGTTGCTTGTGTTATAGGCAACGGTAGCCACCTACCATCAAGTGGACCGTCAGTCTGTCTGCCGATCTTAATATATATTAAAAAAAAAACAATGCCACAATTGCGCTTAAAATTTACCTATGCAATTAAATTAAAAATGATAAATAAAGTTAAAATTAAATGAAAGGGAATTAATTAAATTAGGAATGATTTAATTAAATGAATTACATTGGTGAGCTAAATTCAGCACCAGTGACATGCAGTTCCAAGAGCCTACTCAAAAGCGAGCTATGAATTATGGTAGATACATAATTCATAGCTCACTGCAAAGATATAATTCAGCATAGTTTCCGCAAATATTCACGAAGCCCAGATAATGAGGAGAGAGTAAGACCAGCTTAGCGTCCTGAAGGAGTGGCATTTTACTTGTCCCCTAACTTTTATCAAGGTCATTACCGCACTTGCAATCCGCCAGAATTTCTCGTTGTAGATCCGCCGAGTGATAGCAGCCGCCTATCACCAAGTGGGCCTTATGAGAAAAAAGTGGAAAGGGACAAATAACTTCGTTTCAGCTCGAAAATATTCAATTCTGGTTGAATGTTCGAAACGGAGATTCAACCCAAGTGTCCCTACAGAGGGTAGGTAATCAAGTCGAGTTAATCCACAAGCGGCCTTTGTAAAAAATAATTAGCCGGCACCCACTCGGCGACGAGTCCCATTTTAATCAAATCTGTCAGAACAACTTTTTTCGACCGTTCTCTGCGATAAATTGCTTTATTTTTGTAATCGCGTCTGGCTTCCCGCATATTTGAGATAAATCTGAGACACGCTTTCCTTCCTGCAATCCAGCTCGAAGCTTTATCGAAGAGATTAAATCTAAAATTAAAAATTCAACGTCTGACGAAAACATATTTTAACACCTTTTTTTTGTGGGGATCACCAGTGCTCATAGCGGCATTGGCACTACCCGCTAAAACTCCCCGGTATCTCCTTGCCCTTCGAGAGGGATGGACCGGGCTCTGCCGAGGCAACAACTCCGATCCACCCCAGAGCAGCCTAGCCATTGCTGGCTAGACTAACTCCAATGGAGGATTGCCCGGAGGCACCAGGGCAATCCCCAGACGGGGAGGACTTTGTGCAGGCACACACAGCTAGCCACCCATGTGAAGAAAAAGGGGCCCAGGCAAAGAGTGGCATATCAGACTCAGAAGCACGCTACCTGCTAAACTGAATTAGAATTAATAATTGCAGGTGGAAACCTATTTAAATTAGAATTCCATGTCTACTTCAGTTCCAAATGGCCAGTTTAACAAAACGGCAAACTCAAAGTATTCAATTACGTATAGAGATAAACTTAAATTGGAATTGTCGAGTTTTTATTACTTACGCAGCAGCCAAGTGTTGTGTAATGAGACGCTGAGTTCATTCTATTGCATGGCAGGGAGTCCTCGGCGTGTTTAATATTGCCTTTCGAGTATCATTATTTCTGGAAGATATATGTCGCGTTGCTACATAATTTAATATTCGAATCAGGGAAGCTTTAATTTCGGATTGACAAACTAACATTTTAGGGGAATTACGGCATGAAATATTTCCCTGTTAAATTCCCTAAACACCAATTACCAACAATTCCGTGTAAATGAATTCAACTCCCGCATATGTTCCGTGTTAAAAAAAAAACCAGTATCATTATTAGCTTGTTGTTAAAAAAAGCGTTTTCATACTAACCGATGTCAGCGACTTTATTCGGGTGGACTTCATCTTAAGATATGAAGTTCACCCGAATAAACTTATAAACTAGACAAGAATAAAATGTACAGCTAACTTGAGGCTGCTCCATCTCACGGCGGCATTTTTTAAAATTTCTATTTAAACTCGTCCTAACTTCTAATTCGAATCGAATAATTTAAAAGAGAATTTACGTGTACGTATATAGTCTTGATTATGAAGGTATTTAGTTGGTAAAAGATTAATACCATGATACGAATATCTTTCGGTTCTACGCGTGTTTTGATTGACTAATTTGAACAAAAAACGGTTATTGTGACTCAACTACAAGGGCACAGAGGAATTAACATGAATTGAATACTCTAAGCTGAGTTAGAATAAAACCTTTTTTGCGTAGGTACTGGCCTCTTACAATCACGATGGCATAAAAAATATTGAGTTTTAAAATGGACGAATCGATAAGCAAAATGGAGCTCGCGCTTGAAAATTTCCGTACCATAATTTATCACAACTTTATCTCAAGATAAATTTTGATAAATTTTTGATACACTGATAATTTTTGATAATTTTTTTTACACTTTTCTCTCCAGTTTGTCATAACAAACTACTGGCGCCATCTATTGAATTTGAATCACATTAACGCAGAATGAAATATAAATAGTTAAAACACATTATCCATATTGCCGACCATAATACCGTTCTACAAGTGGTTTTTGAGTTTATCCATCACAAACACATTATTAAACATTTTTTTTTCTTAATTATAATATAATATTATTATAGATGATAAAGTTCGCCAGACGGGCTGACGGTCCAATTGATAGGCTATCTAGGGGGTAATATTAGGGGGTACAAGACGTTTTCATATTTTTTAAATATTTGCAATGTATTATTTATTCTACCTAAACACGTTTGTGTTTAAAAAAATTCCAACCCCACAACTAAGGCACTGAACTGGATGTTTTAAAAGATAAAATTCTAAATTTTATCTTTCTTTAAATAGCGAAACTTGTTACTTCTGTAAACTTACTTAACATATTAGGTACCTATTAATAATAAAAGGCTGAGTAGTAGACGAGCAGTAGACTGTGGTTAAATTCAATCCTCACCCCTTGACAAATTTACGTGAAAAAGCACTTTGTGTTGTAACTTGTGCTGATTTAGAGAGGGACAGTCTTCGCCGGCAGTAATGGTTTTCTCGTGTATGCAATTCAACCCAAATTGAATAATTTCCGATGTGTCAATCGTTGAGTGCCCGACCTATAATTCTCCATTAAATTAAAAAACATAGTGATTTTAAAGTGGTTTCAATTAATGCTGAAGGCTTCGTAACTGTCTAATAACTAACTGTCAGAAAGCATAAAAAGGCTTTACACTTGGCTAAATTGCTTGTACTAATTGAAAAAGGGTCTTAATTTCTGCTTAATAGGGAATATGCACATTTTTTTTTTAATATTTTCATACGATAGGTTATTTCGTTATATAACCGTAAAAATATTCAGCGTCAAAAAACAGAAATTTAGTAACAAAAAAAAATTTTAAAATTAACTAACAGCTACGGGCATTTTAAACACACGCCCTTTGACGCGCTTGTCGTGACGTCAAAGTCTACAATACAATCAAATGTTAAAAATCACAAACATCTACACGCTTGTTGACATTTCATAGACTATGACGTCACATTCGAACCGACCGTTTCAAGTATTTTGAATTTTAATAATTATTTTCTTAACGAAAAGAAATAATATAAAAAATATTTACATAGACATAATTCTAAAGCAAAAATGTTGAAAAAAAAATTTTTTTATTTGCTAAAAAAAGCATTTTTTTAATTAGACGCATATTCCATATTTAGACAAATGCAAAGGCGTCTTAGACGATAATAGGTATATTATTAATAGGTCTATTTATTTAGACGATTGCTCCTGGATGCTATGTTATGGTATAATGTTTCTCATAACCGCTATAACTATAACTACGTACTTAGCAAATAATGTTGTATATCGATTACCAAGCAGTTCGCAATATACGCAAAACTAACGCTTGTGAACGTGCGCCTTTGTATCGAGTTATGCAAGCATACACAAATTGACTTGTTCTCAATTAGTTCACAAAAATATAGAAAATATATTATAAGGTCAATTTAATGAGTTTTTGTTGTTTTTTTATTGATTTTTCTCTCATGATTGCTTTATGGGTATGTATTTGTGTGTTCTCCTTGTATAAAATGTGTTTACTACTTTGTGGAAAATGTTGTTGATTGAACTATTATTTAAATTGATGTGTGTTTTACTTTTTTTTCTTAGTGTAATAATCTTTCTTGTGTGTAATCGCCGAAAAGTAGCGTGCTTATCGATTTTCTATCGTCTACACTATGGAGAGTGTGCATCTATACTGTACGATTTAATCCAACCGGAACCGTTCCACTTGCGGACCACTAGACGTGGGCAGGGGTTTCATCCCTTCGTGATCGATGTACCTCGATCACGAACAAAGCGTTTCAGTTCCACCTTCCTTGTTCGAACTGCTAAGGAGTGGAACTCATTGCCTGCGTCTGTGTTCCCACAGAACTACAACCTCGGGCTCTTCAAAACTAGGGTAAATGGGCATTTACTAAGTAAGCGTGGTCCACCTTCGGCCACATCTGCACCTCACATCAGGTGAGATAGTGGTCAAGCGCTACCTCGATTTCATAAAAAAAATAAAAAATACATGGTGTAATTGTTTGTTTTCCCTAACAAAATGAAATAAATAAATTTCATTTCTGGCTCAGATCCCATTGGGAATAAAGAGGATTTCACTGGTCTTCGAAGATGGTCGGTCTTCTGAAACTTTCAAAACTTTGACGGAAATCACTTAGAGGTGTGGGCGGAGACTTATAGCTGTTTTTCATGAAATTTCTAATTAGTATACATTAATAGTAATGCGCAAGTAAGTGTTGTTATGTTTTCACGCCTTAACCTTTTCATATCTGTCGCCGATCTCAACCGCGAGATTAGAATACTTATTTTCATCCGCATACGTTATCAGGCAATTGTGCCTGTAAATATAAGTCACGCTTCCCGCTCTGTGAGTGCAATCGTTAAAGTGGCGAAGTGTACTGAGTGTGACGGGCGTGACCAAACATAACAGAGTGAACATATTATTTTTTGCTACATATGAATAATTTTGAATATAAATTTAAATAAATTGTCTACTTCTTATTGATAGACGTACAAATTATTATTTAAATTTTCGGCAAATTTGGATGGTCAAATTAGCTTCACTCCCGGATTGTCATAAAAATGCATTGTCACAAGTAATCCACAGTAATATTACAAATGTGATAGCAACTATGCCTGTCTGTCTGTTACCTTTTCACGCCTAAACTGCTGAACCGATCATCATGAAATTTTGCACATACGTTGCCAGAGATACAGAAAAGGACATAGCGTACCTTTCATCTAGAAAAAGTACTGTTCCCGAGGGATCATCTAACGCCTGGCAAAGCTATAACTGCAATAAAGATGTTAGGCGTTACATGTTAGGGCACTAGTTTAAATATATACAAATTGACAATGGATTTTAGGTAAGCAGTATATTTTATTTGCTAGAATTTATTTATTTATTTTATTTTATTCTCAACAAAAACCCTACAGCAATGCAATAGAAAATAATATACAATACAATAGAGACAGCATCACCAATCAAATTGCCATTCACAGGGCTTCATTATGTACCGAAATTTTGTTGAAAATTAAGTTGAAAAGTAAGATTTTAGACAATGGGGAAAAGGATCTAGGTAAAGAGTTAGGATGTGTGTGTGTGCGTGTGCACGTGTGTGTATATATATATATATAGCCTGTGGGTCAACTCTCTGTGCGTCTGTTGTGTATTTGAATGGAAGCAATTGTTGTAACGTTTATTATTTCATTTCCACATTTTTTACTATATACCTAATATACAGAATCAAAATATATAATAATATACAGAAATAATAATAATATACAATAATATACAGAATAATAATAATATATAATAATATAATAATATATAATAATATACAGAATATATATAATATATAATAATATACAGAATCAAAATATATATACAACCTTTCAGCAAATGTTTTCATTCGTAAAATGAATTTGAAATGTCGTTACGTATTCATATACACAAAAGCAAGATTTGAATTCGCCAAGACCTTAAACTGAATTAACAAGAGTTGAACATTGAGTAACTTTACTGAACTAAGTGAATTTAGGGGTTACTGTGGTCTGAAACATGGCTTCTTTGATATTGTTAGGTGGCAAAGGTGATGTATGTGCGCTGCAGACCTTAAAATAATAAGGGATGAGGCCTTTGGCCTTTGGCATCCTTTACTGACTCACCGAAACATAAGAGCACTCATGCTGTTACTTCACGGTGGTCTTCTGTAAGAGGACTCGCAGCCCTGCAGACCTTTACATAAAAGATAGTTATTTTTTACTGCCTGTATTTTTTCCCTTTCGCTTTTTTCGTATCATTGGTTATTATGTGACGATAAAATAGTGTTACGGTTGGCCATAGAACTTTCTCGAACGAACGCGAGTTGGCGTTAGGGGAATAGAACATTCACGAAGAAAAGGTAATGTTTTCCAATACATGGTGACCACGCCCCTTTAAACGTGGGCAAAAGGAAATTGTTCTTTACGGTTACGACATAGGGGCTCATATTCCAAAAACCGAAGCACCATTCCAGAACCAATAGAATAATTGACGCTCGATGTTTTCTTGTTCAAAAGTTCGAGTATCTTCTACGACTATCCAGACTGTTTTTGCGCGAATATAAAAACAGGCATGGACGCTTGAGGAGCGGTGTGCTACGGTACACGATATGGAGGCGACAGTTGAAAGTTTTTGCGAAGACATCTGCGATAGTGAGTTAGCAACAAATTGAACGAATAAGTGACGAAAATGACGATTTAACGATTTGATCGAAAAGCCTTGCGATATTTGAAATAAATCTTGGCCCGAAAGAATAAATCGATTTCTTTCACCCTTGCACGGCATTTTTACTCACCACGCACGTAATAATAGGGTTATTTTTCTTTTTCTTTCTTTTTTTATCTAAAGCTGATGATGATGATTCAAACTGACTGTCAATTTTATGGCAGGTGGCTGCTGCCCCTTATTAACACAAGCAAAGTAACAGACGCTGCGTAATAGTATTAAAGTCCCAGTCATTAGCAAAATGTTTAAAACTATGGCGGGAATACTGTGGAAATTCTTACAAATCACTATATGTGGTGTGCTATAACGAACAATATTTTATTTCATGATATTTATAAGTCCTTCATATATGCAATGATAAATTGGTCAGCGCGTCTAGCGGCTGAAATCATCTCTTAATCAAAGGCGATAAATTTTACTAGTGATAATTTTACTATTTTAAATTTTACTTTAACTTTTTACTAGTCACTTTTTTAATGAGACTGTTAATTGTATAATTATATAATTAACAACCTAACATATATGTACAGATAGTAATACCATACACACTATTTTAAAAATGATTTTCTTAGACAACATCACTTTCCGAAGACGCCGCATGACCAGGTCTGACTCGACTGTAACCAAATGAATCATTTCTACTGATGAGCCACTAGAGGTCACCAGTTTCACCATTTCTACTGAAGATACGGAATATGTTAGTGATCTTAAAATGCAAATAGAAAAATTAAAGACAGAACTATGTAGTGCAAATAAGGATATAGAAGTACTAAATAGAGAAATTACTTTATTTTAAGAAATGCAATGAAAATCTTTTCAAAGAAAAAGAATAAAAAAAATAACATATAGTTACTGTTTGTATTTTATAGTAAACAAGAGAAATAACAGAAAGTAATAACCAAAAAATAATTCTTCAAGAAAAACTCGAATATTATGGAATAAGAGGTAATGTACTTAATCTGATAAATCATCCTTATACAACAGGAAATAAATTACTGAGATTACTCGAATAAACAGCAAATAAGAAACATTAAATATTTTTGATATATGCCGTCCCCAAAGGTAGTGTTTTATTATTTATAGCATACATTAATGATCTACCAAGAGCTGTTCATTATCCTATGTGTTTACTTGCTGATGATAGTACTATGATAATAAAATGCTATTATAACAAATACATCTATAAAAATACGTTAAATGACAAAATTTAAAAATTAATTTGTTTAAAACAAATGTCATCCATTTTTGCCCAAAGGCCGCGAGGAAACACAAAGCCCCAGTTTTTTTAGTGGGTAGAAGTTCCACATACCCCACCGATCTCCCCATGATCGGTGAGGATCTGATTCCTCCCCTAGGTGTCCAAGACCTTGTCGTGGTGAGGAGGCTTACTCTTGGCAATCGAGCGGTTGCAGGGGTCTGTTGGGTCACCGGCCTTCGCTTAGCTGATCGGATTGGATTTGGAGACCAAGAAGGCACACGCGGTGGGCTCCGAGTGGTCTCCGTATAGAGGAGCTCATGGCGGTGCGTCAGTTTGGAGGCTCCAACTTTCCGTTGGAGCTTCACCGCTCGCTGGGCTGAGAATTCGCTGGCTCGCTCGCGGTTGTTCGCCGGTCAGAGACACCACCCTCAGTCCTTGTTCGTCGGACCGAGGTATGGGTCTCGGTTCTGCGCATGAGGACCGGCGGGTGAGTCGCAGTCGGAGGGTTTCTCTCAGATGGCTCTGCTCAGTGGTAGTCGGGCAACGTACGACAAGACGGAGCTCTACGACAGGAAAAGACCAATTGGCAGAGTACCGCATTCGTGGTTTTGTAGGGGTGGTGAACATCCGGTTTCGACGCGCCTAGTAACCACCCTCCCGAGTCGTCCAGAAGAGTGAACACCCGGCCTCGCCTCCTGGCTTAATAACTCTACTGCGATGACAACACGAGGTGGAGCCTGTCTCTCGAGCTGCCGCGATTATTGTGGAAATGTCAGGGGGTCTATCTGGACTTAAATTACAAAGACTAAACTATAAAAGAAATTTACATAACAAAATTCTTAGAAATTGACAATAAATTAAATTGGAAATCTCATGCCCTACACGAATTGTATAAAACTGTAAGGATTGGTGGACTCTTATTAACATACTAGCGGCCCGCGTCCGGCTTCGCCCGTGGTACAATTTTTATATATATGAACATTCCCCGTTTATCCCTCTTTCCATTAGTGAAAACCGAATTAAAATCGGTCTACCCGTTCGAAAGTTATGGGCGTACATACATTTCGAAGATCCATTTTTATTTATATAGATTATGGACTTGGCGGTATGGACTTCTGTTCTGACAAAAATTTTGTTTTCAAGGCTCAAAAGAGGTGTATTTGAGAAATGTTTATATTAAAAGTAACAGATAGTTGTATTCCCTACTTTAAAAAACATGAAATACTGACACTTCCTTCACTTTTTATATATGAGGTTGTTGTATATGTAGAAGGAACTCCTAGCTTATTTAGACGAGTTTCCGAAAACAGTAAGAGAGCTCAAAGAGATCCAAATAGATTATGCATTCGCGAAGCACATACAGGCCTGATAGAAAAAAAATTCTGTGCCAGTTATATACATATAAAATAACAAGATTCAACATAGCAACAGAATTAATTAACAGCAACAATAATTTAGCATTAGCATTAGTGGCAGGGCACACTGCGTTTCGCAGTCATTTGGGCAGCCCGTCTGGCGGCAGTAACCACCCCCTTACAGAAGACCACCGTGAAATAACAGCACGTGTGTTGTTGTGTTTCGGTGAATGAGTAAGGAATGCCAGAGCCCATTTCCCTATCCACTCCTAATCCCTTATCCTTAATCCTACTGCAGTCGGCAGCGCACTTGCAGCAGCTTAGGCGTTGTTTGTGTTATAGGCGACGGTAGCCACCTACCATCAAGTGGACCGGCTGCCTGTATGCCGACCTTAACATAAAAAAAAAAAAAAAAAGAAAGTTGCTTTGCAGAAGTTGCACTTATTAACAGTTGCACTTATTATTAAACAATCACTTATTGACAAATGTTCATATGATTTAAAAGATTACATTTCCAATAATTTAGTAGTAATAAATTAGTATTTTATGTAATCTTCCCAAAATATTTGCAAACCCCCAAAGTGTAGCGAGCTTAATTTATTGTAAAACCATTGTAATTACCTATAATATATTCAACAAATAAATTATCATTATTATTACATTTTAAGTTATAAGTTAAATGATTACACCATTTATGACTAAATTTAGTAGTGGCGGGGCACGTTGTGTTTCGTAGTCATTTGGGCCGCCCATCCGCGTAACTAAAGATTATCAGACAGGGTGATGGTCTCCTTGATGGTAGGTGGCCACCGTCGCCTATAACACAAGCAACGCAACCGATGCTTGGCATTGCTTGTGTTATAAGCGACAGATGATGATGGTACCACTTGATGGGAGCCACCCACCACCGACTTTAACACAAAAAAAGTCTTTACTCTTTACTAACACATATTTAAGTTGTTACTAACATAATAATTATCCTATTTGGTCGAAATTTTATTATTATAGGCGTAGATGTGAGTGAGCCCATTTCCTTATCCCCTCCTAATCCGTTATCCAATTCTATAGTCGGCAGCGCACTTGCAGCACCTGTAGCGTTGCTTGTGTTATAGGCGACGGTAGCCACCTACCATCAAGTGGACCGTCAGCCTGTCTGTCGACATAACATTAAAAAAAAGTAAAGTAAACAGATGTGTGAATTAAACTTCATTGCAATGAAACAAAAGTTATCATCAAAAAGTACGTGACACATTTGCCGCAATGACTTTTTTAAATGGTTTTTTTATTCGCTTTCCCGCCACAGTCCTGTTTACCTTTCCATAAAATTATCTCGTACCGACCGTGCGATACAATTTTGGGGGTTCGTTATGGGCCGATAAAATTTTATTTCTCCACTCGTTTCCTATTTTCTCTCAGGTGGGTACGAATGGCGAAATGTATTAATGGCTCAAGATACAATCGAATGGGTCGTTCCATTATTATTTGGAAATTGTTTCTACCTCAGACCGACAAAAACTATAGACAGAGCCTTTACGAACAAAAACGTTTTAAAAAATGAAGCCGGTTCGCTGAAGATGTGTGCGTAACCCTACTTGTCGTATAGTGGTCATGGGTTTGTGTGTGCAGTTAAAAATGTTGCCCACTAACAGCTTTTACCCCAATTAATTATTATAATACTTATTAAACAAAAAATATAGTTAGGTATATCAACTACTCGCATCAGACTATCGAGCGGGCGTCACCCTATTGCAGAATCGTCTTCCTATTACCTGCCTCACTTAAGAGTGCGTATTGTTCCGTCTATAATTTTTGTCGGTCTGAGGTTTCTACTATTATTTTATTACTATTATTTTTTTATACTTATGTATGAAGAGGTCTCATTGAGCCCCAGTTACTCCCTTGACTTTGACATATCATCAGAAGCTATATCCGAAAGCTAAAGTCATTACGAATAATAGATATATCAAATTATTTAAAAAGCAGTGAACATTCTGGTGTTCATTGAATTGGCACAAATTGGCAAAAATTGGAAAGATCTAAAATTGGAAGACTACCATAAATACGTAAAAACGCCATTACATTTTTTCCCATCCAAAGTTGCTAGCTGACAACGGAACGACTGTCTGTCTGTAGCAAAGTGTTAATAGAATAATAGAACAGAAGAAAAGAATAGAAAATGAATGTCATTCGAAGTTTTCTCTCTCTATCGTACTTATGTAAGAAGTTGCAAGTGGTACACAGAGGGTAAACTTCGGATGTCGTTCATGGTAGCAAGGCAGGTAACAAGGTATCCAGTGTGTTAGCTACATTACCTTACAGGAATATGCTTCATGATTTTTTTTTTAATTTAATTTAAGATAGCTTTAATTTATTTCATCTTCCAATAATTTCCAATAATTAACATTATTATTGAAGCATATTTTTTTTTAATGTTAAGATCGGCAGACAGGCTGAAGGTCCATTTGATGGTAGGTGGCTACCGTCGCCTATAACACAAGCAATGCCAAAGCTGCTGCAAGTGCGCTGCCGATTACAATAGGATTAAGGATAAGGGATTAGGAGGGGATAGGGAAATGGGCTCTGGCATCCCTTATTCACTCACCGAAACACAACAGCACACGTGCTGTTATTTCACGGTGGTCTTCTGTAAGGGGGTGGTTACTGCCGCCAGATGGGCTACAAATTACTGCGAAACACAGTGTGCCCTGCCACTACTTTCCAGATCCAGACCAGAGCCAAATTTGAAAAGTTCACTTTTATTTGAAAGTTGACCCGGGAACCCTAGAACAGGGCAAGCAAGCACCCTAACCACTGTGTTCCCTCAACCCGTGTTCCCACAAACAAACCGCGTCAATAGTTTTGTCGGACAATGTAATTAGTTTAGGTAAATCTTTAGTATTCTTAGGCAGACGAATTCGGGGGGGAATTGAAAATATGTCAAAGTTCATATTTAACCTAAATTTTGTCACACGCACACAACAGGCACTTTGAAATTGAACTCGTATCGAGAGCAAAACCACAATAGTTTGAACAATATATTTGACATCATTGATTTAAACTTTTCCGAAGTTACTAAAGGTTAATTTGTTTAGTCGAACAGCGAAACAGTTATTTGCAATTAATACTTCTACTTGTTGTTCCAAAACAAATTAATAATAATCTAAACTAGTTATGCTAAAGTAGTCTCTAAATTAGACAATGTTAAAAATTGTAAAATACGTGTCTGTAGGCACATTTAATTTTTTTATTAAATATTTTATTTTGACGGGCCCGTTGGATGAGTGCTTATGGTGCTTGCCTTAACGCTCTGTTCGAGGGTTCCGTACCGGGTTCGATTCCCGGTAGGGTCAACTTTGAAAAATGAACTTTTCAAATTTGGCTCTGGATTGAAGCTGGAAAGTAGTGGCAAGGCACACTGCGTTTCGCAGTAAATTGGGCAGCCCATCCCTTCTGTAATGGGATGGTTACTGCCCCCTGGCGGCAGTAACCATCCCATTACAGAAGACCACCGTGAAATAACAGCGCGTGTGTTGTGTTTCGGTGAGTGAGTAAAGGATGCCAGAGTCTATTTCCCTATCCCCTCCTAATCCCTTATCCTTAATCCTAGTGTAGTCGACAGCGCACTTGCAGCAGCTTTGGCGTTGCTTGTGTTATAAGCGACATTAGCCATCAAGTGAACCGTCAGCCTGTCTGCCGATCTATCACCTACCAGAATACCGTCGCCTATAACACAAGCAACTCCAAAGCTTCTGCAAGTGTGTTGCCGACTACAGTAGGGTTAAGGATAAAGGATTAGGAGGGAATAGGGAAATGAGCTCTCGCATTCCTTACTCACTCACCGAAATACAACAGCACACGTGCTGTTTCACGGTAGTATTCTGTAAGGATGTGGTTAGTGCGGCCAGACGGGCTGCCCAAATGATTGAGAAACGGAGTGTGCTCTACCACTACTTTTCAGATCCAGACCAGAGCCAAATTTGAAAAGTTGATTTTTCAAAGTTGACCCTGCCGGGAATCGAACTCGGGAACCCTAGAACAGAGCGTTAAGGCAAGCACCCTAACCACTCATCCAACGGACTCGTCGAATTAACATTATTAACCAAATCTATCTATATAAATAAAAATTAACCTCCATACGCTAAGGTCAAAACTCGAGAACGGTTGGTATAATTCGGCAAATTTTTTGTCTTTTAAATATTCGTCTTTTAATAAAAGTCCCAGGAATTTTTTTATGAAGAGAAAAACTGGAAAGATGTAAAATTGGAAGAAAAACGAAAAAACTTATAATCCCCTGTAGGGTTCATCATCATTCGCTTCTCATTCATTAAAAACCTTTTTGTTTTCTGTTTCTAATGTGACCTTTTTTTTATTTACTTATAATTACATGTACACTGGCCGGCGGATTTTGAACAGAATGGAACGAAAAAGGGAGCAGGAAAAAAAGATTAAGAAATGAGGATTGACAGGTTTTTTTCTGAAGGGAGAAAAGGGCATTCTGGAGGAATTTTGCAAAAGAGAAGGTTTACTGGATACAACTGAGACTCAGATATTCTTCAAAGAAATCGGAATAAACCAATCCGAATCTTGTTTCGTTAAGTCGACGAGTTCTGCATAAACCTCTTATTTTTACCGAAGATCCTGTTCCAACGCTGTGCACAGCATCATCCTCATAAACTGTTAGCTCAGAAGACGTGCTCATCGAAGGACAATTGTATATATATATTTACGAAAATTAATAAGGACTGCGGTGACTTCCAGTGTACATATAGGGACCTTAGTGGAATTAAAGTGTGGTGTTTCCTCAAGTCTCTATCTTTCCTTCCACCCCGCCACCCCTACAGTGATCTAGAGTTGTTACACTACACCCCATTTTAATTTTTCCCGTCCAAAGTTGCTAGCTGACAACGGAACGTCGTCGTCTGTCTGTAGAAAGGTGGTAGCGGGTCAGCTAGTGAAATATGGAAAATTAAAAACAAAGTAAAAAGTGAACACTAGTACGGTCATTTGGTAGTTTTACCAGGAAGTGGAAGGTTACTGTGACAAATCTGTTTTTATAGGCCAGTCATTATAGACATTAAAAATCAAAAATTTAACAATAATTCAAATTCAAAACTTCGGTAAACTCATTAGTATGCCGGGAAAACAATAAATCTCAATTTGCAACCTTTTCCGAAGTCCGGAACATTGTTAAAATGACAATTAAATGAAATTTCTCTGTATTGTCTCGATCAAAAATTCAAAAATTTCTGCAAATTTGATGCAACGTTAAATATGTTAATTTATACAATGTATTAGATTTGCAACCAGTTGGGAGGTACTGTTGGGAGGTAATAAAAACAAATGTTTTTATTAAACATGAATTTTATTCTTTTGGAACTTTTCATAACTTTTGGAATTTTTTCGACCAATTTGCTAGAGAGAAATATTAATGTTTAAAAAAAAGGTTGCAAAATTTTATAATAATAATAATCATTTATTATAGTTTCTTTTTATACCCTTCCCGACTTTGTGTAAGAGTTTCAAAACTTTTTGAATTATTGTTAATTGTTTATCCCGAATGACAGGCCTATTAGGTGGGAGCGCAAAGATTTAGGTGGCAAAGTAGAAATTCGAAAAGCACACATCGGAATCTACAAAATCGCCAATTTACTAAACTCCCGGACAACTTTTTAACCTCTTTCTTTCAGCACCAAAAATTGTGAATGCGGGAGCAATTGGATCCAGGTAACACAATACATTACCTTCCTGGAATATACTTCAATTTGGTGCCATATCTGTTCTTTGAAACTAAAAATAAAGAATATATTGTTTTGGTTAAATAAATATAAATACCGAAACATAGTACGACAGAAAACATATGTACTCTTTTAATCAGATACAATTTTTTGTCTTAAAAATTCAAAATTGACGGCTTTTTTTTACTTTAATTTAAGATAGTAATAGTGCATTAATTTCTTATTATTATGGTTTTATTTAAAACGTTTCTTTAATTTTACCAATAATTAATATTATTATAATTTTTTTGCATATTTATCTATTTATATTATTATTTACTTATTTATTAATACAGTGTAATGTTTTGTTTTACTTAACACTAGCTGAGCCTGCAACTTCGTGCGCGTGGTATTCGGTATAGTGCGCAATTTTTTTGTTTGTAAACCGAATGGAATGAAAAAAAAAACTCAATGTTACGGGAAGCTTGCTATAATACAGTGTGTTGCGGCGCAAATTATACGCTCGAAACTATACTGCTAAAATATCACCGTAGGCGCTTATTATTATCGCAGCGTTCGAGTCGAATTACCCGACTTCATATTTTTTTGTCACTATACTATTTACAGCCATCGTGGCAACACATTGTAATTTTGTTTACATTAAAACTACATAAAAAGTCAACTTTGGGTTTTAATCCAGGCCCCGTTATCTATTAAATACATAGTGAAAACTACATTCAAATTGGTTAAGCCGTTTCTGAGATTAGCGTGCACAAACAGACAAAAATCTAAAAACTATTTTTTGACCACTGTAACATAAGTACAACGGATACAATTTTTTTTTTTTTGCAAAAATATTTAATGTATAGATAAGTACGAACATAAACTCATTGGAGTTATACCGCATACCATATGCCGCTAAAAATATTTGCTCTCTATTAGTTACGTATAATATTAGGTGCTATAAATTAAGTATAATTTTATTAGCATTGCTTAATTAAGAATCCAAATTAAAAAGAGCATAAAGTTGATGAAAAAAAAAATAGATAAAACTTTTTAGTTTGAGATATGTAGGTTAAATTTAACAAAATAAAAATGTTTTCACTTCTCATGCTCTGAAAGGGCTTATTTGTGCAGGATATAGGCTGCACAAAATCGAATTTTGTGCACAAGTGCATTAACGTATCTACTCATAAATGTATCTATATTAAGGCAAAGAAAATGAGCCATACAGCCAAACACATTGTCAGCCAATATTCATTAATAGTTTAAGTAAATTCAAAAAGAACATCATGGCCTTAGTAACTAAGCGTGACGTTGCAGCGCAATAGCGTGTCATTAGGAAAAGAAGATGAACCATATTAAGATTTTGTGGTCATCAACATTGTCAATTAACAATTCATCTTAATTCATAATATTTCATTGTACTATGTATATTTTTATTGTAGCCTTGTAGGGACGTGCTTTCATCTTAAAGTAACTTTTTATAAAATACAGCTAAGCTTGTCTTTGGATGAAAGCGCGTCTCTCTTCTGTTATTTCAAATTTAACACTGTTTATTTTGGACGTGCTGTGTGCACATGTTTTGGGTTGCTGTCTAGTACATCTCTATGAATAATTCTTTCTACAATTAATCTTCAACGACAGCATCCTGTTTTGTGTACCTCATATATAAATAAATAAATAAATAAATAAAAACAATAAAAAGTTCATAGATGGAATTTGTTATTTTATAATATTTACTTAAATTTATTTGCCTTATGTGTTTTTAGGACATAAAAAATATTAAAATTTAAATTCAAGTACGGTAGGTTATTTAATTAATTTTAAGAAAATTATTATTATAAAATTAATTTAATAGTAGGCTGTATAGGTCTGCAGCCCAAGCCAATGTCATAAGATGTCAATGTCAATGTTAAAGAAATGTTATGTTATACTACTGTTTTATTTCCTCACAATCGAAGTGAAAAGCAAAGTTTATAACTCGTCCACAAAACCATCTTTATCCTCGACATTACTATCAACTAAAAGTCTGCTAAAAGTCTCGGATAAAAATGGTTCGTTTTGTGCACTTGTTGTAAAATCTACTATTATTGTTATGTTTTTAAATACACATTGGTATATGCCTTCCTCTTACCTAAATAAAATAGCTACATGTTTCTGTCTTTAAAAGTTATGGTGTCCTGATATAAAGGTTCATCACCTATAATACCCTCCATTGGAGATTTTGACATAATACTTTGTTTTCATTTTATCTATTTTATAATTAATAAACCATATTATATTCTATGTAATTTTATGTCATTATAAAAATCTACGGAAACGTCATAGTAACTTTAATCTCCTGCCATTAATTTTAACATTTTAAGGAGTTGAAATAAAAAAAGGAGCCTTAAAAATCCTACTAATATTATAAAGGCTAAAATTTGTGAGGATTTTAGCCTGTGTTTATTACTCTTTCATACAAAACGGCTTAACTGGTTTAGATTAAATTTGGCAAACAGAGCGTTTATTATCTGGATTAATATATAGAATACTTTTTATGCTGGATAAATGTCAAGTATACTGGAAAATGTCCTGGAAAAATGTAAATTAAAATAAATAAATAAATAAGTTTTTTAATGTTAAGTCGGCAGACAGGCTGACGGTCCACTTGATGGTCGCCTATAACATCAGCAACGCCAAAGCTGCTGCAAGTGCGCTGCTGGCTACAGTAGGATTAAGGATAAGGGATTAAGAGGATAAGGATAAGGGTATAGGGAAATGGACTCAGGCATCCCTTACTAAATCACCGAAACATCACAGCACACGTGCTGTTCTTTCACGGTAGTGAATTTGGCCCCAGACGAGCTTCAAAATTTATGATTGCCAAACGCAGTGTGCCCAGGCAAAATACCTTATTGTGATAAAGATTTGGAACTCTCGCGCGTAATGTGAGTTTAAATGTAAACACATTTAAACTAACATCCGAGCAAAATCGAGTTAGTGTCGTTTGAAATTATCCTTTAGTGAATTATAAACTGAAAAATTTGAGAAAAATGAACCCAATATATACATAACTGTGTATTATTATTATATTTGCTACTTATTAGTAATTGTGGGGCACACTGTGTTTCGCAGTCATTAGGGCAGTCTGGCGGCAGTAACCACCTTCTTAAAGAAGACCACCTTGCACGTGCGCTGTTGTGTTTCGGTGAGTGAGTAAGGGATGCCAAAGCCCATTTTCTTATCCTTTCTTAATTGCTTATCCTTAATGCTACTAACGTCGCAATTTCAGTACCTGTGGCGATGCTTGTGTTATATGCGACGATAGTAACCATCAAGTCTGCCTGTCTGATGTCCTTAACATTTAAAAAAATAATGAGAATGAAATAATATTGGATCTGTAAAGAGGAAGTACTTACCAAAGAGAAGAAGTAACAGATCACTGATTGCCAAGCTAAACAAATAGTAATTTGTTGCTGTATGCATCGCAGGATGTTTGACAATTACCACGCACACAGCCACGTTTCCGATGACGCCTGTCAGAAATATCACCAAGAGGACTATGGACTGCGGTATGATCTCCTGAAGAGGCAACCGCCTCGGACCCATCATCCACCAAAGCATCTCCTCCTCGCTGCAGTCGAAATAACTCAAATTTGTGCATCTCTGGAGGAAGTCTTCCACGCTCTCATTGGTTCGGAGGAATGTTTCGGCCATCTTCTCTTCCCTTACTTTATCACTCACTGCACAATATTTATCGTATCTATAGTTTTTTCAATTATTAAAAACTTATTATTCAATTATTACTATCATTCAATTATGTAATTAAATTCAAATTACTTAAGTTTTATGTACTTATTTAAGTTCAAAGCCTAAAAATATATGTCAATAGATTTATTAATTACTAATTAAGTTACTACGTCACTAATTAAGTTAAATTTATTTGTAAGTTGCCGATAATATTAAATCAATATTGTACTATATTTCATAAGTCATTCATCAAATACAACTTCAGAATTAACTGTATTTTTATATATACTTTCATTATTAATTTTATAATATATATTTAAAAAGTTCCACACGAAACACTTTTTATATACTACCTAGTCATTAAATAATAATTTACAGATAACTAAAATTTATAAGTTTTGTTGAGAAATATATAAAGAAAACTTCGTAGAGGGTTACGCTCGTAGCGCTCGCTACGAGACTACGCGACCGTACGCTCCCATTCGCCGTTCAGAACTGAAGGGCTCCGATCAAGCCTCCAAGCTTTTCGCTTTCAGTCAATTCAATTTTTATTTAGTTGAATGAATTTCAATGCTCATCTATTAATTTCAGCACACTCAAGTCTTTTGAAATCTATTCATTTATTTGTAAATGGAAAAGGGTCTAAAAGAAGGTATTTTAAGGAAAAGGCTTTCATTTACATGACCTCTTAACGTCTGGCACTCTTTTAAAAAGGTTGTCTTGATCAGGCTCGCTAAATCATTTCAAAGAAGTTACATTAGGGATAAACTTATCTGGCTTGACATGATTTTTCTTCGAAGTTCAAAAGCTACAACTGGATATCTTAAAACATAATAGCGAGCCACTTCCGGCTTCTTGCAAATGTAATTTTTTCTTCTAGTTATATACACAAACCTTTATTGCTCTTTCCATTAGGGAAAACCGTATATAAATCCATTGATTACTTTTGAAGAAGTTACCGGAGAAACATACATTAGCTATCTGATTTTATAATATGTAATTTAGACATTTAGATATGAATGTACTTATTGCAAACAGGTCATAAAAAGTAGGTATTTTCCTGTTATTTTATTTAATGTGAAGTTCTGAGGGCAAGCTGATGGCATACTTGATGGTAGGTGGCAACATCAATGTGTGCAGCCGACTTTAGTGGAAATGATAACTGATTAGAAGTGGATAGAGAAGTAGGTTCTGGCATGCCTTACTCACTCCCCAAAAGATGCTGTTATTTTAAGCTACTTTCATGTTGTTATTTTCAATTTATTTTTTTATTTTAAGTAGTGTTGCAGGGCACACTGCGTTTCGCAGTCATTTGGGCAGCCCGTCTGGCGGCAGTAACCACCCAGTACAGTAACAGCACGTGTACTGTTGTGTTTCGGTGAGTGAGTAAGGGACGCCAGAGCCCATTTTCCTATCCAAACTTTTATCCTTAATCCCACTGTAGTTGGCAGCGCACTTGTAGCACCTATGGCGTTGTTTGTGTTATAGGCGACGGTAGCCACCTACCATCAATTGGACCGTTAGCGTGTCTGCCGATCTTAACATTAAAAAATGTATAAAGGATGTAGGTCTAGCTGATGGTAGACGGTTATCGCCGCCTAAGGGCACAAGTAACATCAAGGGGTTGCAGGTGAGCTGTCGACCCTGCAGGAATTTGTTTACAGCTTGCTTCAAGTATAAGTATATATATATATAAAGTCTCTACTCATCCGGACTCACCGCATCTATGGCGCACATTATTGTGGTAAGGGGTTGACAATAATTGTTACAATAATTCATCAGAGCACTGACTGCACTGCAAAGAGAAACTTCTTCTCATCTTATACAAAGGGATTCAAACCGCTGTTGAGTAATCGTGTGTGACGTCTATAATTCGAACAGTTCGAACGGATCTAATCTAGGTGGTATTTTGTTCCAACAGAGATTGTTCTTGAATGAACCCACTCTATAGTTACGAAAAAAAGATTCTCGCTGCTATTTCGACAAACACATAATTGATTATTGGGTTGTTTTTGATTGGTAGAATTTTTTGACATTTTGACATTTTTATATAAGGACATTTGACATTATTGTTAATAATTCTGACTTTTTTTGTTTTATGTTTTTATTATTGTTTGACTGTAATTATATTTATTGTATAAATATTGGCCATAGAAACTTTGTATCTAATATTATTTGTAACAATTTTTGTTCAAATTTCTTTATTTGATACCGAAATATTGATATATAAGCTTGTATACTAAATTTGAATCGATGTGTTCAGCTTAATTGGCTTGCAGATATTAATCCTAAGTATGCTAAGCTGAAGTAAATAAATATTCTTTTTGCAACTGTCAAAAAGTTTGACTTTAGCAGAAGACTATCTGTCTATACTTTTTTAGCTACGTTTTCTCGGTATAACTTGTGTTTAACTATTTAAATAAAATTAAATATATTACAAGTAAATCCGTTCAACTTCACTGCAATATATATGTGTCCTTTTAGAATAATCATCCACTAGTACTATTAAGGCAAATTATCTCTTTTACAATCCATTTGAATGATTTTTTTAATCGAAAACGCCTCAAAATGACTAATGACCCTATTAATTGTAAGTTTTAATGTCCACAGTTGCATACAAATATAAGAAATACACACTCAATAAGGCTTATAGTCATAGGTACTATGGTAAAAGATAAGTTGGAGATGGAGAATATGCTCTGGCATCCCTTAAGGTTCATTTTCAGTGGTCAATAACTAGGTCGATGTATAGCGTGCAAGGGATTTCCTAAACGAGGAGTAAAAACCAATGACACAACACAGTATAACAGAACACTTCCCGCACCCCGCATGCGGGACCAATGAAAATTAACCTATAGCATGAAAATACTACAGCATATTTACTTTTATTTCATGATAATGCGGTGATTATTGCATCCAAACAGGCAAAATTGTTCTTCTCCTAACGTGGCGTTTCTCTACGAAGATTGGCTACCATCATGCCAAACTTGACATTGGAAGCTGCTGCACGAAAGAGGAAGCGAGTGCTTAATTCAAACCACTCTCAAATTCTTGAGGACTCTGCTACGCTTCCCCTGCATTTTCCCCTGCATAACTAGTTGAAGACTGTATTTGACTACAAAACGCAGAGTGCAGTTATTTGTAAAATTGATTCCCGATAGCCGGATTGTATGATGCCTAAATATCAATGCTAAGTATATTGGACATACAATCGAATTGTGTCATTCTTGTACCGAGCCTCAATAATTGCTCTATAAATTTTATTGATAAATAGTCAAGTGGGTCCATTTCCCTATACCCTACTAATCCCTTATCCTTAATACTACTGTAATCGGTAACGCACTTGCAGCAGCTTTGGCGTTGCTTGTGTTATAGGTGACGGTAAACACCCACCATCAAGTGGACCGTCAGCCTGTCTGCCGATCATAACATAAAAAAGTCATTAATTCCCATTCGCGATCCCCATTTTGTCCCGCTTCCATTATCCTATAAATTTCGACAACGTGTTTCATTGGCACTGATTGTGGTTATAGACGAAGGCAGGTACCCTTCGTGGTTCAAATTGACATAAAAAATTGTTAGGGGGTCAGACTGTGGATCGGAGTTGTTGCCTCGGCAGAGCCCAGTCCATCCCTCTCGAAGGGCAACGGGACACCGGAGAGTTTTAGTGCGTAGTGCCAGTGCCGCTATGATCTAGCATAGCGCGTAGCACTGGTGACCCCCACATATCCTTACCGCCTAGCCAGCGGTAGGAAATCTGTAAATGGATTTCTCCTCGAAAAAAAAAAGGGGCTCAGACTGTGCCGGGCCAAGGGGTGGCGACTCAGTAGTATGAGCTACGCCAGGTCGCCTGAAGAACTCACGTGCAACATCTAGTCTTTAATAAAATAAAAAATCAGTCCCATAAATGACTCCCCATGTTTGTGTTGTATAAGTAAGTTGGTTTTCACTTTAAATGAGAATTGTCAAAAAGTTAAGAAAGTTTCGTAAAACAAAATTTACCTCTTTGTATTTTCTTGACAAAGTTTATACCTTTTATTCATTTGCCGTGGAGGCAAATATAAAATGTCATTCCATGTGGAGGAATGAGAATTTAATTGAGAATCATCGCCGTTAAAAACTAAAAGGATTTATACTAACTGATATTTTAAATGCGAATGTGAGTTTGTTCGTTTCTTACTCTTTAACTCCTTTTTTGAAAAACATAGAGTACCTTTCATCCAGAAATTATACTATTGTTCCCAACGGACAGCCCCAAAAGCTGGTATAGAGTGAAAAATGCGTCCGGACACGGAAGCATAACACCTTTAAACTTGATATAATTGATTCTACAAAAATACTTAATCTGAATTGTGAAATTCTAAGAAAAGTAAGTTAACAAAATAAAATAAAAGCCATAACTTACAAGGGTTTATTAAAAAATAGACTTCAGCAAAATTTACCCTCTCGTAAAGTGTATACTGCTTTTAACGAGCGGACGTTGTCCGATATGAAAACATCTCTGAAATAACTTGCCGTCCCCTAAACCCTACTTATTTTTATTATACCAAACATTTAAATCGTCTATTTAATATAGTATAACTATATATATGACGATATTGAACTTTTACTGAAAGGCATCCAATAAGTCACAACACTAACTTATTACTATCTGAAAGAGGATTTTGCTGGCGCACACACACACATAGACAGACATCCAAATCTCCTTTTCTTTTAATGACTATTTTTAATTCTAAAATTTTATATCTTATTAAATTCTGGCCTTTACAATACAAGCTATGCTTAGTGTAAAGGTCACCGGAAAAACTATTCATATGTGTAAACTATCTGTAAATTTTAAAATAAATAAATAAATAAATATACTGTGTCACATTCCGTGTGGGTTGGGATATATAATTATTTTGATTGATAGCCAACACTTTCGAGTTAATGAAAGCTCTTGACGTTATTATGACAGATTCTGTTGGTTTAGCTGGCTAATGCAAAGATGTTGCATTTTGGGCTAATGGACATTACAAGTTACATGATTTTATACATGCGCAGAAGTAGGTTATTATGCATTGAAATCGAAATACAGGTACACGTTCAGCCAAGGTCTAAAATTACAAAGCTCATTTTCGATTCGTAGAAAGTGTGCGTCATTGTATTGCCGAAAATGTGAGTCATGTTTGTTGGTAAAAATAAACTAGTACCAAAACTAAAATAAAAAAAAAACCCATATAAAATATGTACGCGGAGATAATCTGCATCTATCTATCTACATATATATGTATAAATCTAAAAAAAGGATTTTTTGAAAAAGCTGGAAGCGGATCGCTAGGATGGAGGGGAGGGAGTTAAAGGGGGATATGGGAGGGTGAGTAGCCTATGTTACTCGCTGATAATTTAGCTTTGTATAGGTGAAATAATTTTTAAAATCGATCCAGTGGTTTTTGAGTTTATTCATTACAAACATACAAAAACACATACATACAAATCTTTTCCCTTTATAATATTAGTATAGATAACTATTATATTATTCTAAAGAGGAAATATTTTATTTTTGTATGTTTGTTTGTAACGGATAAACTCAAAAACAAGCCAATTTGTCTTCTGTAATTGAATGAATAAGTAAATTGAATCGATTTCCCATCCATACATTCACGTTCATTCGCGCACAGAATTATCTCTTTTTTTATATTAAGGTCGGCAGACAGGCTGACGGTCCACTTGATGGTAGGTGGCTACCGTCGCCTATAACACAAGCAACGCCACAGCTGCTGCAAGTGCGCTGCCGACTACAGTAGGATTAAGGATAAGGGATTAGGTCGGGATAGGTAAATTGGCTCTGGCATCACTTACTCACTCACCTAAACAACAGCACAAGTGCTGTTATTTCACGGTGGTCTTCTGTAAGGTGGTGGTTACTGCCGCCAGATTGGTTGCCCAATGACTGCAAAACGCGGTATGCCCTGCCAGAGCCAAATTTGAAAAGTTCGTTTCCAAAGTTGACCTTGCCGGGAATCGAAACCGGGAGCCGTAAAACAGAGTGTTAAGGCGAGCATCCTAACCACTCATCCAACGGGCTCGTACATATTTTGTTTTACTATTAAACTAGCTGAGCTCGCAACTTCGTCGGCGTGGTATTCGGTATACGAACACTAAATGTTACGGGAAAATTATTCAAAACCAACTTAGGCCGTTTTTCCCCATTAAATCGTATTATGGATGTTGCCAACTCCCTGAGTCACGACGTTGACCTGTTTAACGACGCATTTTCCAAAATTAAAAGACTCATCCTTGTCCGTGGTTCAGATAATTAACACTAGTTTACTTTTGACATTTATTCCAAATTTCCGATTTAATTATATTTCTGTGTGATTTTTTTTTTTTTTGATAAATTTTTGATAAATTTTTTGATAAATTTCCATAATTTTTTTGACAATTTTTTTTTTCTTCTAACTTTTTTTTTCTAACTTTATTGCCGGGATGCTACTTCGACTTTTATTGACGTAGGCTGTGCCTCCTTTAATTGCGGCGGCATCTGCCATGTTATTTTTTCCTGTTCCTTGCCACTCATCCAACGGGCCGTTATTATTGATTTCGATCAATAATGTATTTTAATCGTCAATCCTTTGGTCCAATTATTATTCTATTCTGAAAATAGTTAAACATCGTAAAAGTGAAGAGGAAATTAGAAGCCTGGAAGATACTTCTTCCTCTGTAATTAACTGATCGAAGATGTAATGTTTGCCCCTTACTCCGTACGTGTTCCCACTCGAACGAGCGAAACTACGTAATAATGTATTCCTTAAGATCGTTTTATCTCAAGTAATACATTATTGAAAAAGGGTCTCGATTGCTCTTTATTAGTATTAAATAATATAAAACTCTTTATTAATTTTAATGCATATATATAAAAATCTCGTGTCAGGATGTATGTTCGCGATAAACTCTGAAACTACTGAACCGACTTTGATCAAACTTCGTAAGTATCTGTTATTTGGTCCAACTTAAAAGATAGGATAGTTTTTATCTTAATTATTGAGATCAATATTTGTTACTGCAAATTAAATGTTTGCTATACAACAGTATAGTGTCTATTTATAGGTTAGATGGCTCTGCCTTGCTACCATGAACGGCATCCGAAGTTTACCCTCTGCGTCCCACTTGCAACTTCTTACATAAGTACGATAGAGAGAGAAAACTTCGAATGACATTCATGGTAGGCCTCAGATTAATTTATCGATACAACATTCGGATACAGTAAAATAGAAATAATTTTTTTTTTTTTGTATAGTAAGATAAGATTAACGATATACTCATTCATATAATCGTTAATTCCTGTGATTGAACGAAAAATGAATCTTATACAATTTAAAATCGGCTACGCTATTTTCAGCTTTATTAGCAAATATTAATGTGATTATATCAAAATAATGTGTAAAAAATGCGAAAATTGTGCCGATGGATGAATTTCGTTGAAATCTGGTAGCGAGATAGTTTGATTGAAGGACATAGGATACTTTAAGGAGGTGAAAAGAAGGGGGTGGAAGTTTGTATGGGAAAAATACTAATTCCGCGCAGAAGACAACAGATTATTTAATTTATCTTTATTTTATTAATAATTTTCTACAATTATACAATAATTTTCTACAATTTTCTTAAATCTTTGAACTGGAGTAATAGTAAATTCGGATATTTTTTTATTCTTTTTTTTTTCATATTATATTCAGCCACATGCAACTTTTTTAGTGCTGTTCTTATATCGAACTACGATCTCATGCTATTTGCAGGATCTAGAATCTGTTATGTACAAAATTTACTCTACTTGTATTATCAACATAATAAATAAATTATTAAATTTTCATATCTAAAAAGCCAATAAGTTCAAGTATAACAACCCAAAGTTTCAAATAAAATACTTTTTTTTTAAATAAACCTTCATGTAAAATTTTTCAACATACTTAAACGTTTTCTGTCAATATCTCAAAAGTATACTTTTTGCTCATTTTGGTTTGACAACGACGATAAATTACAAGTACCAATGAAATGAATGAATGAATGAATGAAGTGTCAATGAAAGTCAAAGATGTTGTATTAGTCTGTACAATTATCTTTGATGAAAGTTATATATAGAATTACTAGCTGCGTTAACACAGCTACAGCGCGATAGTTCGTTTTTCGAATATCTCATAGGAACCTAACATCTTTCCAGGACAAAAAGTATCCTATATGTTAATCCAAGTAATATACTATATTTCTGCCAAATTTCACTCAAATCCGTTCCGCCGTTTTTGCGTGATTGAGTAACAAACATACAAATTTTCGTATTTATGAATTTATTTGGATTGGGATTAGGATTGATCGATTAAGTGTAATACCGAATTTCTCCTTACAATATATACTTGGTATATACCAGTGGCTCTAGCATGAGTTTACGATACTACACTCGCTAGCGAGAGCGTAAAACATATGGAAAATTGATAATTTGACATTGACAGTTCACGATTTCCCATACAAAAGTTTTACGTTCTCGCTAGCGAGTGTAGAATTGGTGTAGTATCGTAAACTCATACTAGAGCCTCAGATTATATACCCGACCTTACTGAGTGAGATAACGACTCTGCATATCTCATCAAACGTCGCCACGATACATAATTATTCTATGACATTGTGTAACTCATTATTGCGAGGTCTCGTTTGTTGCTTGTTTATTGCAGCTTTGTGTAAGCTTGAAGGCGAATTAATTCTCTAAAATGTATAAAGTCTAAAAGTATTTAAATTATTAAAGCACAAATGAAAAGCTTTTTAAAAAAGAAAAATATTAAGCTTTAATCAATTCTATATTGTCTTTGTTGACTATTTTTTTATGTTAAGGTCGGCAGACAGGCTGACGGTCCACTTGATGGTAGGTGGCTATCGTCGCCTATAACACAAGCAACGCCAAAGCTACTGCAAGTGCGCTGCCGACTGCTGTAGGATTAAGGATAAGGGATTAGGAGTGGATAGGGAAATGGGCTCTGGCATCCCTTACTCACTCACCGAAACATAACAGCACGCGTGTTGTTATTTCACGCTTCTGTAAAGGGGTGGCTACTGCCGCCAGGCGGGCTGCCCAAATGACTGCGAAAACGCAGTGTGTCCTGCCACTCAACTTTGATCATCTTTAAAAAAAAATTTGATTTCGTCTTTCATAAAATTTGTTAATTTTGTTAATTTTGTTTAATTATGAAATAGAGCTCTATGGGTCGCTAGTCAAGCTTTCCTTATGAATTGTGTCATAATAGAACAAGCAATGGTCAAACCCCCAAATAGATATACTCTGTTTCGTAGTTTGGGGTCCAAAATTCAGACGGACATGCTTCACAACAAATATTAAAACACCCTTAATATTTAAACACCCTTAACCCCCCCACCACAGACTACTGTAACACATTTGAACAGTTATTAATTTTGTTACTAGCTGAACAAATAGTACGGTTTGGGCAATAATTCAATATTTATTGCTGTGATAGTTTTTAGGCGTTGGATTTTAATTGTTAATATGATCCCTCGGAAACAGTACTTTTTTCTGGATGAAAAGTACCCTATGTCCTATCCTGCATCCCTGACAACGTGTATACAATATTTCATGATGACCTTTTCAGCGGTTTAGAGGTGAAAAGGTAACAGACAGACAGAGTTACTTTCAGATTTCAGTCAATTAATCAATCCATTTATTTGTAACTTATAAAAACATACGATTAAAATAGTTGACATAGAATTAAAATTAAGTTATTATACTACTTCAAAATGTGGGCTGTTTGAGGTGACTTTTAAATGTATAAATTTAAAAAATTATAATTCGACATTAATATATTTTTTGACGATGAATCAGGTATTCCTTTCCAATCCCACCTAAGCTCAGCATACCCTCCCTTGGCGTCATTACGAGCTTTGTAACCGTTTGTGAAGCCTATCGAGGCTTCGATCACGATCTTTTCGTAAACTATTATCGTACGTGATCCACTTTTCATTGCTCGTGATCGCTCGTTTCAGGAATGGCTCGATTTCGTTTCATTTCAGCAACAAATCATAAATGGGACTCGATGTCTCCAAGTATCGAGCCTCTTTTGGTATTCAGCCAAATGTAAAAATTGTTTTATGGAAACTAGCTTTTCCCCTCGACTTGTCTATTCTTAAGCATTGAAAAATAAAAAAAATCAACAATAGACAACAAAATTATGAGTAATTTATTTATTTATTTATTTATTTATTTATTTATTATTACATGGCCTCCAACGAGGCAGGCACCGAAAAAAACACACAACAAGGAACAGGAAAAAATAACATGGCAGATGCCGCCGCAATTAAAGGAGGCACAGCCTACGCCAATAAAAGTCGAAGTAGCAATAAAGTTAGAAAAAAAAAATTTATAATTTATTTAATAATATAATAATTTATTTAATTTTTAATATTGCTTTATATTTCTTTTAGGCGTTACTTTTTTTAATGTTTTTAGATTATTTCACGGGTACAGTACATTTTTCTGGTATCCTATTATTTTTATGGTATTTTATAGCATTTACGGTATTTTTATACCATTTTATGGTATTTTTTTTACAATCCTTTTTCTTGTAGATTTCACTTCTTCGGATTACTTCATTGTCTTAAATTTTATTGGATGTAATTAAAATTACTTATTTGGATGGTGCACACATCTTGTTTATTTCTTAATTACTTCAAAACATCTAAAATAACTTAGGTATATATAAAAAATATTTCACAACCATCTCTATCCAGATGTATAAAAACCATGGAAGTAATAAGTACTATATGGAAGTAATAAGTACTATATACAACAGGAATGACCTGTTGTCGCAAAATTGAAGCCGAAAGAGAGATCAGTAACTGTACCTCTTATCCCTCTCTGGCGATGGTGAATATATTGAAATATGATTTAAGGACAATAATTATAAAAAATGATTTGTGATTTGACGTCAGCAGATCATTGCTTCAGATGGATTTTAATCGAAGATGCTAATGATAAATTTGCCCTTTGCGGTACTATACATTTCCTGTTTTTGCTTGCTTTTCACACTCGCGTCATATAGGTAGGTACTTACCTACTGGTCCTTGTGGGACACGACATGCAGCTGGACTGAGATAAAATTACGATAATCTACGTATTGTGGTATATTTAATTAATTAGGTAAGAAAACAACAGTTAAGTTTGTAACCGCGAAACCTCTGCGGGGCGTTAGGGCTCCGCAGGCGTTCCAACCGTTACTCACCGACTGAAACTCAGGGGTAGACACTACACGAGACCAGTGTTAACTCTCAGGGCGCCAACTACCTGGGGTGGACATAGACAAAAGAAAGCCAAGTTCAATCACACAACACTTTACTATACCAATAAATTTACACACTATATAACAAATGAAAATTTATACATGAAAGAGAAAACAATTTAGTTTAGAAGGTTGGTCCTGATCTTCCACGCAGAAGGCGGGGGATGCTCTTAAACACTCACTTGTAGACACAAAGCACACAGACCACGCCGAAGTGATGCCACGTGGCCTGGTGGCTCGGCGAAGGGGTACCTGTCGACACGTGGATGTCGTCGCCTCCGACTGCGTCGCAGCTATAGTCCAAACCAGTGGTGGCTTGGACTGCAGCCATATTATCCATATTTCCCTAACATTAGGATCTTTAGGAAATCTGAAATTGAACCCGTTATGTTAATAGAGAAAGGAATAAAAAATGCATAGGTATTTTGTTCTTGAACTAGGATTGGATAGTCATGCATGGTCACCCTAATTGTTCACTAACAAATTATGTTTAAAACTATTACCTGTGAAAAGATAAACCACAATCAGGATAATACTCGCTTCCGCAAGCCTCCAAGACACAAATTCTCCCCATTTTAATTAAAATTCTTCAAAAATATCACGAAATCAAAAACATTCCGCCATTGACGTCAGAGTCGGCGATTTCATGTGGGGTTGTCAGGTCAGGTGTCCGTATTTCATACAAATAAAAGAAAACCTATACGCCAATCGCAAAAATTTTGCGTTAATAAGGCTTTACACATAGCAACAAATAATATTGCTTTAACATGTCGGTAATAAATTATTATTTATATTTAGAAACATTTTAGAAGTAAATGTTTTTACTTCATTACATTACATCAATCGCATATTTTTCTACCATTTCTACCAACTTAACTCTGGCAACTCTATAGAACGGGACACAGCGTTCAGTGGTGGCCCTCTCACTCGGCTTCATTTTTATTTTGCGCGCAACAAGACTCTTACGACCTTAGCATAAGGTTTTATTTTCTTTATTTTAGCTGCAAGATGCACAGATAGAGCTTTTTCCTTATATAATACTTCCAATAAAAACACACTCTTTATTTTTTCACACGTCAAAACCTAAAATTATACTTTTTCTTTTTCCCTGTTTAAATATCAAACCTTTTTAAGTCAGCCAGTATTTAAGTTCAAAATTCATTACCTCTGACAATGTGTTTGCAAAATTCCATGTTGATCTGTTGAGTAATTAAGGCGTGAACGCATAACAAATAAACTCAATTTCGTATTTATAATATTAGGATTTTTAGTTTCGTAACGATAGCTCAAGATAAAATATTTCGGTCAGCCACGATCTTTCACAGATTTCTTCAAAGAGGTTCAGCATTAATATGAAAATTTCCGGAACGGAAACGAGAAAGAGAATTCTGACAGCGACGTTCACGTGAGCACTCATCACCATAAACACGACGTAATTTTCCATGAGCCTTTTCCCTTTTCGGATCTAAAATTGTAGTTTTTACATGGTTGGCAACGCTCCTGTACCACCCTGGTGTTGCTTATGTCCTTAAGCGATGGTAACCACCTACCATTAAGTAGACCGTCAGCCTGTCTGACGACCACTTATTATAGTATTATAAAATATACATATGACATGACAAAAATCTACCTTCCGGAATCTCCATGTTCACAGAAAATAACTTTCGAGTGAATAAACGAATAATGTTACCATAATATCCATATTTAAAATATTTTAAATTACCTTTCAAATGCGACTTACTATAGTTTCACAGAACATAGAAACATGCGACTTTAAAGCTAAGTATGTATTGGGAAAAACCGAAATTGTTTCTTACCCAATACTTCCAGAAGTATTGATTATTCATTATAAATCTTAAGATTAAGAAAATATTTTTAAAATGACAACACAGATAGATAGACACATGACACTGAAGACGACTTTATTTGTTTAATTTTTATATGTAATTTATTGTCTAATATATTATATTTATTTATTAATCAATTACGTACTAGTATTTAGTTATTAGAATGTAAGTTTATGATAAAACCCACATTGTTTTATTTTATTTTTCATATAATTTTCTTTACCCTAAAGTTGCTTGGAAGAAATCGCTATAAAGCGATAAGGCCGCCTTTTGTACTAATTATTCTTGTATTATTTTGACGAGCCCGTTGGATGAGTGGTTAGGGTGCTGTGTCTTAACGCTCTGTCCTAGGTTTCCCGGGTTCGATTCCCGGCAGGGACATGTTTGAAAAATCAACTTTGGCTCTGGTCTGGATTTGGAAAGTAGTGGCAGGGCACAATGCGTTTTCGCAATCATTTGGGCGGCCCATCTGGCGGCAGTAACCACCCCCTTACAGAAGACCACCGTGACATAACAGCACGTGTGCTGTTGTGTTTCGGTGAGTGAGTAAGGGATGCCAGAGCCCATTTTCCTATCCCCGTCCTAATCCCTTATCCTTAATCCTAGTGCAGTCGGCAGCGCACTTGCAGCAGCTTTGGCATTGCTTGTGTTATAGGCGACGGTAGCCACCTACCATCAAGTGGACCGTCAGCCTGTTTGCCGACCTTAACATTAAAAAAATCTTGTTTTTTTTCTCTGTTTTTTATATGTTTATGGTACAAATAAAGTGTTTTAATAATAACAATAATAGTCAAACATTTTTTTTTATTAAAATTTCTTTTTTACATAAAAATGGGAAAGACTTCTTGGACAACCTATAATAAAATAAGAAAATCGCCGAATGGCTGTTCACAATTATATCGAGTAAATCGCGTTTTAAGAGCCCTTATTATGTTTCCTTTGAATTTGTAAATAAGAACATTTTATACTTATCTTTGAAGCTAGGTTGCGTCCAATGGTTGACTATATAACTAAAACCCTTGAAGGCAAGTCTTTCATTATTAAATTGAATTTAATTATATTTGACGTATTGTATTCTTGACGAAATCTAGAAGAAATATAACAATTTAAAATTATATTTAAATGTATTAAAAATGTGCTTCTACTAGCTATCCATATCAAATACTAGCTGTTGAACGCGTCTTCGTCCGCGTCTCTTTATAAAATACTAGCTGAACTCGGCCACGCTTCGCTGCAACTCATAAGGCGGCGGCGTGCGCATGGGGCGCGCGGCACTGGACACTGCTTATATATAATACTATTTAGGGATGATGTTATATAGCCTATAGCCTTCCTCGATAAATGGACTATTCAAAACAAAAAGAATTTTTTAATTCGAACCAGTAGTTCCTGAGATTATCGCGTTCAAACAAACAATCTCTTCAGCTTTATAATATTAGTATAGATTATTCGTGAGAAAACGGCGTTTTTATATGTAGGGGACAAGGAGGGAGATGGGGGGAGGGTGAGTAGCCTATGTTATTCGCTGATAATGTAGCTTTCTACATGTGGAAGAATTTTTTGAATCGGACCAGTAGTTTTTAAGTTTATTCATTACAAACATACAAAAATACCTACAAATATTTTCTCTTTATATTATTAGTAGTATATATAAGTATATATATCTCTTTATATTATTAGTAGGTACTACTAATGAAAAAACAAATATTTCTGATTTAAATTGCTCTTGTTGTTGTTCAAAGTACTCTTAATACTCTCGATATAGTTTTGCATGCGTTGGAACAATTTTCGAAGCACTTTTTCCACTCCGATTGAGGTACCTGGAAAACCTGGTTTTTGAACGTCTCAACAGCTTCTTCTGCTGATGAAAAGAAGTCATTAGGTACTAAGTCAGGGCTGTACAGAGGATGACCCATCAATTCGATATTTTGGCTGTACAAAAATTCATTTGTTTAGTCCGTTGCATGAGGGGTCGCTTTGTCATGATGAAGAATGATTCCCATCTGTTTCGAATTTTTCGGATTTTTCCGAAAACTTCTGGCAAACAAATGGTCGTGTACCATTCAGTATTAACCGTCCTTTTTTTTTTTTTTTTTTTTTTTTTTCGAGGAGAAATCCATTTGCGGATGCCCTACCGATGGCTAGGCGATAGGGGTATGTGGGACTCACCCAGCCCTGAAGGGACTGGTCCTACCCACTAAAACTCCCCGGTGACCCCTTGAAGCCCTTGTTAGAGTTGGACCGGGTTCTGGCGAACCAACTACTCCGATCCAACTCTGGGCAGCTTAGCCCGAAGGCCGAGCTAACGCCAAGGGGGATTGCCCGGGGCACCGAGACAATCCCCGTACGAGAGGACCTTCGAACGCGCGTACAGCGGCCAGGCCATACGCGCAGGTCCTGGGCAATTGAAGGAAGCGCTGCACGCTTATCTTCGCCTGCCCACTCGTCTGATTTAGTGGCAGGGTGGTCAAGTCCTCTGCCTGCTCTCTTCTTGTTGGACCTATGAGACTAGGTCCATGGACTCCTCCCTCGTTGAAGGGGAAGCCCGATCTCGGGGGGCCGATACGGCCACAATATTGCGACTTCTAACAGGTGGGGGGTTGCAGTTTAGCCCCCCCATCCTGTGGTTTGCCTTGAGGCCTGCGTCAGCGCAGATGGCGCACCTCGTAGTCGCCTCACACCCGCTGGCTACATGCCCTTCAATTCCGCAGCGGTGACACAATCCGCTGCGGTCCTTAATTGAGGGGCATTTTATAGCTGGATGGCCAAGCCCCTGGCACTTGTAACAGCGCATGGGGCGCTGATCCATTATCTGGATGGAGGCGGAGCTCCATCCCACTTTGAGTCGACCAGTTTCGGCCAACTTCCTAACTGCCTCCACAGGGCAGGTGGCGAACGCCGAGTTTGTTCTTTTGAGCCCCATATGAATTTTGCCTACCTTTATATGTTCAGGTGGGCAGCCTGAGCTTTCTACAAGTGCAGCTTTGAGTTCTTCAGCCGACACCGTGTCGTCGAGCCCATTGACTCGGATGTCGGCTGTTTTAACCGGTCGGGTGACACTTGCCGCGTCACCAATGGCGACTCTTATTTGCTCCGCTAGCTTCTCCGCTTGCGGGGCGGTGGTCTCTTTTGGGAGCTCCATGATTCGGGCTCCCGTTATGCCTACGCGGAACCTGGGTGGCCCTACACCAAGGGCGTCCAGGGACACCGAGGCTTTGGCCTTGGTAATCGCCTGCCCGTAGGTGACACCCTTGTCAATCGCCTCTGGTTTGAGCGATATGACCACCGCCAGTGTTTTATTCTCCTTAGGGAGGTTGGTCCTTTTTTTAGTAGGAGCCGTTTCATTTGCAGTTTGTTTCCTCCTGCCTCGCATCACCCTAGTCCACTCTTCATTGACAGGGGAGGGGCCATCTGAGGTCTCCTTTGGGGACTCCAATAGGTTGGGGACCGCCTTGGTCACTTTGGCCGTTTTCACAACCCTAGGCAGGTTCGCCGGAGGGGCAAGTGATGCAACCGCCGTGTTTCGTGATTCGGGGATCCTCTCACCCGAGCTGCCGTTCTCTATGGCCGTCGAAGTTGGAAGCCGTTGCTCCGGGAGAAGAAGTCTTAATTCTGACTCCAAGTTAGCAATTCGGGAGTCCAGCATAGTGCCTACGTGAGCCAAAAGCTCCTCCTGCAGAGACCCGAAGGACTCCAAGAATTCAGCCCTGGTTAGGAGCTGAGTTTCTGCCACCGTCAACGGCGGTTCGTTGTCCTGCAGGGGATTACCCGATGACACCGATGGGCAGGGCCTTTCAGATAGGGCCCGTTTGAGCGACTCCAATTCCGCTTGCAGTTTGTCGATCTGGCTGCGCAGACGCCCATTTTCCTCGCGCAACCTGAGCACCTCCTCAGACAGGTCCTTTTGGCTGATCTCTGATTCTCCCGACTCGTAGTCGAGATTGCCAAACTTCGCAAGCACTCTGTCGCATCTTTCCACCATCGACCGAGAGAAGTCCGACAAGCTCGAATCAGACTCGCACCTGTCGTACTCCCTAAGCTCTCGTTTCGACCGCGAGAGGCCCACATTGTGGCCGATGGCTTTGCCTCGGCCTGTCTTAACTTTGGTCGCCTTCGGAGGGACCAAATCCTCCACTATTTCTGCAGCCGTAGGTGTTCTGGCCGACCGCTTTTTTGCCGATTTGGGCTCCGTTTTGCTCTTGGCACTCGAGCCACTCTCCTCGCCATGCCTCCGCGTGACGGGCCTTGTCACGGCCGAGGAGTGCGAGAGCTTAAGCCCCCCCCTCCCCGATGGGCCGATCTCGCCCGTCCCTGACCCGTCCGACATCGACCAGTGAACGGCCCTGCCGATCACTGAATCCGTGGGAGATTCCACCTCCGGTTATGTTTACAGGAAACACGTAACAAAACAAGATAAAGAATAAAACACAACAATAAACTATGAAAGTGACACAAAACTTAACGAGAGCGACAGCAGAAAGTAGTTTTACAGTGGTCCTAAGAAGGGCCCTTTCGAACTGTAAGACAATATGAACAAAAAACGCGAAAAATTTGACCAGACCAAAATTTCGAAAAACACCTTAAAATCAATTTCTCCTAAACTGATGATGAAAACCATATCATTTAGGGTGTCAAAATTGAAGTCTCGGTGAGCCGCAACTTTTCTCTGTATACACCGAGGTGATCAGAGAGAAAAATCAACAGAAACCTGAAAATTTTAACAAAAATAACAAAAACAACAATTTTACCGAAGTATCCAACAACAACAACAATTATTGATGACTACCCTGTAGAGGCTCCAGATGGGCTTCATACAGAGTGATCAGCGACAAAAACAGTTGGGAGGTGACAGAACAACAGCCAGTTGAATGGTTTGGACAAAAATAGAAAATCCTTAACTACAACAAAAGTTGAAATCGGACTACGACGAACAGTACTTCTGCAGTAGCCCTAAGAAGGGCCCTTTCAAACTGCAAAGGTGAGCACCCAAAAGAACGAAAAAATTTCCGAGACGAAAATTTCAGAAAACTCCTTAAATTCACTAACTCCTAAACGGATCCAGTATTAACCGTCCTACGATTCTCCAATTATACTGTCACCAGCTGACCGGTAGCTTCGAAGACACGGGCAATCATTTGTTTCGATGTGCTTTTTCCGCGAACAACATTGTTGATTTTTACTTGGTTTAGTACTCGGTGTTTCAGGCTCACATTCCACCTGTGAAGATGTTATACACAGCGTTTGATGCACCTCGATTTTATTTTTTCAATGTTTATGCGGAATCCAACGAGATCAAATCTTTTTTACCGACAAATTCATACAATATCTTATCAAAATCAAATCAAAATAAAAATATTTATTTATCAATTAGGTTTCTCCAATAAACTCTTATGATCGTCATTTTACCAGTTAAATTTACCAGGGTTTTGGAAAAAAAAGCTAAGATTACGACAACAATTATATGAACTTAAGTAATACTTAAATCAAAGTAAGTATACAATAGTAAACATAGTATAAGCTCCGAATCCAAGCTTTAATTCCAGGCTTCATTGTCGCTTAAATAATCAGTGACCTTATATACGTAATAGCCTTTCGAGAGGAGTTTGGTTTTAATGACACCTTTAAATTTATTTATAGATAATCTCAGGCAGTTTATTATAAAACCGTATCAATGACCCATAAAAGAATTACTTATCTTGTGGAGTCGCGTCTTATGTAAATATAAATCATTTTTAAACCTAGTACCTATATTGTGTACATCACATTTTTTATTAAATTGACTAATATTTTTATGTGCGTAAATTATTGATGCTAGTTATACCCAGATGCCCAGATTTGTCCGCAATATGTTACTTGTCGGTCTTCGGCACAGCTGATTTTGGACGATCTTCTTTGGGCACATCCTGAAGGGAAAGCTGACTACGATTAAACTAATTATACCTGCATTTTGCAGGATTGACATTGACTGACACTTTTTTTATTTTACATGTGTACAATTGGTACAACCCTCTCTAGTAGCTGTATTAAACAAACAAGAATGGAGCTGATTTCGAACAGAAATAAGGAATTAGTTTTTATGGACAAAACAAAAGCCCATTATCCTCTTAATCGGCAACGATCTTATCTTAACGAGCCCATTAGCGGGGGGTTAGGGTTCGGGGGGTTCGGGGTTCGATCCCCGCCAGGATCAACTTTGGAAATGAACGTTTCAAAGTTAGCTCTGGTCTGGATATGTAAAGTAGCGACAGGGCACTCTGTGTCCTGTTGTGTTTCGGTGAGTGAGTAAGGGATACGAGAGCCCAAATACCCCTATACCTTCCCAATCCTATATCCTTAATCCTACTGTAGTCGGCAGCGCACTTGCACACATGTGGCATTGCTTGTGTTATATGCGACGGTAACCACCTACCATTTAGTGGATAATTAGCCTGTCTGACGATTTAAGTTTTAAAAACAAATTATAGTTCCTGCAGTTTTGAGAAATCTGTGCCTACATTCTGTTAGATAAGTTGTTTAGTTGCTTAAATGTTGACATGACGTTACGCCCCTTTCGTGTTCGCACTCTGCTAACTGAGTTTAATTTTGTTTGTGAACCGATTGGAATGAATCAAACACTAAATGTTACGGGAAGCTGGTTACAATACATCAGTGAAAATCGCATTCAAATCGGTTAAGCCGTTTCTGAGATTAGCGTGCACAGACGTACAGACAAACAGACAAAAATTCTAAAAACCATTTTTTTCACCTAAACATAAAAGGATAACCTAAACAATAACATAAGTAACCTAAACTACAACATAAGAGTACAAGGTGTACAAATTGTTTTTTGAAAAAATATTTAATATACATATATATATTATATGTATGTACATTAAATGTACATACATATAATATATATGTATAGATTTGTATTATATGTATAGATTTTATTATATGTATAGATTTGTGGAGATATTTACAAGGAACCTAACTTATACCATATTTTTATTAATAACACTAAAGCTCATCAATAGATATAATTATTAAAGAAAATTCAAATTCATTTATTTTCAGGTATTTTATTTTATATTTATGCTAACAGTAATAAGATATAATACAAGACGAAAGAAAAGAAAAAATAATAATAATTAAAGAAAAATTGAAAGAAACAGTTTTACAAGCAAATGAGAAAACTTTTTCTCATTTGCTTGTAAAACTAATAACGATAAGTACGGACTATACGATTCCTGCTATAAGGGATAAGTACGGGGACCATATATGACGATTTGAATGATATCTCATTTGTGAAATAGGGAATATGCACATTTTTTAATATTTTCATACGATAGGTTATATCGTTATATAACCGTAAAAAAATATTCAGCGCCAAAAAACAGAAATTTGGTAACAAAAAAAAAGTTAAAATTAACTAACAGCTGCGGGCACTTTAAACACCCGCCCTTTTGGCGCGCTTGTCGTGACGTCAAAGTTTACAATACAATCAAATGTTAAAAATCACAAACATCTACACGCTTGTTGACATTTCATAGACGTTGACGTCACATTCGATCTGACCGTTTCGAGTATTTTGAATTTCCCACATTTTTATGCACTTTTTAATAATTATTTTCTTAATGAAAAAGAAATAATATTAAAAAATATTTACATAGACATAATTCTAAAGAAAAAATGTTGATTAAAAATATATTGAAGCTTTTTTTGAATTAGACGCATATTCCCTATTATGATAAGCAGTTTAGAGTTATGAGGGAACAGATAAACATACAAACATACCGGTTGAAATCGTAAACCTTCCCCTTTTTGTTTCGCCGTAGTGGGGGTAAACATAAAGTTGTTGTCCACGTATTTATTTATTTTATTTTAGGGAAATTTACAGAAAATTTAAATAGAAACACATCAAATTAAAAAAAGAACCACTTGTAGCATGAAAGATTACAAAGATTGAATTACAACTAGCATTCACGGTAGGCAAGTTACACTACAATACTTTGGCCTGTTTCTCTCGTAACATCCAAACAACGTAATCGATTTTGTTGCTGTTTTCATTGATGTAGAGAGCTATAAACGAGAAAGCTTTGTGTATATAATTTGCAGAAAAAAAATAAACATTCGTGCCAAGTTGGTGGGTCGCCAGTTAAATCTAATGGGTTTTGCAAATTCAATGAGTAAAATAATAGATAAAATGCTAAATTACTATATTTCACGAACGTTCCTACAAAAGAGACTCTATTATTTGCCAGTTTGAAAAAAGAAAGAATTTTAATTAAAACTTCGCGTAAGTTTAAACATACGTTCTATGTAAACTTATTTTTATGTAAAACAACATTAACCCTAATGAAATACACACACGAGACACGAGCATTCCCACTCGCTAGTGTAATTATGAAACTTGAATCAAGTTATTTAATTTGTGAAGTCCATTTAGTTGAAAACTTACTTTACTTAAACCAAAACCTTTTCATAGAAAACCAAAACTTAGAATTGTTCATGTTTTTTATTATTAAAGGCTAGCTGTCGCACGCGACTTGGTCAGCGTCTCTTTATAAAATAATATGTATGGGAAACGGCAATTTTGCATGAAGGGGGGGTAAAGGTCCCTTATACCCTCATTATTTAATTGAATTTAATTCTATTTGACGTATTGTATTCTTGACGAAATCTAGAAGAACTATAACAATTTAAAACTACATTAAAATGTATCAAAAAATTTGCTTCTACTAGCTACCTATATCAAATACCTACTTCGTCCGCCTCTCTTTATAAAATACTAGCGACCCACCCCCGGCTTTTTATAACATTCCCTGTTTATCCCTCTTTTTATTAGTGAAAACCGAATTAAAATCGATCTACCCGTTCACGCGTGATGCCGTGACCAAGGGAAATGGGGATTCATTTTTATATATAGAGATTATTCGTGTCGAAACTGCGTTTTTTTATGTAAGGGAGGGGAGGAGATGGAGGGAGGGTGACCAACGCTGATAATTTAGCTTTCTATAGGTCAAAGTATTTTTAAAATCGGTCCAGTAGTCTTCATTGCAATTATACATTTGTATGGAGGGGGTGTAAAAGAGGAGACGGGGAGGAGTTGGTTACTGCCGCCAGACGGGCTTCCCAAATGACTGCAAAATTCAGTGCATAATGCACTATAACTGAACCATCATAATTGAACCTTATGAAGGTTAGTTTATTTATTTGTGTCTTCTTATAGTATACTATTATGGACCAAAGCCGCTGATATAAATTTAATGTGTGTGTGCCTATGTGTTATTGTAGCTACCAGATAAACTTCCCAGTTTATGTCAGCAGAACGCAGTGTCCTGTCATCTTTTTTTTATGTTAAGGTCGGCAGACAGGCTGACGGTCCACTTGATGGTAGGTGGCTACCGTCGCCTATAACACAAGCAACGCCAACGCTGCTGCAAGTGCGCCGCCGATTACAGTAGGATTAAGGATAAGGGATTAGGAAGGGGGATAGTAAAATGGGCTCTGGCATCCCTTACTCACTCACCGAAACACAACAGCACGCGTGCTGTTATTTCACGGTGATCTTCTGTAAGGGGGTGGTTACTGCCGCCAGACGGGCTGCCCAAATGACTGCGAAAACGCAGTGTGCCCTGCCACTACTTTCCAAATCCAGACCAGAGCCAAATTTGAAAAGTTTATTTTTCAATGTTGACCCTGCCGGGAATCGAACAGAGCGTTAAGGTAAGCACCCTAACCACTCATCCTATTATGTCAGTTGATTTTATGTCAGTTATGTCAGTTGATTCTGATGACGGAAAGTTAGATATGATGCAGTAGCTAAAATATGCTCCAAAACGAATTTGACAACTCATGGGTTTGTATCGTATAAAAACAAAGTCGAAATTAATATTTAGGTATGTAGGTAGTTATAAATTTGAAAACACCGTTTGGATTCCAGTATGTTTTCTGTACCTATTTGTCAATAACGTTAAACTACTCTCAAACTTTCCAACTGTAATCCAACTGCAGTTAACTCCTATTAATTAACAAACAAGTTTAAACCAAACGCTTAACTGAAAACATGTTTGGTATTTGTTTATACTTACAAAATCGTTTCTCTTGACTGACTATCAAAGCACAGAAAAAATTACTAAATCTAGGAAGCTGAAATTTGGAACATAGCTTTATTTTAAAGCTTTATTTATTATTATTTTATAGCTTTATTTCAAAGCTTTATTTATTATTATTTTATAGCTTTTTTTTTTAAAGGTAATATCCACAATTTATTTTCAAAAGAAGTTTCAAAAGAAGTTTTGAAAATAAATTGTGGTTGTATAGACATACAATAACATCGTAAACGAACCGTGTCTGTACATTAAAGACATTTAAAAAAAAATTGCACACTTTGTGCTTATGTAAGGTCAAAAAAAAAAAGTTTTTAGAATTTTTGTCCGTTTGTTTGTGCACGCTAATCTCAGAAACGCCTTAGCCGATTTGAATGCAGTTTTCGCTGATGTATTGCAGCAAGCTTCCCGTAACATTTAGTGTTTGTTTCATTCCAATCGATTCACAAACAAAAAAGTTACGCGCCGCGTACCACGCGTACGAAGTTGCGGGCTCATCTAGTAAGAAATATATAAGTTACAAAATTTGCCCCGCAATCGTCCGCCTAGAAGAGCAAAAAAATGTTTTCTTCAAAAAAATTTAGTCAATTCATATGCTGATCGATATTTTTGTGTAACGGTTATCAGTTTTATATTGTCGTTTTGCGATAAATTCAAGTGTCCCGCAAACGGCCATACAATAAATACTATCTTTCGATTAGATATATTGACATACTATTTGTGAATGCTTTACTACATAGATGAATACTTATTTAGTGTCTCAAATAAATGTCCCTTTTATATTTCTTTTTCATTGTAGCAATCAAAGAAGTTATTCCGATATAACTTCTTGGTCATGTCAACCCAGCATCAGTGTCCCTGTGGCAGTATAGTCGACCGTCTTGGTCACCACGGACTGTCTTGCCAGAAAAGTGCTGGCCGCTTTTCAAGGCGTGCTGCCTTAAACGACATCCTCCGCCGGTCTCTTGCGTCAGCCAATGTACCAGCTATATTAGAGCCTGCAGGCATCTCGAGAAACGATGGCAGGAGACCGGATGGGATGTCCCTGATTCCCTGGAGATTGGGTAGAGTGCTGGTGTGGTATGCTACCTGTGTAGACACACTAGCCCCTTCGCATCTCCATGGAACATCCACTAAGGCAGCAGCCGCAGCAGAGGCGGCGGAAAAAAATAAAATCTCTAAATATAGTGGCCTCGGCGCCGAATATGGTTTTGTACCATTCGGAGTCGAGACACTCGGTCCGTGGGGCGCTGCAGCAATGAACCTCTTCAAAGACATCTCGAAGAGGCTTATTGATGCGACGGGAGACCGAAGAGCTGGCACTTTCCTCGGCCAACGTATTAGTTTGGCCATTCAACGAGGAAATGCTTCCAGCGTACTTGGTACAATGCCGCAGGTTCCATTTTTATACTGACATTTAGTCTTTGATAAAGTATTAATTTATTTTTAGATTAGGTAATTTTAGTTTTTATTTTAATTTAATTTTCACTGTTTGTATAATAAGTATTGATAAATAAACTTCTTGGTTATCATCTGTATTCGTGTAATATGTATCTACATTATCAGAACAAAATTAAGTGACACTTAATTATGAGCAAATACTCGGATAAGTCGAGACATGTAAAATTTGCCAGTCGAGGGTGTGCCATGGGATACACAACGCCATCTTCTGTGCATTCGACGAAAGTACTACGTGTAAACCACATACAATGTCGATAAATCAAAACGAGGCTTGCATGCACCGTGCAATAAGTGCCCTCTAGGGATAAAAGTCCACCATGAAATATGTAACTGCACGTGTGCTGTTGTATTTCGGTGATGGATATCAAAGCCCATTTTCCTATCCCCTCCTAATCCCTTATCGGTAGCACACTTGCAGCACCTGTGGCGTTACCTGTGTTATAGGCGACGGTAACCACCTACCATCAAGTGAATGTCAGCCTGTCTGTCGATATTAACATAAAAAAAGGATAAGTGAAGTTTTTTTTTAATTTTTCAGTCAATTTCCATTGTTTGTTTTTCATAGAAAGTTACATTTTTTGTTTTAAGTTAAATAATTTTTTTTTAATGAGCACTAGCGACCCGCCCCCGGCTTCGCCCAGGGTGCATTTTTTATATATATGAACATTCCCTGTTTATCGCTCTTTCCATTAGTGAAAACCGAATTAAAATCGGTCTAATCGTTCACGCGTAGACCGATTTTAATGCCGTGACCAAGGGAAATAGCATCGACCTTACATCCAATGTAAAGTCGATGGGAAATAGGGATACGAGATTTAAAATGCCATTAGTAATTCAGGCGTGATTACGTGACCAAGGGAAATGGGGATTCATTTTTACATTATAGATTACTTATTTGGCTTCTATTGGATTCTGTTTAGCGGTGAACTATTATTAAAATTTGTGACATGAAAACATGCTTTCACGTTAATTTATCGCAAACGTGTATGTGAATGCAGGATGAGGTTGTGGGTTTACACGTGTTTAGGTACACGTGAAATGAAAATACTCTTTGCAAACGTTCCTCTGCAACAATGTGATCGAGATATGTGTATAACCAAACTATAGTTAGTGATTATACTAAAAACAGGCTATATAAAATTAAAAAATTATCAAAATTTATGAAGAATTTTGAGCATGTGTAGGTACTAATATACACTAAATGCTACAGGAAGCTTGCTACAATATATGATTATTATAGCAAGCTTCCCGTAACATAATTAACAATTTTAAAGTTTAAGATCTTATTTAAATATGCAAATAAAATGATAGGTAATTATTCTTTTAAAAGTGTAATGATTGCTAATTGTGCTTATAAAAATTTAATAAAAATACATAATACATAAAATTTCTTTATTTTTTTTTCTTTTTTTCTTACTGATTTGTCTGTTAAACTATTTGAAAGACAAGCGATTTAGACGAGATTTTTCATATAGATTGAGAACATAAAACAAACTACTTTTTGTGCGTAAATATTTATGGCTAAATAATATTTAGAATGAATGAAAAACTATGCGCTTAAGAAACCGAGCCCTATCGTCAGTTTGTAGACAAAGCAATATTACTTCGTCTGAAATAGCATCTACAGATGTCGAAGACCTCTTGTAATACTGCGGAACGATTTTGATAAAGTACATTGGTATACCGAGTTAATAGAATACGTCAATTGGCAAAACGCCTCTACCACAAAATAGGGAATATGCGTCTAATTCAAAAAAGGCTTAAATATGTTTTTTTATCAACATTTTTGCTTTAGAATTATGTCTATGTAAATATTTTTTAATATTATTTCTTTTTCGTTAAGAAAATAATTATTAAAAAGTGCATAAAAATGTGGGAAATTCAAAATACTCGAAACGGTCAGATCGAATGTGACGTCAAAGTCTATGGAATGTGACGTCAACGTCTATGAAATGTCAACGAGCGTGTAGAAGTTTGTGATTTTTAACATTTGATTGTAGACTTTGACGTCACGACAAGCGCGCCAAAAGGGCGGGTGTTTAAAGTGCCCGTAGCTGTTAGTTAATTTTAACTTTTTTTTGTTACCAAATTTCTGTTTTTTGGCGCTATTTTTTTTACGGTTATATAACGATATAACCTATCGTATGAAAATATAAAAAAAAATGTGCATATTCCCTATTATACATAAATTAAATAAGAATAATTGCTTTCGTAAATTGTGTTCAACGGAACTATAGCTATTATATATACATATAATAAAATCATAAACGAGCCGTGTCTGCACATTAAATATTTTTCAAAAAAAAAAGAACGATTTATACAGGAAGACAAAAAAATATTTTTTATTGTTTTTGTCTGTTTGTCTGTGCGTTTGTTCGCGCCAATCTCAGAAACGGCCTAACCGATTTGAATGCCGTTTCCGCTGATGTATACAAGCTTCCCGTAACATTTAGTTTTTGTTTTATTCCAATCGGTTTACAAGCAAAAAAAGTTATGTAAATTTAATCACGTCCAAAAATTTTTCGATAAAAATGCAATAAAATAACTCTTGGGATGAATTTTACTGTCTGAAACTTTAGTTAACTATATATTATCATCTGTAAAAAGATCATGATTGAAAGTTTATATAAAGTTAAAAAACGGGACTAGTGCGAGTTGAACTCGCGTAAAGAGGATTCCGTACGTTGTTACCTATCCGCACAATATTGAGTGATTTACCATGTTATTTTAATATCATGGACTTCTTATAGGTTTTCCTATAATCTATAAATAGAAAACTAAAGGGAGATAAGGGGGGAGGGGAATGGTCGGAGAGACGGACACACGAGTGATCCTATAAGGGTTCCGTTTTTTTATTCGGACGTACGGAACCCTGAAAATAGTCAGTTTAGGTGATTTTGATACCCAATTTAAGTTGATCTCAAACTTATATGATCAGTCATTCATATTATGTAGGGTTCAACGTAGACTGGTGTTTTTTTTTTCATAATTATGATAAAATCGTTCTTTGCCTTCTGTGCCTTTGTGCACGCTAATCTCAGAAACGGCTTAACCGATTTTCACGTGATTTCCACTGATGTATTGTAGCAAGCTTTCGGTAATGTGTAGTGTATATTTCATTCCAATCTGTTTACAAAAAAAAAGTTAGGCGTTTTTCCGAATACCATGCCTACGAAGTAGCGGGCACGGCTAGTAGATATTTTAATAATTTAATCATTTATTCATTCATCATCAATAAAATCAGAAAAAATCTTTTGGAGACAACTATACAGATTAGATACAATTTAATTGGATCCCTGACTTTGAAACTATTTTTAATGTATTATCAAAGTCAGGGAATTTAGCATAAAAGATGAATTATTTTAGTGGTGGTATAAGTAGTGGTAGGGCACATTGCGTTTCGCAGTCATTTGGGCAGCCCGCCTGGCGGCAGTGACCACCCCCTTACAGAAGACCACCGTGAAATAACAGCATATACGTGCTGTTGTGTTTCGGTGAGTGAGTAAGGGATGCCAGAGCCCATTTCCTTATCCCCTCCTAATCCGTTATCCAATCCTACTGTAGTCGGCAGCGCACTTGCAGCACCTGTAGCGTTGCTTGTGTTATAGGCGACGGTAGCCACCTACCATCAAGTGGACCGTCAGCCTGTCTGTCGACATAACATAAAAAAAAAAATTAATTATATTCAATTATAAGAAATAATAAATACTACTATTAATACTAGTTTGGGTTAAATTTTATATATATAGATATGCTTATTTAAATTAATATATATATAGTAAATATATAGTAAATAAATAATATAAACATATGTTAATGTAGGGGAAACAAGAAATATTATATGATTAAATTAATAAATTTTCTGTCAATAAATAAGACAACTTCAGGAGGTATGAAGTGGTAGCTTTTTTAACTTTAAACTTCGGCAAAGGGCAGGTAGATCTCTATGTAGATGGTTGTATAGTTTGAAAGAAATAATTTCAAATTGGCTAGCGGCAAAGGAGGTTCTGTGTTCGTATAGATATCGCAGCATGTATTGTATAGTTTTATATGTAGAGTTTTAATATATACAATATAATTATTTGTGTAATTAATGTTTGCACTTGGGCTTGATTATTAGATTATAATTGGCATGTTGCTCGGCGACGATCCCAATCGATTTGTGAGTCGCTCCATGATTGAACGATGTATTCACATGTGAAAATTAAATTCCGATCATCCCCATAATATAAGTATCCCATATATATAAGGGTGCGCTCGGGCTCCACAGGGACCTATGCAAACGTCTGAGGGAGGCAACAGGTGACCCTCGCGCTGGCGGCTTTCTCGCGCAAAGAATTGCAATTGCAATTCAGCGCGGGAATGCTGCCTGCGTGATGGAGACCCTCCCAAGGGGCCCCCGATTAGATTTTAATTTATAGTTATTTATATTAATTATAGATTTTAATTTATAGTTATTTATATTTAGGAAAGACATAAACAATGAGTTTATTTATGGAATTTAGTATACCGTATCCGATATTTATGAAGTGAGCTTTCAAATATTGTTTAATTCTGCATTATCCTTTTATTATTTAACTGTTGTGTTTATAAACATAACTAGCTGAACTCGGCGTGCGCATGGGGCGCGCGGTACTGGACACTGCTTAAACATTTATATAATACAATTTATCGTAGTGTGATGTTATATAGCCTGCCTCGATAAATGGACTATTCAATACAAAAAGAATTTTTCAATTCGAACCAGTAGTTCCTGAGATTAGCGCGTTCAAACAAAACAAACTCTTCAGCTTTATAATATTAGTATAGATAATAATTAAAAATGGGATTAATAGCACACTGTCTTTCACAGTCATAAATTGGGAAGTCCGTTAGGCGGCAGTAACCACACTCTTACAATGAGACCACAGGGAAATAATGATTGGATGAGTGATTATAGGGTGCTTGCCTTAACGCTCTGTCTCAGAGGTCTCGGGTTCGATTCCTGACGGCGTCAACTGTCAAAATGAACTTTTCAATGTTGGCTCTGGTCTGGATTTGGAAAGTACATAGTGACAGGGTATACTGCGTTTTGCAGTCATTAGTGTACCAGTACCATAGTACAGTAACCACACCCTTACAGAAGACCACCGTGAAATAACGGCATGTGTGCTGTTGTGTTTCGGTGAGTATACGGGGTGCCAGAGTCCATCTTATCTTCAGGCTTACTATGGTCTGCAGCGCACTCGCAGCACTGTGACGTCAGGCTGTCTGTCGACCTTAACATTAAAAAAAATATGAAAGAAACTGATGATTGTCGAATTTTTACAGCTTCACCATTCTTAGGCACTACGTCTGAAACTCCTTAGCAAATATCTCAGTGTATCCAAAACTTTGGTGGAATTGTCACCGCATACTTCATAAAAAAAATATGGATTGACGTCTAGGACCATAAAATGGCGATAAAATGTCAACTCGTATTATCATGTCATGGTTCCCTTGCCGCTGTAAAAATGTACACAACACAATTCGTCTACTTCATCGTGAGCGAATAATAAAAATCGGGATATGTAGGATACAATCGCTCACAAAAACACATTACGTTTATTTTTTATTTTTTTAAAATATTGTTAAAGATGGCAGACAGGTGATTTTGTTTAATACTGGAGCCCATTTCCCTAACCCTTTCCAACGCCACAGCTGCTGCAAGTGCGCTGCCGACTACAGTAGGATTAAGGATAAGGGATTGTTAAAGGGGCATCCCTCACTCACTTACCGAAACACGGTGGTCTTCTGTAAGGACGAGGTTACTGGCGCCAGTAGGGCTGCCCAAATGACTGCGAAACACAGTGTGCTCTGCCACTACTTTCCAGATCCAGACCAGAGCCAAGTTTGAAAAGTTGATTTTTCAAAGTTGACCTTCCCGGGAATCGAACCCGGAAACCCTAGAACAGAGCACCCTAACCACTCATCCAACGGGCTGGTAAGAAAATGTTGATATTACAATAAGTAACTTAATGGAAAAGGCATCCGAATTCATTCATTAGAAATTTAAGCCAAAGAAGCATTTTTATTGACCTGATGTCAGACATCCGGGCCACGTGATAGGTGCCTACTACTGGACAGACAACTATGGAGTCTCAAAGGACTCCAAGGATAAGGGATAGGAATGGGAAATAGGCGCTGGCATCCCCTTACTCACGCACCGAAACGCAATTCACGGTGGACTTCTAGGGGTGAGGGAACCCAAGGGAGTGGATACTGCTGCCAGACGGGATGTCCAGATAGTTATAAAAAACTGAGCATAGAATGTTGCCCTTATTGTAACGTCAAAAAGCAATTCTTAATTAGCTACGCACATAATAATCATATTCGTTTATTAAATACAGCGAGCACCTAAATAGAATTTATTGAACAAAGTAGTTTCAAACAGAGAATAATAATTCTGTTTCAACATGAACATTAAACAACAGGAATTGTTTTAAGACCCTAAGTGTATTGTGAAACGGACCTATTGTGTAACCAGTTTAAGGGGAGGGCGTAGACGAATAGAACTTAAATAAACTGTTATAAAAAAATAATAAGACTGAGGTAGCCTTTAGTAATGTTTTTACCAACATTTGTGTGGATTGCAAGCAGTGGCAGGACATACCTACTGTGTTTCGCACTCATTTCGGCATCTGTCTGGCGACAGTAACCAATCTCTTACAGAAGACCAGAAGTAACAGCATTTGTGGTGTTTTGTTTAGGTGAGCGAGTAAGGGATGCCAGACTCTTTTGCCCTATCCCTTATCTTTAATCCTACTATGCTCGGCAGCGCACTTACAGCATCTATGGCGTCAGTAGCCACCTACCATCAAGTGGACTGTAAGCCTGTCTGACGACCAATACATTAAGAAATACTGACCGCATAATTCTGAGCTGTCGCAGCGCGTCAGATACGAACTGAACATTGGAAGAGTCTGCCTGTCTGCATTAACGAGTAAGGGAGAGTTGGATATTGGCGAGCCTCTAAGGGGAACATCCTATAACTAAATTCGCGTAAGCTTAAAATGAAGACCAAATAGTGTAATTAGTCTAATTACACCATTTATTCATTAAATAGTGTAATTAGCCTAATAAATACTTTTATTTATTAGGCTACACATTTGGGATCGAAAAAGAATTAAAATAAAAGGCAAAATAAAAATATGAGCAAATAACCAAGAAATGGAAAAACGTGGTCTGGTCTGTCAATCTGGTTTGATAATATCGTTCCTAAGATTTTAAATTTCGCTCTGGGTCTGATTAAGTTTTACGAATATGTGGTTAAATCTAATATATAAAATTCAGGTGTCACAGTGTTTGTAACAAAACTCCTCCGAAACGGCTTGATCGATTCGTAGGAAATTTTGTGTATATATATTTTAGTAGGTATGAGAATAGGTCGTAATAGTACATTACTGCAGAGTCCAGTACTGCAGAATCCAGGAAGGATTGCCGGGCGAAGTGATAAAGATCTGAGTCCGGCAATCCTCATTCCGGTCGAGGCTGGTATAGTGCTTTTCTCAATAAATGACTCAATTTTACATATACACAGTTTTATTTAGAATAAAACAAACGCAAATGTTTACTAAAAGCAATAAATATTTAGGTAGGTACTGAAAAAAGTCTGCTTTCCCGCCTTTTTTATTTTTTATTTTCAATGAGTGCAAAGGAAACGGCCATACGCCCCGCCTACTACGCCTGTGACAGCGGCGGGCGCGTTCGTGAAGACTCGTGAAACTTCGGGTTTCATCGGGCTGAGCAGCGGCCAGGAATGAATTTTCATACAACATTCTTGGCTGAGGCCGAGAAAGAAATGCATGAGCCAAGATTTACAAACTTCGTGGCTTGTTTTTAGTACAAGAATGCCTACATTTCCGAGCATGTTTGAGAAAAGTATTTTTCACGCACCTACCCATGTTTTAATCGCGATTTTGAACCGTCGTCGTTCATTGACGTGAAGTGTTGCGTCACTTTGACTTCAAAATAAAATTGGACCCTATAGGTGGCACCACAATCGGGTTACAGAATTATTTTCTGGTTCCGGCAGGACGACGTCTGCTGGGTCAGCTAGTCTTATATAAAAGTTGTCGATTATGTTGAGAATATTGTGTTCATGCAGTCTTCGTCTGTCAATGTTACTCTGTATATTTGTTTTGTTCTGTGTGGTGTTTAAAATATATATATAAAGGGAATGGAAAATGTTAAAATATAATATCTAAAGGATTAAAATATGATAGGAAAGGTGGAAATCATTGCCTCGACCGTCCTATATAAACAGATTTGTTTTTGATTATTAAAGATTCCGTAAATTCCCTCAAATTTTTTAGTCGCTGTTTTAATTTTGCGTGGATCATATGAGATTTTCATTTTCAATGTAAGCTTCGCCGTGTAAGGGCGAAACGAACGATTTATTTTCACAAACTAAGACGACTGTCAAAATCATCAAACTTGTCCGATGAAACCGTCAAACTTGACAAAAGTCGTCAATGATTCCCTTAATGTGTTGCCGGTTCACTGTCGCAGATAATTTCGCAAAAGCTCCGAAGAGTCGTTTTCGTATCGCTTGTTGTCGCACAACTCAACTCACACTTGACCGGCCGCCTCTCATTTATACTTGGCGCTAAACGCCTCGATGTATTTCGGATTTACTAGAAAATGTAAACAAACAAATGTAAACTCTATGTTGTAAACATAGGACCAATTTCCTTTGACAATAGTCGGGAAGGGACGAGACTGCCATCGCTAGGGTAGAACGTTCGAGACGTTCGGCTGGCGCGAACGCTTTTTCCAGAACGTTCCATAGTTAGTCATAACAATATTTTGTGATCAAGTCGTAAAAAAATATTTTTGTCGATAATCCAAGCTATAGTAATTTGGTACAGTGATAGCATGAAGTGGTAAGCACAACGCATTTTAACATTCCACAAAACTAGTGAAATATTTTTGGAATAAAATATATAAAATAACTTGAAAATTTCGAAATTTCGAAACATCAAAAAAATTTATGTTTTCATTTTGTAAAAATGTATGTGTTAGCGGTTTATTTCGTCTCAATGGTTCCACGTGCCACGTAATTTCCGAGTGCTGGTGCAAAGAGATAGTGAACAACATCTGCCCCCTTAAAACCATTTTGTGGAAAATAACCTTTTTAGGGCCACAGACGCCACGTGATTGTACATTGTTACAGCTACCTAGAGAGACACAAATGACAGAAATTTGTTAAAACTATCCTAGGAGGTAGGGATGCCAACCCTCCCGGAATTCCAGGATTCTCCCGTAAAAAGGCAATAAGTTTTTATAATCTCCCGGCTCCAGGAACGCAGCTAAATTCTCCCGGATATTTTCATTGCTTCAGTCTACCACACGCAACGCGGGTCACGCAGGCGACAACGGATAGGCCCATGGGGCGGTGTGGCTGTGGCATGCGGGGACGTAGGGTGTTACATTCACAGAAAAATAAAAAAGCTTGTTACATTCACTCTATCGATCCCTATCGCAAACGCCACCGCTGAACGTGTTTTCAGCGTAGCAAAGGAACTGTGGTCGAAAAGTTCTAATCGGCTGAATGAAAGTCATGTGAAATCCGAAATACAGTGGCTCTAGCATGAGTTTACGATACTACACTCGCTAGCGAGAGCGTAAAACATTTATATGGAAAATTGACAATTTGACATTGACAGTACACGATTTTCTATACAAAATTTTAGCGAGTGTAGTATCGTAAACTCATACTAGAGCCTCAGGTGTGCACAAACTTCAAATACACTTGTAAAGAATTTTATGATTTTATTATTTTTAATCAAAAGGCACTACAAGCCGTTACCAGTTTAAAAAAATTTTGATTTTCATTGATTTTTTATTTCACCTCCCGGATTTCAGATCCACACAGTTGGCAACCCTACTAGGAGGGCATTTAGTGCTAATTTAGTTCTAAAACTAAACTATACGTGACGCATGATTTTAATATTCTTTTCAATAATCTTTTCAAGGTTCGAGTGAATAGGCATCTTCTGTGTGAGCTCGCTCCATCGTCGGCCTCATCCTTCCTACATGGATAGATGCTGGTCAAGAGCAAACCCATCTTTAATAATAAAAATAATAATAATAATATTCTTTTTTATTTGCATCTTGACGAGCCCGTTGGATGAGTGGTTAGGGTGCTTACCTTAACGCTCTGTTCTAGGGTTCTCGGGTTCGATTCCCGGCAGTGTCAACTTTGAAAAATCAACTTTTCAAACTTGGCTCGGGTCTGAATTTGGAAAGTAGTGGCAGGGCACACTGAGTTTTCGCAGTCATTTGGGCGGCCCGTCTGGCGGCAGTAACCACCCCCTTACAGAAGACCACCGTGAAATAACAGCACGTGTGCTGTTGTGTTTCGGTGAGTGAGTAAGGGATGCAAGAGCCCATTTCCCTATCCACCCCTAATCCCTTATCCTTAATCCTACTGCAGTTGGCAGCGCACTTGTAGCAGCTTTGGCGTTGCTTGTGTTATAGGCGACGGTAGCCACCTACCACCAAGTGGACCGTCAGCCTGTCTGCCGAGCTTAACATAAAAAAAATCTTAAAAGAGTTTGTTTACTCTTTTGTAACTCAATAAATTTTTTACAAAAATTAATGAGTGCTAGGTACTTGTATCTACTTCTGTCACGAATGTGGTGCGCCGGATGACACGGCGGATCATATGCTGGCGGAATGTCCAGGTTGGGATCAGGAGAGGACGGCTCTGACGGCAGTCGTGGGACAGGACTTGTCCTTAACCGCTGTCGTCAGAGCGATGATCAGTAGCCCTGACGGCTGGAGTGCCGTCAAGGCCTTTTGTGAAGCGGCCCTGAGTGGGAAAGAAGCCAGAGAGCGGTCCCGTGAAGAGGACCCCCTGGCGGACCCACTCAGGCGCCGAAGGGTAGGCCGACGTCGTCGGGCATACACCGCGGCGCACGTCACATAATGATTGCCGGGCGTCAGTAGAGGACAACTGACGCCCGGATTACATTAGTGAGGTGTGGCGGCTCATTGATGTTCCGTGAGTCGCCACCGGAAGCAGCAAACAAAGATGACGGGTCCGCGAGGACGTAGCGGTGAGTGGGGCCCGGGGATAAGGCCCTGCTGTGATCCCGGGTTCCATAACCACTGCTGATGGAGGAACATGGAGGGGTTTTAGTGGGTAGGACCGGCGGTTTAGCCCATTCCGCCGGGTGAGTCCCACACACCCCCTCGTCGGCTGTCCTCGTCGACGAGGGATAGTGCGTAAATGCATTTCCCCTCCTACAAAAAAAAAAAAAAAAAAAAAAAAAAAAAAAAAAAAAAAAAAAAAAAAGGTACTTGTATCTACTTGTAATGCGAAATTATATTAGAAGTATTTCTATTTTATTTAATATTTTTAGTTTCATTTTTTACTAGCGGCATTTTTTACTACTGGCATTTTTATTACTAGCTACTTCGTCTGCTTCGAAAAATAAAAAATATAACCACAGTAATATAACGCCCGACATCTTTATCGCTGGGACGACGGTGGCGTCCAATTTTTAATATTTTTAGACGATCCCTCGTGATCCAAATATTTTTTCAGGATAAAAAGTGTATCCTATATTAACATATCCAGGTACATAATAAAGTATTTGTGTGCGAAATTTAATCCAAAACCGTTCAGCCGTTTTTGCGTTATTGAGGAACAGTCATCCATATATCCTCACAAATTTATAATATAAGTAGGAAGTAGGACTAGCTGATTTGATAGTCAATTTGACTCAATAGTCAATTTGACTATTGACTATTTTGACGAGCCCATTGGTCGAGTTATTGGGCCGCGAACAATTAACTCGCGTGGGCCCGCGAATTATCGTGTTTATTTTTTACCTATTATTTCGTTAGACAGTTCGCTCACAATAGGTGAAGTTTCAACCTGAGCGGCCACTCATCTAAGCACACGAAAGAAGTCCATGTCAATATCGACGGCTGCTTTGATCAAGAATACCTTGAATGACTATAGATCAAGATGAGGCTTTGAGCAGGCCTTTTCATCCAAGTGTTGCGATATTTAACAATTCAATGAAAAATAAATGTAATTCTCAATAGTGCACACTTTTATTTTCATAAAAGCTTCAAATTTAAAATAATTTATTTGCTGAATATAGTATACACAAGTTGTAATTTTTTATACATTATATGTATGTCCACATATTCAACCGACAAGCGGTATACAAATCTAAAAGAGAAATTTTATATCATTTAATAAAATGTATTTATGTTAAGAAATAGTTGTTAAGACATAGTCTCGTCACTCAGAAATTCGTTGAGGGAATAATCTACTTTTTCCTAACTTTTTCCACCAGAAAATTACGTACGGTTCCTTGAACACTGCCAGATTTCTAATATTTCTTATATTTATTGGAATTTTATTGTATACTTAAGTGTGTTGCCATACAAAAGACACTTATTTTTTTCATTCAAATTTTGGCAGGGACCATACAAAGCTTATCATTATGACGTGGAGGCTCCATGAGCCTAAATATGTTAGAGGAGCTTAAATGTGAGCTTAACGTGAGCTTAAATATGTTAGAATTTTCTTTTTGAATACTTACTTCTCTTTTTGAAAACTTTTTGAAATATATATTACATGACTTTCCTTGTTTTAAGTAAAAATATCTATTTTAATTTTGTTTATAGTTATAAGTAATTGTTGCAACATAATTATCCTCGAAATAACACACACGTTCACCTAAGACATTAAAAAATCACAAATAATAATTTAAATACAAGACCGTGAGGTCCCGTGCATGCTGAGGTGGCAGAAGCGTGGCGGAAGGTTATTGTGCCAAGAAAAACAACTCGTCTAGCTCCGCCGATTCCCCTACCGTGCCCAGGAAGTTCGCAGTGTTCCCTCTTTGAATTTCCAGCGCAAGCGTTGCATGAAGAATGACCCAGCGCGCCGGTCGCCCGATTTTAAGTTGCAGATGGCTCTAATACACTTTTTGAGCTTTTTTTAAGCTTCGAAATTCGAATTCAATTAACATTTTTGTAGCATTCTAAACTGAACAATTTCGGTTATGTGACAGAACTAAATGACCTGATAACTAGCTATATTTATTCCCATAAATGCTACCAGGCGCGTCGATCTAGTATGGTATTAATAAAGATTACTTACATTTAAGTCTCACGTGAAATAATGTCGTCTTTCATATTAAGTTTAGAATCGGAAGCTCACCCTTAACACTTAGTAATCACGAAGTTACTATGGCGAACCAATAACCCTACAACCAACCTATAGAACAGACTAGTCACTTTGTATTGACAACGCCATTAGTTGACGAATTGATTGCCTCTTACATCATCACGCTGAAATGTCTCTTTATTATATAACTAGCCTTTGCCGGCGACTTCGTCCGTGTTTCTCTTTCTTAAGAGATGAAAAATAAAAAAAATATGACGCCTGACTAAAATAAATGAGCAACAATTTATTCAAAATTTATTGCTCACTTATTTTTGTCAGGTTTTGAATTTTAATTTTTGATGATCCTCGGGAACAGTACTTTTTCTTCTGGATGAATATCATCCTATGTCCTTATTTCAATCCTTTACAGCGTGTATGTAAAATCACAATAATCGGTTGACAAACAAACTCACTTTCGTATTTTTATAATATATGGTTTTTTTTCTAAGTTATAGGAAATTTCCTCTCCTTTATGGCTCGATTTTAGTAGTTTGCGTATACGTTCACTTTTAAAGATTTAGAATTAAATGTATTAATAAACATTAATATTAATAAATAAATCATTAACTAGCTGTGCCACAGAACAAATAAATAGTAGGTGGCTTTGCCCGCAACTTCGCCCCTGTGGAATTCGGATTGTTTCTCGGTATCAGTAAAAATCAATTACCTGCCTCGCAGTCGTTGAACGTACGCGTCTTGACTGCACTGCCTCTGTGGCTTCACGGCGCGGTCGCACTTTACATATTCTATTATATTATCTCTTTAACCATACGTTCAAAACATATGAAGTAGTCAGCAAAAATGACGTGTATCAAATACTCGAGACGATAAAGTTGCTGATTTTGACAAGAATTCATAATTTTGTAATAATAATATGACCAATAGATATCTAAAGATATTATTTTTTTAATACGAAAAAGTTGTTTGGTGACTTAAATATAAAAGTCAGACATATTCTGTCGCTGACTTTTTTTTAGGCATTATCAAGCGCTACAACTTTTCTTTAGAAATAAATCACATAATCTCTTCATCGCTAAAACAGCTTTCGAAGAAAAGTTTTACCACGAAAAAGCCTTTTCATTTTGCGGGATAATATATAGCTTATTTCCATCCTGAAATTCTATTCTAACTACATACCTATTGCTAAAAGATTATTTTAAATCGGATGAATAGTTTCGAAGATTACGTTCTGCATACACACAAACAAACAAACAAATGTCCAACTTTACCTCTTTATAATATAATAATAATGATTATTATTAATTTTTTATGTTAAGGTCGGTAGACAGGCTGACGGTCCACTTGATGGTAGGTGGCTACCGTCGCCTATAAGACAAGCAACGCCAAAGCTGCTGCAAGTGCGCTGCCGACTGCAGTAGGATTAAGGATAAGGGATTTGGAGTGGATAAGAAATGGGCTCTGGCATCCCTTACTCACTCACCGAAACACAACAGCACACGTGCTCTTATTTCACGGTGGTCTTCTGTAAGGGGGTGGTAACTGCCGCCAGATGGGCTGCCCCAATGACTGCGAAAACGCAGAGTGCTCTGCCACTACATACATGTATAATATATACATATATGTAATGTATATAATATTAATATAATATTATTCATTATAATATAAGACAAGCTACGCCAAAGCTGCTGCAAGTGCGCTGCCGACTGCAGTAGGAAAGGATTTGGGGTGGATAAGAAATGGGCTCTGGCATCCCTTACTCACTCACCGAAACACAACAGCACACGTGCTCTTATTTCACGGTGGTCTTCTGTAAGGGGGTGGTAACTGCCGCCAGATGGGCTGCCCCAATGACTGCGAAAACGCAGAGTGCTCTGCCACTACATACATGTATAATATATACATATATGTAATGTATATAATATTAATATAATATTATTCATTATAATATAAGACAAGCTACGCCAAAGCTGCTGCAAGTGCGCTGCCGACTGCAGTAGGAAAGGATTTGGGGTGGATAAGAAATGGGCTCTGGCATCCCTTACTCACTCACCGAAACACAACAGCACACGTGCTCTTATTTCACGGTGGTCTTCTGTAAGGGGGTGGTAACTGCCGCCAGATGGGCTGCCCAAATGACTGCGAAAACGCAGAGTGCTCTGTCACTACATATATGTATAACATATACATATATTTATAATAATGTATATAATAGTAATATAATATTATTAATTATAATATTATATTATATTATAATATTAATGTAATATAATATTGGTAATGTACTGTATATAACATAGATTAACAAATAACCATAATGATAACAATTTATTTTATTGCGTTCTCAATCTAAAACCTTATCGAAAGGTTTGAGGTAAGCGCTTGTGTTTGTAACTTTTAGTGGAATTTGATCTTGACCAGCGGATGCCTCTGGACGGTCACCATCATTTTTTGTATCAGGATGAGTCTCTATTGAATCTTTCTTTACATCTGTTTTGTTTGATGACCTTCGGAAATCTTGGTTATCTGCTTCGTAATCAGCTGAAACAAACAATTGAATCAAACTCATTTCTAAAAAACCCTTTTTCGCTGTCATTTGGGCAGCCCATCTGGCAGCGTAAACAACCTCCTTACAGAAGACCACCCTGAAATAACGGAATGCGTGCCGTTGTGTTTTAGTGAGTGAGTAAGGTATGCCAGAACCCATTTTCCTGCTCCTGGAGCATCGCAGTCCAATTGTGTGAGGGCCCACTCTGTTAAAAACGGACACATCAAGATATAATATATCTTGATATACATATATACACTATGTATTATATTATTAAAATAATTTAATAGAATCTGTCTTACAGGTAATTACGATTAAAAAATAAGTAGTACCAGGGTGAATCAAATATAAACAAGCCTTTATTGGCCCAGTGTTGGGATAGGTGTTGTGTTGTTGATTATATGTGTTTGGGCAGTTGAAATGGAAGGGTGGACTACACTAGCCGGCTTATCTTGTGCTTGATTTAGCAGCCCTTACGATGAGTGAAACAAGTATACTCGTCTCTATTGAGCAACGCATCAATGAAGTTCCTTGTCTGTGAAATTGTAAAGCCAGTCGAAATTTACCTCAGACTGCATGCCCACTTTGGGGAAGTCACTCTATCATGGCCAGGACTGAAGGTTTAGTGGAACGAATTGAAGCAAGGCCAGAACGCGTTGCGAATCAAGCTGATTCCCTGTCGCCCTCGCACCAGTACAACTGTTGGTCACGGTTTCTTGCGACTGGAAGGGAGTCTACTGGTGTATTTCTTTCACGGATGTCGCACCATCAACGCAACCTTCAACTGCAGTCTCTTGGATCATGTTAGGCTTCAGTATCGACACAAAAGACGAGATTGTCCCATCCAAGATGTCTTGATCTTCCATGACAACGCCAAGCCACACACAGCAGGTTTAATACAGCAGAAACTAGTAGAAATGCACTGGATTCTACTTGATCATCCACCTTAAAACCTAGTCTTATCGCCATGAGATTTTTACGTGTTCAGTCCATTTAAAGAAACACTCGGAGACAAGCGGTTTAAGACCAAGATCAAGATGAATCATTCGTGCACAATTAGTTAGATACCTGTACAACTTCGTTCTATGAGAACGGAATGAAAAAACGGGACTCGCGAGTTGAACGCGAGTTGAACTCGCGTGAAGAGGGTTCCGTACGATGTTACCTATCATGTTTTTTTAAATCTACGCACATTATTGAGTGATTTACCATGTTACTTTAATATCATGGACTTCTTATAGGTTTTCCTATAATCTATAAGTAGAAAACTAATTTCTGTATTTTTTTCAAAATTTTAGGTTCAGTAGTTTCGGAGATAAGGAGGGGGGGATGGTCAATTTTCGTCTATTGCCTTGAATAACTTGGAAACTATTTATTTTAAAGTTACAAAAAAATACATTTAAGATCCTCACAACAAGACCTTCCATTTGATATGTCACACGATGCAGTTTTCAAAAAAAAAATTTAATTTTCCACCTTCCCCCCAAAAATGACCTACCATATATATATTTCATCTATTCACGTCACACCTCTGCGTTTGGGTCACAGAAATTGATATGTGTACCAAATTTCATATTAATCGGTCTAGTAGATTCCGAAATAATAATTGACTGTGACGGACGGACAGACGGACACACGAGTGATCCTATAAGGGTTCGGTTTTTTTATTCGGACGTACGGAACCCTAAAAATTACCAAATTGTAGGGGAAACTGTGTCATAAAAGGAGATTATAATTTGTAGAAATGTAGATGTTTCCTATAAAATGAATTTTGGTTGAACAAAAAGCTCGTTTATATTTGATTCGCCCAGTAATTTTTTATATCAACATGACTGTGTTTATATTTTTGTAGGTATCATACACATGTTTCTATCTATTTAATTAGATGACCTAAGTCTCGATTTTTTTTTTATATTTGCACTAGCTGACCCGGCGAACTTCGTACCGCCTCAGAATCAATAAATGTTTTGTTAACTTATTAGCTGAATTAAATTAAATTTTTTATTGTTACAAAACACAATTATGAGTCTAATAAATTTATTAAAAATCAAAGAATTTATGATCTTTTATCCCTCGAAAACTGAATCAAACTTGATGAAAACTCGAAAAGAAATGCTGATAAATCACAGCCAGCTCACTAGGACTGGGCTACTGAATCAGTTGTTAAAATATAATGCACACAACGCCATCTACCAACATACAACGCCATCTACCAACAAACAACGCCTATCATGTATCAGAGATGGCGTTTTATACATACGGATTACAAAACATTCAATGGTGCCATATATAAAATTACATACCGTCCGTTAGCTTCCTTCGAAAGTGCCGCCTGAACAGCTTGTCAATTTCACTGACTATCGGCGATTGAGCTATTTGCTTTGCAATAGCTTTAACGTCGTCGATATTCGCACTTACTAGAATGTACGAATGTGCGACGTGCAACATCACCACCATGGCTAAAAAAATCATATTAAAAATTAGATTCCAACAAAAAGAAAATAAAATGTTGAAACATTAGTCTAATAAATTATTATGTATGTGTTGGTTTGAACCAGTTTTTTAATCGTTAAAACGTTCTCCATTTATCGGCAACTGGGTTATTGTCCGAGATAATATGTATTTTTAAAAAATCCAACATAAACCACATAGTATTCGGTCATTGTTTAATCGCCGTGTTATTATCGACACTTTATTGCTGTAAATTTATTCAATAACATTAAAATTTGGCAAAATCACAACATTAATGTTTACGCGACGCCTCATAACAAAAACAAAAAATTGTAATATTAAAGACTAGCTGTACGTGACTTTGTGCTCGTCTCTTTATAAAATACTAGCGACTACTAGCGCCGCAGTGGAAAAAAATGAACTAAATTTGAATTACCTGACTGATTTCATATCCGCTATGTTCAAAGGGCTATGTTACAATCCGCTAACTAGTTGGACGTTTAGTGACGCTTGTTCAATCAACGTTCGGCCTAGTCATTCAATTAAATGTCGTCATTCAATGAACGCGCTAGTCATTCAATCAAATAGCAGATTCAACCAGATGACTGCGACATATATATATTATTACTTGCTGATAATGTAGCTTTCTATAGGTGAAAGAATTTTTAAATCTGTCCAGTCTTTGAGTTTATTCATTACAAACATATATACATACATACATACAAATATTTTCTCTTTGTAATATTAATAAGTATAGATAATAAAATTAGCTTTCAGAAATATCTTAACACATCACTTACTGTATATTAATATCAAGTAAAATTCGTTTCAAGATCTTCAAAGGTTCAAAGGTTCTGGCTTTGCACGGTGGAATTTTTTTATTCCAATTAAATACACGAATTTTCCTCATTTATCGCTCTTTCCAATAGTGAAAACCGTATCAAAAACCATGGGATGGTTTAGAAAAAATTAGCGGAGAAACAAAAAAAAGCGAACAGCAACTTTTTTTACATCTATAGGAAGATCGAATATCTAAGAATAGATACAGATCGCGACTATTGTATGCGAACTGTTTATAATATTTTACACATAAATCCTAATTGTTTAAAGGTTAAAAGTAATCTAGTTTACTTGATGGTAAGTGGCTATTATTACCTTTAACACAAAGGCAAGTGCAAGTGCGCTGCCGACTACAGTAGGATTAAGGATAAGGCATTGGGAAGGATTTGGGAAGCATCGCTTACTCTATAGCATCCCTTACTCGCTCACCGAAACACAACAGCACACGTGCTGTTATTCACGGTGGTCTTCTGTAAGGGGGTTGTTACTACCGGCAGACGGCCGCCTAAATGACTGCGAAACGACTTGGTAAGTCCCTCTACCTACCGATTAAAAGCGTCTAAAATTTTGGAGATTTGTCAGAAAATATCTGCTAAAATAGAGTAAGCTAAAATTTATTTAAGCACAAGAAAAAGCATTTATTTTTTACGTAAAAGTTTCATCGTGTTTGTTTAAACCAACCTATTAAACTATTAAGATAGATAAATAGATAAAACAAGACACAAGACTACACTTACTAGTGAAGAACGTAATTGTCGTCATTCTGTTTCAGATTAGGTACAGTTCTCTTTTTACAACTGAACATAAAAATTGTAAGTTTAATAAAACGAAACCTAAGTGATTAAAAACCAATGAGCAATAAATTATGTAATTACTTAATTTAATAGCTAAATGAATTGAATTTTCTAATTAACGAGAGAATAATTAAAAAGATAAAATTTTTATGTCGGTAGGTAGATATTTAACAGCGGCTACAATTTATGTAGGTAGTTGTAGGTATGATCCGTACATTTATAAAACAATTTTTTCCGCCACGTCTGTCTGTCTGTTCGCGATTTTCTCAAAAACTACTAAACGGATTTTCCTGCGCAGGAATCCCTCAACAGAGGGATTCCTGAGGAAGGCTTATATGTATAACTTGTTAAAGTTTTGTGTAAATGGGTTATAATATGATGATGATTGTTGAAGATTTCGGAAAAATTCAAGCCGTCTGGAAGCTTTCATCGAAAATGCTGCCTAATCCGTTTAAGATATTAGTTCCCCATACAAACTTTCATCCCCTATTTCACCCCCCTCAAGGTATAATTTTGCAATAAAAGTAGCCTATGTCCTTTCCCAAGGTCATATCTATCTCTATACCAAAATTCACCAGCTCAAAAGTGCAAAAGTAATAGACACAGACAGAGTTACTTTCACACTTATAATATTAATATGGATAATAAAGAAAAAAAAATATGAACATTCATATAGTAGGTATAGTTGTTGAGATTATAACAAACAAATACATGTATCTACTTATGGCTCCGCGATGATGTAACACAAATTACCTACATAATGGCTACACAACATCAAATATCTGCCTACTTACCTAGTAGAATCCTTGCAAGCACGTATACAGAGGGGGGGATAGTTGGGATTTTATCCCCCCCCGAAATCTGATTGAAAAAAAAAAACGTTTTTACTTTTTAGCCGTCTGTTTATTCGCTTGCGTGTTCTTTCTTGAAAATTTATTGGGAAGAAAGTGTTGGAGAATCACTAATAAAAGCAGAGTACATAGTATGTGGTGTGCCAAGTGGAAAAACACAGATAAGAAACCAGTCGAAATTATGGAAATTTTAGACACGTGTGACAAAATTTTCTTTCCTACCATTAACAGGCTAATACATATTCTGGCCACCCTTCTGGTTTCAACGGCATCTGTGGAGCGGTCATTTTCATGCCTTCTGGCGGCCGAGAGGCTTACTGGTTTCGCTTTATTGTCTATTCATTCCGCTTTGGCGCCAGATCCTGATATACTAGACGTAGTGGCTGCCAGCGGAAACAGAAAAATACTTATATAATACTTACATAAAATACTTATATTAAAAATTATTGTACAGCGATTACAGCGATTTTTACACAGTTCACATGGTTGTTTCAATGTTTGTCCCCCCCCGAACCAAAAGTCTGGATACGTGCCTGAATCCTTGGGATAGTTAAAATAGGAAATATTTTAACTTTTCTATTATTGTTCATACACACAATACAGCAAATAACAAATATTTATCACATTGTATATTTTAAAACTTGTTCATTACTTTTATTCACTTCAATGTGGAGCGAAAACAAGTACACATGCAACGCGCTAGCCCTGGCGGAGTCAGTATAAACCGATTTTTTCTAACCGTGGCGCTTACGTGACGAGCGGCGAGTGGACACGCACACATAGGCCTTCATGCTTGTAGCAGTGTAATAGTCACAGCGCTTTGTATGAAGCTTGGCCTCTGGTAGTATTACTCCTCTGTGGTTAGGGTACTTTCCTTAACGCTCTGTTATAGGGCTCCCGGATTCGATTCCCGGCAAGGTCAACAAATGAACTTTTCAAATTTGACTCGGGTCTGGATCTGGAAAGTAGTGGCAGGACACACTACGTTTCGCAGTCATTTGGGTAGCCCGACTAGCGGCACTAACCACCCCCTTACAGAATACCCTCGTGAAATAACAGCACATGTGCTGTTGAATTTTGGTGAGTGAGCAAAGGTTGCCAGAGCCCATTTTCCTATCCAGTCCCTTATCCTTAATCCTACTGTAGTCGGCAGCTCACTTGCAGCAGCTCTGGCGTTGTGTTATAGGCGACGCTAGACACCACTAGACACCTACCATCAAGTAGTCCGTTAGCCTGTTTGCCGATCTTAACAACCGATCGTTGAGACTTCTGTGGTTGCTTAGATATAAATAAGTCTGTGTTAGTGTCACTAAATATTTTCTGTCGATTGTCATCTGTTTTCATGGCTGTCATTTTTTCATAGACATAGAATAAATAAAACGTCTCTTGTTTGCTTTTCATTCAATTCAATTTCACATTTGTGAGCATTCTGAGCATATGGTTTGCTGGGTCTGTGGTAATCAATCATTCAATGATTGTTTACATTTTGCTTAAATGCAATTCATTTTTCTTTTATCTGTGTTGTTGCAATAAATATGGAAGAAAACCTTCAACACGAAGATTTATTAATAAAATTGCGTGCTAAACTAAATGAGGCGAAAATAAAACTGTGGGAATCTCCCTACGTCGACAACGAAAATAATGCTACGAAAACTTTAGAGGTAAGCATCTGGTTACTTTGTTTACAAATAGTGTAAGTACGTAGCTAGTTCTTTATTTATTTGGATTTCTTATTGGAGTCAGGCATGAATTGAAGAATTTCCTTGAGTGGTAATTTCTAACCTGTAATAAAAGACGATTTTATTTATTCCCAAAATAGAACATTAAAAAGCTATTTTATATAAAAGGGTGGTTAGTGTGATTATATGGCTTATGTCTATGTTTAAATCAAATCCAATAAGTTAAAATATATAATAATATTCTAAGATAACGGATTAACTGTTCCTATTAATGGTAAAATATTAATTACTAGCCCCGTTTATCCCTCTTTCCATTAGTGAAAACCGAATTAAAATCGGTCTACCCGTTCACGCGTGATGCCGTGACCAAGGGAAATGGGGATTCATTTTTATATATTGAGATTACATAAAAAAATTCAGTTAAGTAGGTACATCTTATTTTTATTACAATTACCACCAACTTTGGAATACAGATTGTATAGAAAAGAAACTGAAAAAGCCCCTAGATGCTCTCATCTATGGGAAGTAAGTGCAGGTAATCAATTATCAATTGTGGCACAAACAATAAGTGTAAGTACTATATATAAATCTTTAGTCATCATACCTCAAATTTATTCGTCAAGAGTACCTACATTAAAAAAGAAATTGTAAAGTTAAGTTAGGTCATGAGTGCTCAAAGCTTCTGTGATCGACCAGTTGATTGGCTTTTTGAGTCGATCTCATGAAATATTAGTCGATACCATAGTGGGATTAGGATAAGGAAAATATTTGATGATGATTTTCTCTATCCTAATCCCACTGTACACCTGAATAAACCTTTATTACTTTATTCTATATCGGAATAACCACTGCTAGCAGCGCAAGGCTGCTTCACCAAAGGAATCCACAGTATTTGTCAAAGAAAAGGTGTGTCACATGTCGTCTTTGAATGCTGCTGATTCTTCTTGAAACTTCTGGCAGTTACCTACATATGTAACTTACCTGCGGCTTGATACACTGTCTACAGAGTAAATCGCTTTTAGTCTGTAGATGCAGCAATTTTTAGGTAGGTAGATCACCTGCAGGTCAAGTCTGAACACCCCTGGTTTAGAAAATATTTTTCTCACCAAGTTAATATAGTTAATCTCATAAGTTAGGTACAATGGAAAGTAAAGCCTCGCTAATCTGGACAGGCCAAAAATCGCCCCTTGGCGGATTACCAAGGTGTCGTCCAGATTGTCATCTGTACATAAATATTTATAACCAATAATTAAATGAAAGACTAATTTATGTGTTTAGTTATTATTTTTTATTATCGAAAGATACACTAGTAAATATATGTATATGTAGTAAAAAAATTATTTACTACTACATAGTAGTAAAGCGCACAGGTGCGGGCGCCGCGGCGCGCTGTGAAATGCCTCCCGCTTCCTCCGCAAATAGACCGCGATTTGCGCTGCCTGCGTCCGGATTACCGCGATCACCGAATTAGTGGAGGTCCGGATTAGCCAGGCTCTACTATAGTTTATCGCTAATATTATAAATACAAATGTTTGTGTGTTTGTTACTCAATAACGTCAAAATGGCTAAACGGATTTGGATGAAAATTGGCACACAGATAGTTTATTACCAGGACTATCATATAGGATACTTTTTATCCTGGGAAAATATTAGGTTCCCGAGGGATCATCTAAAAACATAAAAAAATCGGCCCCACCGTCATCACAGTGATAACATTACTCATATGTTTTCTCAGGTGTTATATTTTTCATTTATCAACATGACTAATCAACACGCCACCAGCTGGTTTAGTTATAAATATTTTTTCATCTTCTCTGTGAATTTGACTCGTTGACTGGAATTATTAGAACAAATATACTATTTCTTTATCCTAACTTATCCCGACTGTATCTGTGACTGTATTATCCTATAAATTTCAACAATTAAACGACTTGAATTTAATTATTTACAATCTTTCAAAACAATGCCATTTTTGTTTCTTTTATTTTTATCTTTTATCAAAGCCACAATTATTTTTAATGTTCATCGAAAACTATTTATTCACAAAAAAAGTTTGTATACTTATTATGAGACTAAACTTTAGCCATTTGTAATAATAATAATAATTAATTTATTTGCTAGAACACTTCAACACTTGAACACATAATATTGTTATAATTTTATATAGTACAAGTATTCTACCCGTGTTGTACACATGTGCAAATATTGAATTGTATAGTTTGTTTCTCAAATACATATAGCTACACTATATAAAACGTAATCATGTCAACGGCCCCGTTGGATGAGTGGCAAGGGTGCTTGCCTAACGTTTCAGGGCCCCGGATTCGATTCCCGGCGGGGTTAAGTTTGGAAATTCTAATGTAATTTTCAAAATTGACTGGATTTGAAAAGTAGTGGTAGGGCACACTGCGTTTTCGCAGTCATTTGGGCAGCCCGTCTGGCGGCAGTAACCACCCCCTTACAGAAGACCACCGTGAAATAACTGCACTTGTGCTGTTGTGTTTCGGTGAGTGAGTAAGGGATTCCAGAGCCTATTTCCCTATCCACTCCTAATCCCTCATCCTTAATCCTACTGCAGCTCACTTGCAGCAGTTTTGGCGTTGCTTGTGTTATAGGCAACGGTAGCCACCTACCATCAAGTGGACCGTCAGCCTGTCTGCCGATCTTAAAATAAAAAAAAAGCTACACTATATAAAAGCAATCATGTCAAATAAAGTGGTTTTTTTTATATATAATACAGGACCTAGCAAGAAAGTTGTCTTCTGAAATCACTGCTAACTATGAGTCAGTGTTTGAGGCGTTACATGAACTACAGTTGCATTCAGTGGACCGTTCCAAAGCAAATGAGGAATTTAAAGAGACCGGTGTTGCAACACTCAGAGTTAAGGCTGTATTGACTGGTCAAAAACCCAAGATGATTAAGTCACAGAAGAAATTGCAAGAGATGGGCTGTGAGCTTATCAGTGAAGTTGCTAAAGATTTAAATGTCTCCACATCGAGGTAAATGATACAATTCAATGATTACATTATTTAATTATCATGATCGTTCAGAACTTAAGTGATAGCCCATTGGGTAGTTGCTCTACTCGGCTGATACCATGAATTTTCAATTACTTTGTGTACAGCATACTTGAAGTAGCTCAGAAGGGATATTGTTCCAAATTAGGTTCGCACGTTTTCGGGATAAGCCTAACCGGACCAGTGACAACTTTTTCACATAATGCGGATGAACTCCGTGTGTACAGTGCCATACCCACACTATTGCTCCAATTAGTGGCAAGTTCCTACTTGCTGCTAATTGCCTTCCAATTGCTGGCACCAAGTAGTGACAAAGCACACCCTGCATTTTGCAGTCATTTGGATAGCTCGCCTGGAGGCAGTAACCACTTCCTTAGAGAAAACGGTTTCCGTGAGTAAGTATAAAGGAATGTCTTATATCCCTTTCTAATCCCTTATCTAATCCCCTGCAAGAAAACTTCCACGAGAAATGTCCGACAGTCTGTCCGACAGCAGCTTGCAAGTGTAATCTGTAGCAAGAGCTGTCGCGACAGCTCTTACACTTATACTTGCACTTGCAAGCTGCTGTCAGACAGACTGTTGGACATTTCTCGCGGAAGTTTTCTCGCAGGTGGAAAGGCGACCTTAATCCTTCTATGGTTAGCAAACCACTTACAGCATCTGGGCGTTGCTGTTATAGGCGATGGTAGCCATCAAGTAAACCTTCAGCCTTTCCGTAGACCTAACATTAAAAAAAAAAAACAAGCAACAAAACCAACTAAATTTGCATCTCCTGCATATTCTTAACATGTGCTCTAATGAATAAACATTATTCTAACATTACACAATTAAAAAGCAAATAAAAAGTCATCATTACTAGATTTACAATAAAAAAATCGTTATTTCTCTTTGTTTTCGCAGAGTGAAATTAATATGCAACGGAAAGGTGATAAAACCATCGCACAGTTTGGAGCAACAGGGCCTCAAAAATGGATCCCAGGTTATGGCTCTGATTATGACAGGTGCGTTGACAACTCCTAATTTATTCATCATCGTCCAGGCTTTCCACTGCTGGATGTGTAGACCTCTCCCTAGGCTCTCCACCACGGTCGGGTCCTCTGCCCTTCACATCCATTCGAGAATCTATCGGTTATCCGCTCTGCGACATAATGTGATAATTTATTCCATTTCTTTAATTTTTATGCATGGGAAAACTTAACTCTGTTACAACAGATAAAGTTCCTGATCTTTGCCCGGTGGAAACGAGAACTCCCCAACCCCTTGTAATAACTAAAGATAAATGTAAAATGGGATAAGAGACGAAATTTGTAAACTACGTGGCCCGTGGGGTTGGGGTAAGGGTGACCTCTGGGTGAAATTATAAAAAAAAACTTACAAAAATTTTTATAAAATAATAATGATAATTGTTTATTTCCTAAATGCAAGTTTACAGGACAATATGACTAAATTGGTCGCTACAGCTGAGAAGTCGTACTTAAGAGATTAAGTCGTGCAAACATATTATACTCCGGCCATTATAAGAGTGCTGTTCTGACAGGTGTCAATTCCATACATTTTCTGTATCGTTTATTCGGAAATGAACTTTATGCAATGGACATAAAGAAATTTCAAAAACGCATTCATAGAATGACCGTACTATAATATACTATCATACATAGAGCGTATTAAATTGTCAATTAATACGTATTACGGTGATACACAAAATAAAAATGAAAAAAATGTCTCCGCCCGCCGGGGCGGAGTCCAGATCGATGCGCCCCGCTCCCCTCAACACAAGACGGCATTCTGTGTGTAAAAGTAAAACAAAGAATTCATTGAGTCGCATCGCGCTTTAATATTTATTTATTTGTAGTACTTTTTATTAGGTACAGCTAAATTTGCTACGCCTTAGTAGTGTACATGTTTTGCTATTATTATACAATATGTAACTCTAATAATAATAAATAATAATCCAAGTGGCAAAAAAATTAAGTGAAAAAATCTTTTTTTTTAAATTAAGTGAAAAAAATTTGAGAATGTTTGTTTTTGAATTTTTTGACTAAAATCTTATTAATATTAATTTTAATTATTAACACTATTATTACACTTAATTATTATCAATTTTAATCACTAGCAATCTCATTCTTAGTCTGTAATTTTAACCATTTTTGTATTTCTAATCAAAATCCATTTATAAATCTGAATATATTTTGAATATAATGATTACAGTAATTTAAACAACAAATTAGAACAATATAATTGGCAGATATTAGAAATAACACACAACACAATACATTATTTTATCCAAAATATCTAAAATAGTAGGTATATAGAGTGGCCAATGTAACTTTAGAATGTTGCCCCGTCCGTGATTGAACACCAGCTTTTATTGCCAGTACTAATTATCAATCTACCCACATTTTTATTTATCACACTTCTTTGTTGGCGTTGACAATATAAGTTTGTAATGTTTACACATATATGTATTATAATTATAACATTGTTTTAAATTTTCTTGTCACGCGCGTACAAGTAATTGCGCATCCGCTCGCTCCCGGCACATTCGCGCCCGCCGCCGCCGCCGCTTTATTTTTTAGTGCAATGGAGAACACCAATGTTTTTTTTTTCAGGATATCTACAAAATAGGTGGGTCAAAATCACCAAGGTGGCAAATCACCTTCGCCAGTAAATAAATGATTAAATTCATATATTTTTTTAATAATTAATGTTTGTAAATATTTAAATGTGTTCACATTGACTATATATCACACAACATACTTCAAAAGTTAAACATATTCAAAATTATTTAAAGAAATAAGTACAAAAAGTCATTTCGAGAACGCGTCCTAAGTAACATTTCTTAGAAACAAACTCTGGGAATCAACATAAAATAAAATAAATTTAACGGTTTTCATTACTTATTGGCCCTCAATTTTATCTGATATCACGTTATGGTAAACATTAATAAAAAATAAAAAGAAATTGAAGAAAAAAAAGTCGAAATATTATGTCCGACAATGTAAGCATCATTTCAGTGAACGCAGTTTTAATCGACGAAAAAAAATGTATTATTGAACGCAGCCTCTAGGTGTCTATGGCACAGTTGTAGGGGAAGATGTAAACAAAGTGGCTGTTATGAGAACTATTCGCCGATAAAATTAAAAATAAGTAGTAAGTATCTTTCGATTCATTATTTACAGTGCGTACATCAATAAGTCGTCATACCGGGAATGCATTTATTACCTTGGAATATTGAAAAACACTACGTTTTATAGTGTTTAAAAGAAATTATAACCTCAAATATTTTACATTAACCAAGCCAGACATGATGTCAAAGATGGCTGCTGTAAAAATAGCCGCTTTAATTTGAAAAAGTCATTTCGGGAACGGTCATTTCGAGAACGTTACCGGACATGACGGAGCGTTATCGAAATGATGATGACGTTTCCGAAATGACTGTTTAGTTACTAAATTGCAATCTGCTATTACTATTCATTATTAAATTTAGTGTATGTTGTGTTAAATACAGTTTTTAATTAAATGTTTAATTTTTTAGCAATATGGAGTCTCAAGAAGCTGGAAAAAGAACAAAACGTCCGAAAAAGCAACTTAACAAAAATAGTTCATCCTATTTGCGCGAAAGAGAAAAAACTAATGCCAGAAAAAGAAAATATTTAGATAAGATGACAGATGAACAGAGAGGTTAAAAGGGCTAAAGATAGAGCATATTATCAGAAAAAAAGCTGAAAAGAAAGTTAAGAACATTGCTTAGAAGACCGAGAGAGAAAAGCGAAAGCAGAGAAAAAAATGGAAAGAAGCGTAAAAAAAATACACAGAAAAGAAGAAGGAATTATCAAATATAATAATAAATACACCGCCACATTCCGATGATGATATATCTGCAACACCTTCAGTGAGGAAAACAGTAGGAAGAAAAATTGTGCGGAAAGATAGAGCTAAAGCATACCGTAAAATAAAACAACAGGAAAAAACAATCGCTAAAATTAAACGTAAATATAAAACTTTAATTAAAAGACTAAAATGAAAAGAAAAAAAGTACAGGAGAAAGCTCGAATACCTATTACTCCTAACAGCAAAGTTAACGCACTGATTAAAAACATCGACGTACCTTCTGAAGTACGCAAGAATCTATTATTTAACGAAGTTCTTATTACACAATTACAAGAAAAAGCTGATAGTTTGAAAAAAAATTCCAAAGACAGGGAAGCCTTCCAAAAATGTGTTAGTGGAGATATAGTAAGGAGTACAAGTTGCTTTATATGACCAAAAAGTTTTTGCCAAAAGAGAGGACGACCAATACGTCGATTCTAAAGTCTGATGCTAAAGTTCGTGAGATTGTTTTAGAAGCTGGTACATCTTACAGTCAAGGCAAGGAAAACCTACATCCTAATTTAATATCCACTGGAACATTTTTATTAATTAAAGTACCTACTCAAAAGAAAAATATCAATTACAGATATTATGTTGCCATCTGTCAGACAGGTGTCGATGAAGATGATGGATAAATCCTAGTAACTTTCTTGAGTTCAGCGCGTAACAGTGCCAAAAAATTTAAGTTAGTGTCAAACTATGTATCATATATTGTATTCGAGCAAATAATTAATATCATTCCTACGCCATTACTGAAAAGAGAAAGAAATCGAGAGTATTATTACTTCGATACTGATATTGAAGTTTTCGAAAATTTTTAATGTTTATCTTTTCACATATTCTTGTGTTCTATTAATGTAATTAAGAAAACTTGTTTTTGTTTAAAATGTTACTTACAATTTTACTAGAACTATTACATGTTATTAATGGTTTCATTATCACCATCAACATAAAGTTTAATGTGATTATAAAGAATTGTACTTGGCAGGGTACATCATCAAAAGACTGTAAAGAAGTGATTTAAGCTAAGTAAAGTTACATTTATGTTTAGAATAAACCTTATGCCAAATAACTAAATAACAATAACTTGTAAACATTTGATTTTATTATAATAAACCCTAAAATGCATTCACATCCTCATTCAGGCAACACACGCATCATTTCGTGAACAACTCATCATTTCCGAGAACATCACTAAAATCACAGAAAATACATCAAATTTTTAGTATTTAAACAAACTCCATGGGAATATTTAAAAAAGAGAAACTTTTTATAACTTCAGCTAATTTATTTATATGCAGGTCTGCCATATTTTCATATTTACATAATTGAATACATAGATATAGTTACATAGCTTCGTTTGTTGCGGTATTTTGCTTCAAAACGCTTTTATTTGCAACTTTATTAAAATGTTTTAATTTCATAATATTAACTACATACTTCCTTTATTGTAAAGTGTAAAAAAGAAATATTAAAGTTATTGTTGAATTTTATACAAACTTTACAAAAACGTTCTCGGAATGATTGTTTTCAACGAAAGCTTTCTTTAAAAATAATATTACAAGAAAAGTAATTAAATCTATGCTTGCCTAGCGTAAATATGGTATATACACAAGTTAACTGATGGTATAAGCTCATCATCAAAATAATAGCTGACAATTATATTTATCATAAAACAGTAATAAAATAACAGTTACCTGTAACTCGAGAAAAAATAATCTGTTTTTATTTTTTTCCTATCTTCAAAAATGACTGAGATATTAAACCTTAAAGAACGGCTTCCGCGGCAAAATCCGACAAGCGACCGCGCTAACGTATGACGTCACTCCCTGGCTCTACATAACATACCTTCATACTTTAGCTCGTTGCGCTCGCAGTCTCGCTATAAATTTAATAAAAAAAATTTATATTGGATCACTAAAAAGGTTAAAAAATATTGTATTGTGCCTATGTGTACCAACTCCAGTGTAAAATCACCCCGAAAATTGTTTTTTTTTATGTACCAGGCGGTAATATTCGGAAAAAGTGGTTAAAAGTTGTGAAAAGAGCAGATCCTCTTAAAGCCTCTAGTTACGTGCATTGTTATGAAGATCATTTCGACGTACATCCAAAAGTGTTTCTTTTAAGAAATAGACACCTAACCTAAAACTGTAGTTGAATGTGCAGGGTGCAGGCCAATGTCCTCGCGAGTGGCGCGCGCGCCTCGACACGCACCTAGGGTTGAGTTGGTCTTGGAGATGACTTTTTGTTTTAAAAAAGAAACTAATGTAATAAATTTTATTATAAATTTTATAAAAAAAAATTTACATAAAAGATACACAATACTTTAAATGCTTAATACATCCTTTACATTGATCACACCCAAACTAAATAACATCACTCAGTTTATTTGCTATAAAGGATGAAATGAACTTTTTGGTTTTGTACCTAATAAAAAAGGCAATATTTAAAAATGAAATTAAGAAAATGTTTGTCCCCCTGCCATTTGACACTCGACAAAAACAAACAGTTGCCTTTTAATAAAACTTGATTGAAATACTAACATAAGTACATGAGAAGTTACACATTTACTTACTTATTCAGTTTTATTCCTCGCATTTCAGCGGCTACATAATCACCATTCTCAGACAAATATCGCGCAACCATAAAAATGTCGACTTTTGGTAGGTCCGACTGTCCTTTTACAAAACCCTCTTCCATCACTATGTTTATTTAATAACAATAATATTTAAAGTAATTGCTAACACAAACACTTAAAATAATAACTACAAACCACAACAATCAAATTTTATGAAAATAAACACTCAGCATTACTTGCAATCGGACAAGGACTGTAGGTGTATGACGTCATCGCGGTGGTGCGCGAATGAACGCAAATTTTAAAAAGCGGTGAAATTTTACAACGCTATAACTTTGGAAATCCTGGCCCGATTTATTGATTTATTGAATTTTTATAGTAATATTTGGATGTGTTTGTGTTCTCCATTTGATATTTTTTTAATTTTTATCTATTTCAAATTTGTAAGTTTTTAATAAATGCCATATACATAAAAATTAAAAGGACTTTTATTTATACCTCATTTATGAATTAGTAAAACATTTCATTATAATAATATAAAAAATATAGGTATATATAAAAATTCAGTGCTACTCATAATATACAAATAATATTTAACTAAAAAATAAAGTGACAAGTAATAAGTAGGCTAATAACTCGCCGACATGCCTGAGATGAACTACTATTCTGGGTGTACTATGCTATTACTTTGTAGTATTGAATTTGAGAATTCTTTGAGCAATAGACCATATAAATGTAGTTTCAACTTTCACTGCCAAATTTTAGCCGATTGTTACTGAAATGAGTTTACACAAGTGCTTACATGGAATTACTCTTATGAAATATATCTGCAGCATTTTGTAATTCTGTCAATACTTTGTCCGATTCCTGATGAATAGGTGATTCAATGGTTCGAGTACTCGAACACGGATTACTGAAAAAAAAAAAAAAAAAGTTAGCGTAAATCGATGGAAGTACAAATAAGAATTAATACATCAGAATTCGGCCCCTACTAGTCTATAAAAATAGAAAAAATGAAACCGGCTTCATATACAAACTAGCTTCCGCTCGTTGCCGCGGGCTGCGCAGCCCGCGGGGGGATAGCCCTTTCGGGGGTGGGGAGGGGAAGAGGGGGGAGAGGGTGTCAATGGATTGTCCTCGTTGAGACCTTTCAAACGATACCCAACACGGGGGGTCTACTCGCAACAGTTACCGACGGTCTACCGAGTAGACCGCAAATGTCAAATTGTGATATTTGGTCTATTGCAAAAAATCCGTCTCCCGGAGACCTCTTATATGAGTACCAACACGGTGGGTCTACCTGCTACTATTTCCTGAAAGTCCAAAAATGTGAAATTTGAAATTTCGTCGTGACCAAAAAATTCCTCTCCCCGAGACCTCTTCTTACATAAGTACCAACATGGTGGGTCTACTAAGGGTCTAATAAGTATGAAAGAATTAAAAAAAATACAAAATGTTATATATGCTTATTATATGTATATGTCGGATCAGGACGGGCCGAAGTGCGGATCGGGGCGTCATCATGGGCATCGGACATAGCGAAGGGCTTTTCAATCACTTATTTAAATAAAGAATGCGTTAACTACAATCACTTAACGTTTATTTGCTTCAACACGGATATTAGAAAACACTTCGTACAACGAACAAGTTTATTAAAATTATTAAACTACTACAATCTTTGATTTCAATTTCAGTTCAATCTCAATTTACAAAGTTGATTGTCTGGTAACCGACAAGTCTCTTGGCGAGCAACGTTTTCAGTCCCTTCTTTTCCTCCTTCCGACTGAAACTGAAACTTGTCCTTCCTTTCCCCCCGTTCCCCGCCAAGAGCCATGTCCAAGCGAGCTTAGCCAATCAGCGCCGTCTAACCCTCGCCGTGTTCCCAGTCAACCAACATTACAATCTTAACGTCCAATCAAAAAAAGCATACGGTCATTTTCAAGTTGATCAACTTAACAATTTAATTAAAAAATAATGAAATGTTGCCATTGTAAATAATAAGCGCAGTAGATACAAAAATAAAGAAAAACTATGCCGCCATCTAGAAAACAACGCGATGTCGCCACCCACAGACCACAGCCGATCGCTGCGAACTGGTGGCGCCACCCTTACACTCCGACACGGCCATCTTGACCCTCATCCGTCCCCGGATGCGTTCTCTGTAAAAAAAATAGAGGCGAGAAGTATTTCGCTCGGCTAACCTGACATAAAATTTAAACGATCTCAACTCTCAATCACAAGTATGGTGATAGCTATCCACTCAATCCACAATCGTAGTACGACATATTTTGAACAGATAGTGCTCAGACTTGATAGTGCCAAAAGTAAAAAAATCACAAAAATCTCAATGTGCAGTAAGCCAAATGGAATTCACTTTCAACAGAAACCTCGCCAGTCCTTCGGCGTAGTGTGATTACGTACCAGTCCATCGGCACGCAATCCACATTTCACAATCTGCCAGTCCATCGGCATGAACCTGTGTAACCTCGTCAGAAGTTACCATCTCAGCCGCGTAAGTGCTACCCCTCGCAAAGGGTATACTGTACAGAAAAAACAGTCACATGCACCTCTTACATGCTCCGGCACTTCTGACGCGATCTACACATTGCCCAGTCCTTCGGGCGTGCTTTCAGTCCATCGAAAACACAACTACACCTTGCCCAGTCCATCGGGCGTGTTTTCAGTCCATCGAAAACACAACTACACATTGCCCAGTCCATCGGGCGTGCTTTCAGTCCATCGAAAACACAACTCAAAATGTTAATAGTGAATCCAAAAATAAAAATGTAATTGTCATTATTTACGCTAATCGGAACACTGGCACTATCAACATCCAGCTCGAGAGGAACTCCCTGCTCAGGCATTTTTCTAATCCTATCGTGAGGGTATTTGTAGGTTCTTTTAGACGTTAGTGATTTCTGAAAATATCTATCACCACCCAGGACTTCAATGACTTTAATGGTCCTTTGTACTTGGGGTCTAGCTTTAATTGGTTTCTTTCCTCGTTTTCGAAGAGAACATAATTACCTACCTCACATACTTGAACCTTAGATTTACTACTATTGAATTTGTTTTTACCGTACTTTGCATTTTCCACTATTCCCCGTGACGCCTGCGTTCTCATTGTATCCAAATCTACCACATTACTATCATCAAGGGCAATCAAATTTAGTGGTCTGGCCACTTTACGTATTGGCAATTTAAGGGGGCTCGCTTTGGTAACACGGTTGATTGTAGAATACATGGCCAATTGAATGTCACTTAAGGCATCTCGCCAGGACCTTTCTTTACTGGTTTCGACGGGAGGTACTCATGACTCTTTCGACCTGACCATTAGCACGATCAACACCAGTTAAAGTTACGATATAATTCAAGTTAAGTTTAATTTGTCAGAAAATTTGGTAGCAATAGATTCTTTAACGAGAGAATTCAGCGCCCGAGTGAAAAGGGAACGACTCACCAGCAACATTCATCCGTCCAGTAGGGTTGCTGACATAGCACAGGTCCACACGATGCTGGTTGCTGTTACTGGGTGCTTTACCGCTGGTGTTGTCCACGCCGCTGTCGCCAGGAGCGTTCTTATTCATCGTGGAGGTCGAAGCACGCAGACATTTGTTGGCGAAATGACCAAAAAGTCCACATCTGAAACATGTTACACTCGAGGCATTTGGTGGCTGTTTGGCCGTAAATGTAGCTTTAGAAGGAAAGGAACGATCACATGACCTTTCGGAATCCTTGGCATTACAGTCGGTACTGCGATGTCCCAACTTCCCACATGAGAAACAGCGTACGAACAGCGTAGAAGCAGGTGCAGCAGGTCGCAGTCGCTTGCTGCAGGATGCGTCGCCTGCAGGGTCGTTGTTCTTCCTCTTCATATAAGAGCAGGCTTGTAGTTCCCGCTGCATTTGATCTCGGGTCTTGATTTCAGTCGTGAAAGCCGTATGTTGTAGTCTTCCATCGAATTGAGACACGTGGGCCAGCACTAAGGCCAAAGTTATCTGTTCTATGGTCATGTCCTTGAATCGCGCCATCAATGTCGTCGAAAGTCGCGCAGCATACGACGCTATATTTTCGTTATCATTGGGCTTGCTATTCTGCATGTTGATTATGGTGGCAGCTGGGGTTTCGATCAAACCATAACGGGCCAGAAAAAGATCTTTGAACTGGGACCAAGTCATACCAGCAAAAGCCACTTGAGAAAACCAACGCGATGCACTACCCTTCAAGGCACCACTCAGAGCCAGAATCAATGTACTTCCTTGTTGCTCTTGATCATTGAGGCATAAATCTATCGTAGCACACCACGCACGGGCATCTACATCTGCCTTATCAGGGATAAAATCCGGTAAAATAATCTTACGGGTACTCACAGGTTGTATAGCATTAATCAAAGCCATCATGTTCCGGTTCTGTGCTTCCATTAGTGTTTGCAATAAGTTTTCGCCCATACGTGAACCATCGCTTTGAGTCCGATCCGATCCCACTTCTGATGTCGGATCAGGACGGGCCGAAGTGCGGATCGGGGCGTCATCATGGGCATCGGACATAGCGAAGGGCTTTTCAATCACTTATTTAAATAAAGAATGCGTTAACTACAATCACTTAACGTTTATTTGCTTCAACACGGATATTAGAAAACACTTCGTACAACGAACAAGTTTATTAAAATTATTAAACTACTACAATCTTTGATTTCAATTTCAGTTCAATCTCAATTTACAAAGTTGATTGTCTGGTAACCGACAAGTCTCTTGGCGAGCAACGTTTTCAGTCCCTTCTTTTCCTCCTTCCGACTGAAACTGAAACTTGTCCTTCCTTTCCCCCCGTTCCCCGCCAAGAGCCATGTCCAAGCGAGCTTAGCCAATCAGCGCCGTCTAACCCTCGCCGTGTTCCCAGTCAACCAACATTACAATCTTAACGTCCAATCAAAAAAAGCATACGGTCATTTTCAAGTTGATCAACTTAACAATTTAATTAAAAAATAATGAAATGTTGCCATTGTAAATAATAAGCGCAGTAGATACAAAAATAAAGAAAAACTATGCCGCCATCTAGAAAACAACGCGATGTCGCCACCCACAGACCACAGCCGATCGCTGCGAACTGGTGGCGCCACCCTTACACTCCGACATATATATTCTTATTCACATATTATATTTCGTATTTTTATTTAGTAGAAAAATTTGATATTAAAATTTCTATTTCATTAATTATTACAGCAAGAATAATAAACTAATACCTATGTTGTTGGAATGTTTTATTTTTAACTATAAATTGATACTTTTATTTTATGCATTTACATGATACTTACTAAAACTGTAACAAAATAATTCTTTTAAATCTAATATTCTTTAAACAGATTTAAATGATTAGAAAGTAGTGAGCATAATTTAAACATTCCAATTTCATTTTTATCTTTTACTTTACAATTTTTTATTCCTTACTAACTTCAGATTGACATTATTTTTTTATAATTCTTGATGGTATTGATCTTGATGGTAGGTAGCAATAGTTACTTTATAACACAAGTAACGAAACAAAATGCCTATGCTAAAAAAATCCGTCTCACCGCGACCTCTTAAATGAGTACCAACACGGGAGGTTGCGACGCACCGCTCCTGAGATATTTTCAAAAAAAGTTAAAAATGTAAATTTCGAAATTTCGTCTCCACTAAAAAATTCGTCTCCCCGAGACTTCTTCGACGACCCCAAACACACCCCTGATGCATTGCGCCGTTTCCGAGTTACGACCGGGGGGGTTCGAGGGGGGTTCAAAATTTTCACTTTTACTTTGTTCGGGCAGACCTCGTGCCGCCGCTCCGGACCACTCCGCGACGGATCGACCGCCGTCCCTTCGTCGGCGAAAGAATCTCTTTGATGTGTGTTTTTTGCATAGAGGAGGTCCGAAGGGGGGAGAGGGGGAGAGCAATGGTGTCAATGGATCGTCCTCGTTGAGACCATTCAAATGATACCCAACACGGGGTGTCTGCCCGCTACGGTCACCGACGGTCTACCGAATAGACAGTGACTGTCAAATTGTGACATTTGGTCTATTGCAAAAAATCCATCTCCCCGAGACCTCTCAAATGAGCACCGACACGGGCGGTCTGCGACGCACCGCTCCAGAGATATTTACGAAAAAGTCCAAAAATGCAAATTTCGAAATTTTGTAGCGACCAAAAAGTTCGTCTCCCCGAGACGTCTCCGAAGACCCCAAACGCGACCCGGCTGCGTCGCGCCGTTTCCGAGTTACGGCAGAGGGGGTTCGAGGGGGGTGTCAAAATTTTCACTTTTCGTCGCTCCGACATACCCCTCGCCGCCGCTGCGGCGGATCGACCGCCGTCTCTTTTCTATAAAAGAACCTCTTTGAAGTTTGGTTTCGTATGGAGGGGGAGGTGGAGGGGAGGTCGAGTGAGCTAAATCCAAATCCCGTCGGAGCCATCGGAATCCATTCGCCGTGCCCATTCGAAAAAGCCCAAACACGGGATGTTTCAGTCGAACCGCCTCCGAGTCCCGATCGGGGGGGCCTGAGGGGGCGGGGGAGGATCCGGAGGGCGGGGTGACGGTAACTAATTGAAAGGCTTCGTACTTTCGCAACCCTCCGATGACCTTTGCCGCCCTCCTCCAGCGGCGAAAGATCCCTAACAGAGTGCGATTTTGTACGGAGGGGGTCCGAAGGGGAGGAGGTGGGGGGAGGGCGACAGTCCCGGACGACGGACTTCCACGGGCGTTGGTCATCCGCCAAAGTAACCGCCGCCATAACTCTCACCGTTTCGGAGCTGCGGGGATTCGAAAATCCGGACGGTTGTATGGAGCGTAAAAAAAACGTATGGGGGGAGAGGGGGGGGGGGGTCGCGATGTGGTCACCCCCGATGACCCTCTATGACATTCCGCAAAACCGGGTCCTTCTCGGGTTGATAGTTTCCGAGATCCCGTCGCCGACTTTTTACCAGGTCAACATCCTCAACATCTCGGATTTTCCTGGGTGGTTTTGGGGAATCCCCTCTCCGATCCGCTACAGAGGGGAATCTCCAGGTGACTCCTTCATATCAGAACAAAAATGTCAATGATAAGTAGTGGTAATTCGGTTTTATGGTATATTAATTAATTAATTAATTAATACTAAAAAAGTATTAGCTGATTGATTCAATTCAAGAAGAAAAAATATTTCGAATTGTAATACAGTTTGTCTATTCCCTTGCATTATTATCACGGTTTACATGTTTGAATTCATCGTTATAAAATTCGGTTTACCTTTTATTATTTTCTAATGTTGGCGAAAAAGAATGAAGTTTCTCAGGTAATGGCGACTCCACTTGATTTTGTTCGCTTGAACCTTGCGCTCGTGGCATTGATATTATTTTATTTTCGCGTAGTAATCTGCAATGGGTAAAAAAATGTTACAATAAAGAATAAATTATCATGTGTAAGCGCTTACTTATCTAAAGATAAACAAATAAAAATATATTATTGTTATAAGTATGTGCATTAAAAAAAAAGCTATTATATTGACATTACAAAGAGATAGTTAAATTTTATTTATTTGTTTATATTATATGTTGTTAGCAATTCGATTTCTAATCTCGGTGATAAAACCAATAAAAAAATCATATATAAAAATCCAAGTACTTTCATGCTGCCATCTGGTGCACATATTGGGAAATGTGATTCTAATACATACAAAACAAATATACAAATTTTGTTACTAAAAATCATAGAGCGTAATAAATTGTTAAAAATGAACGTTCTTACCTTTTCTTTTGTCTCAAATTACTTGTATTTTTTTTTAAACGTTTCAAATTCGACTTTCTTTTCTTATAATTTTGGCATTCTTGTTTGTTTCCCATCTTTCAATGTTTTTAGTCACTAAATTATCCCTAAGACGAATTATAAAGTTTAATAATATTATTATAAAGTTTATTCACATATATTTCAATATTTATCTTTATTATCGGGAGCAAAGAGCGCCAAGCACAGGTCCGTCGTCGGCTATGGCCACGAGCAACTGGGCGTAACACGAAGCAGTTACAAGCGCTATTGCTTCTCCACGTGCGAAAAAGAAACAGATAGAGCGCTCTTGCGTCTCGAAACAAATAACGTAAGCGCCCGTTGTTAAAATATCAATTATAAAAAAAAGTAAATCACACAAACATATTTTAGTCTAAACAAATGATAAAGAATTGTATTTACTTTGTGTTTACTAACTTTTATCAGTCTAATATGGCACTGTTTAAATACAATTTGTGATAAATTAAAATTAAAGGGGTTACTTTAGAATTTTTTTCTGTCGAGAAAATTTTAAGCTATCGTGTTTTGGCTCTAAACAAATGTTGAATTATGTAGTCAAATAACCTATATCAGAAAATTTTAATTCTGTGCTAAGCAAATCCTGAGATAATTGCAATCAAAGAAACACTTTTTTCTTACATATCCTCTTAAGTGAGCGACAATTTAATACGCTCTATGCTATCATAGCATAAAAATAAATTATACACTTATAATCAATTTATGAGAACACAATACAATTATGTGTCATTTAAAATTCAATTAGTTATTTTTTTACTTGTCATTGAAATAGTCATTGAGGCTGTGAAACCTTTTTCGATTAGCCATTAGGACAGCTTTTTATTCATTGAGGTACAAAATAAATGTGAGTACAAAATAAAATCTTAATTATACACTTTTGTAGAAATTGGAATATTACAATCTTCATATACTTAGGTATGTGAATATGGAATATTCACAAAGAGTCACAAATTATAATTGATCAAAACTTGGCCCAATGTGAATTTGAGATTGAAAAATTCTTCTGTAGGTAATAATAATATAAACGCGTAAGTTTGTGAGGATGGATGTATGGATGTTTGTTACTCTTTCAAGCAAAAACGGCTCAGCAGATTTGAATAAAATTTGACACACATATAGTTTATTACCTGGATTAACATATAGGATACTTTTTATCCTGAAAAAAATGTTAGGTTCCCGAGGGATCGTCTAAAAATATAAAGACTGTGACGGCGCAACCGTTATCTCAGTAATAAATGTAAAAATATTTTTCATTTATTTATCAAAACAGACGGAAGTCGCGGGTCCGAGCTGGTACTTATATACTTCAATACCTTAAAAGCTTCTTTTCCAAGGTTACGTTATTCCCATTTTAATTAAAAAAAAATCTTTATGCACTACTTTTGTCGATATATTAGGAAGATTTACTAATGCATCTGCAACTCTTTTTACGCAGATAAATATCAAAATAAAACATACCTTATTACCACTAAGCATAAAGTTGGTTCTCTAAAAGTCGCCACCCAAGCCGGAGTATAATAATTAAAAGACTTTTTCACGTCTCTTATTGAGTTGATTTTATTTTAAAATTTCGATATAAATAAAATGTTAGTTAATTATTAACTCGGGTTTTTGTTTTTTGTGCTGACTGACTCCTTTGTTTTATTTTCAATAGCAGCAACATTTCTCATGCTTAAGTCACTTGTAATAGTTATGTTGTAATACCTATTGCAATAACCCCCAGTTCGGAATGATCTATGTCATTGAGTATACTGCATAGATGATTTATTATGATTATTTCAGAGACACCGGAAGAGATCATAACCGAAGATAACATGTACAAGGAAATGGCAACGACTAGAGATGATGCCGCTTTGTTGTCGGAGTACATGGACCGCCAAGGACCCGGCGATGAATATATGATGGTAAGCAACAGAACAAGGTAGTGTTAGGATGGTGCCAGCGCTGATTCAATAAATAAATTCTTAAGGGCTTCACTTGGGCAAATGACATTTACATTAGAACTCGCTGGTTTCAGCTGGCAGAAATTGTGTTACAATACACAAAAAAAAAAAAATATTTATACAATTTTTTAAACTGACATTAACTTATTAATAGGTACAGGATTCATATGCGCGCAATAAGCCGATTTCGAGAGAATTTTCAATAAAAAACAAATTCTTCTTGTGTTCTAACTTTTTTTTGGAGTTTAACGAAATTCTTCTTCACATGTTTAAGTATAATATATATTTTTTTCAAAGCAATTGTCTTGTCTATTTCTTGTAACATCTTCATTAAATTTCTTGTAACATTTGCATACCGCTTGTCGGTTGAATATGTGGACATATGTGTATAAAATTTACAACCATATTCTGCAAATAAATTATTTTGAATTTTATTCTTGAACGCTTAAGAAAAAGGGTAGCAGTCAAAGTTGGGGTCAAAAGCTAATAAAGAATACAGGAATATCTTTTCTCCGTCTCTGTCTGTTTATCAGCCAACTTCTTCTAAAGCACCCAACAGATTTTGATGCGGTTTTCGCCAATGGAAAGAGCGATAAACGAGGAAGGTTTGTGTATATCATTTGTGCGAAGCCGGAGGCGAGTCGCTAGTATTTGTATAAATTCTTGTGCGACAGTTAGAAGACCAGTCAGGGGCGGCCGTCGAACTCCCAGCGGCTGAGAGGCGCTCCATAGTGGTGGGACTAGCTCTTCACGATCGTGGGCGGAGTGCTGCCAAGGAGCGCGACTACCCACTCGCCCTGGTTTTGCTTTTGGAGGCCGACAGGCAGTTCAGGTAAGGTAACCTTGCTTAAAGTCAACAGCGCACTTAATCTTTCTGGTAATACTTCCGCTCGGCCGAGCAAATGTGCGCCCGAGGCACCCCGACGCACGTCCACACCTATAAGAAAATTTGGCCTCGCGAACCCGTGTGTCTGATATGGATGCGGCTATTGACTTATGCCTTTTTGTAACTCGTATTCTAATTAATTTAAATTGGTTTGGCTCTCCACACCTACCGGATTGCCTTTAAGGGTTTAAATATGGTTGGTTTCCAGCGAATGCAGCTCGGATGTTCTGAAAAAGGTGGACAACTGGGCTGTACTGCAACTGGACATAGCGTGGTGCTACCTGTGCCTTCAGAATCTTGCTTCGGCGTCGGACGCATCTAGGAGACTCGAACAAGCCGAGAGATCTTTCAAGAACAGCTACGGAGAAAACTACGAGAGACTCATCGCCTTGAAGGGGACCGCGGCTAACGAGCGCGTGTTGCTGATGCGGCTGTACCTGCTGCAGGCAAGTGTTTTTATAGTGCGAAACGCAGTGTGCCCTGCCACTACTTTCCAGATCCAGGCCAGAGCCAAATTTGAAAAGTTAATTTGTCAAAGTTGACCCTGTCGGGAATTGAAATGGAATCGTTTTTGAATCCGGAAACCCTAGAACAGAGCGTTAAGGCACATTCATTCATTTCATTTTAAAGTACTATGTTAAACTCTTCTCAGTTTGACCACACACTTTAAGCATAACAAGCATAACAAATATATTACATACGTAATGTCAGACGTGTGTGCGTGTGTCTAAACACGAGGTAGTGTGTGTAATGTTTATTTTAATTGATTTAGTGTATTTCTAATGCATATTATATAAAAATATTAGCTTTCTCCTGTCCTACATATAAGTGTACCAAATTTCACACTCCTCCGTCTGCGCAATAATAATAATAATATCTAAAGAAGAGTGTGATTTAATTGTGTGCAGGGCATCGTGTGCTACCATCAGAACCGCAGGGCAGAAGCGAAGCGGTTGCTGTCGCAGGCGGAGCGAGAGCTGGGCGGGTTGAAAGTGGATGAAGCGTCTGTCAGCGCACTAATGGAGTTGGGCTGGTCGCGGGCGCAGGCCGTGCGCGGATTGCGCGCGGCCACCGGAGATAGAGACGGCGCGCATTTGTATTTGGAACGCCGGCGGAGCGAGCGAGACGCGCATCGCCAAAGACGCGCACAGCTCGCGGCGGACCCCTGCGCCCGCCAGCGGACCACGGTCAGTTGAGCGCTTCACACACATTCGCACTTACCTACTTAGCCTGTTAACATTTCGTTTAGGCTAAGGTCACACTACAAAGAGGCTCGCTTAGTGCTAAGAGCCAAGCTTACTTGCTTAGTGAACAGACGCATTACATACTATCGCGTTGATCAGATTGCAAGCGACGTGCCAAGCTAGCTTCCTAATTAGTTACATAGCGAACGAACGTGCTGGTAAATTCGCCTAGTGAGCTCAATTTACAGTGGATCAAGTCCACTCTATTGTCACACTGTAAGTCACACCAAAGGAGGCCGCGAAAGTGAATTTATGTGTCAAGATAAGCGCCTTGTATGTGACCATTTGTTTTTTGTACACAAACGTAGCTTCTAGCTTAGCGCTAAAGTTGACTAGTGTGGCCTTAGCCTTAGTATTTACTTGTTCAGGTATGCCAGTTAAAAAAAATTTGCCTACTCTCAGAATAACTCATCATCTCAGCCGTAAGACGTCTATGTACATGGGCCTCCATCATAATTTTCCAGTGGAATCTGTCAGAAGTAACCTGGACCTAGGCGATCTCTAATGGATCATCTGTCATCGTATTTTGTTTCCTGTCCATTTCTATTTCAACTTACTAGCCCTCAGTATTATGTCTCGAAGGGATCACCAGCGTAATCTCTTTTGACTTTTGGTCAAAAGAGGTCTTTTGACTTGGTCCTTGGTCTTCAAGTTTTGAATGAGCAAAAACAGTTCTCGTTAGCTCCCTTAGTAATGCAGCAAAATGTCATAGTTTTAAATAATTTATTCTTTTTACGGTTCCGTACGTTCGAATAAAAAAACGGAACCCTTATAGGATCACTCGTGTGTCCGCCAGTCTGACCATTCCCCTCCCCTTATCTCCGAAACTACTGAACCTAAAATTTTGAAAAAAAAAATACAGAAATTAGTTTTCTACTTTTAGATTATAGGAAAACCTATAAGAAGTCCATGATATTAAAATAACATGGTAAATCACTCAATATTGTGCAGATAGGTAACATCGTACGGAACCCTCTTCACGCGAGTTCAACTCACACTTGTCCAGTTATGCATGTATATGAGCGTCGGTGGCGTAGTGGGAAAGACGAGGACTATCATGTCGAGAGGTCCGAGTTCAATCGCATTTTTTTTCTAAAAACTTAAGTGCATTTTACTGATTTCTCTCAAACGGCGAAGGAATCCATCGTGAGGAAACCTGTATACGCCAATGAAGAACCCGCACTGGTCCAGCGTGGTGGACCACCCATACGTCCTTATTGAGAGGGTGGGCCTGTGCCCCTGCATTGGGGACATATAATAGGCTATTAATAATACATGTATATTAAAAAAATATCTTGTTATATTTTTAGTTATCTGAAAGTGAAAGCGAATCTTCGGAAGAAACCTCCACGTCAACTTCAAACGAGTCAGTCGCGGAGCCAGATGGGAAACTTGTTGATCAGGTACTTTTTAATTAAAGGTCAGCAGACTGGCTGACGGTCCACTTGATGGTACGGTCACCTATTTGCTAGTGCCACTAGTTCGCTGCCGATTTTTATATGATCTATACTAAAAGCTAAAGAACTATAAAGCTGAGGAGTTTATTTATTTATTTGGACGCTTAATCCAATTCTTAAAGAAGGTTATTACCGAAAATTACATAGGCGACATGTCTTTGGAAATCTAAATTAAACGACGGGCGAAACCACGGGGCACAGCTAGTAAAGGATAAGGAGGTGGACAGGTAAGTGGACTTTGGTATCACTTAATTAATCACCGAAACATAACAGCACGCGTGCTGCTGTTTCGCAATTGTCTTCTGTAAAAGCGTGGTTATTATGACTGCTTAACGCCTTGTGGGCTGCCACTACTTATGACCGAAGATCCCTGGCATGCCAGACATAACTTATTTTCTAAAGAACAAAATGTGACGTATCGTGTGGTGTTCCTGTATATACTTTGAACGTATGTATGCGTATCTGCTAAGTTGAATAGAGGGCCAATTTAGAGCTGTCCGGTGAGAAATGTAAGTAAAAATTGGACCAACTTCATTTATATATCTTTTGTGGAATATTATTACAAAATAATATTCAGAACTGCCAGACACTTCGCGTGGGCCTTAACTTCTGCCAGCCGTTTTAGGACCCCTACTTTCATTCTGCAGTGTTCATTTGAATCATGTTAAGGTGACGCTGTACGAGCGTGGGAACTCAGTAATAGGTATTTGGGAGAATTTGTTGTCTCAACTTACTATATTGCGAATAACCGAAGACAGAATGCGACGCAACACATTCGCGCCACTTATTCAACTCGCGAAAATAATAAAACATACGCTAGGAATTCCAATATTTTAGAATAAGCTTTATAGATGGTAGCTATTGACATCCCAATTTCAAATGTACATAATAGGTAGGATGTTTCCATGTAAAAACATTTTTGGATTTTAGTCAGTAATTACAAGAATTCAACCCGCAAATATGTCACAAATTCTGCACATTTTAGAAATTAATTATTCTCTATATATAAAAATGAATCGCCATTTCCCTTGGTCACGGCATCACGCGTGAACGGGTACACCGATAATTCGGTTTTCACTAATGGAAAGAGGGATAAACGGGGAATGTATATATATATATATATATATATATATATATATATATATATATATATATATATATATATATATATATATATATATATATAAATTGCACCCCAGGAGAAGCTGGGGGTGGGTCGCTAGTACTAGATACAAAATGAATTTCAGTTTTTTTTTTGCGATGCAAACTTTCATGTTATGTCCCAGAAATGTTATGTTTTTTTATGTATTGCTACTACCTATAATTAATGATTTCATGGAATTACGTAGTATGGAATAAGCAAGCTGTTCAAGGTGGACAGTGCCCTCTTAATAGTAGACTGTTAACGCCAAAGAAAAGTATTCTAAATTAATCCCGAGTTATTATTAACGTGTCCGTCTGTCCGTCAGTTGGAGGCGATGGGCTACTCGCGTAAGGACTGCGAGGTGGCGCTGATGTCTTGCCAAAACCAGCTAGAGGACGCTATCGACATGCTCACCGCAGCCGATGGACGCTTGACTGACGGTATTAAAAGAAAAGCGCCATTTAACAAGCACCTGGGCGGCCGAGCACCGCTCGTTATTTTTTTTTTACGCCGCCGCGTTAAGATCGTCACAATAATTGCATTGTGACGATACCATTATTATGACGATACCAATACCAATAGATACCAATAGATACCAATAGATCCAATAGTAACAATGCTATAGCATTGTTACTATTGGATCTATTGGTAACATTATCGACAACAATACAATACAAGACCCTTTAATAAACCCAGTCAATCTTAACCCCGTCGGTTAAGATTGACTGTGTCTATTGAAGCAGCAATCACTGCTTATCATGGCTACGTTTCTTCGGTTTTGACATACGCTTTATTGGTATGGGGTAACTCTGTCGAAATAATAAGAGCTAAATTTTAGGGCCCAAAAAAAATGCATCAGAGCAATATGTGGCGTGGGCTTTATGGAGAGTTGTGTACCACTATTTAAAAAGTTACATATACTTCCCTAATTCCCTTACCTTGCTTGTATATAAAGACGTTGTGTATATTTGTTAGAAAATATCCGAACTGTTTTGTCGAAAATAACGAAATAGGAACCAAAATAACTAGGCAAGGCAATTTATTGCAAAGACCAAAATGTAGATTAGAACTATTTAATAGAAATGTTTATGTTATGGCAATTAAAACATACAATAAACTACCTAATAATATAAAAGAATTGCCGGATCCTAAATTTACAAGAACATTAACAAAATGGTTATTAGATTGTTGTTATTATGATGTTACAAGAATTTTATAATAAGAAACATTAATTCATTTATTAATATAGTTTACAAACAATTAAACACAAATATTTGCATGCCCTTGGCGGGTAGAACATACTTTGTACTATAACTGCTGTATACAAATTAAAATCTTGTAAACATGTGTTCGCGCAAATAAAGATTTATTTTATTTTATTTTTTATTTATTTATTTTTAAATAGTTAAAGGTATTTTTTCTTTGTAAATTTTCGTTTATTTATACAAGAAAGTAATACAATTACACATATACGGATAGGTAGTTTTTAAAAGCAAAACCTATTTAGTAGTTTCCGAGATACGCGAAATGAATTTATAAGTTAAGTTTATGTATACACAAGAATTGTTCGTTTAAAGTCATTACATACAACCTGGTGCCTACGACTTCGTCTGAGTTAGAAAATAGCGCCGGACTTCTATTGCTGTGACGACGGTGGCGCCGCGCGCACCGCAGTGGCGACCAATTTTAAAAAAAATATTTTTAGACAATCCCTCGGGTACCTAACAATTTTCCAGGATAATAAGCATCCTATTTTTAAATCCAGGTAATGAACTATCCGTGTGCCAAATTTCATCAAAAATCCGTTCAGCAATTTTAACGTGAAAAAGTAACAACTATACGTACATACATCCATCCTCACAAACTTTCGCTTTTATAATATTAGTTAGTTCAGTCACAAGATTATAGTAATTTCTGAAACAAATCGGACCCGATTTTGTCCTCTCAAATGTAAATATTTTTCTCTTGTTTTTTTTTAGTAAAAGTCTTTACTGAAAGTCTTAAAAAGTTACTTAAAACTTAAAAGTACAATGAAAATTTAATCGCAATAATTCGGTAAAAGTTAACACTTTTTTTTTTAATTTAGAATTCGGGAATCCAACCAATCCATCGACGAGTGCTGAAGTGGCAAAGAAGAGGAAACCTAAAACTAAATCGGACGATAAAAGGTAATGTTTGATTATTATTTGGTCATTTTTATGGTTCCGTATGTCTCAATAAAAAATGGAATCCTTATAGGATCACTCGTGTGTCCGTCTGTCCGACCATTCCCCCCCTTATCTCCGAAACTACTGGACCTAAAATTTTGAATTATTTTAGTTTTTTATTATTATTTTGAATTCATAATTTAAAAATTCATTTATTCTAACTTTTTGAACAAAAAACGATCCGAAGTATCTGAAGGCTATGACCGCAGGACCCAGGAGCCTGTCACTACATTTTTTTTTTGGTGTTTCCGTTAACATAAGAAAGGTTTTTTTTACATACAATAATTGTAATCCTTGTTAAAATTTAATAAGGAAATCGACTTTTTTTAACAGGAAGAAATCCCGCGAAGAACGCAAGAAAGCCTTGGACAGACTCAAGTCTACAATCAAGAACGAGGAGGATGACCACCTCGCTTCCTCCCTGGCCGAGGAGGAGGAATTTCTCGCGCAATACAAGTCCCTATTGTAACTGAATATTGAACAACCTCGTGCCGCAAGTTACGAATTTTATGGGTTTTTTTTTTTCGTGTGTGTGTGCCTTTATTAACAGTTTTGTAAGTGCCTATAAGAGTATAGTATGTTGCGAAGGATTTTTCAAAAAAAATTTCTTTATTTCTTTTAAAATTGATAAAATAATTAAATATTAATTTGTAAAAACCGAAAGTGCAGAATGTCACTGTCGTAGTTATTCTTCATGAAAACAGTCAAGGAAATCAGGCATCGGTTTCAAAGGCTTTGTTGAAAATTGCTGAAAAAATTAAACAATGAAGTGGATAAATAGACAATGTTCGCTTCTATCAACTTATAAACACTGTTTGTTTATTATTGTTATTATAATAATAAGTTACGATAACAATAAAAATAAGTTGCGAAACGAGCGGAGCGGAGCGAACCGGGTAGTCATTCATGGACGCCGTTTGACGTTCAGCGGTCACGACCGACAAACAAATACTGATTTTTAGCTCTCGTTTCCTAGGAAAGCGATGACGTCACTTTACGGACGCAAAAAGACGTCTTTACGGTGACAATATGTGGAAAGTTCCATCACCATCGGCCACCGTTTTTAAAAAAAAAACCCAACCTAAAAACGTATCCGGGAGAGTGATTACGTACGAAATCTATTAAAATTTCGTTGTCCTGGGTGCTCCACTTGGAGTTGGAACTTATTTTTCTTGAAACTACTTCACAGTGGAAGAATAAATATTTGTGCACTCACCAAAGTCAATGAAAGTTTCGGCTATAGTTATTGAATTGTTCGTTTATAATTGTTATTTATTAATAATTATAAATATTAGAAGAAGTCTAAATAGTTAGTTATAATTTATTTGGTTAACACTTATTATTTATTTATTTACACAACACTAATACTTTTTTATATTTTTATTTTCACTCTCTAACAACACCATAGCAACTGACACTTATTTTTTCCTTTTTTATTTTATATATTATATTGTCTGTTGAAAGTGAAGTAGTATGTCAGTAATCAACCTACTTTAACAATTTTGTACTTCGAATGGTGAAAACAATGCAATATTTTAAAAAATGGCTTCACCGCTATCAAGAAAAACGTTCGCGAAACATTTGACACCGACAAAACGGCCGTCATGCAAATGGCGGTACCGCTTTTTGATGTTACGGTCTCAATTAACGCTCTGTAGGAAACCGCGCCATTTTGTTTACATAGACAACGTTCTAGTTACGGCATTCACCGCTGTATTACGGCCGCTATATGACGGCACCGCTATCCAAGAAAACCAGAGCTTTAGTGATCCCTTCGCTCCGCTGGTTTCATGGTTTCCTAATCGCAGCCTAAAAAATTTAAAAAAAAAAACAGTAATATCTACAGTAGATTGTGTAATTAAAAAAAATGGCTTCAGAGCCCATTTCCCCATCCCCCTCCTAATCCCTTGTCCTTAATCCTGCTGTAGTCGGCAGCGCACTTGCAGCAGCTTTGGCGTTGCATGTGTTATAGGCGACGGTAGCCACCTACCATCAAGTGGACCGTCAGCCTGTCTGCCGATTTTAACATAAAAAAAATGTTGGTTACATTTCGCAAAAACTACATCATTCATACTTTTTTTTATTGAGGTATTAAATAAAATGCCCTTTTAAATATTAATTTTAAAAGGGGTCTTAACGTATGTCCTTGTTACTCCTGTGTCACTAACATGGACTCTCTTGTTTTGTTTACTTTGTAATCAATTGGCTGATAATATTAGCAATAACTCGTGCTTGTGTTAGAATATAGTCAGAGTGATAGCTGGCTGCGTTGGCAAGGAACGGCTTAACTGGTAAATTGTCGATGAATGCCAAAGACGGTCATCTTAACTGGATTTAGAAATAAAAAAAGTAGGTACTTATAGAGTTGATCCCGATCCTACAACAGGTTGTGTGAAATAAAAGTAGTTAAAAGATATATATTACTGTTTTGTATAGTGAAGAAAATATTTTTATTAATAAAAGCTTGAAATTTTTGTTTTATTTATTATTTTTAATAGATAATATCGTTTATGTTGTCCTGACGTTTGTATACTGTAAGTTAAGTAGAGTGACTTATAAGTAAATTAGAACATTTAAGTACTTTACTGCGACACTAGACATTACATGATGTAGATAGAGTAAAGAAAACAAAATAACTTTTGAACAAATTATGATACATATTTATAAAAAACTAGCGACCAGCCCCCGGCTTCGCCTGTTGTGCAATTTTTATATATATGAACATTCCCCGTTTATCGCTCTTTCCATTAGTGAAAACCGAATTAAAATCGGTCTACCCGTTCACGCGTGATGCCGTGACCAAGGGAAATGGTGATTCATTTTTATATATAGAGACTAGCGACTCGTTTCCGGCTTCGCATGGATATTTTTTTATGCATATTATACACAAACCTTTCTCGTTTATCGCTCTTTCCATTAGTGAAAACCGCATCAAAATGCGTAGAGTGGTTTGCAAGAAGTTAGCGAAGGAACAGAGAGTTGGACAGCGACAGCCTAATAGTTCATTACACTTTTTGGTAAATACATTTTTTCTTGTCATCACTCTTATCATACATGAAGTACAAGTATTTGATAAGTGAAATATCAAATTGAAAAATAGATTTATGCGAATGAAAATAGGTATGCCGATGGATAAAATTTAACATAGGATGCTTTTTATGCCGACAATAAAACGCACGGGATTTCGCTAACCAAACTCCATGTAAGCGAAACCGTGACGTCATTGGTCTAGTAGTTTCAAGACTAATTCGTTAATTAATGATTGACAATGAATTCCAGAAATATGACGTCATTCTTAACATACTCCAGTTTCTCCAATGTGGCGTGCGGTATGTAGATATGTTGCCTCCTATGTTGCGGGACAGTTTTGTCAATCTTGTCCAAAGTCTCCGTGGATCTTGATCTTTCGTCTGCTGACTTATCGTCGTCATAGTCGTTGGGGGCCGGCTTTCGACGCAGCTGCAGCGATTTAACCAGATCCATGGCCTGATTTCGCTTTGCTGGCTGGTCTTTGAGGGCAATGTTGATGTCTATGTCGCAAGGCCACTCGAGCAGTGTATCGTACGCCCCCTTAACGAGTCGCACGGTACAAGTTATGTGACGTCCTTTCCATTTGCCTATACCGTTCAGGCTCACCTCGGCCTGAAATCAAATCATGGCATGGTACATTTAGTACATCGTCCTTGTCAAACCAAAATCTGCTATGTGCAAATGATAGACTTTTGAGATATTGACAAAATAAGTTTTCCTAAAAAATTTTACATTAAGGTTTATTTAAAAAAAATATAGTAGGTATTTTGTTAGAAACTTAGGGTTGTTATACGTAAACTTATTGGTCTTTTGATAGTAAATAATAAATAGTATTTATTTACTATTTTGATAATAGAGTAAATTTTGCACATAACAGATTCTGGCTGCTGCGCATAGCATGAGGTCGTAGTTCGACAAATAGTGCTTATAAGAACTTAGCAGTTTTTTTTTTTTCTAGGATAGGCGACGGTAACCACCTACCATCAAATGGACTCCTATCTGACAACTTAACATAAAAAAGAAAAATCTTTGGCGCAAAAAAGCCACTATTGGACATGGACGTTTTCAAAAGATACAAAACCTAAAGGCGAGTTGAGATTATATATCAAAATATAGCATTAAACAAAATTATATAATATTTGCGCGTGAGTCACGTCATCACGTGTCCTTATGATGCAACCGAGACAATTATATACACCTAGCTGAACTCGGCCAATACGGCGGCAGCCGGCGCGCGCATGGGGCGCGCGGTAGTTACTGCTTATATATAAAATTATTTATCGAAGCGTGATGTTATATAGCCTTCCTCGATAAATGGACTATTCAAAACAAAAAGAATTTTTCAATTCAAACCATTAGTTCCTGAGATTAGTGCGTTCAAACAAACAAACAAACTCTTCAGCTTTATAATATTAGTATAGATGTTAAGTAACATTGTTATATTGCACTGTTATTTTAATGTGTACATTCTTGTTTTATGTTGCAATGTTATACATAATGTTTTATGTTGCAATATTTTTTTTTCTATGACGTTGATTACTGCCTCCAGAAGGGCTGTTCAGAAGGGCTCTCCAGAAGGGCTGTTTTTTGTCTTGACATTGACAAAAAAAAATTATTGGTTATTTTCGTGATGTTAAAAAAAATAAAAATATTTGAAAATTTAGCTCGAACAAGTATTGTAATAGCAAATAGTAGAAATTACCTTAAGAGTATAACCGTATCTACTGGTTCTGAAGAAAGGACTGCTCAGTACTGTTTCACGTTCTTTGGCCTCTTTCATGCGAGCGCTGAAGTTGTCTATCCTCCAAATAAAGTGTCCTGAAATATTCGCAAAAGTACAAATTAAAGCTTTCTCACTAATGCTAATTTCTAATCTATACTAATATTATAAAGCTGAAGAGTTTGTTTGTTTGGACGCGCTAATCTCAGGAACTACTGGTTCGAATTGAAAAATTCTTTTTGTTTTGAATAGTCCATTTATCGAGGAAGGCTATATAAAACATCACGCTACGATAAATAGTATTGTATATGTGTAAGTAGTATGTCCAGTACCGCGCGCCCCATGCGCACGCCACAGCGAAGCGTGGCCGAGTTCAGCCAGTCTATGCTAATTCTAATGAGCTTAATTTTCTGTATCTAAATCAGAATATGCAAATTTATGACACATTAGTGGACAATTATGATGGGAACATTGTGTTGCTCACATGACTCGGGACAGTTGTTAGTTGCTGTACCATAAAGTAAGTCCCATACTATATTTAGTTGCAGAGTATGTATGCAGGCTATGAAAGGACGTTTATCAATTACTCCTAGCCCTAATAAAGGTAAAATTACATAATTAGAAGTGTCTACTAACCGTTGTCACTGCCTATAGCGTCGAAATGTTCAAAACTGGCTTTGCTCTGAATGTCAACGAGAGAGCTTTGAATCTTATGATACGATTTGACCAGAGCGCGATAATGCTTTGTCAGGACATCCATTTTAGACGCTTGTTCAGCGGCCTCCGCTCGCGCGTCCGCTGTGGCTACTTCTAAAATGGCCAAGCGATCTATATCCTGGAAGAAATATTTTATGAAATGTACCTATTTTTTTTAAGTTACGGTCGGCAGACAGGCAGACGGTCCACTCGATGGTAGTGGCTTCCGTTGCCTATAACACAATGCTGCAAGTGCGCTGCCGACTGCAGTAGGATTAAGGATAAGGGACTAGGAGTGGATAGAGAAATGGGCTCTGGCATCCCTTACTCACTCACCGAAACACAACAGCGTGCTGTTATTTCACGGTGGTCTTCTGTAAGAGGGTGCCCAAATGACTGCGAAAACGCAGTGTGTCCTGCCACTACTTTCCAAATCCAGACCAGAGCCCTAGAACAGGGCGTTAAGGCAAGCACCCTAACCACTCATCCAACGGGCTCGTCATATAATAATCGTCATGCCTAATCATATTAAGTAAATTAAATTCACAACGGTCAATTTTTTGAATGTTCTTCATACAAAAATACTAAAATCGCGATTAAAAAATGAAAAGAGAATGAAAGTCCAGTCGTTTCAGAGGAGTTTTGTTACAAACACTGTGACACGAGAATTTTATATATTAGATAAAAAATGTTCTTTTTTTTTGCTAAAATTAAAATTAACAGAGTTAGGGATGTTAAAATATAAGGGTTGATACTGTAATTTTTTCAAATGTACCTATCAACCCCTATATATTTTTATAGGTAACCTGTTTTTTTTCCATACTTCTGCAGTACGGAATCGTTAATTTCTTTCACCCATCGATATTTTATATCTTCTAGAAATTTATACCAAAAAAGCCCCCGAGGGACATTGTTAGTAAATTTTCCTGTATTTTTCCTGATAACACACAAAACATTTACCTACCGGTCTCTCGGTCGCAGCGTTTTGTAACTGTACCCTCAACGCTGACAACTGCGACAGTTGTTCTGACGATCTACGCGCCTCCACCAACTCAGCTTCCAAAGCAGCTCGGTTAGCTGCATTCCGCTCTTTCTCCTCTTCGACTGTTCTTTTTATGTATTCTATTACTTCTTCTGAAATCATAGATAAGATAAAAATAGAAGTTACTTATTTAAATCATTTCACGATTACACAGACTTACTCAACTCATGTTATGCGAGTACCTTCAGCTATATATTTTTTACTCCTTAAGAATCGTAGAATTAATAGTTTTACCCAAATCCGATAGATGTCGCCGCTTCTCTCTTACTTTGTTACTCTCTTTTCCTATGCAATATATATATATATATATATATATATATATATATATATATATATATATATATATATATAATCTAACTTATTTCGAATCTATTTAATGATGTCAGAATTTGCACACCGAATATCTATCGGTTGATCATGTGGGAACAAAAAAAGCTAAGTGTCATCTCTGGTATACCGATACCCATGGTCATGGCAAATAAATTATTATTATTATTATTATAAAAACAATATTATATAAAAACTCCTTAACATTCTCTCTAAAACGGCTTATTGCACGCATATGAATCCTGTACCTATTAATAAGTTAATATCAGATTAAAAAATTGTATTAATAAATTTTTTTATTTTGTGTATTGTTCTAATGGTAAAAACAAACAAACACCATTTCTAGGCCTGTTGAATTGGATCCGCCGCCAGCGAGTTCTATAGTAAATGTCATTTGCCTCAGTGAAGCCCTTAAAATTAGGCAATATAACCAAATTGTCACCTACCGAGTTGGTTGACAGTTCTAATTCTGGTGTCGTGTTGAGTGAGAGCTTGCTCCAATAATTCCCTTTCGTTCTGTTCGTGCACTATACTACTCACGGCACTCTCCAGACGCATCGCCGTCGACAACTGCTGGCTTTGCAACTCCTGAAATACCACAAGTACCTGCTGTTAAATAGCATTCTTCGCTGGGGAATAAATGGACTCATTTATTTCTCACAGTCTCAAACTGGACAATCCGTTTGGTTACAATAACCATCCCTTTACATAAGACCACCGGGAAATAGCAGCATTTGTGCTGTTGTGTTTCAGTGAGTGAGTAAGTGATGCCAAAGTCCATTTGCCTGTCCCCTGCTTATCCTTTACTAGCTTATCCTTTACGACGGTTTCACCCGTCGTTTAATTTAGATTTCCAAAGACATGTCGCCTATGTAATTTTCGGTGGTCTATAATCTTCTCCAAGAATTCGATTAATCCAATCAAGAAATGGATTTTTCCAATCAAGGCTGAAATTCGTATTGCAAATATGAAGGTTGCATATTTGCAACAGCTAATTAAGTAAAAAGAAAATTTGAATAGATATAATACAAACAGAAAGAAGACATAAGACAATAAATTTTTCATAACTGCTCAAATCATCATCACAACATGCCAGTACTACTTACGGCTTAGTTTATAATGCTATCTAAGTTTAAACTTATGTAGCTTCAACAGCAACCCCTATGAATTTGGTTATGTTAACGGACCCTGGTAAACTACAACCAATTCTTATTAGAAAATAGTGCTTTTAAAAGCGACTGCGCTAAAAGAAAATCCAAGAGACAAAAATGTTTGCTATGATGAAATTAATGAAATTACAACTTTTAAAACCACTTCTAATAAGAAAACTAAAGAATTTGTCAAAAAGTAACAAACAAAGAGTATATAATCACTACGTTTTAAACAAATTTAGATTATTGTCAACGATATGGGAATAAATGTCAATTTTTGGTGTTTTTAAATATATGTACTTAAATAAGACCTTCAACGCGTTTAACCTAAATATAGGCGTAGGCTGGGCTCCAGAGGCAAATTTATGTCGCAAGTGGGTGACTTGAACAGCGCCCTGGCATTCCCGTTAACCGATGATGCCAGGGAACTGTACAAGATTTACTATGAAAGATTTAATGATAAGATATAATTTAGTAAATTGTATGTATGACCTTGCCCAATGAGGCGACATGTCCTTTATGGAAAAGCCTCAAAATAAAGATTTAAAAAAAAAAACCTAAATATAGGCAATGAAAATAATTTTCAAATAAACTTACCTGCATAGCAAGTTGGACGTTAGACAGATCATGTTTGAATTGAGCTGCCCAGTTAGCTGATCTTTCTGCCTCATCGTCCACAGCTGCTCTTAAAGACACAAGTGTTGAAAGGAAGTGTTGGCTTCTCTCCTCAACTAGCACCAGCCTCGAACGTATAGTCTCAAGGTCTGTCGTGTGAACTTCACGGATACCAGATTCTTCCGTTAAAACTAATCTGTAAATTTTTAACATTAGTCAAATGTGTATGTATACACATCGACCATCGTGGATTATTGTGGTAATAAAATTAAATTTATGGTTGGAAGTGTCAGCATTATCTATTAGATACTAATATAATAATCGGATTTTGACGGCCCGTTGGATGAGTGACAAGAGTTCTTGCCTAACGTTTCAGGGGCCCCGGATTCGATTCCCGGCGGGGTCAAGTTTGGAAATTTTAATGCAATTTTCAAAATTGACTCTGGTCTGGATTTGAAAAGTAGTGGTAGGGCACACTGCGTTTCGCAGTCATTTGGGCAGCCCGCCTGGCGGCAGTAACCACCACCTTACAGAATACCACGGTGAAATAATAGCATATACTTGCTGTTGTGTTTTGGTGAGTGATAAGGGGTGCCAGAGCCCATTTTCCTTATCCCCTCCTAATTCCTTATCGGATTCTACTGTAGTCGGCAGCGCAGATGCAGCAGCTGTGACGTTGCTTGTGTTATAGGCGACGGTAGCCACCTACCATCAAGTGGACCGTCAGCCTGTCTGTCGACCTTAACATTAAAAAAAAATCACCAATAGTTAGAGTCGCTTTTTTGTATGAACATAGGCTATTTATTTCACGCGGGCGAAGCCGCGTCTAAAAATAAAATCCAACGCCTGGCAAATGTAAACAGCAATAAATATTTCAGGCGTCATATTTTTATTTTTCAACGGGGACGAACTCGCTGGCACCAGCTAATATAAAAATAAAATAAAATAAAACCTTAAATAATAATATATCATGATTTGGTCAAAATAAAAAAAAAATCAAAATATTTATTTATCAATTAGGTTTCTCCAAGAAACTCTTATGATCGTCATTTAAATTTACGAGTTAAATTTAAATTTACCAGTACTTTAACTATTCAACAATGGTTCAAGTACTGCCCATCCAATCTCCTAGCCGGACCCTATGTACGAGGGATGTACACCGTTTGCGCTTGCTGGTGGAAAAACAATCCATATATAGGTACATAACATAGGTACTGTTATGTATATAAACTTTATTGTTTGGCCAAAAGAGTTTCCTCTGTCTTAATTCTAAGTTCGCAAGTTACCTTGCTTCCTCTTATTATTTTTCTCTATATCCCTTCCTAATCCCTTATCCTTCATCCTAATAAGATCGGCAGTACACTTGCGCATGGCGTCGCTTATGTCACCTTATGTTAAAAGATGACGGTAACCTGATTGGTAACATTTACCTACATGTAAAAAATGTATTTGAAAAAATGCTCCCATCTGTCTATCTTTTCACTACTAGTACATATTTATTCAATGAAGGTTTATATATATGTATATGTGTGTGTGTATGTGTATATAATGAAACCTAATTGCATCCAACTGCAAAGCCAGAGGTGGGACGCTAATTTTTGCTCTCAAAGTTAATGGGAGTTCGATGGAAAACGATTATAATTCTTTATAAGACCTGGAATCTTTAAAAAGATCTAAAAGCCGCCGAAAAGTAGCGTGCCTATCGATTTTCTATCGTCTACACTATGGAGAGTGTGCATCTATACTGTACGATTTAATCCAACCGGAACCGTTCCACTTGCGGACCACTAGACGTGGGCAGGGGTTTCATCCCTTCGTGGTCGATGTACCTCGATCACGAACAAAGCGTTTCAGTTCCACCTTCCTTGTTCGAACTGCTAAGGAGTGGAACTCATTGCCTGTGTCTGTGTTCCCACAGAACTACAACCTCGGGGTCTTCAAAACTAGGGTAAATGGGCATTTACTAGGTAAGCGTGGTCCACCTTCGGCCACATCTGCACCTCACATCAGGTGAGATAGTGGTCAAGCGCTACCTCGATTTCATAAAAAAAAAAAAAAAAAAAAAATCGCTTACGGTACTGTAAACGTACTCTTTGCGACTACAATGGTGTTAGATATACATATAGGGCTACGTCTGTTTATCCGTCACCCTATTTCTTTAAAAAATTAACACCCGATTGCCTTTGATAATTGTGATTGCATAGGTACCTACTTACTTAATATTTGACACTTCTTGCTCAAGATATTGAATGCACTGTTCAAAATCGATCGCTGGTTTAGCTTTCCATGTGTGGTTCTTCGTCGTCGGCGGTTCAGGATCTGAGAGTCTGGCGTAAGTTGGAGAGGATTTATCTCGACCCTGAAATTGTCAAATTTGTTTCATTTGCTTTGATACTGGATTAATATACTGAAAAAAACTTTATATATATGACGACTTTTATCCATGAACGTCGTCATTTTCAAATTCCTCTGCTGGACGTGTGTGGAAATTAGGGGTAGCCCTTATCTTCCAAAAGAACTGGTCAGAAATAACCTCGACCGTTCGTCTGTCCACTTTGTGCGTGGACCTCCTACTTTGCGTTTGCCGGTCCGCGGCCTCCACTCGAGAATCTTACGCCCCAGCTGCCGTCAGCTATCCGTACTATGTCCCCTTAAACTAGTAGAATAACATTGAATTTTCTTACGAGGCCCATAGTTAGAGACCATAATATGTTCTAATGTCTAAATGTCAACTGACAGTTAATGAAAATAGGCATTCTGGAACCTAAAACCTGTGTTTAAAGAATGTTTTTTCAACTTATAACAATTTTGCATTGCTCTATATAAACATAGGACAACTACTTGAGCACGCAACTTCGTACGCGTGGTATTCGATATAGCGCCTAACTTTTCTGTTTGTTAACCGATTGGAATGAAATAAACACCAAACGTTACAGGAAGCTTGCTACAATACATTAGTGAAAACTGCATTCAAATCGGTTAAGCCGTTTCTGAGATTAGCGTGCACAAACGCACGGACAAACAGACAAACATTCTAAAAACATTTTTTTTTATTTCGGTAACATAAGTACAACTTGTACAAATTGTTTTTTTTTTTTTTTTATATTTTATGTACATTGTATGTATCGATTTGATTTACAATTTCACTTTTATTGATCTTTTCTTATAATTTTCCTAAAAATGAAAAATCGAAATAAACCTATTTTATTTAATTAGTAGGTAGTTAAATATACCTTTATATATATATTCAAAACCTGAAACTTGACAATATTAAAATTAAAGAAAACGTTACAATTTTTTTTAACCTATTTGAGTCATGACGAATTCTAAAATTTATCTATAAGATCAAGATGCGACTTAAAACTTTTCTTTGGCAGATTATTTTTATATATTAAGTTAATTAGCTTTCCTACCTTCTGCACAGTTGGACACTCCTGGCTGTGGCCGTCCCTATGTTTCCTCTGTATCCAAGCACCACACCTTAAAGGACACTGCTCCAAGATGCTCCCACACTCCTTCAAGTGATTCTGCACATCATTAACGCGTTGCTTATATTTAGAACCGTATGCTGTGTGTTTTAACATCGCTTTGATCTTATCATCTGGCCGTATTGTATCAAAATAATTCTAAAATTATTTTATCAATACAACTAGATACGTACTGAATGCGATTCTTGAGATATATGCGATCAAGTGTCAAAAAGATAAAAAATGTATATACATATTTATATAGGTTTATTATTATAACAAAGATTTGGGAGTAGTGAGTGTTAGACAATCTTTTATATTTCATACTGCCCTCAAAGAACATGACGAAGAACCCCGTTCTGGAGACTATTATCCCTCTCAGATAATTTAACCTGGAAATATTATATATGTCGGAGATTACTGAGATGGCGCCAGAAGCGGGGGGTTTAAGAATCGGTTCTCGTTAGCATACAACGCCATCTAACAGCTTTTCTTGGAAACGTCATTCAGTAAGATTGGGTACAGTCGACGCGGATCTAGCAGCCATCTCGGTTGTATGAGGCTTGCGAATGCCAGAGGGCGCCGATCCATCGATAATAGAGAAAGGACCATGGACAAACATTCGAAAGTTAGAGTTCCGCGACGAGCACTGCGTTTCCAGTTAAATCCATTTGCAGCGGGTTAATTGTAACTTTTTTATGTTAAGATCGGCACACAGACTGACGGTCCACTTGATGGTAGGTGGCTACCGTCGCCTATTACACAAGCAACGCCAAAGCTGCTGCAAGTGCGCTGCCGACTACAGTAGGATTAAGGATAAGGGGATAGGGCTCTGGCATCCCTTACTCACTCGCCGAAATACAACAGCACACGTGCTGTTATTTCACGGTGGTCTTCTGTAAGGGGGTGGTTACTGCCAAAATGACTGCGAAACGCAGTGTGCCCTGTCACTTATTTCCAGCTCTAAACCAGAGCCAAATTTGAAAAGTTCATTTTTCAAAGTTGACTCCTGCCGAGAATCGAACCCAGGAGCCCTAGAACAGAGCGTTAAGGCAAGCACCCTAACCACTCATCCAACGGACTCGTCAAAACTAACCACGGACACCGGGCTCTCTCGCAATTTGCTTAAGTAACAGTTTAAAATAACATTAAATCATTTTGTGTGGTTTCACATAAGTGTGTATAACTAAGACCCTCAATGTATCCTACCACTGCCTGGAACGAATGATCGTCTTCCACACGGTCTCCAGGTGTCACCAGATATCACTGTGAACAACAGTGTGCCCTCTGCCACTACTTAAATTAACTTACCTACTTAATTAATTAGTAACTAAATAATCACTTAACTAATGATTAATTGTAGAATGTAGGTTTTCTCGGCCGGTATCCATATGAGTTGTGGGTTTCCGGGATGATGGCCCAGGTCTGTTGGAAATTCTTCCAAACGTTTCGTCAACAACTGCGGTTGACATCCTCAGTGGTGTAGTCCGTGAATGTGGCGCAGTATATATCGGCACCACAAAACGCAGCATTAACACCCGAATTAAAGAACACAAGGGTAACTGTCGCAGAGGAGAGACCGAAAAATCGGCAGTAGCTGGACACGCCTTTTCTGAAGGCAATCATAAAATCCTTTTCAAAAACACATTAGTTCTGTCATCCGAGGTACACTATCACTCACGCCTTAATCGGGAAGCCATTGAAATTTTCAAGCATCCAAATAATTTCAACAGGAAGGAGGAAAATCTAAGGCTACACAACATTTGGTATCCGGCACTACGCAAGAATAATAATAATGAAAGAAAGAGAGGGCATTATAACCCCTCTCCTAGTGACCACACCCCACCAATTCAACCACGGGGTGGGGATATAAATTTAAAAATTTAAATACAGACACATTCCAGTCGACAAATCAGTCTCGCTCGAGAAGTCGAAAAGTGCAGAAGTGAAGTGCAGTGATGTGATGTACTTTTTCTTCTAACACGGACTACACCACTGAGGATGTCAACCGCAGTTGTTGACAAAACGTTTGGAAGAATTTCCAACAGACCTGGGTCATCATCCCGGAAACCCACAACTAATGATTAATTGATTACTTCACTAGACTTCAGTTTAGTGGCCATTATGAGGGTGAAAATAAAAGATTTAATATTTCAACACTTATTTTAATTTTCTTTTTTTTTTACATACATTTTACCTACATAATTTTAAAGATATAAATAATAGATTTGTAGTTGAAAGGAAAAAAGTCTTCAAGTTTAGACTAGAGGGTGTGTGGCAGGCTAACTTATTATCAATCAAAATATTACTAATGGGAGACTTAATTACATACGGATAAATCATTAAAATACTTATCTAAGCTAAAATGCGAAGTGATAGGCAAAAAGAAGATCACAATAAAATGGAAAACCGTCTGGTTTTCGAAGTCTCATTTTTTTTCTGTTAAGATCGGCAGACAGGCTGCCGGTTCACTTGATGGTAGGTGGCTACCGTCGCCTATTACACAAGCAACGCCAAAGCTGCTGCAAGTGCGCTGCCGACTACAATAGGATGATAAGGGATTAGGAGTTGATAGGGAAATTGACTCTGTCATCCCTTACTCACTCACCGAAACACAACAGCACACGTGCTCTTATTTCACGGTGGTCTTCTGTAAGGGGGTGGTTACTGCCAAAATGACTGCGAAACGCAGTGTACCCTGCCACTACTTCCCAAATCCAGACCAGAGCCAAATTTGAAAAGTTCGTTTTTCAATGTTGACCCAGCTGGGAATCGAACCCGGGAACCCTAGAACAAGCACCCCAACCTCTCATCCAACGGGCTCGTCAGATTTAAACTATAACAGAGCCCTTTCTATCCTCTCTCCCTTACTATCTTCAACTCTTACATGATATACCACTACGACTCTGACTTTTTATACAAGTTTATATGAGTGATCTCATTATGTTTAATTCCGATTCCCGTCACAGGGAAGTGTTTGAAATATAATATTATATAAAATCACTCACTTGCAATTTTCCCATTTCGAACAACTCGTTGCAGAAGTAGCACGGACTATTGCCTCTCTTAATTGAATCCTTGTTTACTTCCATTGTTGAAAACAAAATTGCGTCAAAACAATTTTTTTTTAACTCAAACAATAAAACTATCACCTTCAATGACACTTAGCACAGATACGCGACATTTCATAATAAGTATTCAATGAAACAGGGAAATTTAATTTAATTAATTCAACAAAATAAAATTGTCAATAAACAAGCGATACTTCGTTAGAGTTCTGCAAATTTTCGTGCATGTGTGGTTGGGCAGAGGCGTTTATCGGTGAATCATTCCTTATCCTTATCAGGCTGATACCTGATACAGGGCGGCGTATGTTAGTGATAAGCTGTTGTGAGCAAATGCACGGCGATTTCTAGTTTTAAATGAATTAGGTTAAGCGTTGTCAAGGTTAATCATAAGCTTTTTTTATGTTAAGGTCGGCAGGCAGGCTGACGGTCCACTTGGTGGTAGGTGGCTAACGTCGCATATAACACAAGCAACGCCAAAGCTGCTGCAAGTGCGCTGCCGACTGCAGTAAGATTAAATGGACTCTGTCATCCCTTACTCACTCACCGAAACACAACAGCACACGTGCTGTTGTTTCACGGTGGTCTTCTGTGAGGAGGTGGTTACTGCCGCCAAACGCGAAACGCAGTGTGACCTGCCACTAAATTAACAAGTGCGAGTTGAACTCGCATGAAGAGGGTTCCGTACGATGTTACCTATCCGCACAATATTGAGTGATTTACCATGTTATTTTAATATCATGGACTTCTTATTCTGTATTAAGACTAAACTAATTTCTGTATTTTTTTCAAAATTTTAGGTTCAGTACTTAGTTTCGGAGATGGGGGGGGGGATGGTCGGACAAACGGACACACGAGTGATCCTATAAGGGTTCCGTTTTTTTATTCGGAACTACGTAACCCTAAAAATATGAAAAAATACTTAAATCATTATTATATTAAAATGAAAAAAATTTAAGGTTATTTCCCTTTGAATGTTTGTTAAAGTTGTTTACTTGTATTGTTCGTTAACCTTAGAACCGAAAATAGTCATTATAAATAATGAATTTATAATTATTTTTTAAAGAATGTCTTAGCAAAAAACGGCCGTGTGAAGTACGCGTGCACTTATGTAGTTTGTTGTTATGTGGGTATGTGGTATTTATTTATGATTAGTGACGAGTAAATTAGGTACTTTTAAGATCACTTTGTCTAGCTATCACCGCACATTAAACAGTATGAAACGATGTTGCTATACAGTGACGACTGTTTTTTTTTTGTTTTTTTTTATTTTTATTAAAGACTAAGACTACGTACGCGGTTTGAATGAAACCACCGTCTACACTATGGAGAGTGTGCATCTATATTGTACGATTTAATCCAACCGGAACCGTTCCACTTGCGGACCACTAGACGTGGGCAGGGGTTTCATCCCTTCGTGGTCGATGTACCTCGATCACGAACAAAGCGTTTCAGTTCCACCTTCCTTGTTCGAACTGCTAAGTTGTGGAACTCATTGCCTGCGTCTGTGTTCCCACAGAACTACAACCTCGGGGTCTTCAAAACTAGGGTAAATGGGCATTTACTAGGTAAGCGTGGTCCACCTTCGGCCACATCTGCACCTCACATCAGGTGAGATAGTGGTCAAGCGCTACCTCGATTTAAAAAAAAAAAAAACAAACAAACACTAAATATTACCGCAAGCTTACTACAATACGTGAAAATCACATGAAAATCGCTTAAGCCGTTTCTGAGATTAGCGTGCACAAAGGCATAATAGGCAAAGAACGACTTCATTATATACTAACGGCCCGCCCCCGGCTTCGCCCGTGGTGCAATTTTTATATATGTACAAAAATATTCCCCATTTATCCCTCTTTCCATTAGTCAAAACCGAATTAAAATCGGTCTGCCGTTCGAAAGTTATAGTTATGTATATGATAAAAATGACCAGCTTACGCTGAACCCTACTTAATATGACTGATGATATAGATCTTAGGTCAACTTAAATTAGAAAAATCAAAGTCACCTAAACTGACTATTTTTAACACTTTCAATCATCATCGCTTTACAAATGATGATAATACAGGGTGACCCAGCATCGACGGATCAAATGGGGTGTGGTGGTAGAGGGGCCCAATACCTATCCAATGGACCCCCATGTATGTTCAGCGATTATTATTAGATTTCGAGTTATTCAGCTTTTTGTGCTGCTTTTATGTAACTTCGAATTCGTAAACAATTTCTTTTATTGTCAGTAATCCATTATTACTAATGCTATAATTTATTTTTATTCTTATAGCCTGATACTATACTTTTGAATTACACTGAATAAAAAAATGTTGTTCTCAAAAATTTTCTAAAAGCGCGTATGACAACTTAACTTTCTAAGATTTAACTCAAAAAAATTACAAAAAAATAATAATTTAAAAACTATCTTAAAAACTTCTTTAATATTAAGTCAATACGTCACACAAATTTCATTTGAATATCTGTGAGTCTTCTGACCAAAATCTACTTTACAAATTAGGAAAGTGAATTAAAACGTGGTATTAAACCACGTGCATTTGTTTTGAAATTCCAAGAAAGTTGTTCGTACTCGTTACTATTGTAGTTTTGACTTATTCTATCAATTCAAAGACAAAGACTAAGCTAGCAATGTAGTTCACCAGTTCAATTATTATAAAATTCATACAAAAAATTTAACTGTTCTAAATGTTTCAAATTTTTTTTTTTACTATAGATGGGTTTGCTCTTGACCAGCATCTATCCATATAGGAAGGATGAGGCCGAAGATGGAGCGAGCTCACCCAGAAGATGCCTATTCACTCGAACCTTGAAAAGATTTGGGTTATATGAGCTCGGAAATATAGACGCCGGCAGGGAGTTCCAATCCTTAGCAGTGCGCATCACAAAAGATGTTTTAAAATTGTTCCAGTAGTTTTTGAGTTTATTCATCAAACATACAAAAATACAAAAATACATACATACAATACTATTAATTATACTAATATTATAAAGAAAAAAGATTTGTATGTATGTATGTATTTTTGTATGTTTGATGAATAAACTCAAAAACTACTGGAACAATTTTAAAAATTCGTTAACCTATAGAAAGCTTCATTATGAGCGAGTAACATTAGGCTACTCAGCCTCCCCCTATCCCCCCCCCTTTACAGCCTCTCTACAAAATTGCTGTTTTTCAGGAATAATAGATATTTTATAAAGAGACGCGGACGAACTCGCGTGCAACAGCTAGTTATTTATGAAAATATATGTATATGAACAGAAATGCGTGCGAGCGAAACCGCGGCACAAATATGTGCGATTTATATGCTTTTCGTTTATTTTAAAGGTCATTTTTAGTGTAAAATTAGTGTATAGACAACAGAAAAAAAAATAGAATAATTATTTATTCAATCACCATTGTCAAGAACGGAAAAACAACTGAATAATGTGTAGGTCTCAGACCGACAAAACTATAGACAGAGCCTTTACGAACAAAAACGTTTTAAAAAATGAAGCCGGTTCGCTGAAGATGTGTGCGTAACCCTACTTGTCGTATAGTGGCCATGGGTTTGTGTGTGCAGTTAAAAATATTACCCGCACTAACAGCTTTTACCCCAATTAATTATTGTAATACTTATTAAACAAAAAATATAGTTAGGACTGGCAAGCGGCCATTATCCTATTGCAGAATCGTCTTCCTATTACCTGCCTCACTTAAAGGTGTGCACATCGTTCAGTCTATAGTTTTCTGAGGTGTAGGTATAGTAATTTGGTGCCTTAATCTTTGTGATACCTTGCCCCTCGACCACGACCGCCTCCTTTTTTGTTGTATTTTACACGGAAAATTTAACTAATGCATATGAGATTAACTGTAAAATACGTTTATAAATAAAATAATTCATATAATACAGAGGAGGGAATAAACGACAATATTTATATTATTAACTAACTTTTGGCTCCGACTTCTTTCTAGCCATCTATTGACACACTTCCGAACTATTTTTTTTATGTTAAGATTGGCAGACAGGCTGACGGTCCAGTTGATGGTCACCTACCATCGCCTATAACACAAGCAACGCCAAAGCTGCTGCAAGTGCGCTGCCTACTGCAATAGGATTAAGGATAAGGGATTAGGAAGGGATAGGAAAATGGAACTTTATTAGCGTTGTCAATATTAACCATACCAAACTTGCTTTATTTATTTTCATTTATTTTCTAACATTTAATACTTTATGCAAACAAATTCATAGAAATTTTGATATTAATTTTATGTGTTTTTTCAAGCAGACGCATGCTTATTCGGCAGAAATGATTTTGTAGTTTCTTATACCAGTATTTGACTACGTCCTCCTCTCCTCTCCTTATTCTCCTCATTCTTTTATCGTCAAAAAAATTATAATTTTTTTTACATTAATTTGTAAAATAATAATATTACTTGTAACAATAGGACAGTTATCAAATCAAGAATTTTTAATCACCTTCTGAGTCATATAATTCAATGCTGAAGGTCGTGTCTCTTAAAGTTTTCCACTAGGTGTTTTTAATCCACAGTTCAAAAACATCATGTTCAAAATAAGGATAGCGTCGTTGTCAAACCAAAATCTGGTATGTGCTAAAAGTATACTTTTGAGATATTGACAAAAGGAGTTTTCCTGAAAAAAAATTACTTACTTAAAAATACTATTATTTTGTTAGTAACTTAGGGTTTGTTATACGTAAACTTATTGGTCTTTTAAACATGAAAGTTTAATACTTTATTTATTATTTTGATAATAGAGTAAATTTTGAACATACACATAGCATAAGGTCGACAAATAGTGCTTATAAGCACTTAGTTATACGATAGATATTAACAAAGCCGATATACGAAGCAGAGTCCACTCTACTGTTTTAGAATAAGACAATTTTAGAATAAGCCTGTCTGTCGACATAACATAAAAAAAAAAAAAAATAAGCGAGGTCCGAGTCCGGCCCCTCGCTACAGCCGGTCTTCGCGGCAGCATCGGACCTCCCTATAAGAAGATAGATAAGACATTGAAATCTGATAACTAAGACATTGAATTGTTGAAATCTCAAAAAAGTGCACATAGCAGATTTCAATTAATAGCAGACAGCCCGTATATACGGGGCTGTCACCGTATTTGACCATCCGGTCCCGTATTTGTCCCATATTTCGACAAGGGAGAGTGAGTCACGCATGAGAGGTGAGGCCAGTCGATGGTACGGTGGCTTTTGATAGCTACTACGGTTGAAATCAGATGGTATCTGTTAGAAAAAATCCCATAGTTTGTCTCTCACTATATGTACACAGGCGTGCTGTGTTTGGTGAGTTGAATGTAGTTAACCTCTTATTACATATCATGGATTATGCCTACGGGGGAAACCACGTAAAAAAAAAACGCGCCCTGCATTCTATCTCTAGGGTGGTGCATCGTCATAATATAGTCACTTTCTCAGCGCTCTACTCCGAAAACGTTTAATTTTACAGAAAAATGCAACAGGCATTTTTTGTAGACAATTTCACGATAAACAATTTTTATAATGACCTTTATTGACCTCTGAGCAATAGATCGCGAGATATTTGCGAAAAACTGATTTTCGCGACCTTTTGACCTTTATAACTTTTTTAGCCGGCACGATATCAATGTCGAATTTTCACATCTTCATTACAACGCCGTAATAAAGGTGTATACAAAAATTCAGCTCACTAGGAGTTTTTCCGCAGATAAAACCTAAAATGACTGGACTATTTGAATGTGTTACGAGTTTTGGGCATCGGAAGAAAAAACGTCCCGTATTGGTTCCTAGAAGTTATAGTAACCCTAACGATAGTATACGGTTTAAAAAATGTAAGTACTAATTTTAAACGATTTTTTTTTTAAACTAACGTCATCGAGATGTTAAGGTCGGCAGACAGGCTGACGGTCCACTTGATGGTAGATGGCTACCGTAGCCTATAACACAAGCAACGCCAAAGCTTGCAGCAAGTGCGCTGCCGACTGCAGTATGATTAAGGAATTATCCATTAGGATTAGGATTGGACAGGGAAATGGGCTCTAGCATCCCTTACTCACTCACCGAAACACAACAGCACACGTGCTGTTATTTCACGGTATAACTTATGGAGATCTCATAAAGCGTTTGAAAATCATCAGCCCATTTCCTAGTTGACGAGTGACGTTCACTAAATTCCACAGGTTCGATTGTTTTTAAATTTGGTGTTTAATTGCTTCGGTGGTATTTCCATGAGATGGTAACCTCGACCTGATGCTGCAGCATCAAGTAGTCTGCGGGATACCAAGATATCAAGTAGATATAGCGTGTTTTGGCTCTTTATGGTCTCAATAGAATGTGGTGGGTTAAAGCCTCTTTTGGTGCCTTCTAGTGGGATAATACGAATTAACATGTCTTCGAAGAATGCCGTCTTCTCGAAAGGTGAGGAGGGTTCCTAGCCGCATTTTTCCTTCACCTATAAAACATAGGTAAATGCAAAATGTTTTTAATCCACGTTGCTGTTATGGTCCGTGCTTAAGCAGGGAATGCTAGAATCCATTCTCCCTTGTAGCTGTCCTTTTTCTTATCAAAGTCGATAGCACATACTGGTGAACTCCATTACCTGCTTATAATACTAGTTTTTGCACGGGAGCCAATCTCGTGTGACTGAATTCCGCTGTCGTAATCAGCACTTGTGCAATTTTATTTTATTCGTGTTTCACATTCTTGTATACATAATTATCATATAATTATGGTTCTCTGCCGTAATTTAATTTAATTTAATTTAATTATGTTAAAAGTTGTATATTAGAATATTTTAATTAAGTTATTATACTAGCTGAGCCCGCAACTCCGTACGCGTAGTATTCGGTATAGCTGTAACTTTTTCGTTTGTAAACCGATTGGAATGAAACAAACACTAAATGTTACGGGAAACTTGTTACAATATATCAGTGAAAATCGCATTCAAAATGACAAAGTGAAGCCGCAGGCAAGCTTTTCCACTGGGGCGCAGCTTATCATGTCGAGAGGTCCGAGTTTGATCCCCGGTCATGCCATGTATCCATGGGTTTTTTAATTGCATTTACTAACTGCTCTCAAACGGTGAAGAAAAACATCTTGAGGAAATATATTGTTATATGGTCTATATGACCATATAGACCATATAACAAGGACCATATGCCCTTGTTTAGAGGGTAGGCCTGTGCACCTGCAATGGGGACTCGTATGATAATAATGATTTGTATGTATCGGCTTACGCTTGCCTGGCTTAACCGATATTTATGACATTTGGCATGGTATTTTAAGTTTTGGGCAAATTAATTAATAAACTGATACTTTCTTTCGTGTATGTTTATGGGAGTTCTGCAAATTATTTGTTGGCATATAAATCATAAAACAAGCGATTATGTAAACGCATATTTTATTATTTGTTGATGTTGTTGACATCCATTGCGCCTTATTGCAAGGCAAGCGACATACTGGGGCAATAATTGGATAAGGGTGGTGTTATACTGCAACGCGATAAACGCGAGATTTCAAATCCGAAAGCGATTTCTAACTTATTGGACTATGGTAGCTGAGGAGTAATTTGTGCAACAAAAGAGAACAGGCAATTTTTGAATAAACTTTCAACTAAAACGAAACTACTTTGCGGGCGATGAGAGTAAAGTTTCAAGGTCTAATTTTGTGTGAATATTTAGTGGTAATTTGTCTCGAGGTTAATCTATACCTAATACGGTATTTGACTATAATGAAAATATGAAACAAATTGTCACTAGACTAACCGTAAATATTTTTTTAAACCAAATTAACTAACACAGTATTTAAAAATATGTACGATTTTCATAAGAAATCATTAATAAAATAATTAAATCTTCATGTTTGACCACGTGATTAAAAACGCACGCGATTGGTGGCATAATATAAAGTTGCGTCATTTTTTTTTTTTTTTTTTTTTTATGAAATCGAGGTAGCGCTTGACCACTATCTCACCTGATGTGAGGTGCAGATGTGGCCGAAGGTGGACCACGCTTACAAGCTGTTTTGGCAATGGACTCGATGTGCCTACCGAAGTTCAGATCGGCTGTAATGTCCACACCAAGGAGTTGGAGATGATCCGAGATTGGAACAGTCACTCCCCGGAATGACGGGTTCAGGTCAATTGGATTTCGTTTCGCTCAAAAAAGACACGCTTGAGTCTTCGCTTCATTGAAACTGACCAAATTAGCGTCACCCCAGTCGGAGATATTTTTCAGTGTCTGGTCCAATCTACAGACCATGCCTTCTCTCTGTGAGCGGATCTCGAGGCTACCAGCTCGTGGATCGGACATATACCTCTCGACCACTGTGGTATCATCGGCATATCCAAATGTTCCGGGCATTTGCTTTGTTTGCAGTCGATGCGTGGTGTTAGTACAGTACATGAGCGTACTACGATTTGACAGCTAATATTTTGTTTGGAAGCAAGTGACGTATTGATATCACGTGATCCATTTATCATTAAACATTGATTGAAATTTTCATAGAAAATAAAGCAATTCACAAAGAATGAATGAAATTGCAAGTGTATTATGATATAAAGAACAATTGGAGATATTTTCCTAAAATACCCTATTATAAAATGTTTATCTTGACTAGCAAGTCAGGATAAGCTGAATTTTGGAACATATTTTCATTTTATAACCGCTATTTTCCGCTATGAAGGATTTCATTTTATTTTCCGCTATGAAAGATTTCTTTTTAATTTCAACTCTGTGCGAAGCCGGGCGCGAGTCGATAACTATGTAGCTACCGTACTGAGTGAATGTGTAGAAAATAACATAATATGAACAACCCATTGGAATAGCTCTGAAAAAAACTGTTTATCGCTGGAATAGCTCTGAAAAAACTGTTTATCAGTGGAATAGCTCTGAATAACTGGAATAGCTCTGAAAAAAGAACTGTTTATCAGTGGAATAGCTCTGAATAATTGGAATAGCTCTGAAAAAAAAAACTTTTTATCAGTGGAATAGCTCTGAATAATTGGAATAGCTCTAAAAAACTGTTTATCAGTGGAATAGCTCTGAAAAAAACTATTTATCAGTGGAATAGCTCTGAATAATTGGAATAGCTCTGAAAAAAAACCTGTTTATCAGTGGAATAGCTCTGAATAATTGGAATAGCTCTGAAAAAAACTGTTTATCAGTGGAATAGCTCTGAATAATTGGAATAGCTCTGAAAAAAACTTTTTATCAGTGGAATAGCTCTGGATAATTGGAAAAGCTCTGAAAAAAACTTTTTATCAGTGGAATAGCTCTGAATAATTGGATATATTTATTTGACCACTGTCGCTGTATTCACGAAGGAGGATGAATGGGAGTCAAAACAGCCAACGCTTCGGAATTTCAACGTTATTGATTGGCTTCTCGACGAAATCTATCTTTCCGCCAAAGGGCAAAATACCTACGCGGCCCATATTTATATTGTCGCATCGCTGCGGAGTGTGCGCGCGGGGATACAAGCAAACATAATGCGCACACCGGTGCGTCGTCGCATACCTAATACCTATCGATACACCAATGTAAAAACTGTATATAAATAGGATAATTTTAGAATTAAACACATTCCTACATACTACCTACGGAGTATTATTAGACCCACATAATCGCCAAAACTATATTGATATATGTAACACTGAACAATATTTGTATCAACCTAAAAGGCTAAGTATACTGCTATACGTTGCAACTGTTGCAATAGCCTCAAAAAATCACACACGCTTTTGTGTGACATTGCCTTATAGAATTCGAATTTAAAATGCTGCGCTCGCGCAACCAACGAAACGAACCGGCTTTACCTAAGTATTTTATTTATTAGTACGTGTTTAGCTGTCGCGCCGGTAGCACGTGTGTAATGTTGTGAATGCTGTTTGCGGCAAGTTGCATATAAAGCTCGATCGAACGCGACTTTGTTTTGTTATTAAATCGGTAATTAAATACCTTTAATACGAGTGCATATACAATAATTCATTGTTTCATATGACAGTGTTGACAAGGAAATAATATATACGTCGTTCAACAATGTAAGTTTCTCATATTATTATTATTATTTTTGTAATATGTGTTCAGATTTCTTTTTTTTTTGTAAACCACTTCTATGTGTTTTCATAATATTTTATATGTTTGGTGAGTTTTTTGTCAGCGAGTAATTATGTATTAAAATTGTGTTTTTAAAATTTAATTATTGTAGCCAAAAACTAACATACATTCAAATTTTCAAATTTTTCAAATTCAAATTAATTTATTTGCTGAATATGGTATACAAGTTGTAAATTTTTATACATATATGTCCACATATTCTACCGACAAGCGGTATGCAAATTAAGACAAATTTATCTAATAAAATAAAAAACTAAAGGACATGATTTAAAGACATAGTTTGCATAGTTGCATTTAAAGACATTACTAACTAAATTAGCCCTGAAATACCCTAAAAGCCAAAGGCAGGATTCTAAAGATTTCCCGCCACTTTTTCAAATTTAAATTATTATTTAATTTACATAATTATATAATTTGTTAATTTTAAATAATTAATTATAAATTATTATATAATTTATAAAAACACATAAAAACAATATACTTAAATATTACATCTTAAAATGTAATAAAGAAACAAATAAGAAAAAACACCCATAAGAAGATGAAATAGCTAAAAAAACTTAGTTCTTTGAGATTGGATAATTCCTAACATGAGCTCACATATCACACTGCGTTTCAATTAGCCAGCTCTTCTGGTGGGACTACCCACTTCTTTACAGAAGACCACCTTTAAAAAACAGCATGTGTGCTATTGTGTCTCAGTGAATGAGTAAGGGATAATGGAGTTTACTATTTCCTCTTCCTATTTCCTCCTAATCAAGCCTTATTCTTCGTAATTCTAAGCTCAGAAGCGCCTATGGCATTGCTAATGTTAACAGATTACTTTAGTTAGCTATCACCAAGTGGACCGTCAGCCTGCCTGCCGACCATTATACATTAAAAAAAGTAATGACAATAATTGTAGTTGTATTATAGAGATGGTTTTATAGTGTGGCCTTGGACTTATCAAAAATTGGATACCTACACTTCCTCTCTAATCTCTATATATAAAAATGAATCCCCATTTCCCTTGGTCACGGCATCGCGCGTGAACGGGTAGACCGATTTTAATTCGGTTGTCACTAATGGAAAGAGGGATAAACGGGGAATGTTCATATATATAAAAGTTGCACGCCGGGCGAGGCCGGGGCGGGTCGCTAGTTAAATATACATCTCTGTTAATTTTAGTGTTGGTAGAACCATCTACTAAACGTACACATTGGTACAAATCGGTGGCTTCCTTAATTAACCAAATGATACCGCCTGAATACATTTTAGTTTAATATTAACCTTGGATTAAATTAAACTGTACTACATATTTATCTTCAATCGGAAGATAATCGGCTCTAGAGCCATATTCAGATTTTTTTATTTATGAAAAAATATTTATTCTGTTATAAAAAACAATTTTACTTTAAGAATAACTTTTTGGAGTTTACTCCTAAACAATATATTTTTTCATATAAAGCCCCGGTATGGAAATTTTATGAGGAGTAAAATTAATACAAGCGTTATCTAACTAAAAAGCGTTACGTTACCTGTCACTTTGACATTTGTGCGATAGCTGACGCATATATTTATGTTCCCGAATTATATTGTAGTATAACAAGCAACACCAGAAGGGTTTCTCTGGGCTTATAAAAAAGTCGAAATCTTGTATGAAAAGAACGAAACCGCGTTGAAGAACGAAACGATAGCGCGTTATAACTTGCCTGCGCAGCGACATCTGTCGTCGAAAAATGAACTATTTGAACTTATAAAACGTTCGGTATACAAAGTGCAGAATATAAGCTAAATAATATAAAGTAACTAGCTGATCCAGCAGACGTTGTCCTGCTCGAACCCGAAAATAATTTTTTAACCCGATTGTGGCGTCACCTATCGGGTCCAATTTATTTTCAAATAATGTCAAAGTGACGCGACACTTCACGTCAACCAACGACGGTTAAATTATTTGAATATTCTTCATACAAAAATACTAAAATCCCGATTAATAAGTAGGGGGGTGCGTGTAGGAGGGTGAAGAATACCTACTTCACGAGACAAAATTTCATAAAAATCGGGCCAGCCGTTTCGGAGGAGTTTTGTTACAAACACTGTCACACGAGAATTTTATATATTAGATTAGGAATCTAATTATCTGTTGACACTAGGAAAATTTTATAGGTTAGGAGTAAACTTCAGTCCTACGTCGGAGCTGACACACACACTTTTTATTATTAAACACATCTTTAAGTAAATTGCGCGCTTACCATGAATACATAGCTTATCAGCTAATTTTGTCATGCTGCCGTACAAAACTAACTGTAACTGTAACCGCCAAGACCCGTTAGTCCAAGAAAATTTACTAACAAATCAAAATTTGAATTCCTCAGTGGCATTTTTGGCATAAGTTTTTAGAAAATATGAAATATCGATGGGTGATTTTTTTGATTCCACCCTATAGAAGGGGTGAAAAAAAAATTAGATGTTTTTTTTCCAAATTATACTAAAGTTGTTGATGTATTTTGAACTTGAATCCTGGCTGACTTAAAAAAAATTAAATTAGAATGTTTTTTAAAAAGCTAGGTTGAATATGTTATTGTGAGAAAAGACAGTATAGAAGGAAAAGAGGATGAGTTGGATGAGTGGCAAGGATGCTTGCCTAACGTCTCAGGGGCCCCGGGTTCGATTCCCGGCGGGGTCAAGTTTGGAAATTTTAATGTAATTTTCAAAATTGAGTCTGGTCTGGATTTGAAAAGTAGTGGTAGGGCACACTGCGTTTCGCAGTCATTTGGGCAGCCCGCCTGGCGGCAGTGACCACCCCCTTACAGAAGACCACCGTGAAATAACAGCATATACGTGCTGTTGTGTTTCGGTGAGTGAGTAAGGGACGCCAGAGCCCATTTCCTTATCCCCTCCTAATCCCTTATCCTTAATCCTAGTGTAGTCGGCAGCGCACTTGCAGCACCTGTAGCGTTGCTTGTGTTATAGGCGACGGTAGCCACCTACCATCAAGTGGACCGTCAGCCTGTCTGTCGACATAACATAAAAAATAAAATAAAAAAAAAGAGGAACAGAAATGATGTGTTTTTATAGTTTTCATTTTATTTCATAAAATGTATTATTTATTAAAATTAAATATTAAAATTAGGACTTTCGATTATAGTTTATACAGAGAAGATAATATAATGTGCACATTAATATTGAACAGTGTGTTTTTATTTAATTGTGATCTTTAGATCACAAAACGCAGTGGAGGCATTATTACAAAATCCTATAAGAAAAGTGATAAGAGTTAGAAAAAAATCAGACAAATATTGTAGACTTTTATTTTACATAAAAAAATTCATATTAACTTTTTTTGCTATAATTAAAATTAACAGGAATTTTTTATTTTCATTTTTAGATGCTCCCTCGAAAATAGTATATCCTTTTCTCCTTTTCAGTCTCCCTGACTACGTAACAAACAAACAAACTCTCTTTCGCATTTTTAATATGATTTAGGATTTGTGATCTACATACAACTATAGTTTTTAGTTTCGTCTTCTTCGATAACTGGCTTGTAATAAATATTTTATAATTGCTACATCTACATACTCGTAGATATAATAGGGGATCGGACAAATTTTCAGAAAGTGTTTTAAATTAATCTTCATGGATATTTATTCCCATAAAAAATACTATTTTATTTATTTATAGCCTTTTAGGTACTCAAAATCATGTTTTAATATTGTTTGTTTGAAAATGCCGCCAAAACGCCACGATAGTTCATCTGAGAGCGCGTAACGTCATTTGTGGTCATATCATAACAAAACAGCTGCATTGGCATAAGACAATGATTTCCCACAAATGACGTCACGCACTGTGATTGGTGTTTCAGTATAGATTAAAAATATTGTAAATAATAAAATTTTATTTCTTCATTTAAAAATATTTAAAAATATTAAATTATTATTCGATAAATAATCATAAAAAAATATATATTTTCTTTCTAAGTACATTTTAGATTTTAATCTGATTACTGTCCGATACCCTATTACACACATTGATTAACAGTATAGCATAGTATACTGCAATATCTATAAGTATTTATAGAGAATTTAAATAAGAAAACTAATCTGCCAAGACCGGTGACGGTTCCAAAGTCCAAGTCTAGTCGAGGGGTGTTTCGGTGCGGTAAAAATCCCACATAACCCTATGCGCATTTGCATTTGCTCATAAGGTATCTTTGAAGATTTCTCCCCCCTTAAAAAAAAACAGATTTTTTTCTTAAAATATGACAGCCAGCTGCCACCCCTTATCACAAAAAATATTTGTAATGTCTCAGTATTTTACATCAAAATGTTACATCTTTCCCAGTTCGCTGTGAGAATGTGAATTATTAATTTAAAGCTCTAAAAATATGTGAAATTAAATATCTGTTTCCCACTGTGCTGTACTTTGATGACATTGCAAAGGTCAAGCACCATCACATTTGACAGTCACCACATCAAATTAATGGTTTCTGTTATATTTGGCTTCTATTATTCGCTCTCTGTTATTATTGTGACATTCACAATGTAATGCTTCCTCAAAACGAGGAAATCGCATCACAATTCACATAAATAATTATATTTGCTAATTATTTTTTACCAATTTTGCGACTTATTTCGTGAGCTTTGTGTGAGATCTTGCTTTATGTAATCCAACCGGCACCGTCCCACTTGCGGACCACTAGGCGTGGGCGAGGGTTTCATCCCTTCGTGGTCGATGTTCCTCGATCACGCACGAAGCGTTTCAGTTCCACCTTCCTTGTTCGGACTGCTAAGGAGTGTGGAACTTATTGCCTGCGTCTGTGTTCCCACAGGACTACAACCTTGGGGTCTTCAAAACCAGGGTAAATGGGCATTTACTGGGTAAGCGTGGTCCACCTTCGGCCGCATCTGCACCTCACATCAGGTGAGATAGTGGTCAAGCGCTACTTTGATTTAATAAACAAAAAAAAGATTTCGATGTAATTTTTAAACAAGTTTTAAGTTCGTATATATGTGGAGATCTCCATAAGCATTGCCTGTCTGCCACACTTTATATTAAAAATAGTAATATTTTTACGACTAACAATGGAACGTTCTGGAAAAAACGTTCACGCCGGCCGAAAGTCTCGAACGTCTCACCTTTTCGATGGTAGCCACGCCCCTTCCCGACTAGTGTCAAATGAAATTGATCCTTATGTTTAACAGAATTTACATTTCAACAGAAATAGCATTCCTGAACTTTCAATGGCTTGTTTACGATCTTGTTTAGATCTTCTGGAAAATTCGAAATACATTGAGGCGTTTGGCGCCAAGTATAAATAACAAAGCAGGTGGGCGAGATGAGGAGTGGGGCGACAACCAGCGATACGAAAGCGACACTTCGGAGCTTTTGCGAAGTTATCTGCGACAGTGAACCGGCGACACATTAATCATTGACTAATTTTGGCAGGTTTAAAGGTTACATCGGACCAGTTTAGTGATTTTGGAAGTCATCTTGGTTTGTGAAAATAAATCGTTCGTTTCGCCTTTACACTCACCTCGATGCATTTTAACTCACCTCGATGTAACAATGTAATTTTAGGATCATTAAAAAAAGAGCCTAATCGAGAATAAGTCTTGTTTTCTTTTTAATTTTAACCGTTTTCGCCAACTAGATTAGAAATTCTGATTAGAACTAGATTAGAATCGCTCCTATAAACGAAATAGATTAGAAATTCTGCCTATTTTTACTCATAAAATGAGTGTTAATTTTTTATAAGAACGGTTAACATACAGGGTGGCAGGATGGGTATTTTCATCTTTATTCGAACAATGAATCACAATTAGTGATATAATATTTATTCATTACAGCCTGCGACTTCGTACGCGTATAATACATATACTAACTGAGCCTTTGGTACACGTACGAGTAGTATTCGGAATAACATCCAGTCGACCGTGGGCACACTGCGTTTCGCAGTCATCTGGGCAGTCAGTCTGGCGGCAGTAACCACCTCCATTACAGAAGACCACCGTGAAATAACAGCACGAGTGCTGTTGTGTTTCGGTGAGTGAGTAAGGTATGCCAGAGAGCGGAGAACTTCTTCATATCTAAATGTTGGTGTAAGATATTGCGCACACGTTCGTCTGAGATGTTCGCCTACTATCTCCCTCACTTTTACTCTTCGTTCGTTCACTATGTCGTGGATTTTAGCGATCATCTCTGGAGTAGTGACCTCAACTGGGCGTCCAGGGGCCTTAGACAAAGCAGCATTCGCTCCGTAGCGATGCGATATCGAAGTTCGTTATCGTCTCAGAGACAAAGAAATCATGAAAATGTATCACGTGTTTATCACGTGTTACAGTGTCGATTCCTTTGTCTCTGAGACGATAACGAACTTCGATATCGCATCGCTACGGAGCGAATGCTACTTTGTCTAAGGCCCCTGGACACACAGCATCACTTGTGGTTGTACGACCACAGCGAAAATCAGTTAACCACTTATGTATCATTTTAATCGACGGAGCAGAGACCCCATAATATTTATCAAGTTTTTTTTTCGTTTCCGTAATAGTTTTTTTTGCGCAAAAAATAATGTTTAATCAAGCCACGAAATTCATTTTTCTCCATCTTTGCATAAATTTGTTCAATTATTTTTCTATAATGCCTGTCACAAAAAAACTTAGCGGCGGTACTGGCTGAAAATTTTGATTTAGTCCTTCAAAAGAGTTATGAACAGGGCGGTTCCATGCATTTTGCGATAATTTTAATCCAAAATAGATTTTTACCAGACTTATCACTCCGCCCTAGTACCTAAAATAAGGAAACTAAATAAGAAATTGAAGCATATACATTTTTACTAAATTTATTAATTTTTATTCTTGGTAGGGCACACTGCGTTTCGCAGTATTTGGGCAGCCCGCCTGGCGGCAGTAACCACCTCCTTACAGAATACCGCCGTGAAATAACAGCATCTACGTGCTGTTGTGTTTCGGTGAGTGAGTAAGGGATGCCAGAGCCCATTTCCTTATCCCCCCTTCTAATCCCTTATCCAATCCTACTGTAGTCGGCAGCGCACTTGCAGCAGCTGTGGCGTTGCTTGTGTTATAGGCGACGGTAGCCACCTACCATCAAGTGGACTGTCAGCCTGTCTGTCGATCCTAACATAAAAAAAAAGATTCTTTATTCTTCTAAGTGAATAGAAATTATGTATATACATTACTCACTTTTTGGTCAAATAAAATTTAGTCAAACATTGAGTGTATCAATTTTCATAGTATTTATTTAAAAAAAGAAAAGTTAAAAAGGAAGAGAAGTGCCTACTCTCTACCTTATCTTATTTACCGCAATGATATTACTTTGAAATCAAATTAACTACGTAAGGTATATTTTATTTATAATAGAATTGGTGTTTGTGGCTTTATAACAATCTTTCCTTTGTGCAAAAGCTTTGTTCAGGTTAATATTGTCTTTACTTATTTCATAATTGTATTTTAATTTAATTAAATTTTATCATAAAATTATTACATCACTTTCTCCCTTCAAATCAAACTTTTTTTCAAATTAAATCAAATTAATAATTTTGATACTTTGATATTGTTCTCAGATTGATACCTATTATGATTTGGCTTTTTATTTAAACCATAAAAAAATTAATCTCATGATCACATGTTATTAAGGATAAAATGGCCTTTTAGATAATCAAAAATTTGTCAAAATCAAAAATCATTTTGGAGGTCAAAAAAATAGTTTCTAGAATTTTTGTCTCTCTGTTTCTTTGTACGTTTCCACTAATGTATTGTAGCAAACTTCCCGTATCCCGTAACATATAAATGTTGTTTCATTCCAATCGGTTTACAAACACAAAAGTTACGTGCGATACCGTATATCACGCGTAGTGTATAATGAATAAGAAAATTATGGACAATAGTCTAAAATAAACGTTTATTATTATTATATTAATAATATAATAGTTTTTTATAATATTTATTGTTTTTATATACATATATATTGTAAAAAATTTAAAATTAAGAAAAGAAATAAATAAATGTATAATTATTTATTATTAATATAATTTCGGCTTTTGGAGGGGGAGACGAGACCAGTTAAGTTGAATAATAATAATAAATTTAGTAATTTTAATATCCCCTAATATTCTACAATAAATGAGAGAGTTTATTGTGATGGAAGTATGGGTGGATGTTTGTTACTCTTTCGCGCAGAAACGGCTAAACGGATTTCGATGAAATTTAGCAGACATATAGTTCATTACCTGGATTAACATATAAGATATTTTCTTGTCCTTGAAAAACGTTAGATTCCCGAGAGATCATCTAAAAATGTAAATAATTGAACCCCACTGTCGCGTTATAGCAATAAAGATGTCGAGCGTTATATTACTCAAATATTAAGTTGGTTAATTATTCACACGCGTGACTTAGTATAGGGTTTCTTATGTAAACACATGTGTTCCTATTATATGTAAATTATTAATGTTATATTTAAACAATCTTTTTATGTATCTGTGTTATTATTAAGGCAGCGTCTTGTTGATTCTGCGAGAATGTACTACTTGTAGTAGATACTTATTCGTATAATATACATACTACTCATAGATTAATAAATAATTAGTCTGCGCTGGCGATCCAACCAGATACAGCCCGCGCACAAATATTATGCGGCAATTAATACTAAGGCTACGTACGCACTGTCCGGTTAGCCGTACTGCGGTTGGCCGCTCGGCTAACCGGAAGCCCAAAATTGTATGTAAACCGTATTATCTATACGCACTGCACTACGCGGATTCACTGCAGTTGTCAGTTTGCGGCTGCTCGGCATTGAAAGCGCACGTGTACACGCTACAATTATCAACTATGAATTTCGATACAGAACGATTTATAATTGAAGTACAAGACAGACCATCAATCTGGAACTCGAAATCCGCACAATATTCTGATAGAAACTTACGTCAAAAAGCTTGGGAACAGTTGGCGGATATCTATGAAGCTGTTTCTTTTTCTTTATGTAACACGCATAAATATAATAAATAGCCACGACTTCTTCGACGTCCATCTTGGAAATGGCCCGACTCAACCGCTAACCATGACGGTCGCTATATGCACTGTGCGGCGGCCACCCGGACGGCAGGCCGCAATACGGGCAGCCGCACAGTGCGTACAAGGCCTAAGTCAGTGTCGGCGTACCCGGCTCCAGTCTCAGTGGGGACATAAAAAGTTACATTGGCGTATAATATAAAAAAATTCTTTTATTGATATTAACTTCCACATAATTTGGGTAAAGTTTTTACTCATTTTTTACTCACACAAGTAAGCATTACGATAAATAGTCCGTGCACACTAGTATATTTTATAAAACATATATAAAGATTTGCTTTTATACTATAAAATAAGTAAAATTATATTTAATTTAAGTTTAAGGGTGTCTGTCGAGGGGTAGCCACGATACTAATTGTCTGTCAATGGGTTAGATCGTTTTCTAGTACTATCCAGAGGTAAATGTGAAAAAATTGAGTTTAATAATTAAAGTTTAAATTTAGGCTGATATATTACATACCTTTGTTACCTGTTACGTGCCAAAGCCAGTATAATCTAAACTTCATAGTAAGCCATCGTTCCTACCTGTGTTAGGGATTTGCGCTAAGAAACTTTCAGCTCTTATAAAATAACGAAAGTTTGTCGGCCACGGGCTCTTAGACTATAGAGTTATATTAGAATATATTAGTTACCGCACATCTGGGACTATTTTTTGTTAAACGGGCGGTATCTAGTTGGAGCGCCAACGGAGACCAATAATTAATCTATGCCGCTGCTATAGTTTAAATGAATGCGAAAATTTTGTGAGGGTTTTTGATTGTTTGTTACTTTGTTACTTTTTAAGATTGAATCTAATGAACAAACGTTAATATTAATATAGTTTATATACAGTACAATACATATGTATATATCTCTTCTATGCATATTATCTTCTTTATATATAAACTAGTTTCCGCCTGCGACTTCGTCCGCGTGCCCCCTCCCCCCAAGGGGATTTAGCGACCCCGGCTTCGAGACCCTTCGCGGCGGGTCGACCTACCCTAAAGGTGAAAGATCCCAATCAAAGTGTATGGAGGGGGACGAAGGGGGGTGAGATGGGGAGGGTGACGGTCCCGGCCGACGCATCAAAGTGACCGTCGATGACACCGTTGAAGAGCTACGTGTTGTATGGAGAGTAAAAAATGTATGGGGAGGACGGGGGGAGAGGTAAATGGTAAATCCCGATGACCCTCTATGACAGGGCTTATCAGTCCGCAACGACTTCGACTTTTTATCAGGTCACAATCTTCCAGGTTCGGGACTTTTCTGGTACTCATGGAGCCACCCTCTCTCCGTGGGTTATTCTCGCAAAAACTCAAGAATGGCGATTTTAATTATGGATAGAGGGATAATAATAATAATATAATATTTATTGGTTCAAGTTATATACTCATTTTTTTTTATTATTAAATCAATTTATTATATATATAACGGGGGAGGTTTGTTTATACATATAAAAATTGCACCCCGAGCGATGCACCCCAAATTGACATTTAACGTATATTTATAAATCATAATTTTATATTATAAATGCTAAAGTGAGTTTGTTCACGCTTTAAAAGTAGTTAAATTAAGTATAATTTCGCATACACAGAAAAGGACAGCGCAGGAAAGGACAAAAAGGACATTCCGACATTTCGTCCAGAACAAAAGTACTGTTGCAAATGAAATTAAATCAAATTTTACAATATATTCTCTGAATTATTGCAAATGACAATTGTCAGAAATGCATTTTCGATGGCGAGATGTTTTATTATACGTTATGATTTATGCTTGTCAGCGAGATTCTTTATAACTTACATTGAGTTATTTAATTAAAGTTTAATGCTTAGTTGGGTGTAAATTTGCTTAAAAACAAAACAATAAACCTATGGTCACGTCTGAGTTGCGACATATACAATGTAACATATTATGTTACAATTACTCAGTAAGTACTTTTATGAGAAAAGAAAACAAAGTACCTATCTACCCTTACACGTGTAGCATGAAGAATAAAAGGCGGTGGGTAGGTCTGTGAATCTTCAAGCGGTGAATTGGAAATTATAATTACTTAGTGAAAGAAACCTTTGTCAGAAACTGGTCATTTCTGACTGCATCGCGAATCTAATGTTTTCTGAATCTGTTTTATTTTTTAATTTATTGTGTTTGTAATCTTTTATTTTGTAAATTAAGGGGGAGACAAACGCTAAATACCAAAAATATCCAAGCTTGCTTTTTCAAAGCAAGACAATTGCTTTGAAATATATATATATTATACTTAAACATGTGAAGTACCAATTGTATTAATATAGAATTTTCGTTAAAGTAATAGAAACTCCACAAAAAAAGTTAGAACACAAGAAGAATTTTACCTTTATTGAAAATTCTCTCGAAAATGGCTTATTGCACGCATATGAATCCTGTACCTATTAATAATATCAGATAAAAAATTGTATTAATAAATTTTTTTTTGTGTAATGTTCTAATGGTAAAAACAAAAAAAAAACACCATTTCTAGGCCTGTTGAATTGTCTCCGCCGCCTGCGAGTTCTATAGTAAATGTCATTTGCCTCAGTGAATCCCTTAAGCAAAGACTGTATACAGATCGGGCAAGACGAAAGAAACCGTAATGCGACATTTAGAACCACGTGGTACAAAATCGCTCAGTCCATCGCCAACTTTACAAGGCTGTCTACGCAATGGCCATCCTAATTACCGCGATCAGGATATATATTTATTAATTCTATAGATTTAATCTTTTTGAAATTAAGTAACGAAGAACAATTAGACAATGGATGTATGAACAAATGAATTTATTATCTAAGTATTTTCTAATAAATAAAATTTCACATGTATTTTATCAGAAAATTATAATGACTGACACATTTTTTCTTTGTTTTTAAACCAAAAAGCACACAAAGAAATTCCTTTAAAAAATATAGTTTATTAATTAGTTAATTTAATTTATTAGTAATATGGCTTATTTTAATTTTCCTTAATTGGTATTTTTTGTAAGTTTGCTATTTTCTAAATTGGTTTGTAATTTTCTTCTTCAGTTGTGTTAGAAGATTACAAATAGTATTTGTTCTCAGCAGAAAATAAGTTCTTTCGGCATCACCCGGGCGATACTACAATTATGTTCCTATCACACTATTGTTTTATCATAACTTATAATAACTCATTAGTAATACTACTTATTCTGAACAAAATTTTAAATGAAAGGTTAAATTTTATGATCTTCCTTTTTAAGTTCGGGAGCTCATTTGAAAATTTTATTGCCTTGCTTAATGTTGCTTAAGTCAGCCACCTACCATCAAGTAGACCGTCGTAAGCTTGTCTGTCTTCTTTATATAAAAAAGCTAATCACAATCGAATGATAATAAAATACAAACTACTAACTTTAAGTTATTGTGTCCATGAGAGGTTCTCACGCGACTGGTTTGCTCAGTGCAGGTATCCATAACATCACACGACACGACACAGGTATTGCAAATGCACTCTTAGGTACCATAAATATAAATAGATTACGAAGACGATAGGGGAATGGGATCTGGTATCGCTTATTCACTGACCGGAACACAACAGCATATATGCTGTAATTGCATGGTGGTCTTCTGTAAGCGGGTGGTTACTCCCGACAGATTGACTGTATAATTCATGACTTCGAAACGTAGTGAGGCCCGTTACAATAAGATATATCTCGAAAAAAATCAACTCAACTTTATGAATTAATAGCGACCCGCTCCCGGCTTTGCGCGGATGCAAATTTCCGGGCATTCATTTTTTTCAATTTTTCTCTTGATATTTTGAAAAATTTGAAAACATAAAGTAGCCGAATTGGTCCAGCCATTTTCGAGTTTTGCTCCTAGCAACACATTTAGTAATTAGCAATTTTGAAATTTTTTTTATCGTTGATTATCTGACTATTACTCATAAATCGCTAACGAGAAAAAAATTTGAAGCTTGGATTCAAAAACTAGAAACTTGAAGCTACAATTTTCTTTTTTAATGAGCTCTGTACGACCATTTTCTTCGAAGTTACAGCCTGTTGAAAATCACCTAAAAATTTGGAACTTTTTTTATATCCTTTAATTGTTGCATTTAGTGTAGTTTACGCGGGTATTTCCATTTAAGGGGGCCTGCCGGGAATCAAACCAGGAACCCTAGAACAGAGCGTTAAGGCAAGCACCCTAAACACTCATCCAACGGGCTCGTCAACTAATCTCGGAAACGGCTTAACCGATTTGAATGCGGTTTTTACTTATGTATTGTAGCAAGCTTCCCGTAACATTTAGTGTTTGTATTACAAACAAAAAAGTTACGCGTTATACTGAATACCACGCGTACGTAGTTGCGGGCTCAGCTAATCTTTAATAAGATTTGAAGCATTTTCAACAATTTGAAAAAACTGATTTCTGTGTCTATTTCCTGTTCCGCATCACGAAATCTATTCAAAACTGTAATTGGGATACTTAACTGTAATAATACATGTTTCACTGTTGCTTTAATCCCAGACACGCATCGGCACGACGGATCTGACTTACAGCTGTTAGCTTACAATCTATATATTCAGAGAAACCACCATCAGAACCTGAGTAAATTGCCTTATTTATTTCCATTCTCCTTAGCATCTGATATGCTTCCAGCGCGTCCTGGAAAACACTCTGATGGTCTAAGCCGTCTCTTCAGCTAATTATTCAGTTAATTAAGTTAATTAATAAAATTTGCGATTAGGTACATGTTAGTGTTGTGGAAACGCACGTCAAGTGATGTAACAACACAAGTTGCTTAAGTTGATCGCGGACACCATTCTTGCATTACAACACAGCATCGCAACGCGTAAAAGACAGGCCGCTTATCGACCACTGCGTCATACGAATCTGAACACGTTTCCCTAGTTACATGTTCAATTTTTTTTAATGGCCTAAGATCAGAGCCTGATTTATCCACAGGTTATTTAGGCTTGAGCCAAGGACATAAGTTATGAGAGGGCGCTAGGGTGGCTTCGTAGCATCATATATTTTTATGTTAAGATCGGCAGACAGGCTGACGGTAGGTGGCTACCGTCGCCTATAACACAAGCAACGCCAAAGCTGCTGCAAGTGCGCTGCCGACTGCTGTAGGATTAAGGATAAGGGATTAGGAGTGGATAGGGAAATGGGCTCTGGCATCCCTTACTCACTCACCGAAACACAACAGCACACGTGCTCTTATTTCACGGTGGTCTTCTGTAAGGGGTTCTGTAAATAAATTTGATTTTGATTTTGATTTGAATAAAAATCAAATCAAATATTTTTTTTTTGTTGGCTTATTTGCAATCAGTCAAAAAGACTATAAGCAAATTTGTTGGGTGAGATAAATAAATAAATAAATAAATAAAGGGGTTACTGCCGCCAGTCGGGCTGCCCAAATGACTGCGAAACGCAGTGTACCCTGCGACTATTTTCCAGGTCCAGACCAGAGCCAAATTTGAAAAGTTCATTTTTCAAAGTTGACCCTGCCGGGAATGGGAACCGGGAACCCTAGAACAGAGCGTTAAGGATGAACTAGCCGCGGGCTCGAAGTCACGCGTGAGCGCGACCAAAAAGCACGCTGTCTCACCTAGCATCGTGTCCGACAGAGATTACTGAGTGAAATGCACGATAATTCAAAGTAAACCGAGAGCGTAAAAATAAACGAAGAGTCCTTTGAAAAATGGAGTTTTATGAAAAAAATTCTGCATAAAATAATTATAATTAAAGTTTATTGAAATCGTCGATAATTGAGCTTTGTCGGTGCCGATTTTGTTTTGGAGATTTTACACTTCTTTTATTACTTATTTACGCCCAAAGTTACGTTAAAATTAGCAAGAAAAATTAATCTTTGTTCGCTAATAACTTTTTAACGGCTTTTTATTTTACTATTCTGTTTCCGTACAGACAAAAGTAATAATGAGACAAAACGATATCAGGTTTAACTTTTGATGTACAATGTCAAACAGTGGAGTAAAACCCCCCCGAAATTTGTATGGAAAAAGTGTCGACTAGTTCAACCTTAAGGCAAGCACCCTAACCACTCATCCAACGAGCTCGTCAAATATCTATATTATTATATCGTCAATATATATCAAGTCGCACACTCCTGTCAGACTAGTCGTGGTCGTGCGGATGATGTACACGCAGGACGGTCGTTCCCCTCCCTCCTCTCTGGCTTGCCGCACTGCCTCTCCCGCGATGCTTCTCCACTTTTGTCTGCTGCAAAGACTACAATATGTATTAGCGGTCTGCTGGTGGCGTCACGAGCACACTATACCACAGTAGATCGCGTTCTGGGTTTTATTAGGTCTATCCAGCGGGTAAGCGATCTACCTCTTGGGCGTCTTCCCTCCACCTGACCCTGAATCACAAGCCGTTCCATCGAATTATCCTTCCCAGAGATGTGTCCAAAGAACTAACTTATCTTTAAGCTTCTTTAAATTTGATTTGTTGGTGCGAAACGCTGTCCATGAGATATTTAGGAGGCGTCTCCAGCACCAAATATCCAGTGCGTCAATCTTGCGGCGGTTTTGCAGTCTTGGGGACCAGATTTCAGCTCCGTAAAGAAAGAAGGGATTTCATAAGTTGATGTCATAATCTGATTTCATAATTTGAAAATTCGCGCGTAAATATAACTTGAATTTAAAACAATTACCCTGATGATTCGAAGATTTCAAATTACTTGAGCTCTCTTCTCAACCTCTAATTGAAGAGCTTCGAGCTTTGCGCTTTGCCCGTTTGTACCTAGATCATGGAAGTCTATCTGTAATCTATTTCTTTTTTAAGTCTCCTGAACAGATTTAGATCACCTTGCTTTAAGCACCGACAGAACAGGTCTGGAAGAGGAGGTGGGGCTTATCCATAGGTAGCCTAGGTCTCTCAGAACTCTAAATCAGGCACTGCCTAATATATACATACATATATTGGAGATTCACGATTTTAAAAATTAACGTTGTTCCGAATACAAGTGGCTTACTTTTAGGTTAATCTAAACTTGGAAGGTCGAAGTCATAACTCGTAAACACGAGAATAACATTGAATGAACAAAATATTTGTTTTATTTGATGTTTCATAAGAAACACGTTTTTAAAAAACTTATTCCTAATAGCTGGGTTCCTAATAGCATGATTATTATAGTAAAAGGAAAGAACAGCATTTATAAAAATTATAGAAAAAAAGGAGGGTTTTCCAAGTGGTTTCGTAATTTACACATAATATATACATTAATTTTAAATTATACGATTATATCATATATTTCATTTATTCATCACTAACCTGTTTTTCCTAAGCTCTACTGTTGAAAGGTCACAACAAAATAATGGAACGCTTTTGAAAAGAAAAGAGATAGTTTTCTCCTCTGTTAAGTAGGGTTTCATGAAAACATTAATTTTTATTGATTTTTAAGGGGCAGAGCAGACGAGGGACTTTTGTTCCCGAAGTGTGGAAAAAATAGATAGCTTACAACTCCACTTGCGGACCACTAGACGTGGGCAGAGGTTTCATCCCTTCGTGGTCGATGTACCTCGATCACGAACAAAACGTTTCAGTTCCACCTTCCTTGTTCGAACTGCTAAGGAGTGGAACTCATTGCCTGCGTCTGTGTTCCCACAGAACTACAACCTCGGGGTCTTCAAAACTGGGGTCAATGGGCATTTACTAGGTAAGCGTGGTCCACCTTCGGCCACATCTGCACCTCACATCAGGTGAGATAGTGGTCAAGCGCTACCTCGATTTCATAAAAAAAAAAAAAAAAAAAAAAAACTGCATCGAATAACACACACGATGGACATGTTTAGGACCTGCGCAGACAGGAGTCTGCGCAGGTCCTAAACAAGGATTATGTGGGAGCAAAAGTAGGAAAACATATTTAAATTAATATTTTTAATTGATTTTACATACTTAATATAAAAACTTATATAAAAACTTAATGTATTTATTATTATAACATTAATAATACTAAATACATTAAGTTTTTATATATTACTGTAAATACAGTTTATAAGTACATCTTTACTATTACTACACTAGTTTGCAAGAAACAAAATACAATAATTAAAAAACAAGTAAGTTGCAAGTGTACTATCGACCTAATTAAAATTAAAATCATAATGAAAAAAAAAATTGATTTTGTAAATTAAAAAAGCTTTCAATGATTTTAGATGACGGATAGTAGACCCTAAAGTATTTTAGAGATAAAATATAATTTGTATGACCTCACTCTAACTTTTATAATGGTTACAAATGTCTGCTTTAAAAAAGAAATTAATACACATGTAAATTGTATGTAAGTATGTAAATTAAATAATAACTGAAAATGGATCATGTTATCTGAAAAATAAATAAATAAATAAATAATAAATAAATAAATAAATATAATAAAATCGTAAACGTGCTATTTTATCAAAAATCAATTTATACACATTGTACTTATATTCGCAAATTATTATATTCTCAAAATATTATAATCTCAAAATATTATAAACACGTTGTACTTATGTTACCGAGGTAAAAAAAATACAGTTTTTAGAATTTTTGTCTGTTTATCTGCGCGTTTGTGCACGCTAATCTCAGAAACGGCTTAACCGATTTGAATGCAGTTTCCACTGAAATATTGTAAAAAGCTCCGCATAACATTTAGTTAAGTTTCATTCGAATCGGTTTACAAACAAAAAAGTTACGCGCTATACCGAATACCACGCGTACGAAGTTAACCGACTCAACTAGTAAATAATAAATTTATCGCTTCCTCTAAGAAGGAAAAAGATGAGAAGTAATGTTACAAGGTCTAATTTTAAAATAAGTTTTATTTTTAACTTGAAATGTTTTTTTTTTATCTAATTTTATGCACGGTCAAAGTCGAGATTGCGCTCATTAGAGCGCTTTTGCTTATTATAAACTTAAATTTACATGCTAAAAAAACTAAAGAGCATCGAAACTGGTTTGAGACCAGATTTGTACAGCGGTTTCGTTTTTGTTTTGTTTTTAGGGTTCCGTACGTCCGAATAAAAAAACGGAACCCTTATAGGATCACTCGTGTTTATGTCTGTCCGTCCGTCACAGTCAATTATCTCCGAATCTACTAGACCGATTAAGTTGAAATTTGATACACATATCAATTTCTGTGACCCCAACGCAGAGGTGTGACGTGAATAGATGAAATCTGTATATGGGAGGTCATTTTTGGGGGAAGGTGGAAAATTAAAAAAAATATCAAATGGAAGGTCTTGTGAAGATCTTAAATGTATTTTTTTTGTAATTTTAAAATAAATAGTTTCCAAGTTATTCAAGAAAATAGACGACAGTTGACCATCCCCCCCCCCCCCCTCTATCTCCGAAACTACTGAACCTAAAATTTTGAAAAAAAATACAAAAATTAGTTTTCTACTTATAGATTATAGGAAAACCAATAAGAAGTCCATGATATAAAAATAACATGGTAAATCACTCAATATTGTGCGGATAGGTAACATCGTACGGAACCCTCTTCACGCGAGTTCAACTCGCACTTGTTTAACAAATCCTTCACATAACCGTCTTATTACAAATAATAATGTCGTAAACTCTGACGTACTTTACCGACAAATATACTTCTAATGCAAAAAGTGCTTGGCAGTGAATTGCTAATGAAATATATTGTCTAAATAAATTTACTTAAGTAACTTGGTTCAAGTAAATTTACTTGAAATAGGTACTTGAAATTCATGTATAGATATTTTTTTATTACGTATATGTGGTACCAATTTATGTATTCTTTTTTATTTTATTTTTTTATTAAGACATTGTTTATTAGGTTAGTTCAACTAGTTAGTTAGTTAAATAGAATTAATTTTAATTTCCAGTTTTAATACAGATTTATTTTAAACAAAAAATAAAATGTGCCATGCGATGCGGACTTTTATTTACTTTTAGCATTTTTATACCCGTCGTAACTTCTATGTAAACGAAGGGTCCGATCAAAAGAACTTTGACATTTTCTCTGGTTCTTTGGTATATTTCAAGGTTAGGCTTTTTTTTTAATGATTATTATTTATATCTTACTGTCAGTGTGTATTGTTTGAATCACGAAAGACACAATCACTGTGGAGTTGCTTCAAATTAATTGATATATATATTTTTTATCTGAGATTGTGTGCTGTTTTGCAAACAGAATAAAGAAAAGAAAAAATACGGGGCAAGTGCGAGTTGAACTCGCGTGAAGAGGGTTCCGTACGATGTTACCTATCCGCACAATATTGAGTGATTTACCATGATGTGTTATTTTAATAACATGGACTTCTTATAGGTTTTCTATAAGTAGAAAACTAATTTCTGTATTTTTTTCAAAATTTTAGGTTCAGTAGTTTCAAAGATAGGGGGGGGGGGGGGGGACACACACGAGTGATGCTATAAGGGTTACGTTTTTTTATTCAGACACGTACGGAACCCTAAAAAGAAGATTAACAAATGTCAAATCATCTTTCGATTCTACCCGTGTTTTGATTGACTAATTTGAACAAAAAATATCGCCTTGTAACTTTTTTGTAGGTAATGGTTAGTAAGTACATATAAATATGTATTATTTTATATACCTGTCATAAATAGTTTTCGCAACGTACGCCAAATAATGACTTTTATAGGTAAATTTTTCCTACCTTGTTTTATATTACGCTAGCTGAACTCGGCCACGCTTCGCTGCGACCCATACGGAGGTGGAGTGCGCGTGGGGCGCGCGGTACTGGATACTGCTTATATACTACTGATCGTAGCGTAATGTTATATAGCCTATAGCCTTCCTCGATAAATGGACTATTCAATACAAAAAGAATTTTTGAATTCGAACCAGTATTTCCTGAGATTAGTGCGTTCAAACAAACAAACAAACAAACTCTTTAGCTTTATATATTATATAGATTCAAATTTTCGTAGTGATCTCTAATTTTTTTTTTAAATAAAGTACAACCTATGTTACTTGCTGATAATGTAGCTTTGTATAGGTGAAAGAATTTTTGAAATGAGTTCATTGGTTTCTTAGTTTATCCTTTACAAACTTAAAAAAAAATTTAAAAAAAAGAATCTTTTCTCTTCACAATATTTTTATGTTAAGATCGGCAGACAGGCTGACGGTCCACTTGATGGTAGGTGGCTACCGTCGCCTGTAACATAAGCAACGCAAGCTGCAAGTGCGCTACCGACTACAGTAGGATTAAGGATAAGGGATTACGAGAGGATAGGGAAATTAGTGTAGTTTATAATAAAAAAATATCACTTATGTAAGCTTTAAAACTCGAAGCTAAGTTTAATGCATTTAAAACACCGGGAACCGGCAGCGTAATGTTAAAAGTGTGGCCCACATGACAATAGGACTATAGTTAGACTTCTTGCAATACCATAGTTGTCTACAAGGGGTCCAAGGTCCAATCCACCATACATTGGTAGGCTTCCTCATATAAAAAAACCTTCATAATATACATAACTATGATTGCTTACGAGTTGTTGTCGTCATTACTCGGAAAAATTACGCGTGTAATTTTGCTCGCATGCGCCTTTGTAGTGCGGTACACTTGTGTCAATAATGCATAAATTAATTGACTACACGTCTAGTTTGTGGTACAACGTGCAATAGGCACGTGTCTCTAAATGAAACATAGAATGAACATAACATCATAATGAAACATAGAACATAGAACTCTAAAGTAGTGGCAGGATACACTGCGTTTCGCAGTCGTCTGGCGGCAGTAACCACCCCCTTACAGAAGACCACCGTGAAATAACAGCATGTGTGATGTGTTTCAGTGAGTGAGTAAGGGATGCCAGAGCCCATTTCCCTATCCACTCCTAATCCCTTATCCTTAATCCTACTGTACGCCAAAGCTACTTGCAGCAGCTTTGGTGTTGGCTACCACCAAAGCTGCTGCAATGTTGGTTTGCCATCGCCTATAACACAATTATAGGCGATGGTAGCCACCTACCATCAAGTGGACCGTCAGCCTGTCTGCCGTCAGCCTATCTGTCAGCCTTTAAAAAAAAACTTCTTTCGTGATATTCAATCTTTAAAATGACAACATAAATAAAAGCATAGATGATGCTAGCTGAGCCCGCAACTTGGTACGCGTGGTACCTATTCGGTATACCGCGTAATTTTTTTGTTTGTAAACCGATTGGAATGAAACAAACACTAAATGTTACACGAAGCTTGCTGCAATACATCAGTGAAAACCGCATTCAGAGAGGTTAAGCCGTTTCTGAGATTAGCGTGCTGAAACGCACAGACGAACAGACAAAAAATATAGATTGCCGCAAATTTTCTAAGAAATAATGGCACATAGTTGTACCATATCTTTCTATAAACAATAGACTATTAAGTGAAATTTTAATTTTAAATAATTGAAAAATTTAAAATTTTAATTTTTAACTATAACTATTAAACTTTTAAATATTTTACTTGTAAATATCAATAATTATTGTTTTTTGATATTAAAAAGTATAACAATCTGATCGTTTGATGAATAATTATAAAATCAACATAATATGAACTTGCATGATAATGAATTAATTTTAGCAACATGTGACAAAATTCAGTTGTTGTAAACATTTTGTATCGAACGTTAACCTGAGTATACATTTTAATAGCACATATGAACACTTATGCAATTAAAACAATAGCTAGTGTTGCCAGTTTTTTTTTTTAATAAAAGTAATGTGAATTCTATTATCCATTGTTGAATTAATAGCTATGTCTAAGTTAAGCAATTATGCTATGTAATAAGTTTAAAAAACTGTTTTAAATATGATTTAAAACAGGACTAAAAAGCCTAGACTTTTTACTGTACCACGGGTAACGTTGATATGGTCTAATTCTTGGTCTTAAATATTTAGGTAAGACTTATCGACTCATTCGTTCGTTCGATCGCATCGGTCCTTTGATATCCTTCTGTTCTTCCCGCGAATTCATCTGCGGACCCTTTTTATCAGATCATATCAGAAAAATAATATTAACAATAATGAATGAAATAATATTAACAATATAACTTGTTATATATTAACAATATAATTTGATATATATATTAACAAGAATGAAATATCATATCAAAATATTATATTTTTCTGATATGATATTTCATTCTTGTTAATTATTGTAAATGTTATTTGATTTTTAGTATAGTTAGTTATACTGACAAAAATTTGTTTTATTTAAAAACAATTTAATACTTATCAACTTTAATATTTATTTAGTTTTTATATTCAACTGCACAGAATGCAAAAAAATAATAGTTTTTTTTTTTAATGCTAAGATCGGCAACAGGCTGACGGTCCACTTGATGGTAGGTGGCTACCGTCGCCTATAACACAAGCAACGCCAAAGCTGCTGCAAATGCGCTGCCGACTACAATAGGATTAAGTACATATAAGGAGATGGGGACAGGGAATTGGCTATCTGGCATCCCTTACGCACTCACCGAAACACAACAGCACAAATGCTGTTATTTCACGGTGGTCTTCTGTAAGGGGTGGTTACTGCCGCCAGATGGGCTGCGCAAATGACTGCGAAACGCAGTGTGCCCTGCCACTACCTGCTCCAGACCAGAACCAAATTTGTAAAGTTCGTTTTTTAAAGTTCCAATTTTGCCGGGAATCAACCCAGGAACCCTAGAACAGAGTGTTAAGGCAAACAGCCTAACCACTCATCCAACGGGCTCGTCAAAACAAACAACATGACAACTCGCGGGTTCACGCGAGATAATTGCCCGCGAGTAGTCTAATAATTGTCAGGAGTTGAACTTTTTTATTTTTCGTTCATCACTCGGAAAAGAGGCTTTTTTCTAGATGATTCTTTTCTGTATCCCTGATACTGTGTATACGACATTTCATGACGATCAGTTGAGTATTTAAGGCGTGAAAGCCTAGTAAGGTTAAGTTAGAGTTAGAGTGAAAACTCTTCAGATAATAAAATATATACGTATTCATATAGATACAATATGTAGCTTACCTCTTAAAGAAACGTACGTGATTCGAAGACGTTCTGATGTTTCTGATGTTATCTTTTTAAAAATAAACGTGTATAATTTTAAAAATAATATTACCTGTAATTAAAACAGACCAAATGCTTCTTATGTGACTATTAAACTGTGTTTGTGGACACAACATATTTATTTTACGGGATAATAAGTAAGGGATAAGAATGAGGAAAATGTTATGGCGGCTCTTATTCTAATATGTATTCTCAAGGACGGTACGGTCGATGTTTGTCGAGCACGCCACCGTCCCGGAGAATCACTGAGACATATTATTTCCGGTTGTTCTCATCTTGCTAACGGCGACTATTTGCACAGAGATAACCAAGTAGCCAGAATTAATCATCAACGACTTGCTCTTCAATATCACCTTCTTGAGTCTACGATGCCATATTATAAATATGAACCTGTGCTCGTTCTGGAAAATGGTCATGCCACGCTTTATCGGGACCGCTCTATAATCACGGGTAGAACTATTGTCGCTAATAAGCCTGATATCGTGGTTATCGACTGATCCGACCGACTGATCGACTGATTGACCGACTGATCCGCCGGACGATACTTGTTAATATCACCCGCATGATGAAAATCTCGTGAAAGCTGAGAAAGATAAACTTACCAGATAGATTTGGTTCACGAGGTGATTATGATTCGACTATCATACCGATAGTGGTCTCGGCGAAAGGTCTTATAGCGAAGAGCCTCGACCAACACCTCAACAGGCTCTCACTCAGCGTTGCCAGACGTCCCGATTTTAAAATCAAAATGAAATGTCCCGCGCGGGACATGCTCAGTCCCGCTTTTCGGGGATTTCTCGACGCTAACCCAACATCAAACTGCTTTCCCGAACGCGTTTTTCCCCAAATCAATTTAAAATGGTCGGAAACCAGAAATAAATGCTCCGTAAATTTAATGAAAGCAGAATTATTCATCCAGTTCAATCTAGAGCTAACCTGTGCAGAGTTCTTCATCTATATTTAAAAAAAAAGGAAACTTTAAAAGAAGCTAAATCTTCACAGAAATATGATTAAGTAATTCTTAGGTATAAATAATTCTTACTTAGTTATATTATATAATATGGTTATTCTCCTGAAGACTCAATTGCCTAACCGTAGAGTAAACCAGACATTGTTAAAGTAAAGTATTTTCGTTAAAATTCATTTTCCATAGCTATTTTTTGATAGCTATTTTTTGAAAAACTACTGTTTATGTACGTTTTTTAATATGTCCCGCTTTCGACGAAAACATCCCGCTTTTTTTACTCAAACAGCTTCAAAATCCCGCTCTACCAAAAAAAAATCTGGCAACGATGCTCTCACTAGATGGCTGCATCAAGGGACACATACAGAAGGCGGTACTTCTTGACACGACACAGATCTTCAGGAGGTTCCTCACTCCGCAGCCCTAACCACCGACAACTTGGGCCTTGTTCCACTAAATGTATAGTACTTATTGTAAAAAAATTAAGTTAGGACTATAGTATTACATTTATAACAATTTTTATTTAAATTTAAATTAAAAAAAAGCCTTATTTAAAATTGAAATCTTTCGCAAATTGCTTTTATCACCAAATCATCAGTTGAAAAGGTTTTTTTAGATGAGACAAACATAAAAGCATAACGATGACATCGAGGCCATTGTAACAATGCGATTCTCATTTCGAATAACGATCTGCCTATGTATGTACTTTATGTATCTCTTGAAAATTGATGTATATTACAGTTTATGACAACTTAGTAAGTGGATTACTTAAGTATATGTGCATATATTTAAGTATAAAACATAAGTATACGTGTAAATGAAGTTAACTTTGTTTGGATTCATATTAAGTTAATTTAGTTTAAACTTGCCAAGTTTTAACTTTTTAATTAGGTATTTAGGCAGATGCATAAAGTTAAGAGTTGCTACCTACATCGGGAACAAAACGTAGGTACGATTGAAGTTTTACGAGTCGTGTGATTAAGATAATATTTTATCAATAATCGTAAAGATTTTGTAATAAAAGCTTAAATGTTGTTTCTCTTTTCAGGTAAGACTTATAATTATTTTAGGTCAATATTTGTGTAAAATAGAAATAATTTCTTTTTATTGTATAGTAAGATAAGATTAACGATGTACTCATCCATATCATCATTAATTCCTGTGATTGAACGAAAACTGAACGCCCCTCTATTACATTGAACATGGCAACATTATTTCACAGTGACATCGATTTTTACGATTTTTTTTTTGTATAATTGGTAGGTATGAGAATAGGTCTTCACTTTAACATTTGGTTAGAAAATAAAATTTGACCCGATAGGTGGCGCCACAATCGGTTTACGGAATTATTTTTCGGGTTCTGGCAGGTCAACGTCTGCTGGGTCAGCTTGTTATATATATATTTTAATCGCTCGTCGCATGCGAAGCAAATCTTATAATATATGCCGCACGCAGCGGGCGATGGAAATGCAAATTTCGCACCCTCGCCGCTCCCGTCCCGCTGTCCGCTGTCTTCGAGACGATGGTCTTAAACTTTCGCCCAGGGCTCAGCGGACCACCTTTCGGGAAACCCTGTCCTAGCCGATCGTCAACTCAAGTTGCTGCTCTTACATGCTACACAGTTTCGAAGGCTATAAAAAAGCTAACTTTTCAGAGCGGGCACGCACTTCAGACGTGAAGGAGATGACTGTCTCTCTGTGTAGACTATAATACGATAAGCAGAACATAATAATGAGTTGTGGGTTTTCGGGATGATGGCCCAGGTCTGTTGGAAATTCTTCCAAACGTTTCGTCAACAACTGCGGTTGACATCCTCAGTGGTGTAGTCCGTGTTAGAAGAAAAAGTACATCACATCACTGCACTTCACTTCTGCACTTTTCGACTTCTCGAGCGAGACTGACTGACACTTTAATAGTGACTGTTGTTGATATGTTTCCCGTTGCCATGTCAACATATTTACCTTTTCCATTTTTTTAAATGTTTACTACAATGATTCATGTAAGTATAAGTTAATATTGCGATTTTTTTTTAATACCAGAATTTATACTAATATTATAAAGCTGAAAATTTTGTTTGTTTGTTTGAACGTGCTAATCTCAGGAACTACTGGTTCGAATTGAAAAATTCTTTTTGTGTTGAATAGTCCATTTATCGAAGAAGGCTATAGGCTATATAACATCATGCTACGATCAACAATATTATATATAAGCAGTGTCCAGTACCGCGCGCCCCATGCCCACGCCGCACCCGCCTCCGTATGGGCCGCAGCGAAGCGTGACTGAGTTCACTAGTAAAATAATAAAATTGAAAATGGCTTCTAGCTTATTTCCTATTCTGAGAGAAAATTTAAATTAACTGAAAATTTAGAAGTCTCTTGGTATTTTTATTTACATATAGTTTTATTACACGTAGTAATTTTTACCGGGCCCTGGTTTTGCACGCATTTTCCGGGCATTTATTCATTTTTCCTTTCATAAGAACCTTCCTCGGACTTCAACAAATATTTGAGTAAAATTTAGCCCAATTAATCCAGCCGTTCTCTAGTTCTCTAGTTCCAGCCTCACAACAATTACATTTTCATTATTTATTACTCAAATCATCTGCAGGTTATATGAAAGGGGATTATCATAATTATTTTTTAAATTATATTTAATTATATATATATAAATTACTAACTTGCGGTCTAATATCGATGTTGTAACCATGCGATTTGCTTAATAATCAATATTTTAAATAGTTAATTCTTAACATGAATTTTAAGATCCATTATGGGCTGAAGGCTCATCAAAAGAAAAAATTGAATTATACTTTAATTTTTAAATAGATATTTCCGAGATTTGCAAGTAGCGACTCCCCCTCAGCAGTCCCGTCAATTCAGTACAGAACGAGTTTTGCAGCTGGAGTCGCCTTAAGCAACGCCATAGGTGCGATTACGAGTATAATTAATTATTAATTTAGGTATAGAAAAGTACCTATATTTATTACAATAGAGGTACCTACTCTTTGTCGGTTTGTCTGTCATCACATTTAGATAAGCCAAGACAGGATGTTAGTACACATATAAATCTCGGAGTCGTATAATTTACTGGTTAATGATAGGAACCGGTTGTAAGACTAATTCTATGGAGAAGTGAACCAAGGCGAACGGGGATCAAACGACACTTTTATGGCGAATTTTTGTGTGAACAACATGTAAAAAACAACATCGACGTGGTAAGCAAATAAATGCAATGTCATTTTATGGGAAATTATTAAACAATTAATTTTAAAAACCTTAAAGATGTTAAGGCGTGTTTTCATTCGCAACCGACAGGAGTTCGATTCCCTGAAATTGCCAAAATCCTAATAATATTATAAATGCGAAAGTTTGTATGTTTGGATGTTTATTCCTCAATATTTTCGAACGATCCCACGGGAACCTAACAATTCTCCAGGATAAAAAGTATCCTATATGTTAATCCAAGTAATAAACTATCCGTGTGCCAAATTTCATCCAAATCCGTTCAACCGTTTTTGAGTTATTGAAGAATAAACATCCAAAAATTCAAACATCCAATCCATGTAAATTTCTTCATTTATAATATTATTAGGATTAGATTGTAAATCTATTTTAAATTTCGAATTAGTCAGGGCACACAGAAGGTAATCACGTCTCTACAGAAGACCATCAGCACTAATATCAGCACGTGTGCCATTTTTCATTGCGGTGAGTTATTAGGGTTCATTCTCACATCCACATCTCGAGTCTTACCGTTCGTTCAAGTATCAAATTCAAGTATCTAACTATATCTATACATTTATAAAACTCGTTGTACCCGTAACTTCGTACGCCCGTAACTTTTTTGTTTATAAACCGATTTGAATGGAACAAACACTAAATGTTACGGAAAGCTTGCTACAATATATCTGTGAAAACCGCATTTAAAGCTGTTAAGCCGTTTCAGAGATTAGCATGCACAAACGTACAGACAAACAGACAGAAATTCTAAAAACATTTTTTTACCTCGATAACATAAGTACAACGTGTACAAATTGTTTTTTTTTTTTTTTTTGAAAAAATCTTTAAGGGCTTCACTTGAGCAAATGACATTTACATTAGAACTCGCTGCCGGCGGAGACAATACCATTAGAAAAATATACAAAAAAAAAATATTTATACAATTTTTTAAACTGACATTAACTTATTAATAGGTACAGGATTCATATGCGCGCAATAAGCCATTTTCGAGAGAATTTGCAATAAAAGTCAAATTCTTCTTGTGTTCTAACTTTTTTTGTGGAGTTTCTTTACTTTAACGAAAATTCTAATTAATACAATTGGTTCTTCACATGTTTAAGTACAGGATGTTTAAGTATATATTTTTCAAAGTAATTGTCTTGTCTATTTCTTGTAACATTTTCATTAAACAATCGATATTTTTAGTATTCAGCGTTTGTCTCCACCTTAATGTAAGACATGGCTCGTTTACGATTTTATTATGTGGAAGTTTAGATAAAGTCACTGTCTGCCTCTTTTCGTTTCTCCGCTAACATTTTCTAAACCACCCAACGGATTTTGATACGATTTCCACCAATGAAAAAAGCGATAAACGAGAAAAAATTGCGTATGTAATTTGCAGAAAAATATTGCATGCATGCGAAGCAAGGGGAGGATCGATAGTGTATAGCAGGGGTCACCAATTAGTTTCGCTCGGGGTCCGTTTTAAGAAATGAAATGACCATCCCGGTCCGCACATTTAATAGAAATAAATATTTATTTAACAAAATGTAATTACGGAAATAACAAAGGTATTTTTTTAAATATCAATGAGAAAAATGATATTTTTTTGTTGAGGTAAAAAGTTGCAAGTTTGGAATAAAATTGATGCAAACTATTGAAATTAAATCTTGGAGATGTTCATCAGTGAGTCGAGATCGAAATTGCTGCGTTCTCGCGGTCAAAATAGGTCGGCGGTTCGGATGCGGACCGTGGTCCGCCATTTGACGATCCCTGGTATATAGCTAAAAAGAACGACGTGCCACTTCTAAATTACACTTGTCTTCACGCTTCTTCCTTTATGTATTATTTATTTCAAAATAATAATTATTTAATAATGCATAATGAAACCATAACGACAGCATTGTTTACTAGACCTGTTCAATTGTTCGTATAAAAAACGGTAATTATTTGTAATTAATGGTCCCTAGACGAGAGATGTTGCCTGATTCACTCGATGCAAGGACAAATACGTAATACTAAGAATTTTTTATAATATTTATTATGTATTCAGTTCTTAACTAGAAACGAACGGCAATACTGCTCTTTTTTAGGGTTCCGTACGTCCGAATAAAAAAACGGATCCCTTATAGGATCACTCGTATGTCCGTCTGTCAGACCGTTACCCCCTCCCCCCCCTATCTCCGAAACTACTGAACCTAAAATTTTGAAAAAAAAAATACAGAAATTCGTTTTCTACTTATAGATAGATAGATATCGATTATAGAAAAACCTATAAGAAGTCCATGATATTAAAGTAACATGGTAAATCACTCAATATTGTGCGGATAGGTAACATCGTACGGAACCAAAGAGTATATAATCACTTGTACGGAACCCTCTTCACGCCAGTTCAACTCGCACTTGTCCCGTTTTTTTCCTTTATATTAAAAAACCGTAGATTTATTATCAATTTAATAATGTACATTTCTGCAGATTACTTCATTTTATAATTGGGATTTTATCGGAATAAATATAGAACCAAAAAAAGTGTTTGTGTCAGCTCCGACGCACGAATAATAGCTACAAACAAAAAAAAACCTAGAACATAAAAGTCAGAGAACATAAATGTTTTAACATCTTTACTAATATTATAAAGTTGAAGCCATGGTAATATATACTAATATTATAAAGTTGAAGAGTTTGTTTGTTTGTTTGAACGCACTAATCTCAGGAATTACTGGTTGGAATTGAAAAATTCTTTTTGTTTTGAATAGTCCATTTATCGAGGCAGGCTATAGGCTATATAACATCACGCTACGATAAATAGTATTATATTTATAAGCAGTGTCCAGTACCGCGCACTCCACCGCAGTATGGGTCGCAGCGAAGCGTGGCCGAGTTCAGCTAGTTTGTTATAAAGTTTGACTATTCAGACAACAGCAAACCTTCAAACCTATCCTAGTTTGATTGTTCTTAGAAGATTATTGCACAAAGGACTTGATTTGACTGCTTTGGACTTGACGGACCTGTTTTTGGAAAATTTAAAGGAAAAAATTTGCACTTGACTGAGTAGTTTCGGGATCTGCTACTTTTGATTTTAATTTTAATTTTGAGTTTTTTTATATAGCTATTTTTACAAGTGACACTGGCAAAATCATCGGAGAACATCGACGTAATATCCAACTAGACTTCTAGTACAGAGCGAACGCATTCAGACAACACATTAGAGAAATAGATATTATATAATTCCACGCCCGGTAATGTTCGACCAATAGAAGTTACAAGTTACTATGGGCAGTAGAATACTACTGTGGCAGTAGAATATACTAGTGGCAATAGAATTTCGTCGTGACCTTGATCGGACCAATTGGCGTTCAGTACCCCGCGCCCGCGCACCTCAGTTAGTTGCCAGAACAGTTTGCATTGTGAATAAATAGGTACGAGCGGTCTACTTGGATATTACGTCGATGTCGGAGAAGGTCTGATGGAGCCATAACCAAAATAAGAAGAAGAAGATGATGATGATGAAAGTTTGACTGCCATAGAATTAAGCATTGTTATCACAGAGTCGTAAACGGTTTATTGTATTAGCGTTTTTTTATTTTTTTTCACTTTAGGCTTCTAAAGATTGTAGAGTGCTTTTAAACAGCTTAAAACGTTCCTCAAGAATTGAGCTACCAAAAGCTAAAATACTTTTTTAAATCCGACTGCTAGTTCCAGAGATCACAAACTTTTCGGCTTTATTGTATTAGAATCTGAGCCTAATATTATAAACCCAAAAGTCTAATATTATAATATTAGGCTATCTGAGCCTAATATTATAAACCCGAAAGTGGGTTTGTTTGTTAGCTTTTCCGCAGTCATTTGGGCAGCCCGTCTGGCGACAGTAACCACCCCCTTACAGAAGACCACCGTGAAATAACAGCACGTGTGCTGTTGTGTTTCGGTGAGTGAGTAAGGGATGCAGAGCCCATTTCCATATCCACTCCTAATCCCTTATCCTTCCTACTGCAGTCGGCAGCGCACTTGCAGCAGCTTTGGCGTTGCTTGTGTTATAGGCGACGGTAGCTACCTACCATCAAGTGGACCGTCTGCCTGTCTGGCGACCTTAACATAAAAAAATAAAACAATAGTGAATTGTCAGGGATATAGAACAGTACATAGAGTAAGTACTATTCCCGAGGGATCATCTAAAGATAATGAAGATTGAAAAATTGTTTTAAAACCTAAAAAAACGGAGCGCGGGCGAAATCGCGGCTAAAGCTAGTAGATACATAAATGTGGCTGCAGTAATATTTAAACAAACGTTAAATACTAAAAATATCCATTGTTTAATGAAAATGTTACAAGAAATAGACAAGACAATTGCTTTGAAAAAAATATATATTATACTTAAATATGTGAAGAACCAATTGTATTAATTAGAATTTTCGTTAAAGTAATAGAAACTCCACAAAAAAAGTTAGAAAACAAGAAGAATTTGATCTTTATTGAAAATTCTCTCGAGAACGGCTTATTGCACGCATATGAATCCTGTACCTATTAATAAGTTGATATCAGATTAAAAAATTGTATTGATAAAAAAAAAATTTGTGTAATGTTCTAATGGTAAAAACAAAAAAACACCATTTCTAGGCCTGTTGAATTGTCTCCGCCGCCAGCGAGTTCTATAGTAAATGTCATTTGCCTCAGTGAATCCCTTAATCGAACAAGTAACAACAAATGCGTCCGCCACAGTCTTCGATCATCCTAATGAACGGTTTCACGTCTATTGTCATTTCCTGTCGCCACCTCCTCGTGTGACACAGTAGGTACGGCTTTGCGTGACTGCGCTGAAGATTTTCCACAACTAACGAACCATAATCAATATGTTCCTTGAAACCTTGTAACATAGGGCGAGGTACCTATGTTATTAGTATTCCGTTTATATTTAAAAAAAAATAGGTAGGTTTTTTTACAAAATACAACCTAGGTACGGTTTTTACCGAAAATGTATCATAGTAATTCCCATGAGCCCGTTGGATGAGTGGTCAGGGTGCTTACCTTAACGCTCTGTTCTAGGGTTCCCGGGTTCGATTCCCGGCTGGGTCAATGAAAATGAACTTTTCAAATTTGGCTCTGGTCCGGATTTGGAAAGTAGTGGCAGGGCACACTGCGTTTTCGCAGTCATTTGGGCAGCCCGTCTGGCGGCAGCAACCACCCCCATACAGTAGGCCACCGTGAAATAACAGCACGCGTGCTGTTGTGGTTTGCCAGAGCCCATTTCCCTATCTCCTTTCCCTTCCTACTGTAGTCGGCAGCGCACTTGCAGCAGCTTTGGCGTTGCTTGTGTTATAGGCGACGGTAGCCACCTACCATCAAGTGGACCGTCAGCCTGTCTGCCGATCTTAACATAAAAAAAAGGTTATCTTTGTTTCATAAAGTCCTGAACAATGCTTACGTTAACACTTCTTAATAGATACCTAAATGGCGTTGCGTGTATATTTATGACGCTAGTGTTAAATCTTTGCAAAATGTTGTATGTAAAAAAATGGATTAACTCACCAAAGTTCGCTAAATAAATTAATTTTTTCAAGTGTTACAAATTTTTAAAACACACTTCAAATTTCAAATTCCCGAATCTGAAGGTTGATTTAACAGTTTTCTTTTTTAATATTTTTTTAATAGGAACATTTCTTTAATCCCTTCGCCACCTGGCCTCTCTAACCTTGTGGTTACGGACCTAATCGTCATGTACTCTTTCCGACTCATATTTCTTGATTTCCCACAATTTTATCTTTTGGGCAAAATGGTAAAATTTTATCTTGTCAAAATGGCGACCAGGCGCATTAGCAATTCGCGGAGATTACAACCATAGATATTTCTCCAAGATACTTCTACAAGTTTAAAAGAATTACTGACTAGATCAGGACTAGATTATGATAAAATACTCTTACTTCTTCAAGAGTACCAAAGGATAATAACCAAATCAGGCATAATATACTGGGCGGTTCTTTCTGTGGAGATTTTTTTTCTACTCATACAAAGAGCACCGCCACTATAAATGGTCGTCCTCTATTGCGCCAATCGCAAATGCTGGGCTCATACAACTTCATGTTATCTTATCTCTTCTTGAAATAAACATGACAGTTAATCCTGTTGGAAAGTTGTGGGGGAGGCCTATGTCCAGTAGTGGATATATCCTCTGGATGTGATGAAGATCTGGCTTGAGACACCAAAACCTTCACTTGAGTAATAATTATATATACTAATTAATATTATAAAGAGAAAAGATTTGTATGTACATATGTATTTTTGTATCTTTGTAATGAATAAACTCAAAACTACTGGATCGATTTAAAAAAATATCTCACCTATAGAAAACTACATTATCAGCGAGTAATCTTCTTATATATAAAAATGAATCCCCATTTCCCTTGGTCACGGCATCACGCGTGAACGGGTAGACCGATTTTAATTCGGTTTTCGCTAATGGAAAGAGGGATGAGCGTGGAATGTTTTAGGGTATATAAAAATTGCACGCCGGGCGAAGCCGGGGGCGGGCCGCTAGTCTTATATATATAAAAATGAATCCCCATTTCTCCTGGTCACAGCATCACGCGTGAACGGGTAGACCGATTTTAATTCGGTTTTCGCTAATGGAAAGAGGGATGAGCGTGGAATGTTTTAGGGTATATAAAAATTGCACGCCGGGCGAAGCCGGGGGCGGGCCGCTAGTATTTTATAAAGAGACGCGGATAAACTCGCGTGCAACAGCTAGTTGTTAATGAACACATGAAATCGAAAATCACTCAGAGACGCATGTCTGACCGGAAATGGTACTATTTTTGGAAGGACTTTATTCACACACAAAAAATTACAAAAAAAAAAACGTGTGATTGTTCCAATTCGATACATTTATTTATCATTTGAATGGACAATAAGGCCGCTCCTAACATTTCTATTGTGTCGTTTAACACGAGTACTTTTATAAAACTCAGCTTAGTGATATCCCAGTTGGATTTTCGCCAGTCTATCCGCCAGTTCCTATTTTATACGATATTATAAGGATAGGCATTGAAAATTAAAAAAAAAATAGGGGTTGCACTCCGGGAGTGCCGGCAGAAGTGAAAACTTCAATATTAACCTTGTGCATTTTTCAATTCTAATAAAATTTTATAATTTCAAACTGTAATAACTTTCGAATCAGTGACCCAAAAATTAAGTGCGAGATGTCCTCAGATAGGTAGTAACAATACCTACCTTTTGAACTATAATTAATTTTTTTTTAAAGTTTTTTTGTCTCTAACTATAACAAATTGTATTTTAAAATTAATTAAGTTTCGGACTTTTATATGTATTTTTTTTTATGTTAAGTCGACAGACAGGCTGACGGTCCACTTGATGGTAGGTGGCTACCGTCGCCTATAACACAAGCAACGCTACAGGTGCTGCAAGTGCGCTGCCGACTACAGTAGGATTAAGGATAAGGGATTAGGAGGGGATAAGGAAATGGGCTCTGGCATCCCTTACTCACTCACCGAAACACAACAGCACGTATATGCTGTTATTTCACGGTGGTCTTCTATAAGGGGGTGGTCACTGCCGCCAGGCGGGCTGCCCAAATAACTGCGAAACGCAGTGTGCCCTACCACTACTTTTCAAATCCAAACCAGAGTCAATTTTGAAAATTACATTAAAATTTCCAAACTTGACCCCGCCGGGAATCGAACCCGGGGCCCCTGAGACGTTAGGCAAGCATCCTTGCCACTCATCCAACGGGCCGTAATGTATTATTTAGATTAACATATATTATACTTTTAAGTTTTTATTATGTATGCAAATATTTTTGTCGCCTAGATTTTGCTACCACATATATAATTCCGATAGAATGACACTAAACTTGCACCTGGCTACCGGCTGCCATCCTGGCGACGGTCGCCAAACTTACAGCTATTCATTACTTCCACTGTAACAGTTATCATACATCCTTGTGACACATTTTTGGATATGGCTCAACGAGGCCCTTCCATTTCAGCCAAGTGTTTAGTTTGGCTACTGGACGCCACTCTGGCGACAGTCGCCAACACCTTTCCTACTAGAATTTATCCCACTTAATTCATACACTGTAAACTTGCCCAATTACATCAATTTCATACTTGGCGACTGGTGGCCACATTGGCGACGGTCGCCAAAACCCCTAGCAACGCCAAACTTCAACCTTGCAGAGACATTAATCCATATATACTTTGGTCTTACGAATTTTCGATCAGGTTTTCGATCGCGAGTTTAACATTTTTTACCCATTACAAAAACGCACAGCGCCGCTAAAGAAGTTTTCACTTCAAAAATGTTAAGATCGGCAGACAGGCTAACGGTCCTCCACTTGATGGTAGGTGGCTACCGTCGCCTATAACACAAGCAACACTAAAGCTGCTGCAAGTGCGCTGTCGACTTCAGTAGTGTTATTAACAGTTAATAATAATTTACCTACCTTTTTTATTGCAGTACAGTAATCTTTTCGCTGTTTCGCCGTTTTATTTTTTGACACTAATCAGAAAGGCGCGTGGCTATCATCGATAGGTTGGAACGTTCGAGACTTTCGGTCGGCTCAAATGCTTTTTCCAGAACGTTCCATAGTTAGTCCTAACATTATATTTTGTTATTTTTTTTATTTTTCAACGCAGACGAAGTCGGTGGACCAGCTAGTTGTGTAATAAATATTGTGTTTTGTTTCCAGTGATGTTCTCAATCTGCCTGTCGTTTGAGCGTGCCGCTCAAAATGGCGGCGCGAACGCGGCCGGCCCGCCAGTTACGTCTGTTGCTATGGAAAGATTATCTCATTAGAAAAAGGAAATTAGTGAGTTATTTTTTCTTGTGAATAAAACGTTTTTCTTCTCGGACAGAACCGAGTTTACAAAGATGGCTGGAAAGAAGGTGAACACGGACAGTGTTGCCAAAACAAAAATACAATAAACACCACACATTGGTGTTGCCAGTTTTTTTTACTGCTAAATATTACAAAAACATTCAGTTTTTTGTGTTTATGGATTCCTTGCTTTTGTGTTAGAGATTCATGACATCAGATTTGTGTTTACGACATTGACATGTTTATTTTAGTAAACACATCGACAAATATTTTCCATAATTTAAATTCAAATCATTTGTCAAAAAAATAGTATTATTTATTTTAATAACAAATTTGAATTGTATATTTACTAAGGTCCAGTAAACTATAGTGATGAAAAAATATCTTTAAAATGTTAATGATTGTAGATAGGCAATTAAGTACTTGTAAAACTTTATAAAGATAAATAAGTAACTTTTAAAAGGTTTGTTTAAATGTGGAGTCTAAGAAGATATAGAACCATTTCTTGTTTCGTATTTTCCAAAACCATTATTGTTTTACTGAGCTTGCAACTTCGTACGCGTGGTATTCGGTATAGCGCGTAATTTTTTTATTTGTAAACCGATTGGAATGAAACAAACACTAAATATTAGGCGAAGCTTGCTGCAATATATAAGTGAAAACCACATTCAAATCGGTTAAGCTGTTTCAGAGATTAGCGTGCACAAACGTACAAACAAACAGACAAAAATTCTAAATACAATTTTTTTGACATACAATAAGCACAACGTGTACAAATTGTTTTTTTTGGAAAAAAAAAAAACAAATTTGAAAAATATACGATTTTATCATATGTATAATCAAGACTTTATATACACAAATGCGTTCTTATAGATTGGCACAGAGTAATTTCCATCGAATCTGGTTATGTACATGTAACAATAATTTTTAAATCGAAAAATTAAGTAAAAATTTAAAAAATATCTACCACAACTGTCATCAAACGAGCTTAGACTTTTTAGGCGTCAGAGTTGTACATCATTGATAAGATACCCTCGGATTATTATTATTATTATAGAATTTATATTATTATAAAATTTGCACAATTTATTTCAGTTTTGAGTGTAACATTTTTTTTAATGTTAAGATCGGCAGACAGGCTGACGGTCCACTTGATGGTAGGTGGCTACCGTCGCCTATAACACAAGCAACGCCAAAGCTGCTGTAAGTGCGCTGCCGACTACAGTAGGATTAAGGATAAGGGATTGGGAAGGGATAGGGAAATGAATTATTTTATTATGAATTTCATGAGATGGATCATCTTCGACGTTTTCAGGTGACTGTAGGTGGAGTGCTGTGGACGACCGCTGTTGTCCTCAGTCTGTACATTGTAAGAATTAACATAAACAATGAAGATTTTCCTACGTGTAAGTATCAATATTTATGAAAAATTTTCTACATAAATACCTTGCACTTAACTGAGATTCAAAGAATTTTTGATTCAAAGAATGAAGCTACTATTGTCTACAAGCACAAGCAAACCCAGGGTCACACAAATGTCCTTTGTGCAAGGGCGTGACTGGTAGAAGTTAAAGACAAAATGAGCATATGACATTCAGACTGAAAATGTCATATTTGTACGATGTCGAATTGGGTCGAATTCTTATTTAGTCAGATTATTAGTAGGTCTCTTTTTAGGAAGGTCTACAGTCAAAAACAATAAAAAACATTTCTACGCTAGTAATATATAAGTCAATGAGCATTTCTTTATCTATAAAAGATACTAATTTTACCATTACCATTACTAATTTTACCATTACCATTACTATTTTTACCATTACTATTTTTTTCTATAAAAGACAAAAATAGTAATGGTAAAAATTCAATTTATCAATTAAGCTAAAATCAGAATAGGAAATTTAGGATGAGGTCGACCTTCGACCTTAAATCTATTTCTTCTTTAGTCAGATTCTGAGTAAATTAGTTTTCAGGAAGGTTAGTCGGGTGTGTGTACACTGTACAGACAATATCAATTAAAAAAAATGTTCTTTAAAAAAAAAAAGAAAATACACTGAAGAATAAGTTAATAATCTTAATTTAATTTGCTATTTTTTATTAAGAGATTTAACAAAATTAAACAGAAATGTAACAAAGAAACGACGTTTTTAACAATTTTTGCTAAGCAAAAATATGCTGAAAATTAAATTGCAAAATATTACATGCCATTGCTGTAATATTTTACATGCCAATGCTATTCGATCGAACATATTACATGTAATTGCTGGACATAGACTACTCCTTTATAAGAAGTTATAGTTATAAACTGCGAATTGGCAAAACTCGAACAGCTTTGGCAGGATCACACAAGGTGTTTTATTCCCTCTACTTGGTTTTTTGTGGTATTTCATCAGATTCATCATGCTCATCTGGTGTGTTAACAGGTCAGTACGTGGCGCGTGCTCTGCCCAGCGCGGGATTAATAACCTTCCTTCAATCATTCATATGCAACCTCAACAATGAATGTTCCCCTTTAGAGAAGTACGAACAAGTCCCTACGTACGAGAATTCCAAGTATGTATTCTTTCCTACCTATCTTTCTTTTGTATTGGTACATATGAGTGAAGAATGTGATGTTATTGGCTACATTGTAATACTAGCTGATGTTTTCGTGAGACTTGTTAATCTTGTTAATTTAAGCAATTTATAGGTACTTTCCCTACTTTATTACCTACTACTCTATGTTTTTTTTTTATGTTATGTCGACGGACAGGCTGACGGTCCACTTGATGGTAGGTGGCTACCGTCGCCCATAACACAAGCAACGCTACAGGTGCTGCAAGTGCGCTGCCGACTACAGTAGGATTAAGGATAAGGAATTAGGAGGAGATAAGGAAAATGGGCTCTGGCATCCCTTACTCATTCACCGAAACACAACAGCACGTATATGCTGTTATTTCACGGTGGTCTTCTGTAAGGGGGTGGTCACTGCCGCCAGGCGGGCTGCCCAAATGACTGCGAAACGCAGTGTGCCCTACCACTACTATGTGGGCACTGTCTGTGGAGTGGAGGCTACATAACAATGTTATTATACTTATTCTGCCGACGGCGCTTGCATTCCTTGTTTTTATATTTGTTGCTTTTTCTACCTTAGGTATTATATTAATTACTAGCTCTTCCCCGTTCTTCGTACGCGCTGAAGTTAGTTGTCTAAAATTCTCACAGGTAGCCTACCTAAAAAAAAATCGGGATAAAAGTATCCTATATGTTAATCCAGGTAATAAACTATCTGTGTGCCAAATTTCTTCCAAATTCGTTTAGTCGTTTTTGCCTGATTGAGTAACAAACATCCAAACATGCCTACAAACTTTGGCATTTATAATATTATTAGGATTATGTTATGATTTTCTCTCTCTCTCTCTCTCTAAGTTATATTTCCACATTTCGTGAATACCGGTGCTGGTTGTACATTTACCACTACGTTATTAAGTTACCTATGAAAAATGTATACGTATAAGTTATAAAATGTAATAAGTATACAAGTTACAAATGCAATCCTGTTATAAAATTTAAAAAAAATCCTCTAATGCCTGGCAATCGTCCAATGGCATGATACAATGTTATGGCTGGCATAACGGAAAAGAAAATCACAGTGAGGATGAGGAACCAATTAAAATGACAAAATTAGCAATTATCGAACACATTGAGAAGACGACCCCGACGTTGCCTTTAACACAAACAACGCCACAGGTTAAATTGAGTTGTTAATTTTTGCGCGTTTTATCACAAATGACTCTTAAGTCCATAAAACCTTTGCCGACTAGCTTGACTGACTAATTCAAATATCTTCTCACATTCTACTATTTTTGTTACAGGTTGACTCAGTTACAACGGCAATACGTCCCACTTTTATACAATGAGACTGTATTGAACGTAGCCGAGACAGTCCCCGACGCCCTCAAACTCTTGGCCACCTTGTCAGACATAGCTGACGAACCTACTTTCATACATATTAGCAGTGAGTCTTAGTATGTCTTAGCATGTCTTAGTATGTTCATTAGTTGCTAATGAACATACTAAGACATTAGTTATAAGTTCCCTGATTTAAGGTCCCAGTGAGTTAAGTCCAGATTTTTTCATGTGAAGGTTGGCAGACAGGCTGACAGTCCACTTTATGTTAGGTTGCTTTTACCACCTATTAATACAAGCAAATTAAATAGGTTTTGCAAGTGAGCTGCCTACTTTGTACGATAAATGTTAAGGGAATAGGCTCTGGCATCCCTTATTCACTCACCAAAACATCTGTTATTTTACGGTAGTAACTGCAGCAAGACGGGCTGCCTAATTCATGATTCCGGAACTAGGATATAAGCAACACCAGGTACCTACCTCCGATTCTGTAGCTAGGCGGAATCATGGCAACTCAGAAGTCGCGCGTTCTCCGCATAATTTTTCTACCCACCGTGAGCAAAGTGATAATTAGGATGGTAAAAACATGGGGCAGGCATTAATTGATTCACTAATGCATAAATTGGGTTGCCAACTCTCGAAAGAACCAACCCGGGAGGATTTTAAAAAATCGGGCGGGCGGGGGAGTAGTTTCGAAAAAAAAACTTATATAGTTATTAATTTTTATTTTTAAATTTATATTTACATTGCTTTCGAGCAACATCTAATATTTTTTTTAAGACAAAATTATAAAAGGTTTTACATGATTTTTTCGTGCTCCTTGGAGCACGAAAGAAATTAAATCTTAATTTCTTTCGAATTAAGAAACGAAATTAAATCTGCCACCTTCGCTGTGCGCCTTGGCGCAGAGCGAAGGTGGCAGATTTAATTTATGATAGTAATTTTCATTTTAGAAAAAACCGGAAATACTATTGCGTCCCGGAAGCTCGGGAAGTTAACCATTTACCGGGTCTCCCGGGCATTCTGGGAGGGTTAGGAACCGTACCATTAATATTAGTATATTTATAATTATCTTAATTCAAAAATAAAAATACATATCAAGGAACTAGCTGAGTCCGCAACTTGGCACCCGTGGTATTCGGTATAACGCGTAACTTCCTTGTTTGTAAACCGATTGGAATGAAATAAACACTAAATGTTACGGGAAGCTTGCTACAATACATAAGTGAAAACCGCATTCAAATCGGCTAAGCGGTTTCTGAGATTTGCGTGCACAAACGTACAGACAAACAGACAAAAATTTTAAAAGCTATTGCGGGGTCTTGCTATTGCTAGTTATAAAAAAGTCGCTGTCTGCCTCAGTTTGTTTTTCAGTTTACTTCTTCTAAATGACCCCACGGAATTTAATACGGTTTTCACCATTGGAAAAGCGAGAACAAATACGCATCCGTGCAAAGCCGCTGGCGGGTCACTAGTAAACTATATTCAAATTTTTTGATTCAAATTATTTTTTGATTACAAATTATAGACTTATGCTCACTGTATCACTCGAACAAACTTCTGTATTACTCGAACAAAATCGAATATTTAACTTTTCAATTTTCTTTAATTTTTAATTTATTGGTTTTTGATTTGTTTGTTTTTCTTTTGTATTCTTTTCGCGTTTGTACAGTTGCGTTTCTGTTCATAGCTTTGTATTCATTGCGACGCTTGTCTTGATAAATATTTGATGAAAATATTTTTACGCTACGATTGCGGCAGAATGTGCATAGCAGCTAATCTAAGTTTGTTAAAGCTTTAAGTTTTATTGAGCTAGTTTAAGACAAATAAGTTATTATTGTCATTGTAAAAAAAAAACAATCTTTTAATTTACAGAAAACGGTTTGAAAGTGAAGGATTTGTTCCTGAATCCCGTAAGAGTTCGCCGACATTTATCAACTAAGTTAAACATAACCGAAGATATTACGCAGAGTTTGCTAGATGCGGAAATAAGTTTGCAAGGTGTAAGTATAAAATTGTTACTTAAATTACATACAAAAAAACCTTGACTACAATTAACAATGGCTTAAAAATAAGGTAAGTCCCCTAAATAATCTCAAAAGCAGTCGTTAAAAAGCGTCACCTATTGGTTGATTTTCAATAATAAATAATTGTTTTACCGTCTATGTTGAAGTGTTAAATTTAAAAATCCGATATACAGTTTATAATTTAATTTTTTTTAAATTATATTAACATTATTATGTAAATACTTTTTAATTAAATTATTTTTTTATTTATTTATCTCAGTAAAAATTTAAATTAGGTACTATTATTGACTAAGTACTAAAGATAATAGGGAATATGTGTCTAATTCAAAAAAAGGCTTAAATATTTTTTTTATCAACATTTTTGCTTTAGAATTATGTCTATGTAAATATTTTTTAATATTATTTCTTTTTCGTTAAGATTGGAAAATTCAAAATACTTGAAACGCTCAGTTCTATGAAATGTCAACAAGTGTGTAAATGTTTGTGATTTTTAACATTTCATTGTTATTTAGACTGTGACGTCAGGACAAGCGTGCTAAAAGGGCGGCTGTTTAAAATGCCCCTAGCTGTTAGTTATTTTAACATTTTTTTTGTTACTAAATTTCTGTTTTTTGGCGCTGAATTCATACGATATAACCTATCGTATGAAAATATTAAAAAAATGTGCATACTCCCTATTGAGAATCATGGTCAGATGATATTATATATCGTGTGTAATGAAGAGCAATGAAACAGGATTTTGTAATATTTTTTTTTTGAGGATTCAGGATTCAGGATTTTGTAAAAATAGCGCAATATCTACTAAAAAAAACTAAAGTTGATAAAAGTCCAAACCTCCAAGCTATTTGTCAATGATTTTATATAAATATTATTCAAACATCGCTCGCCGGGACACGTTTTATATACATATTTATATTCGCATTTCTATGTTTATTTTTTTAACTTGCAGATATTGAAGGGTCAAACAGACAGATGCAACCCCAGATCTTTGTCCGAGATATTGATTATGCAGAACCGGGAACACATTAACACGTTGGCGAAGAAATTTTGCTTATTGACAAATGGAGACTTGCAGGGAACCTTCATGGATCTTGTTATGGACATTAATTTTACTAAATACATTAAGATGGTAAGAAAGCGTAATGCAGTTCTTGCATTTTATAAGTGCGACGCTCGGACCTACAAAAACTATAGACAGAGCCCTTACGTTACGAACAAAAACGTTTTAAAAAATGAAGCCGGTTCGCTGAGGATGTGTGCGTAACCCTACTTGTCGTATAGTGGCCATGCGTTTGTGCATGCAGTTAAAAATGTTATCCACTAACAACTTTTACCCCAATTGTTTATTATTAAACAAAAATTATTATAATACTTATAATAATTTAATTTATTATAATACTTATATAATATATAAGTATAATATTATATATATACTTATATAATATTATAATTTATTATAATACTTATTAAACAAAAAATATAGTCAGGTATATCAACTATTCGCGTCAGACTATAGAGCGGCCGTCACCCTATGTCAGAATCGTCTTCCTATTACCTGCCTCACTTAAGAGTGTATATTGTTCCAGTGCGACAGTAATAAGTGTAGATGCTATCCACAATCTATTCTATACATAATTATAATAAAATCGTAAACGAGCCGTGTCCGTAAATTAAATATTTTTTCAAAAAATCAATTTGTACACGTTGTATGTACATATGTTACCGAGATGAAAAAATAGTTTTTAGAATTTTTGTCTGTTTGTCTGTGCGTTTGTCATAAACGGCTAAAGCGATTTTCACTAATTCACAAAATGCAAAAACTTGTTATTATTTTTCTCTGGTGTGATTTTTTTTAAAGAAAGGATTTTCTTACGATTACTTACAAGAAAACTTCTAAAATTAGAACAAAAAACCGTGGCCCTTATCTGTGCAGTGTGGGTGGACGTCCTATACTGCGCTTGCCGGTCCGTGTCCGTTACTTCCACTCTAGAACTTTCCGGCCCTGCCACTGTCCTGTCCTGACCACTGCACTTCAACTTATCAATCCGCCGAATTATGTACCTTACGTTCATTTTTTTTTAATGTTAAGATCGGCAAAAAGGCTGACGGTCCACTTGATGGTAGGTGGGCTACCGTCGCCTATAACACAAGCAACGCCAAAGCTGCTGCAAGTGCGCTGCCGACTACAATGGGAATAAGGATAAGGGATTGGGAATTGGGCTCTGACATCCCTTACTTCACTCACCGAAACACAAAAGTAGATACACGTATTTCACGGTGGTCTTCTGTAAGGGGGTGCTTACTGCCACCAGACGGGCTGCCCAAATGACTGCGAAACGCATTGTGCCCTGCCACTACTTTCCAGATCCAGATCAGAGACAAATTAAAAAAGTTCATTTTTCAATATTGACCCTGCCGGGAATCGAACCCGGGAACCCTAGAACAGAGCGTTAAGGCAAACACCCTAACCGCTCATCCAATGGGTTCGTCTATGGGATCTCCTCATTCCTGATTAGATCTCGCAGTGTAACCGCGAGCTATAGCCCTCTCTGTAGCTCGTTGAATAACGTCGAGCTTTCTTACGAGGCTATGGCTAGAGACAACATTCAGCATTAAATCATCATTGGCAACACACATTGGTCGAAAATTTTTGTTTTAAGACGCTGAGGAATTTTGAACGAGATGATAATGATGAGCTTCCCGAACTGGAAAATACTATTTACAATTTTATTCCACAGTTTGGCGATATGTACAACAAATTGACTGGAGACGGACGCCTGGAACACCTAGGCGATCTACTGAAAGCTGTATTGCGAATCACAAAACTGCAAAGCTTCGTGCCAACAGAATTGATAACCATATTCCAAGGTGGAGAGGTGGAGTTTACCTACTACAATATTTCAATGTAAGATTTTTTTTCTCTGTCTGTCGGTCGTGTCGTTCTTGATCGATGTGTCGTTATTGAATGTTTCAATATTTGATTGAAACGTTTGAATTGTTAGCTACAACTTTGGATGGGAATAAGAAAAACAAATTACATTTTTCCAGACGTTATTTCCAATTTTTCTCTTCACACGAACCTTCCTCGAACTTCAAGGAATATTTAAAAAAAAAAAGAATTAGCGGTATTGGGCCAGCCGTTTTTAAATTTTGCGCTTAGAGATTCGTTTTTATTTATATCATACTAGCTGACCCAGCAGAAAATAATTCTCTAACCCGATTGTGGCGCCACCTATATCGGGTCCAATTTTATTTTCAAACCATGTGTCTTCACGTCAATGAACGACGGTAATTTTTTTTGGATATTGTTCATACAAAAATACTAAAATCTCTATTAAAAAATGGGAGGTTGGGGGTAGAAGGATGAAAAATATTTTACGACTTATTCTCATTCCTACTAAATATACACACAAAATTTCATAAGAATTGATCAAGAGTTTCGGAGGAGTTTTGTTACAAACACTGTGACACGAGAATTTTATACTTAGATTAATTCTTGTGTCTTTTCAGATGCTCTGTAAGCATATGCGGTTGTTACAGTAATGCCTGTAACAACATACTTTTTTTGTGTTTAAACTGAGGACGTATTTTAGTTAACTAACAGTTATTTTTACAAGCAATTCAGTTATGGCCATTCAAGCAAGTTGACACGCACACGTTTGTCTATATAAAAACTAACACAATATTATATAATTAATTAGTAAAGTGTTTCGGTTTTAGTGTACTTGTGACACAAAAAAGTTTATTTTTCCAGAATATCGAAAGTAATGGACCTGTTCGAACCTACGTTTGGTGACACACAAATGTACAAAACATTAAGAGAATTTACCGATTCAATTGTTGTTGGAGTCCGATATTTGAATAAGCTCTTTAAAAAATCTGAGGGGCTAAATAAGGATGTTGTACTGGAAAATGTTGGCGAGTTAGGAAATTTTTTCGAAGACCGAAATGAAGCCTCCGAACAAATAATGACAAGTGAGAGTGACATAGATGTTTATGATGTGTAAGTATAATTTCATTAACATTTTTAATATTAGGCAATTATTTTTAGTAGATAATTAATTTAAAAAAAAAAAACAAGTATTTTTGATTAATGACTCGTGTTATTATTCTTTGGAATTTTTATTTATAAAAATATTGGTATATTATATAATTTGACCTTAATGAGCTCATTAAACGAGGGAATGGACTAAAGCGAGTAAATAAGTTGATAACAAACAAATATTAAAGTGAGTCGATTTTGCCAGAGATTATGTTTTTTCGGTACTACAAATTAAAATGTTAAGCCATTTTAAACCTTAAACCAGGCTAAGGCTTTATAGTTTATACTGTTACGTGCGATTTTCGACTGGCGCGAGTGCTTTTACCAGAATGTTCCATAGTTAGTCGTAACAATACATATTATTTTCATAACCCTAGTCGGGCTTCAGTCCAGATATACCTACACATAAACTGTAAAAAAAAATGTGTGTGTGTCTATGGGATTAAGATCGTAAAACTAATAATATGTTGACAGTTACTAATTTATTTTTTCAGATTTTCAAAAATTTCAAATTTAATTTACAAAATGCTACCAAAGAATTATCAACACGATGTCCTACTTTATTCAACATTATTAACAAAATTGATTGAAGGAGCTCAAAAAGTGATCGAAATAAATATGAATATTGAGGAGATGGCCTATAATGCATCCCTGAGGAACCCCGACGGCGTTAAAGTATTAATGAAGTTACCACCTGAAGTGGTCGCTAAAGGATTTGAAGCACTATCTGATGCAGAGAGGACACAGGTATTTTATTGGTAATAGAAAGGAATTGGGAAATGGGCTCTGACATCGCTTACTTCACTCACCGAAACACAAAAGCACACGTGCTGTTATTTCACGGTGGTCTTCTGTAACTGGGTGGTTACAGAAGACCAATCTATTTAAATAAAATCAATAGGGGATCGGACAGTAATCAGATTAAAATCTAAAATGTACTTAGAAAGAAAATATATAATTTTTTACGATTATTTATCGAATAATAATTTAATATAAATTCATTTCAATATTTTTAAATGAAGGAATAAAATTTTATTATTTACAATATTTTTAATCTATACTGAAACACCAATCACAGTGCGTGACGTCATTTGTGGGCAATCATTGTCTTATGCCAATGCAGCTGTTTTGTTATGATATGACCACAAATGATGTTACACCCTCTCAGATGAACTATCGTGGCGTTTTGGCGGCATTTTCAAACAAACAATATTAAAACATGATTTTGAGTATCTAAAAGGCTATAAATAAATAAAATAGTATTTTTTATGGGAATAAATATCCATGACGATTAATTTTAAAAACACTTTCTGAAAATTTGTCCGATCCCCTATTGGCACAAGTATGACGGAGCATCACTAGAGGGGTCCAGGACAATTCATCGCCGCCCTCTCACCGCCGCCATTTCACCGCTGGCCGTTTCATCGCCGGCCGATTCGACGCCGGTCATTTCATCACCGTTAAGTTAAAATATCAGCACCAGTATCACTTGAAAAAATCAATGTCACACACGTTTCCAGTACAAGTAACCTTGTAACACATTTTGTAATAGACAGTCTATTTGCCAATACCAGTATTCCGGAATATTATATACTGATTATAAATTGTATGTATCAGTATACTGATACATACAGATTATATATTTATTATTGTCAGGACAAGGTTTGTATGAAGGATATCTTTTTAAATTTTTTATTTTTTTAACAATTTAGAATTATTGTATATTAAATTAGTTACCTAATATTATTATGTACCTAACTCTTTTATCACTTTTTTTTCAGATTTTAACATCTAAACTGAATTTCCCGGGCCAAATGTTTTGTGATATTAATCGAATCCAAGGTTTCTTCGTGGTGTCTCAAAGTGAAGCTGAGAGTTTAAAGTCTCAGTTGTGCACCGAGGCTTGGAAAAATTATATTACTGACTTGATACGCTCTTTTGGAATTTATGAAGTTAAAGATAATGTGAGGTTTAATCTATTTAATTTACTATTTACTATTACTAATTAGCAATTTCACAAACTTGTTAGCTAAATCGTGGAAAATGAAATAAAATATGGAATAGTCGACAATTTTTTAATCCTTAATCCTACTTTAGTCGGCAGCGCACTTGCAGCACCTGTAGCGTTGCTTGTGTTATAGGCGACGGTAGCCACCTACCATCAAGTGGACCGTCAGCCTGTCTGTCGACATAACATTAAAAAAAAAGTATAATAGTTTCAAATAATGGACAACTAGATTACGACCCCATACGGTGAATTAAAAATATATTTATCGTTATATTTCCGTAAGTGAGTAAGAGAAATAAGAGAGCCAGAGTATACAAGCACCAACAGGCTCGTCAAAAACAAACGACTAAAGAAATTACAAAATTACAACTATTTTAAAGTGTCTAAATAAAAGTCGAGTTAGTCGAGTGAGTAATGTGCTAACTCTCTGTGTTCCTTGTTCGATTCCTAGCAAGGTTGACTATTAAATTATTTTTTTCAAAGTTTACTATCATTTGGGTGCAATGTACGGCACGATGCAGACGCAAAGCGATCGTGTCTTAAGGGCTTCACTGAGGCAAATGACATTTACTATAGAACTCGCTGGCGGCGGATCCAATTCAACAGGCCTAGAAATGGTGTTTTTCTGTTTTTACCATTAGAACAATACACAAAATAAAAATTTTTATTAATACAATTTTTTAATCTGATATTAACTTATTAATAGGTACAGGATTCATATACGTGCAATAAACCGTTTTCGAGAGAATTTTCAATAAAAGTCAAATTTTTCTTGTGTTCTAACTTTTTTTGTGGAATTTCTATTACTTTAACGAAAATTCTAATTAATACAATTGGTTCTTCACATGTTTAAGTATAATATATATATTTTTCAAAGCAATTGTCTTGTCCATTTCTTGTAACATTTTCATTAAACAATGGATATTTTTAGTATTTAGGGTTTGTCTCCCCCTTAAGTAGGAAATTCGGATATTTTAAGATATTTTTTTTTAAATTTAATATTGAAGAAACAAAGCTATCCATAGTGATTAAAAATTCAAACTGTACCTAAGTATGTGTTATTTTTCTTTTCAGATAAACGAAATGGCCTCAATTTTAATCCAAGAAACTCTTGGCAGAGATACGTCTAGTCAACTGTACACTTTGGACAAAGATTTTAAAGTCATCAAATATTTTTTTCGAACATTGAGCAGTAATAGACCAAAGAACAACAAGTCTTTTGACTGGAATACACTTTTAAAAATTAGAAACGATTCGGAATTTTTTAAAGTTATACGCGGAAAAAGACATTTGGACAAACAAATTTTGTGAGTATTTTTCAATGATTTATTACTGATTTCATTACACACGTCCTTATATACCCAGACCGATAAAAACTATAGACAGAGCCCTTACGAAGTTTCCTTCTATAAGCCCAGAGAATAGAATTAAGGAACATAAAAACACGTACATGCGTCAGCTGTCGTATAATTGTCAAAGTGACATGTAACGTAACGTTTTTTTTTAGTTAACGTTTGTGTTGAACTAATAATTAAAATTTCCCGCCTTTCCATGATTGTTCTTTGCTAGTATTACATGCATACTCTGTGATGTTTCTATAATAGAATCTATTCTCTTTGATTCCGTGGTACGACGAGTGTTATAATTATTTGAATTTCTTTAATTAATACTAAAGTAATCAGTTTGTACTTGTACAAACTGATTACTACGAATAAACTCCAAAAAGTACTAAGATATTCCAAATATATACTCATTCCTATGACTGTTTCCATAGTAATTTTATTAATTTTAAATGTAACAAAATAGAAAATCTGTATAACTTATCTTGGAGTAAATTGATGAACATTTCTCATGAACTAATCATATAGACTTTATTGCTAATAATATTAGGAAAATGTTGTCACCTTAGCTATAAAGTCCCAATTTCTATTTTAAGATTATTGTATAATGCTTTAGTTGATTCCATACTGGGCTACGCGCTCGATTGCCATGGACTAACTTTTAAATCTCATATTGAAAAATTAGAAAATTGAAATTATTAGTTAACAAAAAAGTAAAAAATAAATTAAACAATGACTACACAAAATTATTTAAAATTTGTAAAATATTACCTATTAGTATAAAACATAAATACTTATTTTTAGTTAATAGTCATGGCAATGGAGATCGTGACTCAGTATTGGATAAAGTGAAAAATACGCACAATACGAGGGCAATGTCTTCGGGAAAATTTGTAGTTCCTAGGGTTGATAATTATTATGGTGACAGAACTATAAAGAAGCGGCTGTCCTACATTCTAAATAGTTTGCCTGAAGACATTGTCCGAGAGAAAAATAAAACTATATTTAAAAATAAATTAATGAAATATTATCTGCTTTCTTTAAATTAATTAATGAAATTTAGGTTTAGGTTTTTAATTTAGGTTACATTTATTTTTAAATTCAGTTTTATTTTATATTTGATAACATTAGTTTGACATCATTAACTTGATCCCATAGACAAACTGCTTTCCAGTTTTATGGGACACTGTAAATATTTTTCTAATTATTTCATTATAATAAATAAATTAAAAAAAAATAAGGGCAGGTGTAACGAAATTGAACTATGTTTCAGGATTACAGTCCACGGAGCACTTGCCAAAGAAGTAGTTAAGCAGAATATAATATTAGATTACAAAATAACACCTTTACTCGTAGATCTGACTAAGTTTATAACGGCTGTCAATGAGCAGCTTTCTCTGACTCCAGTGAGTTTAATAGCAAAGCTGAGAGAGCTTTACCCGGATATATTGGAAACCATTTTAGGAACAGCCCTCGACGAGGATAAGGTGAATATATAAGTAGATCCATATTTAATATACTTAATATTGTCTGGAAACTTGGAATTTTCATCGAGAGGCCGGAAAACCGCGCTTTATGTTTACTTGTTCCGCGGGCATACAGTCCGAAGCAATGCGACAATTGGGTCAAGTAGGTATTTTGCCCTTTTGCACCGCCGACGTCGGAGAGACAACATCTCGTCGAGAAGCCAATAAATTTCGTTGAAATTCCGAAACGTTGGCTGTGACGGCTGCTGCTGGCTCCCATTCATCCTCCGTCATGAAGCCAGCGATAGTGGTCAAATAAATAAACAAAACCACCAATTTATCCGTTAATGGATTTTCTATATATTTATTTACACACCTTCACTCGGTACGGTATGTCACTATAGATTCAATTAAAGCGTCTCATCCAACTTTTTTTATGTTAAGATCGGCAGACAAGTCGACAGTCCACTTGATGGTAGGTGGCTAAAGTCGCCTATAACACGAAGCAACGCCACAGCTGCAACAAGTGCGCTGCCGACTACAGTAGGATCAAGGATAAGAGATTAGGAGGGAGGATAAGGAAATTGGCTCTGCATCCCTTACTCACTCACCGAAACACAACAGCACACACGTGCTCTTATTTCACGGTGGTCTTCTATAAAGGGGTGGTTACGCCGCCTGACGGGCTGCCCAAATGACTGCGAAACGCAGTGTACCCTGCCACTGCTTTCCAGATCCAGACCAGAGCCAAATTTGAAAAGTTCATTTTCAAAGTTGACCCTGCCGAGAATCGAACCCGGGAACCCTTTTTTTTTTTTTTTTTTTTTTTTTAGGAGGGGAAATGCATTTACGCACTATCCCTCGTCGACGGGGACGGTCGACGAGGGGGTGTGTGGGACTCACCCGACGGAACGTATCGCCCCGCCGGTCCTACTCCACTAAAACCGCCTCCATGTTCCACCATCGGCAGTGATCGTGAGACCCGGAGTCACAGCGAGGCCTTATCCCCGGGCCCCACGCACCGCCATGTCCTTGCGGACCCGCACCCATCACGGTATGCCGTGTAACTCCTCCTGTGGTGACCCGCTGGAACATCTGCAGGCCACCACACCTCACTGCCCGGTGTTGTGCGGGCGGCGCACCTCCCCACGTCCACCGCCCCCGAGCGAAGCGGCACCAGCCGCCCGTGATCATCTTATCCGTCGCAGCGAGCAGTCAGCGAGGGGATTCGTAATTGAATCAACCCTTTACCTCTTCTCCGCGGCACAACCATCCGCGGAGTCGGAGGCCGCTTCCACCTTCATCCCCCGAACGACCCCCGCTCGTGTGGCCGCTCATCTCATACGACATTATGGGTGGGCGGCCCATAGGGGTGTCCCCCTGACATTTCCTCAACAATCGCGGCAGCCCGAGACGGGCTCCACCTCATGTTGTCGTCGCGGAAGAGCTACTAAGCCGGGTGGCGAGGCCGGGTCTTCACTCTTCCGGACGACTGCGGGGGGTAGTACTAAGCCGGTGCCCACCCACCGGGTGTTCCCCACCCCCCACATGCCACGATTGCAGGTACTATGCCAGTTGGTCCTTCCCAGTCGCATGAGCTCCGTCTTCGCGTAAGTTGCCCGACTACCACTGAGCGTCGGAGCCGTCCGAGAGAATCCACCCGCTGCGACTCACCTGCCGATCCTCATCCGCAGTACCGAGTCCCATACCTCAGTCTGACGAACAAGGACCGGGGTGACCTCTCTCTCACCGGCCACCAATCGCGCGGGCCGAGTACGGATTCTCGGCCCGCGCGAGCGATGACCGGTGAAGCTCCAACAGAAGGTTGGAGCCTCCAAATAACAGCTCCGCCACGAGCTCCGCTGAGCGGAGCTCGCTCGGAGCCCACCTCGGTGTGGGCCTTCTTAGTCCCCAAAACCAATCCGATCGATCGAGCAAAGGCCGGTGACCCCACCGACCCCTGCAACCGCCCGGATTGCCAAGGGTAAGCCCCCCCACCACGACAAGGTCATGGCCCACCTAGGGGGGGAACCCGGGAACCCTAGAACAGAGCATTAAGGCAAGCGCCCTAACCACTCATCCAAAGGGCTCGTCAAACTATTATATTTTACTATACTAAACTAGTATCCAACTACTATATTTTGTGTGACATCTTTTATCTTTGATAATTACATCGCTTCTGAGGATTTATTTCCTCAGAAGCCTCAAATCTGTCAGGAGCAACCCATTTAGTGTAAAAACTATATATTCGTGACTATAAGACGGAAACTATCTGGCAAGGTAGAAGTTTACTAATTATATCAAGGAACTGGCTGTAAAATTCTTAAAAAATATATTAAACCGTTTCAGACATACAAATCTTTATCAACAAACGGCGAAGAGATATTTTGTAAGGGAAAACAAGAAGCAGAGAATTATTTATCGTTCCCATCGAATGTTGATATAGATGATTTGTTAACCACTTTGTGTAACGCAACCTTAACAATAGACAATGCTTTAAACGGAAGCTCCATCATTCAAAAAGCCGTAAGTAGATTTATTGAAAAACTAGCTGGAATCTCCTCTCCTCTCCTCTCCTCTCCTCTCCTCTCCTCTCCTCTCCTCTCCTCTCCTCTCCTCTCCTCTCCTCTCCTCTCCTCTCCTCTCCTCTCCTCTCCTCTCCTCTCCTCTCCTCTCCTCTCCTCTCCTCTCCTCTCCTCTCCTCTCCTCTCCTCTCCTCTCCTCTCCTCTCCTCTCCTCTCCTCTCCTCTCCTCTCCTCTCCTCTCCTCTCCTCTCCTCTCCTCTCCTCTCCTCTCCTCTCCTCTCCTCTCCTCTCCTCTCCTCTCCTCTCCTCTCCTCTCCTCTCCTCTCCTCTCCTCTCCTCTCCTCTCCTCTCCTCTCCTCTCCTCTCCTCTCCTCTCCTCTCCTCTCCTCTCCTCTCCTCTCCTCTCCTCTCCTCTCCTCTCCTCTCCTCTCCTCTCCTCTCCTCTCCTCTCCCGCACCGCCACTGCAACAGTGGACCCGCATTTTTTATATTTCAAGAAGATTCCTCAGGAACCTAAATTTTTTTCATCCAAATCCGTTCAGTAGTTTTTACATGAAAGAGTAACAAATATCCATACATCCATTCATCCTCATTTATAATGTTAGTAGGATAATATTAGATTATAAGGTATTTTTTTAATGTTAATGTCGACAGACAGGACGGTTCACTTGATGGTAGGTGGTTACCGTCGCCAATAACACAATCAACGCCACAGGTGCTACAAGTACGTTGCTGACCATAGTAGGATTAAGGTGGATACAAACGCTAAATACTAAAAATATCCATTGTTTAATGAAGATGTTACAAGAAATATACAAGACAATTGCTTTGAAAAATATATATATTATACTTAAACATGTGAAGAACCAATTGTATTAATTAGAATTTTCGTTAAAGTAAAGAAACTCCACAAAAAAAGTTGGAACACAAGAAGAATTTGAATTTTATTGAAAATTCTCCCGAAAACGGCTTATTGCGCGCATATGAATCCTGTAACCTATTAATAAGTTAATATGAGATTAAAAAATTGCATTAATAAAAATTTTTTTTTGCGTAATGTTCTAATGGTAAAAACAAAAAAACACCATTTCTAGGCCTGTTGAATTGGATCCGCCGCCAGCGAGTTCTATAGTAAATGTCATTTGCCTAAGTGAAGCCCTTAAGGTTAAGGAATTGGTAAAAAATAGGCTTTGCCATCCCTTACTCACTCACCGGGATGCAAAAGCCCAATTCCTTATCCCATCCCAATTCCATTATTGTTTAACAGCGATTTTCATTACTTTTTTTCTTTCGTCAATTAAAAGGTTGAAAATTACTAAACTATTTTTGTTTTTGTCAGATACAAAAAGCAATGAATAGAAGAATTAGTGCCGAGCAAGTAAATTGGTCGAAGTTGATAAATGGCGTTAAAACACTTCATGTCACAATAGAAAAATATCATCCCTATTTCTATGGATTTTCGAGCTACGGCATGGACGTGGACAGGCAGACAAAACTGGACAATATGTTTAAAACTGCAAAACATTTTTGGTTCAGCAGGGGCAATATACTGAAAAGTTTGCATTTGAGGTACATTTTTTTTTAAATTAAAATTGTATGTAATTAAAATTGGATATCGTGAACTAGATGGCGTTACATAGCAAAACTTGAAGTTTTTTGTTAATTCTGACGAGCCCGTTGGATGAGTGGTTAGGGTGTTTGCCTTAACGCTCTGTTCTAGGGTTCCCGGGTTCGATTCCCGGCAGAGTAAACTTTGAAAAATGAATAGGTATTTTAAATTTGGCTCTGGTTTATATCTGGAAAGTAGTGGCATGGCACACTGCGTTTCGCAGTCATTTGGGCAGCCCGTCTGGCGGCAGTAACCACCCCCTTACAGAAGACCACCGTGAAATACCAGCACGTGTGCTGTTGTGTTTCGGTGAGTGAGTAAGGGATGCAGAGCCAATTACCCTATCCTCCTCCTAATCCTTATCCTTAATCCTACTGTAGTCGGCAACATACTTGCAGCAGCTTTGGCGTTGCTTGTGTTTTAGGCAACGGTAGCCACCTACCATCAAGTGGACTGTCCGCCTGTCTGCGGATCTTAACATTTAAAAAAATCATTGAATATTACTGGTAAATTTTGTTTTCTGTTATGAGGGAACAGATTGTGGAGGGAACGAGGGAACCATGGGGAGGCATAACCAACAGTATAAGATGAACCTTAAACATGAAATAAGCAAATGTTTTTCTTACTTTGGGCAGGATAACGTCTGCCACGTCCAGTAGTTTATTCTATATTTTTTAAATTTTATTTTTTTAAACATGATAATAATTTTAATTTTCCTATCAATTATAATCACCTATGCTTATGCACCCAATGTAATCAGTATTATATTTTTTTTTTTCAGTATGAAACTAGGTTTGCGAACATTAGATGTAATGGATCAAATTTTTTCGAACGTTACAAATGAAGATTGGCTCAAAACAAAGTACACTTTTAATTTGATGATCGTACCAATGACTATTTGTGACGAATTAATAAAATTGTTGACAGGTAATGATATTTTTTTAAACCTTTTTAAGTTAGGGTACTTTTTTCTTGAAAAGCGAGTCAGCTATATTTGTCCCCTGATCATATTAGGTATTTGCCGCATCACATTATCGCTCCTCTAACAAGACGCAAAAAAACATCCATGTTTTGCTTATCTATACTAATATCATAAATATTGTTTGTTTGTATGTAGAGGGTAATCTTCGAAACTACTCATCAGATTTAAAAAAATCTCTCACCAATAGTTAGAACAGAATTTCAGAATGGACATAGGCTATATATCATCCCGTAAAAAGGAAAGGCTTTTTCGTGGTAATCCAATTTTCAAAGTAAGTCGACGAAAAAACGGTCGAACGAAAAAGTTTTACGGTGAGAGATATATGATTGATTTCTATAGAAAAGTTGTGAAGCTTGGTGATGCCTACAAAAATGTCTAACTTATTATATCTAACTTTATATTTAAGCCCCCAAAACTACTTATTTGTATTAAAAAATAATTATAATCGTTAAATGATGTTTATCGGCCATATTATCAACAATTATGAATCCTTATCAAAATCAGCAAGTTTATCGTCACTAGTAATTGAACACGTGATTTTTGCTTTTTACTGCTAATGTTTTGGACGTATGGTTAAAGAGATAATACGATATGATTCTGTAAAGTGCGACCGCGCCGTGAAGCCACAGAGGCAGTGCAAGTAGGAGACGCGTACGCTACGACTGCGGGCTAGGTACCGGATACCGAGAAACAATCTGAATTTCACGCGGGCGAAACCGCGGGCACAGCTAGTCAATAAAGATAATTTCTATCACAAAAAACAATATATTTGTTTTATTTCCGAATCAACCACTGTAAATACTTTTTTTGTTTTATTTTCTACTAGGATCTGTTTCTCTACGGCGAACGGCGTACACATGGGGCGCGCGCGATAGTGATCTAAAATAAAAGTACCCTTATTTTAAATCTTTTAACTCGTTAAACGTTACTCTTTATAATATTATCTATCTGCCAGTGAAAGTCCCGTCAAAATCTGTCCAGTCGTTTCAGAGATTAGCTGGAACAAACAGACAGAGGTACATTTTTTTTATAAGTACCGTATATACTTCGAGATGCTTCGAACTGCTTTAGTAAAAAGCAGTTAATTTGACGTTACAAACAGACAATTCATTTTATTTATTAGTTTAGTTTAGCAACCACTTGCAAATCGTAATAATCCATGGTGGTATCTATAGTCTTTTCGTTTTATTTTAATATGAAAATATGTATGTGACTGGTTTTACCTAAATAAATAAACAATTCATGAACAAATGTGGGACTTCTATAATCTCACTAACTTTGAAATGGGGAGAGAGTCTACTTTTCGTCCAGACTTCCTACATTGATATCCCCATGTGAACTGTTGTTCAAACAATTGATTTTTTTTAAATAAAATTAGTTTTCATACTTACCAATTTGAAATACATTTCCTTTTTAGCTCTATCCAAAAATGAGAAGTATTCATCAAATTTACCAGAAACCACAGTGAAAGCTTTAGCTAGAGTTGTACCAAATTTACCAAATCTATTGGTGGATGTCACCAAGATAATCGTCGAAGATACGGCCGATGTATGTAACATAAAAGTTAATTATTTAATTTTATTCCTTTAAGACTCTTTAGATGTAGAACTATTCTCATACAAGACCTTGATCTCCGGAATTAATTATAATGTTACTAGCGACCCGCCCCCGGCTTCGCCCGGGGTGCAATTTTTATATATATATATGAACATTCCCCGTTTATCCCTCTTTCCATTAGTGAAAACCGAATCAAAATCGGTCTACCCGTTCACGCGTGATGCCGTGACCAAGGGAAATGGGGATTCATTTTCATATATAGAGATATATGATTATTCTCCTCAAAGTAGCAATCAACCAATCCATCACTGTTTGTTGAAGAATGAGACCCTTTAATTAAATACTTATTTTGCAAAGCTCGTCATACAGCAGGTATAGATGACCATCCTGAAATTACATCACTGATGCTTGGTTATATTCACAGAGCAAGGAAAGTCGCACCGCGTGGTTCTAGAGACGGCATGGTCAACACTTTTCATACAAATCCTGCGTGTCTGTCAGGGGGCGTTACCGTTTATTCTCGGTATTGCGCACCGGCTTAAGCATTGTTTAGGTTTTGTGTTCCAAGACAACCTCGACTCGCATTTTTTTTAAAGCGAAAATTAACTGCTCAATTGTAATATCGCGTATTTATTTTGATTATTACACCAAATCACAGCACAACGAGGCATTGCTATCGATTTTTGGATGTTATCCTATTTGGACGAAAACAGAAAAAGGCAGCCGAAATGCCCTGATTTGCGTTCAGCGCAATTGTGCAGCACCAATATTATTATTACTGCCGTCTCTAGTAGCGGCGGCGGCGCGGCCATTCCTTGCTCTGTGTAAGAGGTGCCCGATCATTATATTGTATTTTAGTGGTGGCAAGACATACTGTGTTTTGCATGCAAGACCTGCTTCTTTAAAGAAAATAGCAAAATAACAGCATGTGTGCTTTTGTATTTCGGTGAGTGAGTAAGACATGCTAGAGCCCTTTTTTCAACCTCTTCCTTATTACTATCTTACTAAGGTCTTTTATCTTACTAAGATCGGTAGCTTTTATATAAAAGCTTACCCCTTATCGTCTTTTATAGTTCAAAAGGCATAAGGTTTAGTAATTATTTTATTTAAATATACTTAATTTTAAACTTAGATAACGGGTGTAAATAAGTTCTTAGTTTTAATATCTTTTTAATATCCTTTATTTTTTTATAGATAGATAAAATAAAAATAATAATGAATGATGACCCATCGTGGCCATGTTCTAACACCAGTTTAGCGGATATATTACCAATGAGTGAAAATTCTGAGTTTGCTGTAATGGGATTAGAGACGCTACTGTGTATGAATCGTAATTTTCAAGAAGAATGGATTAGTTACTTGGATAGTATGAACGCAAGTAATCTAGTGAGTACAAAGAAATTCAAATATGTATGATATTTGCCACGATTTTAATATTTCATAAAGTATATTTACCTAACAAATGGTGAATGGAGTTCAGAAAAATCTCTTAAGTAAATATATGTTTGCTGTACAAAATGATAATGACTTAGTACGTGTAATATTCAACATAGCATGGAACGAACAGACTCACTTTAATTATTTGACGAATTAAGTGTGATGTACAAGGACATCACACTGTCCTTGTACATCACACTTGTATATGTATAAAGAATAATCTTTATACGTCCTTGTACATCATACAATTAATTTGTAATTAATTGTACAAAACCGTTTCTTGGTTCATAGAATAAGCATTGTTGTCACAGGACAACAATTCTTATTCTATGGCAATCAAACTTTATAATAAACTAGCGACCCGTCCCGGGCTTCGCCCGGGGCGCAATTTTTATATATAAGAACATTCCACGTTTATCCCTCTTTCCATTAGTGAAAACCGAATTAAAATCGGTCTACCCGTTCACGCGTGATGCCGTGACCAGGAGAAATAGGGATTCATTTTTATATATAAGACTAGCGACCCGCCCCCGGCTTCGCCCGGGGTGCAATTTTTATATATAATTATGAACATTCCCCGTTTATCCCTCTTTCCATTGGTGAAAACCGAATTAAAATCGGTCTACCCGTTCACGCGTGATGCCGTGACCAAGGGAAATGGGGATATTTTTATATATAAGATTATAAACTTATGATTATATTATATTTTACACACCAAATGTGGTAGTAAACGTTGGGATGTTATTGTTTGTAACGTCTGGTTATACACCCATGTATGTACAGGCAAATAAATGGTTTGAATTTTAATCATACCACCAATACGGTATTTGACTATAATGAAAATATGAAACAAATTGTTACTAGACCAACTGTAATTTTTTTTAAACCAAATTAACTAACACAGTATTTAAAATGTATGTATGATATGATACCTATGTACTACATATTTTCATAAGAAATCATTATTAAAATTTGACCACGTGATTAAAAACGCATGCAATAGGGGATCGGACAAATTTTCAGAAAGTGTTTTAAATTAATCTTCATGGATATTTATTCCCATAAAAAATACTATTTTATTTATTTATAGCCTTTTAGGTACTCAAAATCATGTTTTAATATAGTTTGTTTGAAAATGCCGCCAAAACGCCACGATAGTTCATCTGAGAGCGTGTAACGTCATTTGTGGTCATATCATAACAAAACAACTGCATTGGCATTAAGACAATGATTGCCCACAAATTTATTTATTTATTTATTTATTTATTATGATTCAATATACAATGTTTACAATGTCTGTAAACCATTATTGGTTTGTCTAGACATTTACTTCACGCCAATACAACATTACACTATAAATCATATATACGAGAAATTACAATAACAATGTTACAACTCAATTTAAAAGTTGCAAAACCGGCCGACCGAATCATCGGCACACATCGGTATGCTTTGTGCGTGTGCAACTCGCTACACAGGATGTCCCATTCTATGCAGTCATGTGTTTTTATAGAATAATTATTTAATTTAGTTATATAAATATAATTTTTAATTATATTATTCAATCCAATAAATATAATCTTATTATATTTAATTTAGGTAATATTTTTTAATGTACTCTTTAAGTTTCTTTGTGCTATTTCATTTGTGATTGTGTCACGCACTGTGATTGGTGTTTCAGTATATATTAAAAATATTGTAAATAATAAAATTTTATTTCTTCATTTAAAAGTATTTAAATGAATTATACTAAATTATTATTCGATAAATAATCGTAAAAAATTATATATTTTCTTTCTAAGTACATTTTTGATTTTAATCTGATTACTGTCCGATCCCCTATTGGTGGCATATAGAGTTGCGTTATTTGCTTTGTGTACAGTACATTAGCTAAATGAGCTAAATGTTGACATCTAAATAAATAAGTTTGCAAGCAAGTGACGTATTGACATCACGCGACCCACATGTATGGCGTCTTTAGCGTTTAGGCGGTCTTATTTATCATTTAAACTTTGATTGTAATTTTCATAGAAAATAAAGCAATTCACAATCAAATTAATTGCAATCAAATTGCAAGTGTATTATGGTATAATGAACAATTTGAGATATTTTCCTAAAATCTGTCAAATACCCTTTTAATTAAGTCTCGCTCAAAAAGAAAACCAACTCGACTTGTTGCAGCTAACTCAAAAATGGAACTCGACCACATACAAGCCTCACATGATGCTAAAATTTTCGTCAATAATCGACGACTTCGTAACTGACACTATGGAACTAAAGAGTAGTTTACAGATTATATTCAATGATAAATCGAATAGATCACAAGAACATATAACATTCTTGTCTGCTTGGAATTACGCCATGGATGCCTTGAACACTAGCAAGCGAGACACTATGTTAAGGTAAGATTAACTGGAAACTACGATGATATAATTGCTATAAAATCTATGAACTTCTTATTATGTTTAAAATATCTAAGCCATTTTTTTTAAGTCAATGTCGGCAGGTAGGCTGACGGTCCACTTGATGGTGACTGCCGTCGTCTATTTATACAAGCAACAACCATAGATGTTCAAGTGCGCTGCCGACAGACAGGGAAATTATTTTAATTGGAAAATATACAAGAAACTTACATTCTTAACTAACTGAGCCCGCAACTTCGTAGGCGTGGTACTTTTGTTTTTAAACCGATTGGAATGGTGTAACGTAGTATATTTATATTTATAGTTTATTTTATATATTTAGCCATTTATTTATATTTACGTTGTATATTTTATTCATTTCATTACTTATTCAACCTTTTTTTGTTTATTTGTTTTATTTCTTTATTTATTTTCCTAAACTAATTTTTTTTATATACACATTTAAATCTCGACATTGTCATTACGTTTTTTTTTTTCGATTTTCTGTCGGGACGGATGAATTGGTCTCTCAGAGCTGATGAACCGGCCTCATATTTTTATTTTTGAAAGTTATTCTTTATGTTATAATTAATCCTATTGTTTATATTATAAACAAAAAATACTATTTTCTTTTATTAATTTAATGATATTTAGAAATATATATATTAATGTTCCAATTAAATAGTAAAAGTTAGGCAACATTTTATCAAAAAAAGTATTTAAACTCAAAACGATTATTTTTCTAAGCCTTGTTTTGACTACTATGTAGCAAAAATATATAATAATTTTAAATTACTTTGTAAGATAGATAACGTAACAAGCCAAAAATTAAAAATAAACATTGAAGAGTTCATTATTATTAAAACTATTACACGTTGAATCTTTAAAACGCTCTCCTGTAAAATTAGTAGTTTTTGAGATTATTCAGTTTTATTGCGAGAAGACGATATATTTCCTACCTATTTTTTTTTTGTTATTAAATTTTAATTATTATCAAATTTGTGTTTAATTTAGTAGGTAAACACTGGCGCCCAATCTATATTTTCTTTCATTCAATTGCTAACACTTCCCATGTTAGCTGGGCTGGGAAGGTGTCACAATGGAATGAAACACTGAATGTTACACGAAGCTTGCATACATCAGTGAAAACAGCATTCAAATCGGTTAAACCGTTTCAGAGATTAACGTGCACAAACGCACAGACAAACAGACAAACCAACAAATAGACAAAAATTCTATTGTACAAATTGTGTACAATTTTTTTTTTTTTTTTTTTCAATATTTAATATTTACGGCTCGTTTACGATATTTTTAAAGGATATTGGGATATAGATTAAATTATGAACAACGTTTACATACAGTACTTATGCATAAACAAAAAAAAACCCTTCACAACAAAATAAAAATACAGCGCGAGAACCATCGTACCATGTTTTAAATAACAATCGTTTGCCTTTGTAAGTCTTTGAATTAAATAAATCAAACTTAGGAGAGTCTTGAGAGTCTTGAACTAAGAATCACTTGATGGTAGGTGGCTACCGTAGCCTATAACACAAGCAAGACCACCTTAGCAGGCGGGATTAAGGATAATGGATTAAGTTAAGGAAAAGGGCTCTGGCATCCCTTACCCACTCACCGAAACCCAATAGCACACATGCTGTTATGGTTTAGGAAAGAAAGAGTTCCGGAGTTCCTCAAAAGTGCCACTAGGAGACACAAAAGTCCTAGACATTGTAATAGTGTAGGAAGAATGTAATATGATACACTAATAAGAACTAAGCTGCAGAGCCTAACACATAGACGCAAAGTTGCCTGTCTGTGTGTATTCTATAAGATGTACTTCGGAGAGTGTGCTCGAGAGCTGCATGAGATCATACCGCCTTCCCCTTTCTTCTATCGGACATGCAGACGTACGGCTGGTTACCATCCTCACCTTGTCGAAATCCCTCTAATTCGGACCGAGCGCTTTAAAACATCTTTTGTGATGCGCACTAAGGATTGGAACTCCCTGCCGGCGTCTGTATTTCCGAGCTCATATAACCCAAATCTTTTCAAGGTTCGAGTGAATAGGCATCTTCTGGGTGAGCTCGCTCCATTGTCGGCCTCATCCTTCCTACATGGATAGATGCTGGTCAAGAGCAAACCCATCTTTAATAAAAAAATATATGAAGAAACAAGGAAATAGATAAAGAAATGATGATGTTTCTGACATACTATGAATTGGATTTTTAAGATGAAAAAGCCTATGTGACATTGTACTATAATGGAGACAATTTTAATTTGACCGTTTGCTTACAGAAATACCTTTTCAAAGGTGGATGCCATACTCAACTCTGTATTATCCCCGACGCAAAACAATATATCGCTGAACATGGTGTGGGAGAAATACCTCAGATGCAATGGCACACATTTAGAGGAAAATTGCAGGAGCATCAGCAGAGCTGGATGGCTAAATTCCTTAAAATTCATTTCAGTCACGTCTGAAAATATCGCATCTGACTTGCTCACTTATTTTGGAGAGATTAGCGGTAAGATAAGCTGTGTGTACCTTATGAAAATTATTTTTGTCTAGTTTTGACTTGCCTATGTATATGCTGCCTTAATTGTCAATTATTCGACTACTAACATCGTATAAATACTCGTATAATTTAAGAAGTAAACAGTGCGGACTGTATACGATACGGCTACTTAGTTCTCTTTATTTTTGGTTAATATAAATTATTTTTGGTATTAAATTTTATGTTTGCGTCACACAATTCTTAATTTAATTAAATTCATTTGTTTACTCCAATTTAATTATTTGAATTTCTTAGTGAGATCCAAATATTTTTATTATTACTCCATCACTCCTGGATCTCTGAAAGATATTTAATGAAACTTACCACACAAATCTATCTATATAAATAAAAATGAGAAATATATCTCAAAACTCGAGAATGGTTGGTTCAATCGGCATTTTTTTTTAATATTAGCCGAAACTCGAGAATGGCTGGTTCAATCGGCATTTTTTTTTTAAATATCAGCCGAAACTCGAGAACGGTTGGTCCAATTCGACTAATATTTTTTCAAATATTCAATGAAGTATGAGGCAAACTTTTATGAAGAGAAAAATTTGAAAAATTGCCCGGAAAGACCTAATAATCGCATTTTTCTTTTTCTATCCAAAGTTCCTAGCTGAAAATTTTAAACATTTCAACCAAATATGGACGCAAGCATGTCTGTAACAAACAGCTGTGACGTTTTGACAAAACGATTACCTAGTTGTCTATAAAATATTCTAGATTAAAATTTAAGTTACCTTTTATTCCTGTAATAAGGTCGTATGGGACAATATTTCAAATTTTAATTTCTAAACTAGATGCATCTTTACGAAGTTAGTTAACGTTAAAAAGTCTTAGGTTTACTTTAGTTACATCTAATCTACACATTAAAATCCTAAATGAGCCTGTCTGTCCATTAATTATTATTCTTTTCAAGAAAACAATTTGTACTCGTTGTATTTACGTTATCGAGGTCAAAAAATTGTTTTTAAAATTTTGTCTATTTATCTGTGCGTTTGTGCACGCTAATCTCAGCAACGGCTTAACCGATTTGAATGCAGTTTTCAGGGATCTATTGTAAGAAGACTTCCCGTACATTTAGTGTTTATTTCATTTCAATCGGTTTACAAACAATAAAGATACGCGCTATACCGAATACCACGCGTACGTAGTTGCGGGCTCAGCTAGTGTCGCATAAAAATACACATTTGTTTTTGCAGAACCGGATTCAAATCTTCTACAAATGATTGGATTTACGAAAACTACCGGATTGTATATATTATATGAGAAACTGCCTGAATATATCGGCGCTTTGCTAAATTCGTACTGGGATTACGATTTCATGACTCAGGTATTTCTTTTCTTTATATAATTATTATATATAATAAGCAACAACTTTCATTCTTAGCACACTCCATTTCGCAGTCATTTTGGCGCCCTCTTACAGAAGACCACCGTGAAATAATAGCTGTTGTCTTTCCGAGAGCGGTAAGGGATGCCAGAGCCCATTGCCCATCCCTTCCTAATCCTTAATCTTTCTATGGTCGGCAGCGCACTTTTTTTTATGTTAAGATCGACAGACAGGCTCACTAGGTGGCTCCCGTCGTCTATACACAAGCAACGTCAAAGCTGCTGCAAGTGCGCTGCCGACTACAGTAGGATTAACGATAAGGGATTAGGAGGGGATATCGAAATGGGCTCTGGCATCCCTTACTCACTCACCGAAACACAACAGCACTCGTGCTGTTATTTCACGGTCGTCTTCTGTAAGAGGGTGCCCAAAAGACTGCGAAATGCCCAGTATGCCCTGCCACTACTTGCATCACCTGTGGCGTTGCTTGTGTTGTAGGCGACGACGGTAGCCACCTACCATCTGTCGAACTTGCGAGTAAAATTAAAAAAAAGTAATACCTATTGACTGTATGTCTGCGAAAAGTGATGAGAACTATCAATTTACATCAACCCCTCTACTGAACAGAATCACACAAACGCTTATTACACATTTTCGCTCCTAATTACACGACAGAAAGTTTTTATGTCACTTCTCAGTCTTTTTTCCATGTGTATTTATTTCGATATTCCTCTTGTAACTTCGTCCACACATTACTTTATGTTTTGTCTTTCAAGTTTCATTATTAAATTTAAATTTAATCAATCAATCAATCAATCAATTTATTTGTAACTTATAAAACATACATTTAACAGACACAGAGAAAAAAGAAATAACAGTAACAGCAAGAAAGAAAGTTACAAAAAGGTCCCTACTCAGCATTTTGCTGGCATAGGCTACCACTGATCTTCCTTAGGAACCCTTGGTCACACACCATGCATGTACCCGCTAACAAATGAAATAAAAAATATTTATTTAAATTTATTTGTTGTCAAAAAACACAACTGCTTGCACGAATATTGAAAACATTTCTCCAGTTCCCTGCCGCACATAAGTAAATCATAATATCATTTGTCGAAATTTAAAATATAATCTTTACATAAGTGTAAATTATAATCGATACACTTGTTACAAAATTTACATAGCTTTTAAGTTTTCTCTAAGTGCCTAAATATTGTTTCTTATTTATTTATTTATAATTTTAACAATTTAAAAAAAGAAACTAAATATACATTAAATGATGTATATTTAGTTATACACTAATAATTACACCTACCTAGGTTATACACTAACCTAGGTGGTTTTTGGGTTTAATATACACAAAAACCACCTAGGTTTAGCCTTGTGATATCAGGTTATGCTTTAAAACTATTATTAAAATATTAAAATACATAAAACTACTATGCTATGTTGATATGTCTAAATATAATTTAAAAAATATAGCCTAAATAAAATAAATGAATAACTTAAGGCGACGCCAGCCCCTAATGATAAAAAAATCCACTTATTTGTAACCGTTTTCCTTTTAAATTATCATAATAATTATAATTAAATAATTACTCAAATCATCTGCAGGATATATGAAAGAGGATCGTCGTAATTATTTTTTAAATTATATTTAATTATATTATATAAAAATATTACTAATTTGCGGTCTAATATCGATGTTGTAACCGTGCGATTTGCTTAATAATCAATATTTTAAATAGCTATTTCTTAAATTTTAAGATCCACTATCTGAAGGCTCATCAAAAGAAAAATTTGAATTATACTTTATTTAATTTTTAAATAGATATTTCCGAGATTTGCAAGTAGCGACTCCTCCTCAGCAATCAGCAATCAGTACAGGGCGAGTTTTGCGGCTGGAGTCGCCTTAACAAGAATCCTAATAATATTATAAGGGCGAAAGTTTGTATGTTTGGATGTTTGTTACTCAATCGTGCAAAAACGGCTACACGTATTTGGATGAAACTTGATACACAGATAGTTTATTTTATGGATTAAGATATAGATTAGTTTTTATTCTGAAAAAAATTTCGGTTAGTGTGGGATTTTCAAAAAACGAATCACAGTGCGAACGAAATCTTGGACACAGCTAGTTTAATATAGGGCAAGGGCCATTGTCAGGAGATTTGATACGAGACACGTAATGGTTATTGCCTTCAGAAGAACCAAGTTTTAAGATTTTTTTTAAGTTCATTTTAGAAGATTGTAAAGTACAGTGCGCTTTGCTCTGTTTGTAACTTTTGTCTAACTTATATAATGTGTGACAGATACGTCGTGCTGCCAACTCTCCATTCTGGGATTGTGAGGCGGTGCTCACGGCTATGGTGCCGCCCCCTGGAAGCACCATAAATGCTGAGACCATTAACAAAGTGAAACACTTCGTCTGCCCTTCATTCCTCCACTGGCTATCATTTCCGAGAGGCGATAACACTCTTCTCGACTTGATTTCGAAACCTGTAAGTTAACTAATTAAATCACTAGTTAAACTAATTAATTAATAATTAAATCACTAATCATAATTAAACTAACTAATTAATAATTATTACACCTTACTTTCCAGCAATACTTCTTTTACACTCTCGAAATACAGAACTTGTCAAGCAATTATGAAAGCGCTTACAACAGAGTAATAGAACTGACTGATTTACTAAAAAATGTTGCGAGTAATAATAATACTTCTTTAACAGATACTAAACCGAATTCTATACAAAAGAAATTCGAGGATTATATTAAAACTGTATTTTCATACAAATTGAACGTGAACGATACCTCTTACAGACTATTTAATGATATTAATCATAAACAATATACAGCAGCCATTTATTTAACGAGAATCGTTGCCCTCGTTAATAAATTTTCCACAGTATTCGACAATATCAAAGTTAATGAAATATTGAAAGACAGTGTTAACGATTCAAAGAAGGTGGAAGCGGATTTGTCTGCTATACAGAAAATTTTTAAGAGAAGACCCTCAGAAGCAATCGCTTTCCATTTTGATCTAATAACTGATATCCTGTGGAGAGACGATAATGTTACATTGATTGAAGCTTTAGATCTTAACTGCGGCGACAATAACACTAAAAATATATTCAGTGAGAGTGACAGATTGAAGAAAATCATTTGTTCTAAAAACTATAAGCTTGTATACGGGACTGTTGAAAAGGTATTTAAAGATGATTATGAAGCGGCTAGGCAAAGTTTATTAAAACTAGTTACGGTTTTGGGGAAAGAAGAGGATGTATCAAAGGATATTTTTGAATTTTTCAATACGAGGTAAATGGATTTTTTTTAGACAGTGGACGCAGGCCAGTCATATAATCACTATAGGGTTTAGTAGTAATTTAGTCAGCCGATCTGGTGGCAATAATCAACCCCTTACAGAAGACCACCGACCATGGTGAGTGGTGAGTGGTGGTGACCATCACTCACCATGGTTACCAAAGGATGACAACGCCCAATTTCCTATCCCCCCTCCTAAACCCTTGTCCTTAATCCTACTGCAGTCGGCAGCGCACTTGCAGCAGCTTTGGCGTTGCTTGTGTTATAGGCGGCGGTAGCCACCTACCATCAAGTGGACCGTCAGCCTGTCTGCCGACCTTAACATAAAAAAATGCTGTTATTTCACGGTGGTCTTCTGTAAGAGGGTGGTTACTGCCGCCAGACGGGCTGACCAAATGACTGCGAAAACGCAGTGTGCCCTGCCACTACTTTCCAAGTCCAGACCAGAGCCAAACTTTTAAAGTTGACCCTCCCGGGAATCGAACCCGGGAACCCTAAAACAGAGCGTTAAGGCAAGCATTTAAGCACTCGTCCAACAGGCTCGTCGAACGGGCTGGCAGAAGTCATTTTAGATATAAAGGATATAATCTATAATTTTTTTTTTTTTGTTTCACAGGAAGCAGTTAGTGGAGTCCTTAAAATATTCAGCGAAGTACTCGTACGACTTAAGCATTCCGATTTACTTGAAATACTTGCACAGCAACTTGGAACATTACAATGTAGTGCTTATATTTCTCTCGGGACAGAACTGGTGGGAAGAATTGAGGACCTTGTACAGTGGTCCTAAATTAAATAAGTTTTTTGATATTTTGGAGAAAAGTTTCGATATTGCAGACGATTTTTTGCTTAATTTGGATAAAATACATGTAAGTAAGCAATACTGCTCATATGTATACATGTATTTACTGTGAAATAATAAAAATGGACATTTTTCAATCAATTATTACGATTTTTTTTTATGTTAAGATCGGCAGACACGCTGACGGTTCACTTGATGGTAGCTTAGGTGGCTACCGTCGCCTATAACGCGCAACGTCAAAGCTGCTGCAAATGCGCTGCCGACTGCAATAGGATTAAGGATAAGGGATTTGAAGTAGATAGGGAAAAGGGCTCTGGCATCCTTTACTCACTCAGCGAAACGCAACAGCACACGTGCTGTAATTTCACGGTGGTCTTCTTTAAGGGGGTGGTTACTGCCGCCAGTGTGCCCTGCCACTAGTTTCCAATCCAGACCAGAACCAAATTTAAATAGTTCATTTTTCAAAGTTGACCCTGCCGGGAATCGGACCCGGGAACCCTAGAACAGGGAGTTAAGGTAACCTAACCTAACCTAACCACTCATCCAACGGGCTCTTCAATCATAATATGAAATTGATATCATAATAATATGAAATCGCCTAATTTTTCTTTTTGTATTTTCTTTTGTCTAAAGTTTTTTTACTAAAAGACTTATTAGCTGGTGGCCGCAACTTCATCCGCGTTGAAAAATGAGAAAACATATAAGTAACATAACGCCTGCATCAAGCTAGTCTCGTCGACGCGTCGCCGCGTTCGTCGCGTTGGTGCGAGACCGCTTCAATTTATTTTCTCACGCGTAGATTTTAATTTACAATAATTTGATAATGATTAATACTGTATCCGTCTAAATAGCTTTTTAAATACCATATTATTTGTGATCATTTTTTTAGAAGTAGGAATGGGTATAGTACCTAAGCTTTCCTTAAAAGATATACTTATGTCATCCAGGAATTTTTGTAGACCTATAAAAGAGAAGCAATCCCACCGTACATTGTTTTGTTATATCTCAAACGGTTTAGGCAGCGTTTTCGATGAAAGCTCCCAGACATCTTCAACAATCATCAACATCATATTTCAACCAATTTACACAAAACCTTAACGAATTATACACTTAAACCTTTCTCAGGAATCACTCTGTTGATAGATCGAAACCGCATGAAAATTTGTTTAGTATTTTTTGAGATTATCGCGAACATATATACAGACAGACAGGCGCGGCAGGGATTTTGTTTTATAAATTATGTAGAGATAAATTGGTTGTACATACATCTATTCTATACATTTAATAAAATCGTAAACGAGCCGTGTACATGTACATTAAATATTTTTTCAAGAAAACAATTTGAACACGTTATACACTTATGTTACCGAGATAAAAAAATAGTTTTTAGAATTTTTGTCTGTTTGTCTGTGCGTTTGTGCACGCTAATCTCAGGAAAGGCTTAACCGATTGGAATGCGGTTTTCACTGATGTATAATAGCAAGCTTCCCGTAACATGTGTTTGTTTCATTCGAATCGGTTTACAAACAAAAAACTTACGAGCTACCACGCGTACGAAATTACGGCTTCAGCTAGTAATGCCTTTTAATTTCAGATTTAATCAATATTTTTATAATTATTGTTTAAAAGATGTATTTATATTTTAAATTGTTATATTTGTTTATATCAAATTCATATCTTGTATTATACACTTAAATATATTTTAAAAATAATGGCGTCCGTGAGACCAGAGATAGGTCCCCAACGGAAGATCAGCGCTGTGTGACCTGTAACACGCACAGCCCATTTGAGGCACTGGCAAATATTAAATTTTCTTTTCTGTTAAACTTTTATTGTGTGCATAATGTGTCTTTCTTTCTTTCTATATTCCTATACTTGAATTGAGCAAGCTATGCTATTATAGATCTTATTAGAACGCAATAGAGTGCTCAAAAGTGTGTTCAATTGCTTTCATAATCTTCATTCATTTATCTCTTTGACAGTTAGTACGCCTACTACGAGATATAAACGTGAACGATACAGAATCTCTCTGTTTGCCGAACATAACGCTGTCTGAATACATTCCGGACTCAACCGGATCTATGGAAGCGCTTCGGCGAAATGTGTGCGGTGAAGACTCGTCTACGCTTTACAAGGAGTTTCCACCATTGCAATTCGCTTCTCAGGTTAGTTAACTTCTTTGTGTAAAGGTAGGCAGACAGGTTGACGGTCCACGTGACACCGCTTCCTCACTCACTCACCATCTTCTGTAAGAGGGTGCTTACTGCTGCCAAATGATTGCGAAACGCAGTGTACCCTGCCACTATTATCTAACTGATAGTGAAAACCGCATTAAAATCCTTGCGTTAGGAGGGATTTTGACGAGCCCGATGGATGAGTGGTTAGGGTGCTTGCCTTAACGCTCTGTTCTAGGGTTCCCGGGTTCGATTCCCGGCCGGGTCAACTTTGAAAAATCAACTTTTCAAATTTGACTCTGGTCTGGGTTTGGAAAGTAGTGGCAGGGCACACTGAGTTTTCGCAGTCATTTGGGCAGCCCGTCTGGCGGCAGTAACCACCCCCTTACAGAAGACCATCGTGAAATAACAGCACGCGTGCTGTTGTGTTTCGGTGAGTGAGTAAGGGATGCCAGAGCCTATTTTCCTAACCCTTCCCAATCCCTTATCCTTAATCCTGCTGTAGCCGGCAGCGCACTTGCAGCAGCTTTACAGGTTACAGAGAAATCATGCGGTTTGCCTTAGTTATAGTCTTACAGAAGACCACCGTGAAATAACAGCACGGGTGCTGTTGTGTTTCGGTGAGTGAGTAAGGGATGCCAGAGCCTATTTTTCTAACCCTTCCCAATCCCTTATCCTTAATCCTGCTGTAGCCGGCAGCGCACTTGCAGCAGCTTTACAGGTTACAGAGAAATCATGCGGTTTGCCTTAGTTATAGTCTTACAGAAGACCACCGTGAAATAACAGCACGCGTGCTGTTGTGCTTCGGTGAGTGAGTAAGGGATGCCAGAGCCCATTTCCCTAACCCTTCCCAATCCCTTATCCTTAATCCTGCTGTAGTCGGCAGCGCACTTGCAGCAGCTTTGGTGTTGCTTGTGTTATAGGCGACGGTAGCCACCTACCATCAAGTGGACCGTCAGCCTGTCTGCCGATCTTAACATAAAAAAAGGAGCAGTTAAAGAAATATACAGGCAGACGCGACCAGCGACTTCAATTTATACTATGTTAGGATTTTGTAGTTAAGTTACGAGTTTTTGACTGAGATACCTCTTTATGTAAAAGTCGAAAGGCAGACATAAGTCTGATGACTATTACGCCTATTACAGACGACGCCACAGGAGTTAAAAGTTGGCATCGCTTATACACTTATCGAAACTTACCTATGCTTTTATTTCACCATATTCCATTATGATTTTTAGGGTTTCGATAACGAGTTGAAAATATCAAGAGATGTGTCCTATAAGGACATAGAATCAACTATATCTACGGTGGAAGCTAAATTAGCCATAATAGAGGACGGCCCAAAGATCCCTGCGACTCCTAAATGGATCACCGAAGAGAAATTGGCTCATACTAAAGATGCCGCCCTTAGATTGTTGTCTAAGGAAACCCTTACGAAAATATCCTTTGGAATCTTAAGCAACATCGTTGATGGCGCTACTTTATTTTTGAATAACAGGTAAAAACAATTTTTTAACATCTTTATGACGACAAACAGCCTGACGCTCCGTGTGATCAACACCAAAAGAGGATGCAACTGCGCTGTCGGCACTGGAAGAATAACGGTCAAGATATGATAAAAAAAATTGAACACTAGTTGCAGTAATAGTTTTTTTTTATATAAAGGTCGACAGACTGACTGACGCCTTGTCTGGCAGTCGACCTTAGTAGTGTAGGTGAGCGAAGTCGGACGTCTACTGGTGACGAGGAATGGAACGATGTCGTTGTATCCAGTTCAACATCTCGAATCCAGCAGCCAGGTGGATCCTGTTAAAACTGTTTACTTCTCAAAACCGCTCTGTCTTACATAGTCTTCACTGACAGTTCTTTTTGTCTTAAACTAAACTGTGTCACATGACACAGGACAATGACATTCGGTGCGTGTCAATCGCCACAGTATGATAGAGGATTAGGAGGAGCCTGTTACGTTATATTATCCCAACTTAATATAATAAATGTGAAAATAACTCTGTCTGTTATGCTTTCACGCCTTAACTAGTCAACCGATCATGGTGAAATTTCGCACGAATCGCGTTGGCAAGATACAGAAAAGGACATAGGGTACCTTTCATCCAGGAAAATAAAAGATTCAGTGCCTGACAAATAGCAATGACAGCAATGAAGATTGAATAATTGTCTTAATGCCTAAGATTAAAACACGGACGAAGACGCAGGCAAAAGCTAGTACTTACTACGGACGAAACAGACTAGAAACTAGTTAAAATAAAATACACGAAAAAATTACTTGTGATATTATTAACCCTAACTCCGAACTTTGTCAGAATGCCCCCCAAAAATTGAAATCCTGGATCCGCCCCTGTAGTGTATGAGGTTTTAATCTATAAAGTCACCTAATCTTTTTCAGTCAATGCACCCTTTGCTCTGGCTTGACGAGCTGGATGAAACAAATTAACTTGCAGCTATACAAGAAACAGGAGTACGACAGCCTATTGTGTCACATAAATGACATCACTTTAGACGAAATACATCTCACGTTAAAGAACGACTTCCATTGGGACATGGCTTTTAAAGAGGTTATTTTCACGAATTATTATCTCATAAATAATTATAAAATTTATAATTTAAAAAATAAATGAATTATAGTGATTTGAAACTGGGCAAAATTTGACACTATTTTAAGAAATATAAGCCCCGCAAATTGTTAGTGTGTCTGGCCGCCATTTTGGTGACGTAATTCAGTGCTTTGCGATGACGTCACGTGGATTTGCCGATGACCTCATATTTTGGGGGATTATAAACATTGTTAAGAATTAATTAACAGTAGGTACCTAATGTTTATTGTGATCCTTATTTATAATAAAAATTATTTCCATTGATAACAGGGAACATGCGTCTAATTCAAATATTTTTTATGAACATTTTTGCTTTAGAATTATGTCTATCTAAATATTTTTTAATATTATTTCTTTTTCGTTAAGAATATATGTCGCTTACAGCACCGAGGCTGTACCATAAGCAGCAGGCGGAGGCGTTGACCGGTGAAGAACTTAAGCTAACTACTTACCCCTGGTCTGCCTGGTAGTCGTCACAGGCGACAGGGATATATATATGGGGTGAGGCGGGAAATTGGAATTAGGGAATATCGCCTAGGTTCTGGCGCCGAAGATATCCTTCCGTGGCCGCATCCACTCTCACCACCACCGATTCAATTTTAGTGTCTTTCACTAATTAATTTAATTAATTAGTGTCTTTTTAATTAATTAATTAGTGTCATAATTTTTAGTGTCTTTAATTTTAGTCTATTTCACTCTGGTTCAGTAAAATAGACTCTGATACAGTTAGCCGATTCTTATACAAAATACAATTTAATTAGGCCGCTAGACAATGTATATTTCCCAACAACGCTCGCGCTTGCTACCGCTTTTCAACCGAATTTATATCAACGACCAAACAAAACGTCACTGTGACGGGAACGCCGTACGCCCGTCAGATTTATGATTCGGTGACTGACTGCTGTCCACTGACTCGCGTCACAAAACCAAACAATATAATTATTAAAAAGTGCAAAAAATAGTGGAAAATTCAAAATACTTACTTGAAACGGTCATAATGGAATGTGACGTCAGTCCCTGAAATGTCAACAAGCATGTAGGTGTCTGTGATTTTTAACATTTGATAGTTATTGTAGACTGTGACGTCACAACAAGCGCGCCAATAGGGCGGGTGTTTAAAATTCCCGTAGCTGTTAGTTAATTTTAACATATTTTTTTTACTAAATTTCTGTTTTTTATCGCTGAATATTTTTTATGATTATATAATGATATAACCTATCGTATAAACCTATTTTTTTAAAATGTGCACATACCCTATTGTATGTACCTAACTTAATTTAATTTTGAGATTATAAATTAAAATCGAAATATTATGGCCGTCAGACAGCCTTTATTGTCAGCCCTTTCCAAGATATACACCCGTACGTACTGTTCTGAAATTATTTAATACCTAGATAAGTGTTTCTTGGCTATTATTACATTTAACATTACATTTTGTGTAATTTCAGTTAATATCATCTCGTAACTACACAAAATACGAACTGAATAAATCGCTCAATGAATTTCTGGAGATAACCAAATTACATTTACTGGACGACGTGACAGCCCGCTCGACGAAAATTACGGAATGCTTGATCAGGAACGTCACAAAGAATTCGTTTGGGAATGCCACCTTGTAAGTTATCTGTGTATGTTTAAAAGAGACCCTTCAAAATGGGGTTTGAAAGACCTAAATAAATCCTTGCAAGGTCTATAGCGTTTTTCTTCTTTCCTAATGTTGCTTAAGTTCGTGTAAAAGCGACAGTGTCACCATGAAGTGTACTGTTAGCCTGCCCATCGCTATTTATAACAAAAATGTTCCAGAAAATATTCCCTTCACAAAACAAATTTCTAAAATAGGTACCCCGCATCTAATATCCAAACATAACCCACGGTTAATCCTGGCAGTTCTTAAATTATGTAGTTAATTCCTGAATTTTGTTTGAATTAGGTAATTTTTACTGGCATTGAGATTTTCATTTAACTATGGGCCTCGTAAGAAAGCTCAACGAGCTGTGGAGAGAGCTATTTTCGGGGTTACACCACGAGATCGAATGAGATGCGTAGACGATATAATTCGGCGATTAGTAAGTTGATTAGGCAGTCAAATACGACGAAAGGTTATCGACTGGAGGCCACAAACCAGCAAGCGCAGCGCTTAACGTCTACCCACAATTTGGACGGACGTTCTAATAAAGGCTGCTGATCGACAGTGGATCCAGGCTACTTCTGACTAGTCCTATTAGAATATCATGGTGGAGGCCAGCAGTGGACATCATACGGCTGCGATGATGATTCATTTTTTTTATGTTAAGATCGGCAGACAGGCTGACGGTCCACTTGATGGTAGGTGGCTACCGTCGTCTATAACACAAGCAACGTCAAAGCTGCTGCAAGTGCGCTGCGGACTACAGTAGGAAGGGAAAGGAGATGGGCTCTGGCATCCCTTACTCACTCACCGAAACAACACAGCACACGTGCTGTTATTTCACGGTGGTCTTCCGTAAGGTGGTGGTTACTGCCGCCAGACGGGCTGCCCAAATGACTGCGAGACACAGTGTGTCACATATTGTGATGGATGAAATAATTCTTATTACTTTTAAATTAATATTTTACAGGTTCGCTAATGTTTTAGCGAAAACCATGAGACTCCTCAGAGCAGAGTTACCACATTTGCAACGAGTCCAAGGAATTACAGACTTGCAATTTTTGAAGCAACTTGCTATTGACGTGGCTCGTAATCTAAATGTAGAAATACCTTTAAATGAATATCTCAATGAAGGGAATTCATTAAATGAAGAATTAATGGATGCGGTTGGAGACGAAAATGCAATACGCCTGATAGAAAACTCCAAGGTGAAAGTACGTGTAGTACGAGACGCAAAGGAACCTGAGATTGTGAAATCTAGTGATAAATGGAGCGGTGTTTGCAGAGACCCTAACTGCAGTGACGTTTTGAAAATAATCAACTTCAATGTTAACAAAACATTGCTTAGCCAACATGTAAGTATTATTCGTGCCTTTATTCACCGTTATAGTTACCTCATGGTTACCGCGACGTCGTTTGGCGTGTATAGTTTTTGTGAAATTAGCGATTTGGACTATAAAGAGGTAATAGTCTAAATGGCTCCAAATTAATACCCCATGGGTATATTTCATATATATTTTATTGAGCTATCTCTTGCAATTGACTTTGTCTGCGTATCTTTATAAAATACTAGCGGCCCGGATTTTTTGCATGAAAATCCATTCCATAGTTTTTGAGATTATCGCAAACATACAGACAGATATCCATAACTTTGTTTTATAATATGTGATGTATAACGCGTGTTGCATGCGACATGCGCATGTGCAACATGCGTGTTACATGTTACATGCAACACGCCGTAACCTTGAATGATTTGAAGAGGAATTTACATGTACATAATAGGCATGATGACAGATTTTGAAATTCTCTTCCATAATGTAGATACACGTCTATCATATCCGAAAAAAACAATATTTCAGCAAAAAACTAAATTTCAACGCGAATTATTGAATGTTTTTAAATCTATTTTGAATTACGCGCGAAAACGCTCTTAGGTGTCATGGCGTTGCGTCTGATGAACCGTGACGTCACCGACATCTCATCAGATTTTTCATTCTGTCTTACCTGGGCGTGACGTCATTCGCTCTGATTGGTGTTTCAGTTAACATGGCGGATTGCAGTTATTTATACTTCTATTTTAATACAAAAAATGAGATTTTTTTTTAGATTCCTTTCAACATATATTTTTCCCCAAAACCATTTATTCTTTGATTCTTTAATACCGTCATCATGCCTATTAACATTGATTAAAAAGTGTGACATTGACATTTTTTCTTATAAAATTAGACAATTTAATAGGGCTACTATATACGGTGTATCGTAATAATTATCATAACTTTCTTTTTGTTGTTATTTTTTTTTAGTCTGTGCTGTGTTTCCTATAATTTTGCTATAATAATGCTGTGCTTTCCTGTAATTTAAATTCATACTTGTAATGTTTCTTTCTGTGTTGTTGTATGTTATGTCTAAGTATGTATTTAGTTGGTAAGCCTTGTCAAATAAATAAATAAATAAACTGTTTGGTTGGATAATGATTAATATCACGATACCAATGTCACCATCTTTCAATTTTACTAGTGTTTTGATTGACTAATTTGAGCAAACAACGGTCATAATAATAATAATTAGACTTAACCTTTTTTATTAGTAATGATGTTTAGAGGATTAAATATTTTCTCATTAAATTAAGTTTAATCTTTATTTAAGTTAAGTAATTAAAGTTAATTAATTAATTAATTAATTAATTAATTAATTAATTAATTAATTGAGATGATTAAATAGATAATCATATTTAATCACGTAAACATAACAGCACGCTTCCTCTTCTTTCAAGGGTCGTTAAGGCTGACTGTCCTATTCTTAACTGGGACTAGATGTTTCAAATTTCAATATAAATTTTATTTTCAGCTAGCAACACTGCAAATGGAGGAATTTTGGAAATTCAATTTTGTGTCTGACATATTGGTCCATGTTGAGAATTTGTTGGAACACGTAGCAAGGATGCTCGGTGTTGTCAGTACGATGGACATCGACGGCATAACGGAAAGTAGACTGTCCGCCATGTTGGATTTCACCATGCAACTATTGACTGACAAAACTGTCAGCAGCGTTTTATACAGGTACCTAAGAATAACTAGAATCTGCCTCCTCCCATAAAAGAGTGTAGTTCACTGAAAGTTTTTCGTGAAAGGGTTAAGTGAAATCTTTTGAAGGAGCAAAAACAATTGGGGACGCTAAGGGCGGCATAGATTGCACTGATGAATGCTTTACTTTTTTAAGGGGTAATTATTGATGTAAGCACTGATGAATGCTTACATCAATAATTAACAACATAGGCATACTTCCGTATGCCTATGTTGTTAATTATTGATTGTAGAACACCATTTTGTCGTACAGTGCTACTATTTTATTATTTAATATATTTGTAATATAGACTTGCACCTAGGGTTGCCAGGCCTCAAAATCGAAAATCGGGACACAGACTCATATTTAGCCGGACATTTTGCCACAAAAGCCTGACACACTGGTTTTTAAAAGAAATAGTTCTTTTTATTTGTGCATTTATTACTTTAAGACTTGCTCTACTCTTTATTATGTATCACATATTGTTTTCTTAAAGTAATTTGTAAGATCACGGATCATGCGTGTCCGTGTGATTCTGGCCGCTGCGGGGATGACCAAATCCTAACAAAAGCCGGACGGGCCGGACTTGTATATATTTGGCCGGAAACGACTGTAAAAAGCCGGACACCTGGCAACCCTACTTGCACCGGACTACTGGAGTGGTCCCAGTGCGTGTCATGAGACATCGGCAAGGGCACAACTGAAAATCAGCGCTGTAACAATGTTGCAGCCTAAGCTGAGTTGTGTCCTTTTGATGTTTACTTATTATGTTTTTTTTTTGTTCATATGTTTTAAATGCCAATAAAAGTTTCTTTCTTTCTTTCTTCTTTGTATTTTATTTGGAATATGTCAAAATATTTATTATCTGTTATCATTGACTAAACTGTGACGCACCAAAAATTAATAAACGGTATTGTTTATTAATTATTGTTTATTATTAACTTACAACTTGCTACATTTGGACCGTAGGTATCTATTGTGTTCTGTCGGATCCACATTCCATATGTATTTACTTACCTCGTTTAGACTTCAGCGCGTCGGCCGCGCCGCGCACTTCAGTTGAAAATAAAACCTTGAACTCAGACCGACAAAAACTATAGACGGAACAATACACACTCTTAAGTGAGGCAGATAATAGGAAGAAGATTCTGCAATAGGGTGACGGACGCTCTATAGTCTGACGCTAATAGTTGATATACCTGACTATATTTTTTGTTTAGTAAGTATTATAATAATCAATTGGGGGTAAAAGTTGTTAGTGGATAACATTTTTAACTGCATACACAAACGCAAGACCACTAACGACAAGTAGGGTTACGCACACATCTTCAGCGAACCGGCTTCACTTTTTAAAACGTTTTTGTTCGTAAGGGCTCTGTCTATAGTTTTTGTCGGTCTGAGACCTTGAACGTGACGCTCGTATCAGTCGGCTACATAAATACTCATTCAACTCGCGAATGAATTCAACTAATTAATTAAATAATACAAATTGTAATTTTAATATAGGTACTATAAATAATTTGCGTTGTCCCTACTGAAGCATTATTTAATTTAGGACCAATCCAACCCAAAAAAACCTTCCACCTTTCTATAGGTGAAAGAATTTTTAAAATCGGTACAGTAGTTTTTGAGTTTATTCATTACAAACATACATAAAAATCTTTTCTCTTTATAATATTAGTATTGATAGTATATATTATATAGTGACATCTGTGTATCCCGAACGTAACTAACATTATTTTTGTTGAAACACGAGACATTTAAGTATGCAAAATGTAATTAAAGAGTACAAAGTATCCAGTTATCTGTTGAGAGGAAAACTTTATAAGTATAGGTACTAGCTGAACTCGGCGCGCGGTACTGGACACTGCTTATATATAATACTACTGATCGTAGCGTAATGTTATATAGTCTATAGCCCTCCTCGATAAATGGACTATTCAAAACAAAAAGAATTTTTCAATTCGAACCAGTAGTTCCTGAGATTAGCGCGTTCAAACAAACAAACAAACTCTTCAGCCTTATAATATTAGTATAGATTTAATTTTATACGTTTAAAGGAGTAGGTAAACTCCAACCCTGCGTTGGAGCTTGCACACACACTTTTTTATTTATTTATCTACATAGATTAACTTTTATTTTACAATTATTTTCAGCCTACAAGGTGTAGTGAACGAACTAAGTCCAATACTAAACGGTACCATTCTAAACTTCGACCTGAGCGTTGTTGCAGAGGGTCTGACCGTGTTACACCAGTACAAGAACGACTTGGTTGAGAGGCAGGATTTGAAATGTGAGTAGTTTTCATCCCATACACTTATAACATTAATATAATAGATAATTATATTGCTTGAAAAATTAGTTTGTATTTAATTTAGTATTCTTTAATTTATTTAATACGTCTTAAATCATATAATAATAGGGGATCGGACAGTAATCAGATTAAAATCTAAAATGTACTTAGAAAGAAAATATATAATTTTTTACGATTATTTATCGAATAATAATTTAATATAATTCATTTAAATATTTTTAAATGAAGAAATAAAATTTTATTATTTACAATATTTTTAATCTATACTGAAACACCAATCGCAGTGCGTGACGTCATTTGTGGGCAATCATTGTCTTATGCCAATGCAGCTGTTTTGTTATGATATGACCACAAATGACGTTACGCGCTCTCAGATGAACTATCGTGGCGTTTTGGCGGCATTTTCAAACAAACAATATTAAAACATGATTTTGAGTACCTAAAAGGCTATAAATAAATAAAATAGTATTTTTTATGGGAATAAATATCCATGAAGATTAATTTAAAACACTTTCTGAAAATTTGTCCGATCCCCTATTGGGATATGATATTTTTGAAAAGGTTGGAACAGTTACTCTCATTTTGTAAAATGAGATAAAGTTTGTGGGCTGTTCATATGTAGGAGGAGGTAAACTTCGGAATTACTCATCCGATTAAAAATCTTTCATCAATAGCTAGAATTCTAGATGGAAATAGGCTAAATATTCAATAATAAAAATGCAACGATTGGCAGAAGTAAAGTCAGGGTAAGAAAAGGTTGGGTCAATGAGAGGGCGGCTGTGACGGCAGTCGTGGGACAGGACTTGTCCTTACCCGCTGTCGTCAGGGCAATGATAAAAAGCCTTGACGGCTGGAATGCCGTCAAGACGTTTTGTGAAGCGGCCCTGAGTGGAAAAGAGGCCCGCGAGGCAGACCCTCAGGCTGATCCACTCAGACGTCGAAGGGCCGGCCGACATGCCCGGGAGTATGCCGCGGCGCACGTCGCGTGACAACCTCAGGGCGTCAGAAGGGGACGTCTCTGACGCCCTGAAACACCCAATAAGGATGAGTGGCGGCTCACGACACTCCAGTGGGCCGCCACATTTAAAGTGAGGTGAAGTATCGCCCTAAGAGCGGGTTAGTGAGCCCTAACATAGCGGTGCGTGGGGATCCAAGGATAAGGCCTCGCTGTGAACTCGGGCACCGCTGATGGTGGAATCCGGGGGGATTTTAGTGGGTATTCCCGGTGATAAGTCACTTCACCGGGCGAGTCCCACACTCCCCCTCGTCGACGGGGACAGTCGTGCGTAAACGTCATTTCCCCTCCTAAAAAAAAAGTGTAAGAAAAGGTTCGTCACCTTAAAGTCGACATTTGCTTGCACCCGGACAATTATCAGTAATGCCAAAATATCATTTCAAACGTCTGTCAGTTGTCTGCTTAGTGCTTTAGTTTCAAAAGGTACTAAGAGTTTACGACTTGATAAAGGAATTTGAAAACTGACGAAGGTTTTCGTAACCCGACTGTACAGTGTTAAGCCTTTTATTTTATTCAAGCCTTCAATTTTTTATTTTTCAACGCGGACGAAGTCGCGGGATCCAGCTAGTTTATGATATTTTAATTCCATAAACTAGATGTATACTTCAGTTTAAGTTTATTTTTTCTTTTTTAAGTATACGTAGGTATTAAATTTTTTTTTAATTACACAGACTCCCGTAAATTAGCTTTTGTTACATTGGCCACAGAATAAATAAACACAACCAATCGACAATTTTAACTTTTTACTGATTGCAATACTCGTTATTTTATTTTATTTTTACTTAAATAATATATTTTGTTGTATATTTTTAAAAAATATTTCATTTATTTAATACTCAAGCGAAGAATAATTACCAATTTCAAAGAAATATATTGCAATATGCAATATGCAATTGGCTATATTTATTTTCAGTGGCTGTGTCAACGTTATTCTCGAACCCCGAGGAGTTGGAGCTCGGCCTGAGTCGCCTCGGCATCAACAACACCAACTTCTGGTCTATAGCAGCGCCAAGGATTCACGCCGGACAGATCGACTTGAGGCCGGTTAGTGAAGAATAAATTACGTTTACTCTAAAAATAAATATATTGTGGGGCAGACAAATTTTCGAATAGAGTCCACGATTAGGAAGACGATGCATGGGGCGCCCTGCGGCTGAAAGGTATCCCAGATTAAGGGTGAATGCGAAGGGCAGAGGACCATGCATGGCGGCGAGCCTTGGGAGATACCTATAACCAACTGTGGAGAGACACAGGCTGATGACGATGAAGTATATTATTGTTGATGAAGTAATGACTTGTCTCTAAAATTTCGATTTCAATATATATTAAATATGCGAAAACGAATTAAAAGCTATTTTAAATATTCAGTCGGAAAGCATTCACAAGGTATGCCATACTGTACGCTAGTACTCTTTATTATACTATGCCGCAGCGATGCGACAATAAATAAATATGGGCCGCGTAGGTATTTCGCCCTTTTGCGCTGCCGACGACGCCGGGGACACAACATCTCCTCAACAAGCCAATCAATATCGTTGAAATTCCGAAGCATTGGCTGTGACTGCTGCTGCTGGCTCCTATTCATCCTCCGTCGTGAATCCAGTAATATATAAAACCATGCTGATAAACAGCTCTTTTCCGAGCTATTCCAATTAAACTTTTATGGGTTGCCTATATATTTATTTCTTACACATTCACTCGGTATGGTAGCTACAAAGGGATGGGAATACAATAGGATAAAGAGTGGGACAAAGTGAAAATGCATGAGTGTTCTTCCTACTCACAAACCGAAACGAACAAGATATGCTATTGTTTCCTTATAATCGTTTGTTAGCGGGCAGACTTTTTTTATGTTAAAATCGGCAGATAGGCTGACGGTCCACTTGATGGTAGGTGGCTACCGTCACCAAGCTACTGTAAGTGCGCTGCCGACTACAATAGGATTAAGGATAAGGGATTGGGAAGGAATAGGGAAATTGGCTCTGGCATCCCTTACTCACTCACCGAAACACAACAGCACACGTGCTGTTATTTCACGGTGGTCTTCTGTAAGGGGGTTGCGACAAATGACTGCGAAGCGCAGTGTGCTCTGCCACTACTTTCCAGATCCAAATCAGAGACAAATTTGAAAAATTCATTTTTCAAAGTTGACCCTGCCGAGAATCGAACCCGGGAACCCTAGAACAGAGCGTTACGGCAAACACCCCAACCACTCATCCAATGGGCTCGTCATTAACTGCAGAAGTAATAATTAACTGCTGATATATTACTTACGTTGATATGTTTCCAGGTGATATCGTCGAATCCACAGCACTACCACATCAGTAGCTTCGTATGTGACACAAAGAACATGTCCCAAGTGCTTTTGCCTTCGAACCTAGACGAGGTGGTGACAGCTGAAGACGTATACGCCGCAGTCATCGACCAGTTCTGCAACCTCAGCGACGAACAGGCCAAAGCGGTCATACCGGTGCTGATCAGCAATTTCAACTTCACCTTTCTTATTGAAAAGGTCCGTTATTTTATGTGTTTGATAAAAGCATTTACTTGCTAATCGTATTTACGATAACATGTTCAAACTAACTACTTAGAGTATATATCTATACATTAGTATTATTAATATATATAATTATATATATCTTCCTGTGGGATGAGGTTCCAGGTATTGAAGAGGTGCTCAAAAAGCTCATCTTCCGACCCCAGAACACCAGCGAAACTGCGTAATAAATTATTAAATTTTAATCAGGTATTTCAACTTTTTGCAGATAACAGGAACCCTACTGTCCCAATTATATGCGGCGTCGAACCTGACCGAGGCGGAGGGCACTAATGTGCTTGAGAGATATTCCGAAATGTCGTCGCTGCTTCCCTTGGTGCAGACCAATGTTGGAAACCTGACAGAGAGCTTATCTGACGAGCCAGTGTTCCAGAGTTTGCAAGATTTCAACTCGATCGGGGGACTGTTGTCGTGTGAGTTTAACGCCATTTACTTCCAAATAGTAAAAAACTGAAAAAAAAATTACGATAAGTTTCGGCGCATACTGTCTCAGAATCGAAGCGCATCGAAGCGGCAATATAAAAATATACATGGCTTCTGTTACCACAATTTAGTACACATATTTCTACTGTGATAAAAAAAAACTTTTGATGGCGCCATCTATTTTACTACAATAGAATTAGGTGAAGCGACGGCTGATTTGGGTAGTTCTACAAAGAACTTATATTAATTTTACTCCTCATAAAATTTCCTTACCGGAGGCCTTATATGAAGACCTATTGTTATGGAGTAAACACCAATAATATTTACTTGCTCCAAAATTATCGATCGTTGGATATAATACCTACATTCTGCCAACGATTTTTCCAATCTTTGAACAAATTCTGGAACACACATTTTGGAATTGACTTTAATTTCTCGCACATTTTGAAGTGGAAGTGGCTTTAAGGTGGAGACAAACGCTAAATACTAAAAATATCCATTGTTTAATGAAGATGTTACAAGAAATAGACAAGACAATTGCTTTGAAAAAAATATATATTATACTTAAACATGTGAAGAACCAATTGTATTAATTAGAATTTTCGTTAAAGTAATTGAAACTCCACAAAAAAAGTTAGAACACAAGAAGAATTTGACCTTTATTGAAAATTCTCTCGAAAACGGCTTAAATTGCGCGCATATGAATCCTGTACCTATTAATAAGTTAATGTCAGTTTTAAAAATTGTATTAATAAACTTTTTTGTGTATTGTTCTAATGGTAAAAACAAGAAAACACCATTTTTAGGCCCGTTGAAATGTCTCCGCCGCCAGCGAGTTCTATTGTAAATGTCATTTGCCTCAGTGAAGCCCTTAATATCTTTTGCGATTCTTTCTGCTTCTTCACGGCGCTTATATAAATAGTAATTTAACACATTTATATCTTAAATGGCAGTTTATTCTTTGTTGAGTATGACGTAAGGAGTTTCTATAACATACATACGCCATCACAATAAGACAGTCTTGCAGTTTATTTTTACTTCAGTATATAAGCTCTAATTTCGTTTTGTCTCCAGCACCAAAATTCCTATCGGGCGCTGGCAATATGATGTGCGGAAAACCATTTCCGGCACAAGGTAATCGCTTCTATAAGGCCATCGCTGAAACTGAAGACTTTTCCACTGAACCGGATCCTTCTCAACTCGAAGTCTTACCGAGTAAGTGTTAATCATATTTTTGTAAAGTGCTTCTAAGAGACTGGTCTAGCTTAGACGCTTTGTCGAGTATTAATTCTATTTAGACGTTTTCTTTTCTTTTTTTATGTTAAGTTCGACAGACAGACTAGGGAGTCGAACTAGGGATAAGGGATAGGGTAATGGAGCTCTGGCGTTTTCTGTCTAGAAAATAAACTCGTAGAGAAATATAGTGTACCGAAAGGAGATTATCTTAATCTGTTTCAGCGGAATTTTGCCGTAATATGTACAAGGATATCCTGAAAATGGGAGGCGGTAAAGTCATATGGAGCTTTGTGAAGCCACTCATCATGGGCAAAATATTGTACACACCGGACACCCCTACAGTTCGAAAAATCATACAAAAAGTAAGTATCACATTATCCCGTCATTAATATTATTTATGAATTAATGATTAATATTTGGAGCTTGATGGAAATCGTGCACTAATTAATTAATTAATTAATTACTAATTAACTATTAACTATTAACTATTAACTATTAACTATTAACTATTAACTATTAACTATTAACTATTAACTATTAACTATTAACTATTGCACTAATTAACTAATTAATAAAACTAATGAAATCTTGTGATGAACATTTTATTGTTAACAAACAAGATCGATTGAAAGAATTCTAATATACATACATATAATAAAATCGTAAACGAGCCCTGTTTGTACATTAATTTTTTTTTTTTTTTTTTTTCAAAAAACTATTTGTACACGTTGTATCGAGGTCAAAAAATAGTTTTTAAATTTTTTGTCTGTTTGTCTGTGCGTTTGTGCACGCTAATATCTGAATTAACCGATTTTAAAGCAGTTTTCAGTGATGTATTGTTGTAGCAAGCCTCCCGTAACATTTTGCGTTTGTTTTATCCGAATCGGTTTACAAACAAAAAAGTTACGCGCTATACCGAACACCACGCGTTCGAAGTTGCGGGCTCAGCTAGTTGACCATATACTTCCATCTACATGAAATCTTTTTGTTGAGTGTGTCACAGTATATCTAAATAACAGATTGACGTTCCAGGACAATAAATAACAGATGTGTTACTTATGTGGTTAATATCTAACTAACTACTAGCTTTTACATGCGAATTCTTAGATGTTAAAATATTTATTCAATCTTTATTGTTCATATATTTTTGTCAGACGTTGAAATTTTTATTTTTTATTTTTAATTGATTCCTCGGAAACAATATTTTTTTTCTGCATGAGAGGTACCTATGTCCTTTTATGTACCCTAACAACTTGTACCTATGCAAAATATTCATGGTAATCAGTTGAGTTGAGGTTTTAAAGCGTAAAATTGATTTTCATTATTCACTAGCGACCCGCCCCCGGCTTCGCCCGTGATGCAATTTTTATATATAAGAACATTCCCCGTTTATCCCTCTTTCCATTAGTGAAAACCGAATTAAAATCGGTCTACCCGTTCACGCGTGATGCCGTGACCAAGGGAAATGGGGATTCATTTTTATATATAGAAGATTATAACATTATATTTTATTAAGTAATTCATATGTACATATAAAATACATAGGTATATACCTATGTACCTACCCACATTTGCTAATAACAAATTGCTAATGTTTTGACTATGTACCAGGCGAACAAGACGTTTGCGGAGATGTCTCGCTTGAGTGGGCTGGTGGGATCGTTCGGGGGGGCGCTGCGGTCAGCGGAGACAGTTTCGCGCCACCGAGAAGGAGCGGCCGCTTTGCGACGCGTCCTGGCTTCGCCTGCCCTGCGCCCACTGGCTGGCTCTCTTCTGTCACCGAATGACGACGTCGACTCGGATATGGACATGGACGAACTCTTCACACACTTTGGGGACATGAAGGTAAGGGTCTTTGGTGCAGGATAAGTCTTACCACCCCTTTGCGTTATATTCGAAGATTTCTTGTCTTCTGTGACAAGTCGTCGGTTTCCTCGCGATGTTTCTCTCAACTGTTAGAGTAACTGATACAAGATCCAGGTTTGCTGTTGTGTTTCGGTGAGTGAGTAAGGGATGCCAGTACCCATTTCCTTACCCCTCCTAATTCCTTGCACTTGCAGCAGCTTTACAGGTTACAGAGAAATCATGCGGTTTGCCTCAGTTATAGTCTTACAAAAGACCACCGTGAAATAACAGCACGCGTGCTGTTGTGTTTCGGTGAGTGAGTAAGGGATGCCAGAGCCCATTTCCCTAACCCTTCCCTAACCCTTCCCAAACCCTTATCCTTAATCCCACTGAAGTCGGTAGAGCACATGCATTGCCTGTCGCGTTGCTTATGTTATAGGCGACGGTAGCCACCTACTATCAAGTGGACCGTCAGCCTGTCTGCTGATCTTAATATTAAAAAGAAACTAACCGGAAAGTAATATTTTCAACAAATTATCATATTATTATATTTGGTGAAAATTTCCAGGACATTGGACGGATGCTGTCCAAAGCGGCAGAGTTGTTGCAGTGCGTCAACTTCAACAGATTTATTGGCACTCGCGACGAGAAAGCCCTGACGCACGAAGCCGTCAAACTCGTCAGAATCAACGAGTTCAGCGCTGGTATGTCGTCTTAAAAATTTACCTATTTATATCATACTACATGACCGAGACGAATGCTCGGGGTTCTAACTTCATAAGAACCTTCCTTGGACTTGTACAAATATATTTGAAAAAAAAAAAAAAAAAAAAATAGCCGAAATGGTCCAGCCGTTCTCAATATTTGCGCTCACCAACACATTTAGCGATTTTATTTTTATTAATAAATGTGTTTAACTTAAATCTTCCCGTACTTTCGTGATCAAATTAAATTATTTAATTTAATTTAATTAATTTAATTTAACCCAGAAAGTCATTTAATAACCTCAGACGAAATAAGAACTACACAGAATTTTGCGAACAACATAGTAAAGCCGGTTTTATAAGCATATATAGTGCGTAGGTTGAGGTTTGTTTTCCAAGCTATAACCTCAATATTTATTGAAAACTAGCTGATCTCGCAACTTCGTATACGCGTGGTATTCGGTGTAGCGCGTAACTTTTTGTTTCTTACGTAATCGATTGAAATGAAACAAACGCTAAATGTTACGGGAAGCTTGCTACAATACATCAGAGAAAACCGCATTCAAATTGGTTAAGCCGTTTCTTAGTTTAGCTTGCACAAACGTACAGACAAACAGAAATTAAAAACTATTTTTTTGATCTCGATAACATAAGTACAACGCGTACAAATTGTTTTTTTGAAAAAATATTTAAACTACAGACACGGTTCGTTTACGATTTTATTATATGTATAAATATAGACGTTGACTTCCAAGTTTACTTTCACACCCTTGAAAAATAGTTGCTCAACTAAAAAGGCGAAGCGTAGTTTGTTTACGTTTGTGTGCGTGTAACCGTATATATTACACGGCGAGGCGTAGTTTTACCGGCTTGACTCTGTCGTCCACATGGCTCTATCTTTAGTTCTTATTTTATCTGATTTAATTACCACCAAAAGTGTCACTTACGAAAAACTAAAAGAACAACAGTAAAAGAACATCACATTTCTTAATTCCGTATCTAGTTACAAGTAATGTGACAGCTTTTTCATAAAAGCAGACATTTATTCATGGATCGTCCAACCAAGTGGCAAAGAAAAACACCTATTCAACCTTATTATTTTTGTGATGGGTTTCGTCTATAATAATAGGCAATTTTGATTTTGCAGGATTGGTCTTCTTAAATGTAGAAGAAGAAAATAATGTGCCAATTAATGTAGAATACAAGATACGTATGGATATTGAAAACGTACCAACAACTGCCAGAATAAGAAACCAGTATGTATTACTCTTTGCTTATTCATAAACTATTTTAAGACGCATATATACCTGCTTGGGTAGAAATACTTGGTAAACTCCAAAAATATAACACTATTGGTGGCGCCATCTATTATATTACAATAGAATTAGGGAACGCGGCTTGTACATAAAATAGTTCATTTTTGACGACACATGTCGCTGCGCCGCGCCGGCAGGTTATAACGCGCAATTGCTTCGTGACTACACTTTTCATACAAGATTTTGACGTTTGCTTTTATAAGCGATAGAACTTTGAAATCTGACAGATAACGTAACGCTTTTAGGTAACGTATTAATTTTACTCCTCATAAAATTTCCATACCGTGGGCGTTATATGAAAATCGATCCTAAGGAGGTAATCTCCAAAAAGATTTTTTAAATACCACTATTAGATAGATTAAGGTATTCTTAGAGTTGATATTTTTTCTTCAGATTTTGGACACCAGGTCCGGAAGCAGACTTCCTTCAAAACATGCGATACTTTCGCGGCTTTCTGCAAATACAAGACTTGATAGACAAGGCTATCGTGCAGTTGGCACACAACGCTTCGAAACGAATCCAGAAGAGACAGGTGGAGGAACCATTGGGTGAACCCCAATGGGCGATATACACACAACAGACGCCATATCCCTGTTACAGGAAAGATTAGTAAGACCGTTTCTTAAATATACTATAAAGTATTTTTTGTTGAATATCACCTGAAATTACGTAAAGGTCGGCTGGTAGGCTGACGAGACACTTGAAGGTTACTATAGCCTTATAAAACAAGCAACGCCAGAGGTGACGCAAGTTCGCTGCCAACTTTAGTAGGATTAAGGATAAGAGATTAGAGAGGGATAAGGAGATAAGCTCTGGCATCCCTTTTACTAACTCATCGAAACACAACTGCACACCTGCTGCTATTTCACGGTGGTCTTCTTTTAGAGTGTGGTTACTGCGGCCAAACTGGCTGCCCAATTTGTGACTGCGAGACGAACTGTGGCCTGCCACAACAAAACTAAAGCGAAAACTTTGTATCCCCTTTTTTAAAAAAAATTCGCGGACGGAGCAGTGTCAAATATGGTACACTTAAACTTTATATGGAGGTCTAGAGAAAGCTAACATTTGTATTGTAACATCGGCAGACAGGCTGACGGTCCACTTGATGTTAAGTGGTTACCGTCGCCTATAACATAAGCAACGCCAAAGCTGCTGCAAGTGCGCTGCCGACTACAGTCAACAGGATTAAGGATAAGGCATTAGGAGGGGATAGGGAAATGGACTCTGGCATCCCTTACTCACTCACCGAAACACAACAGCACACGTGCTGTTATTTCAGGGTGGTCTTCTGTGAGCGGGTGGTTAATATGCATTAGAAATACATTAAATTAATTAAAATTGACTTTCTACAGCGTGTTTGCACACTGCGTATGTAATATAAAATCTTGTACCTGCGTATATAAAAACTGGGCCTGCGTATATAAAAATATCAATACTCACGCCCGTTGAGAGGCCAAATGACTGGTTAGATTGAATGTATTTATGTTTCTGTCCACGTTCATGTTCTTACGACTGCTTTTTATTTCATTACTAGCCGGCTTCGCTCGGCGTGCAATTTTTATATACACTAAAACATTCCCCGTTTATCCCTCTTTCCATTAGCGAAAACCGAATTAAAATCGATCTACCCGTTCACGCGTGATGCCGTGACCAGGAGAAATGGGGATTCATTTTTATATATATAAGACTAGCGGCCCGCCCCCGGCTTCGCCCGGCGTGCATATTTTATATACCCTAAAACATTCCCCGTTTATCCCTCTTTCCATTAGCGAAAACCGAATTAAAATCGGTCTACCCGTTCACGCGCGATGCTGTGACCAAGGGAAATAGGGATTCATTTTTATATATAAGATTGCATTCATTATTATAATATTTGCAGAAAAAAAAATTAAATCTATGTGAAGCCGGGGCGGGTCGCTAGTATATACATTTAAAAAAAAAAACAATATGAACACCTTGTACTTATGTTTTTATGTTTATTTAGGTAAAAAAAAATCTTTTTTAGAATTTTTGTTCGTTTATCTCTTTGTCTGTACGTTTGTGCACGCTAATCTCAGAAACGGCTTAACCGATTTGAATGCGTTTTCACTGATGTATCATAGCAAGCTTCCCGTAACATTTAGTGTTTGTTTCATTCCAATCGGTTTACAAACAAAAAAGTTACGCCCTATACCTGATACCACGTGTACGAAGTTAATAAAATCAAAAAGAGTGTTCATAAAATACTAATTTTAATATCTTTAAAATTGGTATTTTATGTGTGATAATTTATAGGTGCATCAAAATAAGCTGAAATTGTTGTTGTTATTTAATATAACATTTCTCTTTTTCAGTTTCCAATCTTCCCTATATGAGTCGCAGGCGTTGATTGTGGCTTTCTTCTTCGCTCTGGTATTCACCGTATCTTCTGCCGTCAGATTTATTGTCTCTGATAAGGAGAACGGGAACACTATGGTTTGTATTCTTTTTCATTCCTTATGTGAACACTTGTTCAATTGACAGCATTCCGTGAAATAACATTCACATTATTCCGAGTAAGGGATGCTAGAGCCCATTTCCCTTATCCCCTCTCAAACCCTTATCCTTAATCCTACTATAGTCGGCAGCCGGTAGCCACCTACCATCAAATGGACGGTCAGCCTCTCTGACGACCTTAACAGAGATAGGAAACAATAGGGAATATGCGTCTAATTCAAAAAAGGCTTAAATATATTTTTTATCAACATTTTTGCTTTAGAATTATGTCTATGTAAATATTTTTTAATATTATTTCTTTTTCATTAAGAAAATAATTATTAAAAAGTGCATAAAAATGTGGGAAATTCAAAATACTCGAAACGGTCAGATCGAATGTGACGTCAAAGTCTATGGAATGTGACGTCAACGTCTATGAAATGTCAACGAGCGTGTAGATGTTTGTGATTTTTAACATTTGATTGTATTGTAGACTTTGACGTCACGACAAGCGCGCTAAAAGGGCGGGTGTTTAAAGTGCCCGTAGCTGTTAGTTCTACCAAATTTCTGTTTTTTGGCGCTGAATATTTTTTACGGTTATATAACGATATAACCTATCGTATGAAAATATTAAAAAAATGTGCATATTCCCTATTGTGGAGAAATTTCTTAAGACAACTATATTTATGAAATAAAATCCAGAATTTTTTTTTTTTTTTCTAGATAAATTAGATAACGCTTTCTATGAGATTATGATGTGTCGTACCGGCGCCCGACTATGGCGCATCGAACATGCAAAGATCATGTAGGTATCAATCCCTATTTTTTCCTACGTGATTTAAATAAAAGGATAGGGATAAGTCGAGGATAGAGCAATGATTTTATTTGATTTGGACTCCAGCATCCCTTCACTGTGATCTTCTATGAGATGGTACCAGAGGTACCAGAGGTAACATTAACCACCATCTCACTTTGGCCAAATATGTACATTTAATATTTCATGTTGATAAATCGGAATCAAAAGAAGCTTTATCTTACCCTTCCCACTTTTCAGCTAATGTCAGTAATGGGTGTAAACCCGAGTAGCATGACTTTATCCTGGTTCATCGCGTCTCTGGTGGAAGTCACTGTCACCTGTTTGTGCGTTTTGGCTGTGCTTGTCGGTGGAGCGGTGACGCCGAGGACTGATCCAGTTCTATTGTTCCTGCTACTCTTCATTTTTGGATTCTCGGTCCTCATGTTTAGGTGAGACCAATGTTGACAATAATTATTATCTATAGAGCGGCCAACGAAATAAGGAACAGAATTTCATTTAAAGTGCATACAGCGGTAGAAGCTACGCTTTTATAACTATCTCTTTCTATCAAATGTAGTTACGGTATACCTGCCTCGCTTGTCCGCTCACAGTCGTAGCACGCGTGACCGATCCATTATACCATTCCATCTTTTTTGTAGTTTACTCCTTAGTTTCCGCCAAAGCTGCTGCAAGTGCGCTGCCGACTGCAGTAAGATTTGGAGTGGATAGGGAAATGGGCCATCCCTTACTCACTCACCGAAACACAACAGCACACGTGCTGCTATTTCACGGTGGTCTTCTGTAACGGGGTGGTTACTGCCGCCAGACGGCCCAAATGACTGCGAAAACGCAGTGTGCCCTGCCACTACTTTGCAAATCCAGACCAGAGCCAAATTTGAAAAGTTCATTTTTCAAAGTTGACGCTGCCGGGAATCGAACCCGGGAATCCTAGAACAGAGCGTTAAGGCAAGCACCCTAACCACTCATCCAAAGGATCGTCTTCTGAGCAGGTCTACCCAAATACGCCGCCGCTTCACCTAATGTCGTCGCTTCACCTAATTCTATTGTAGTATAATAGATGGCGCGTTTATTTATTCTCTTTTTTTCTATTGCAAAGTCAAAGACAATCGCACTTAAGGAGTTTAAACTTTAGTAGTGCGTCGGAGCTGACACACACACATTTTTTTATTTACCCGTTCCGTGATTATAATACTACAAGACTTATGCGGACCAAATCTTTGGACTTTCAGTCAATTCTCATTCGTGCGAATCCGGCTACGAGCCTCTAGTAGTTTTTATGAAGGTATTTTATGTTTCAGCTACATGTTGTCGAAGTTATTCAAGAGCGCTAGTGTGGCGTCGGTGTGCGCGGCTTTGGCGTATCTCGTATCCTTCATGCCCTTCGTCATCATCCTGTCTCTGGAGGCGGCTTTGTCGCACGTCGCCAAAATCGTCACTGTGAGTGCGCTTGTACCGCCATTTTGTCACCGATAACACACTAAATCCTGCTAATGTTATAAATGCTAGTTTAACTGTGACAATTTTAGTTATAATGTACCACTTTGGGTACTTTTTTTAATGTTAAGGCACGCTGGTTCACGGTTCAATTGATGGTAGATGGCCATTAACATAGGGCTTTTAAGTCCGCTATCTACCTAGATAGATACTAAATAGGTACTGTTTGCGTCTACTCCTGTCGGAATAAATGCAAATATCTACGATTCGTAGAGCCCAAAATAAACAAACACACAACTCTGCTACTAGAGGTTTTTTAGGCTAAATCAACCAAATACTAGACTTTGCTACTAAAACAAAAGACTCATCGAAATGTCTTCGCGTACCGTCTTCTGCTACATTGGTATCTGAAAGAGGTAGCTGCAAGAGAAGAAGTATTACAAGCCACGGTTCGTTCGCCTCTCAGATGATTCAAGAAGTCTTTATTGCTTTATCTCGCGACACGGATTCAAACTACATCCAGTAGACCGTTACAAATATCACACAAAATCCGTATATTCACTTTCAACAATTAAAATTCTTCCCGATAAAGAAACATGCGCCTCGCGTTCAAATCCATTTCGCCATCATGTTTTTTTTGCAACTCACCACAGTCCACCGGAAATCAACAGCCGCGCTGACAAATTGTCCGCCATTCAGCGACACAGAACTCATCGAAGGCTAGGAATGATAAAAACCGAACACTCTATCAAACCTTTATTATCATTAAAGATAATCACTCAACGAAACATGGAGATCAGGAGGTGGTCACTGTAGCCAGATGGGTTGCTTGGTTTAAAACTGTGGAACGCAGTGTTCCCTCGCTACTAGCTGTGCTCGTGACTACGGACGCGTGGTATTCGGATTTTTTTATTTGTAAATCGATTGCAATGAAACAAACACTAAATGTTGCTTGAAAACCGCAACTACTAACTAATAACAATACATGCATAAGTTTAAACTGCATTCAAAAAGTCGTTTCTGATATTAGCGTGAACAAACCCACAGACAAATAGACAAAAATTGTAAAAAATAACTTTGCCCTCGGCAACATAAATTACAACGTCTACAAATTTTTTTTTAATATTAATATTTAATCTCCAGGCACGTTTACTATTTTACTATATAAATTGATATTAATTTATTATACTGCATGTCTGGTTCCAGTGTCTGTCGATGTCGACGTCATTTTCCTACGCGCTGTTGTACGTTGCTCGACTGGAGGCAGAGGGCGTTGGTGCTCAGTGGTCACACCTCTGGCGTCCCCTAGCTGGCGGCGGTGACATGACTATCGGCCTGACTGCTGTCATGATGATTATTGACGGACTCATATACTTCGTCGTAGGATACACGATTGACAGATTTTTCGGTAGGTTTTGATTTATATTCAGGCTTATAGGTACGCTTCACAGGTGAAAGAACCCCCTGTAAAAGACATTCGTGAAATTAATTGATGAGAGCCTCCGTCGAGTGGTTAAGGTGCTTGCTTTAATGCTCCATCTCAGGGGTCTCAGATTCGATTACCAGCAGGGTCTTCTTTGGAATTCAAATTTTTATAGTTGGCTCCTTAGATAAAAATTTGTTTTTATCTAAGATTGGCTATCTGGTCTGGATCTGGCAAGTAGTGGCAGGGCACACTACATTTCGCAATCATTTGGGCAGTCCGTCTAGCGGCAGTAACCACCCCTTATAGAAGACCACCGTGAAATAACAGCACGTGTGCCGTTGTGTTTCGGTGAGTGAGTAACGGATGACAGAGCCCATTTCTCTTTCCTTTCCAAATATGGTCCTTAATCCTATTATGGTCAGAAGCGCACGTGCAGAACCTGTTACTTGTGTTATTAGGATGGTAGCCACCTACCATCAACTTGACCTTCAGCCTGTCTGACGAACTTAACAATAAAAAATGTGTGCTGTTATTTTTCAATGCGTAAGATGCCAACTCACAAATCCTCTCTCAGATCGTCCCAATTACATCTTCAATGATTCACTAACGCTGCTTGTGATTCTGTCTGCCGACCTTTACAATAAAAAGAGTTACTTAAATCATTAAATAAATTAAAGTGGCTTAAATTTTGACGAGCCCGTTGAACGAGTGGTTAGGGTGCTTGCCTTAACGCTCTGTTCTAGGGTTTCCGGGTTCGATTCTCAGCTGGATCAACTTTGAAAAGTGAATTTATCAAATTTGGTTCTGGTCTGGATCTGGAAAGTAGTGACAGGGCACACTGCGTTTCGCAGTCATTTAGGCAGCCCGTCTGGCGGCAGTAACCACCCCCTTACAAAATTCCACAGTGAAATAACAGCACGTGTGCTGTTGTGTTTCGGTGAGTGAGTAACAGATGACTCCTAATCCCTTATCCTTAATCATACTGTAGTCGGCAGCGCACTTGCAGCAGCTTTGGTATTGCTTGTGTTATAGGTGACGGTAAACAACTACCATCAAGTGCGCCGTCAGCCTGTCTGCCGGTCTTAACATAAAAAAAATCTCTAAATGAAGAAAGACAGATACATAAATATTGCTTAAAAGTCTTTGTCTTGTCTATCTGCTTGCATCAAACAAAAGGCAACAAAATGGGTATTACGTACCTACTTACCAACGCTTGATAAATGCTTAAGCTTTATGCTACTTGATCAGTGGTCATGTTTCGACTTCCCCATAGAGGTACATTTGCTGGGCAACACTGAATTTTATGTTTTCATTTCATGGATCTAACTGGTTTTATCGGTGTGGTATACCCGCATTTTCCACTCTCATTATTTTTACAATTGTTGCAACTGAAGTATTTTCTTCCTATAATCAGGCTTAAAAACCCTTCGAAGTAACATATCGCGCACGGATAGGGGCGGAGAGAAGGAAGGCGTCAGTATAGTGAATATAAGCAAAATATATGGGCAGGGATCGCGTTGCCCCAAACTGGCGCTAGATAACGTATCCGTGGAACTGCACATGGGGCAAATTACAACACTGTTGGGGCACAACGGCGCCGGAAAAACTACACTCACGTAAGTATCATTTTAGCACGGCTTCGCACTACTATCTATACTAATATTATAAAGAGATTTAGATCACCTGAACGTTTAATCAAATAAAATAATACAATGGCACATGCAGACTAGCTTCTTCTTTTAATAATGTGTCTATTTGAAGGATTTTTTATTTTTTCCTGTTAAATAGGCAGTGGCGTAGCTGAGGGGGAGGCGCACCGGGTGACACCCGCTTAGGGGTGACACCCAACCGTGAACGTTAGTAGTGCCGCCACTAATAAAATAGCAATATATATATGTAACAATAATATATAGGTGCCTAGTAAGTTTGTATACACACTGTCTGTCGATCGGGGATTCCCCAAAGTGTTGTTGTTTTTATCTTCGAATTTCGTTGTATCTGTCGATAGTCAGGGGATTCCCCGGAAATGGCGATTGCTTGCCACGTGTGTGCTTGGGGAATTTCCCTTGTTCCCGACCGCATTCCGTTCAACATTTCTTTCGTGAACGTGTGATTGATGCAGTGTTTTTGTTATAAACAATAATATTTTATTAATTCATTTAGTAGCTTAAATCAGATAATTTAGATAATCGATATTAGAACAGGTATTTAAAATGACGTTTTGAGGTTTCCTAGATAGGTACTTAGGTACAGTAAGTAAGTATTTTTGACGCAGTAATAATTTTTTGCACATTGATTAAAAAGGCTTTCATTTTGCTGGCGGACACATATTTCATTTATATTTCTTATATTTCTACAAGTGTGTGCGGGAGAGGGGCGTGCACTTCTTTACGCAGTGGATGCAACTGACACATTTACTCTACGTTTATCCCAAAATGTTAAAAAAATAAATGTCCACCCGTGCGAAGCCGGGACGAGCCGCTAGTTTGTAATATTTTAATGGAACTTAAATTATTATTACTTTTATTTTATTTTAATAGTTTTGATTTATTTTTGGGGTGACACCTACAATATCCGCACCGGGTGCCACCCATGCTAGCTACGCCACTGTAAATAGGTATCAAATTGACCCTATATAAATTAATTCTTTTATTTTTAGACGAATTTTGACTGGAATGCTAAAACCTACAAGGGGGCACATAGTGATGCGCTCTGAAAGGAAATCCGAGACTCATATAGGTGTGTGTCCTCAGAGGGACGTGCTGTTTGAATACATGACTGCCAAGGAACATATTGTTTTGTATGCACAATTGAAGAATGGATTACCATATGAAGACATTAGAGAGGAAGTAGAAAGGTCAGTATGATTCCAAACCTTAGATGCAATTACGTACGAATGCTATTTCTTTTAGATATTTTACAGTAATTACATTTTTTATACTTAGGTTACTAATCAGTTTCAGGCTTTATCGATTATAGGTGGTTCCGTCACCTATTAACACAGTCGACAGAAAATATTTGTATGTATTATGTTTGTAATGAATAAACTCAAAGACTAAATAGAACGATTTTAAAAATTCTTTCACCTATAGAAAGCTACACTATCAGCAAGTAATATAGGCTACTCACCCTCCCCCATCTTTCTCCTTTTATCCCCCTTCCATACAAATGTATGGACGGTACATTTGTATGGAATTTACCTTCATTTTTGTACCTTTGATTGTTGCTTTTTTTATGTTAAGGTCGACAGACAAGCTGACGGTCCACTTGATGGTAGGTGGCTGCTGTCGCCTATAACACAAGCAACGCCAAAGCTCTGCAAGTGTGCTGCCGACTACAGTAGGATTGGATTAGGGATTAGGAGGGGGGGGATAAGGAAATTGGCTCTGGCATCCGTTACTCACTCACCGAAACACAACAGCACGTATTTGCTGTTATTTCACGGTGGTATTCTGTAAGGTGGTGGTTACTGCCGCCAGGCGGGCTGCCCAAATGACTGCGAAACGCACTGTGCCCTACCACTACTTTTCAAATCGAACTCGGGGCCCCTGAAACGTTAGGCAAGCACCCTTGCCACTCATCCAACGGGCCGTGGTGGCTCCGTCACCTATTAACGCAGGCGACAGAACAGATTTGTATGTATATATGTTTGTAATGAATAAACTCAAAGACTACTGGACCGATTTTAAAAATTCTTTCCCCTATAGAAAGCTACATTATCAACTAGTAATATTTTATAAAAAGACGCGGACGAAGTGCAACAGTTAGTGGGATATAATGAAAAAGAAGTACGGGTCCTAGAGGGCCTTGGCAACCCTTATAAATAAGTCTCAAGTCTAAATTAGACTCAACGAAATTTTTCACCGTGTTCTACAATAAGGATGTGGTTACTATCTGCGACTTGGGCCGTTTCGAACCAGCTAGATCCAGCCGTGATCAACTAAGTATTATTTAAATGTTTTTCCTTTTGGTCTAAAATTTAATAAAAAAAATTTTTATGTTAAGGTCGGCAGACAGGCTGACGGTCCACTTGATGGAAGGTGGCTACCGTCGCCTATAACACAAGCAACGCCAAAGCTCTGCAAGTGCGCTGCCGACTGCAGTAGGATTAAGGATAAGGATTTAGGAGTGGATAGGGAAATGGGCTCTGGCATCCCTTACTCACTCACCGAAACACAACAGCACACGTGCTGTTATTTCACGGTGGTCTTCTGTAAGGGGGTGGTATTACTGCCGCCAGACGGGCTGCCCAAATGACTGGGGGCGAAATTTGAAAAGTTGATTTTTCAAAGTTGACCCTGCCGGGAATCGAACACGGGAACCCTAGAACAGAGCGTTAAGGCAAGCACCCTAACCACTCATCCAACGGGCTCGTCAAAATTAGTATTTAATATTTGTATATATATGTAATTTACGTTAACACGCTTTTTTTATTATAAAAGGTATCAGGCAAGCTGACGGTCCGATTGACGGCACGTAGCTTACGTCGTCTGGAATTCCAGCAAAATCTGAGGGTGTTGCTCGTGCGTTGCCTACACTAATTTATTAAAATAATGATGATTATGAGGTTCTTGCATCCCTCACTCATCGAAACTCAAGAGTTGCGTGTCTAAGAAGGTTATCTATCTTTCATCACATATGAAATGATACCTTTTTTTTTAACGCATGCATATCCCTATATCATAGGGAACGCTGGCGGTTTATGCTGGACTCCTATACCAGAAAAACCAATGACTTTGGTAATGGATGGGGTCACGGGAACTTTGTGAAGCGACATCCGCGACAAGTCATACTAACCTAGAGTCGCAAGACTAATAAAGTTTGCTTGTGTGCAGTATGTGCGAGGCATTATCGCTGGGCGCGCACTTGCAGTCGCCTGCGCGTGCGCTGTCTGGCGGCACGCGGCGCCGTGTTTGCGTTGCGTTGGCCTTTGTTGGTCACGCGCCTCTGGTCGTGCTCGACGAGCCCACTGCCGGCGTCGACCCTGCCGCGAGAAGGTATTTTTTTTTATGTTAAGGTCGGCGGACAGGCTGACGGTCCACTTGATGGTAGGTGGCTACCGTCGCCTATAACACAAGCAACGCCAAAGCTCTGCAAGTGCGCTGCCGACTGCAGTAGGATTTGTTAAAGTATTGAACTTAAATACTGGCTGAATTAAAAAGGTTTTGTAATTCAAACAAAGAAAAAGAAGATGTTGTTTTTGACGTAGAAAAAAAATTGAAGAGAGTTTGATAGAAGAGTTGGTTTTGTAATATGAGTTTTGTTTGGTATATGAGTAAAAATGTTATATAAGTGATTGTGAATATTTTAAGGCATTTTAAAGTAAATAAAAGATGTGTGCACCATCAGAGATGATCAGTTATTTTATATAGATCCCAAAAGGTTAAAAGTCAAACCAAAATGTAGACGCAGTTAAAATCACGCGAAGAGAAAAACCCCGTAAGAGGTTATGGCCCTTTAGGGGGTCCGTTTCTACACAGTGAACCAGTGATGAGTCTTCTCTAGATCGTGTTGGGAAGCATTCAAGAAGGAATCCCCTTAAGAGGAATAAGGATAAGGGATTTGGAGTGGATAGGGAAATAGGATCTGGCATCCTTTACTCACTCACCGAAACACAACAGCACACTTGCTGTTATTTCACGGTGGTCTTCTGTAAGGGGGTGGTTACTGCCGCCAGACGGGCTGCCCAAATGACGCGAACCGCAGATATTACTGGAAGACAGAATTTAAAATCGTATTCTAAATTCAAAATTCACTTTAATCCTCTCTCTCTCTCTCTCTCTCTCTCTTCGATAACAACCGATATATTTTATAATAGGCTATGTTAACTTTTTAGCAACTGCTATGTTAAACTATAAAAATTCAAGTTATGTCGTTATTCATAACTAGGGTACCACTCTACATCTTTTTTCGTTTATCATCTTTATTTTAATTTTAATTGAATGAATATTCGTAAAAAAATATTAGGTCTAAGAAAAAAGATTAAATAACTATATAGAATTATAGAGAAGGCTATGGGGAAATTTTCCTAGAAAAATATTGATCCTGATCGCCGTGATCAGGGTGGCCATGGCGTAGCTAAATAGCCTCGTAAAGTTGACGATGGACTGAGCGATTTTGTACCACGTGGTTCTAAATGTCACATTACAGATTCTTTCGTCTTGCCCGATCTATACAGTTGAAAATCTTTGGGTCTGAATGGTGTCACCGTAAAGCTCAATAGAGTTTGATGCATTTGCTTCGAATATAAAATTATTTTTCAGCACTAGCGGCCCGCCCCCGGCTTCGCCCGTGGTGCAATTTTTATATACTAAAACATTCCCCGTTTATCCCTCTTTCCATTAGTGAAAACCGAATTAAAATCGGTCTACCCGTTCACGCGTGATACCGTGACCAAGGGAAATAGGGACTCATTTTTATATAAAAAAGACAAACGTCATGTCTGTCACATGAGCGACATTGGCTTGACATTACTTTGATTAATTTGTTATGTTATTTGGGCAACTTACAGAATATATTTTTTACAGAACCAAAGAAAACGAAGCCCTACATCAAACAAACCACTCTCAAAAACCAATAATAGTCAGTCGTATGCAGAAGTGCTCCGAAATAATCAAGCGCCTAATAATTCCACAAACACTGAAAATTCACTACTTAGGTTAAACGAGACAATGCAAGCCATCCTTAATCAAATGTTATCCCTCACCAAACTGCTAACTGAACTCATGTCAAAAGTAGCATTACATTCGGGGCATTAAAAATTTGTGTATGGAATGCAAATGGCCTGTCAAACCACTCCGAGGAGTTAAAAACATTTTTGAAAATTCATACAATTGACGTGATGCTGATCTCAGAAACTCACTTCACCAATAAAAGTTACCTCAAATTCCCAGGTTATTTATTACACCACACAATGCACCCAGGCGGAAAAGCCCACGGTGGCTCAGCGATCTTAATTAAACAAAACATTAAGCACCACCTAATAAAACCTTTTTGTACAGAATATATACAGGCTACTAGTATTGTTGTGACTGATTGCACCAGCGAATTAACTGTCTCAGCCGTATACTGGCCACCAAGATATAAAATTAAACAATCAGACTTCGAGTGCTTCTTTCAAATGTTGGGTCGCCGATTCATAGCTGGCGGGGACTATAATGCCAAGCACACTTACTGGGGATCTAGGCTCGTACTGCCAAGAGGTCGTGAACTTTTAAAATGTGTCCTAGAAAACAACATGGATATTCTCTCATCAGGACACCCCACTTATTGGCCTACAGACAGAAACAAAACACCAGACGTCATAGACTTCTGTGTGATTAGGGGAATTTCCAAAAAATATTTCACTTGTGAGAGTTGCTTCGATCTGTCTTCTGACCATTCGCCGATCCTTGTGAACTTTTCTACCACTTTAATTGAAAAAGAAACCAAGTGTGTCTTACACAATAACAGAACCAATTGGATTTTGTTTCGGCATCTAGCGGATGCCGCTTTCGAAGAACCAATCAGGCTGAAGACAGAACATGATGTCGCCGTTGCCGTCGAACATTTCACTAGATCTCTACAAGATGCTGCTTGGAACTCAACGCCAATACACAAGAAAAACATCGCTGAAAACTACGTACCTAAGCACATACAGAAGTTAATATCAAATAAAAGAAAACTTAGAAAACAATGGCAATCTACTGGGTGTCCCCAAATAAAAACACGATTAAACCATGTTACCCGTTTACTCAAGAACGCACTTGATCGCGATCGTAACAACAGCTTCCGTGCCTATCTGAGTTGTCTCGATGCCTCTGCCTCCTCAGACTACTCTTTATGGAAAGCAACAAAGAAACTCAAGCATCCCATAACTGCCTCACCACCGCTACGAACACCAGAAGGCACTTGGGCTCGTACGGACGCTGAGAAAGCGAAAACGTTCTCAACTTATCTGATGTCAGTTTTTACACCCCATCAGAATGAAAGCACACCTGAACACAATCAAGTGGTCCAAGATTTTCTCTCTGAGGTATCACATACGGGACTGGAGCATAACTTACCTCCTTTCACAAAAAAACAAGTAATATCCTCAATTAAAAAAATTAATCCCAGAAAGGCTCCTGGATACGATCTCATTACAAGCCGATTGCTGGCTGAACTGCCACCCTCAGGATTGCATCGTCTCATGTCTATCTATAACACCATGACCAGACTTAAATTCTTTCCCCCGCAGTGGAAGGTGGCTAAGATTGTAATGATTCTGAAACCTAACAAACAACCAGATGATCCAAAATCCTATAGGCCTATTAGTTTGTTGCCCGTTGCCTCCAAAATATACGAGTCCCTCTTACTGACTCGGATGCTGCCAGTGATCAAAGAAAATCACCTAATACCTGACCATCAGTTCGGCTTCCGTCATAACCATGCCACCATTGATCAAGTCCATAGACTCACAGATGCTGTCGTAAAATCTTTTGAAGACAAGAAATATTGTGCTTTTGGACATATCCCAGGCCTTCGATCGTGTGTGGCACGAGGGACTCCTATTTAAGATCAAAGCTGTGATGCCTGAGTATCTGTATTTGATTGTTAGGTCTTTCATAACCAACCGCCACTTCATGGTGCAGAGTGGAGATGCAGTGACAAATCTTTGCCCAATACTAGCAGGAGTGCCACAAGGCAGTGTGACTGGTCCTATCCTCTACCTACTTTTCACATCAGATCTACCTACAGAATCAACGGCTACAATGGGAACTTTTGCAGACGACACCGCTATATTGGCCACTCATACTCAGCCAGAAGCGGCAGCTAATAAACTGCAAAACAGCCTGGACAAAATAGCTGAATGGCTTAAGAAGTGGCGCATTAAAGCAAACGAGTCAAAGTCTGTCAATGTCACATTCACACTCAGAAGAGGAACATGTCCCCCGGTACAGTTAAACAATGTAGAGATCCCCCGCGCTGATTGCGTGCGATACCTAGGCATGCATTTAGACAAGCGCCTTACATGGCAGAGACATATCTTCACTAAAAGGAAACAGCTGAGCCTCCAACTTAGAAAACTCTACTGGCTTGTGAGAAGAAAATCCCAGGTGTCTCTTGGGAGTAAACTCCTACTCTATAAGGCTATCCTTAAACCAGTATGGACCTACGGAATACAACTGTGGGGGACTGCTTCACACTCCAACATAGAAATAATGCAGAGATTTCAAAACAAGATGCTACGCATTCTCACAAACGCCCCATGGTTCATTACCAATGAACAGCTGCATAAAGACTTAAAAATGCCTACGGTCAGGGAGGAAATAATCAAATACACGAAATCACATAAGGTCAGGATTGTGAATCACCCAAACATATTGGCGCAGGGATTGATGGACGACAGAACATCTGTACGCAGATTAAAACGTACAATTCCCCAAGATGTGTTAAGGTGATCAATTGGTCACCTTAAATAATTATGTGATCAGGATGCGGCAAAGGTCGCACTCCTGAACAAGTCCTAATGCACTACTTGTCACATATACCGCTTAATGTCCCACTTAGGAGACAGATCGCTGTAATTCTTAAAATTAAAAAAAAAAAAAAAAAAAAAAAATTTTTGAAAACAAAATTCTAGAGTGTGCTCAATTATATAGTTATTTGTTCAACTAGAGAGCAAAATTGTTTTTTCCTGCGAGTGCCGTCTTTAAATCACGAACTAGCGAAGTAGTCTATAGAATTGAATCACGAGCGTAGCGAGTGATTCTAATATAGACTACTGAGCGAAGTGAGTGATTTAAAGGCACGAGACATAAAAAAATTTGCTCTCGTGTTAAACATATAACTTTTCACCTCAACAGCGAGAAAAGCGTTACTAGGTTTTTATCATTAGGTAAGAAAATCAATTAAGACAATTTTAAATATAGTTGTTTATTATAGCCAACATTCACAAAGCCATAGTCACATAAATTATAACTAAAATAATTAACAAATATATTAAAAGTTGAAAGTAAAATTACTGCAATTTGTAAGATTAAAGGTAATAGTTTTTTTATATTTACCAAAACAGTACAAAAACACCAAGACCTATTTCTGAATCAGTATCTGAACAGCTGTCAAACTATCTTCACAGCTGGGCCAACTCTAGTTGGCTACGACCGGCCGCTCCAGTCGGCTATGGCTGGACACACTAATAAAATCCTAATGTTATTCCTGTGAGTTAAATCGCGTGTTCGAAATTTGAATCACTTTTCCTCACGCTCGCAGCAAAAATCGATTTTCCTGCGAGTTTTTAGGCACCAAAAGCACCCTTTTCGTGCTGGAGAGGTGAAAAATATAACACATACCTGCTAGCGAATAAAATAATAAACATACCTGCTAGCGAATAAAATATATTAATATAAGTCTAGAATATGATAACAAATAAGTCCTTAAAAACACAACATAACATAAAAAGGCAAATTAGGTAAAAAGTAATGAAAACAGTAAAATGCAACAAAAGTTGAGAAACTAAATTTTTTTAGGATACAAATTTTAACTGAAAACTAAATTTTTAGTAAATTGGTAATTTACTGAAAATACTGAATTTTTCTTTCTTCTTTTCAGAGACATCTGGTCGTTGATAATGAAACTAAAAAAAGAGAGAATTGTATTATTAACAACCCATCACCTGGATGAAGCTGAGCTCCTCAGTGACCAGATTGTCATCATGCATAAGGTAATTTATAAAGAATATTTTAAAAAGTCCCCCAAAAAAAAAAAAATTTGTACAGATCGTACTTATGTTACTGAGGTGTTAAAAAATATTTTTTATAATTCTTGTATGTTTGGGCGTTAGTGCACGCTAATGTCAGATACGGCTTAACCAATTTGAATGCGGTTTTCACTGCTGTATTGTAGCAAGCTTCCCGTAACAGTTAGTGTTTGTTTCATTCCAATCGGTTTACAAACAAAAAAGTTACGCTCTATACCGAATACCACGCGTACGAAGTTGCAGGCTCAGCTAGTACTTAAGAAATTAATAACTTAAAGTAACCCAGCCCGTGCTATTATTGCCTCTTTGATTATTGTGTTTTAAAACTTATTTTCTTTCTTCAATTTCTAAGAGTCGTAGATTGATATTAAATAGCTAATCACACTCGACAAAAATTCGACTGTTACTTCCCGAGGTGAGATCTCCCCAGTTGGGTTAGCTAGAGTTACCCCATAGTTCTGTTTCTACTTATATTGTGTATTTAATCATTCTTGTTGAGACTTTTCTGTAGTTTTCAACGTTTTGCAATTGCCTTCCCTTAGAGTGTCACATTATTTCATTTATGGACATTTTGCATTCTCTTCAGGGTCAAATACACACCATAGGTTCACCGATAGAAATTAAGAGAAGTCTTGGCAACGGCTACAAGTTGTCTGTCACTTTTCCCAACAATGGCAACACCGTCGACGAGCCTTGGAACAATCATGGGGTGAGAATATTACTAAACTTTTCTATTGGACTTATATACATAATATGTATTATTTGTTTCAAAAACATAAATTTTTATGGGGCCTTAAGTTTTACTTGATTTCGAAATTCAAGTTTCAGACGAAGTGTCAGCTATTAAAGTAGACAGTTTCATTAAGAAATAATAAATGTAGTGATAATTTATTACTGATATATAAATATTCATATTACTAATTTACATAAATCATATGACATAAAACATAATTTAGTATGTATAAATCTAATCTAATTAAATATATTTACAAGTTTAATCATCTAAACTAAATATAAATCTATATATTCTATGATATATATCTATATATTCTAGTGATAATTAAATTTGGTATTAAGTTAAAGTTAAAGTTAAGTTTTGTCTGGAAATTAAATTGAAAATCACAAATTTCTCAGAATGAAGAGATCTATTTATTTATTTATTTATTTATTTATTTATATATATGTGAGGTACAATTATAAATAGCGATATTCTTTATTACTTCATAATTACAGAACATGAATTCTTTACTCTCTTTTGGAGACCTGTAAAACAATGACTTATGCTGATAATTTTTTACTTTCTTTCACTTATAATATAACCAATGAAATTACTTTGGTCTTATGCCTATTTAAAGAAAAAAAACATTTGTTTGTAGGATGAAGAGTCGTCTTTAGAAGAGAACACTAAAATAATGTTATCTGAAGTGCGTGAAGTGATTAAAAACGCTTACTTAATGGAGACAGAGGGACGCGACCTGGAGATCATGCTGCCTTTCTTCGACGCCAATGGTTTAAATAACGAGTAAGTTCCCTATCTAAATTATAGGAAAACAATCTATTTTTAGCCCGCGACTCCGTACGCGTTGATAAAACAACGCCTGATATCTTTATCGCTATGACGACTGTAACGCCGATTTTTAGACGATCCCTCGGGAACCTAAATTTTTTTCAGGATGAAAAGTATCCTGTACTTACTAAACTATCTGTGTACCGAATTTCATCCAAATTAGTTCATCCGTTTTTGCGTTATTGAGGAATAAACATTCAAACTTTCACATTTGTTAAGTAGTATGTGATTACAATTACGTGCACATAAGTTTGCCCCTCATAGAATCTCTATATATAAAAATGAATCCCCATTTCCCCTGGTCACGGCATCACGCGTCAACGGGTAGACCGATTTTAATTCGGTTTTCTCTAATATTTTTTTAACAGAGGGATAAACGGAGAATGTTCATATATATAAAAATTGCACCCCGGAGGCGAGTCGCTAGTATTATATATTTCAAAATTATGCATTACCTTATGATAATAGGTTAAGGGATTCACTGAGGCAAATGACATTTACTATAGAACTCGCTGGCGGCGGAGACAATTCAACGGGCCTAGAAATGGTGTTTTTTTGTTTTTACCATTAGAACATTACACAAAAAATTTTTTTTATCAATACAATTTTTTAATCTGATATCAACTTTTTAATAGGTACAGGATTCATATGCGTGCAATAAGCCGTTTTCGAGAGAATTTTCAATAAAGGTCAAATTCTTCTTGTGTTCTAACTTTTTTTGTGGAGTTTCTATTACTTTAACGAAAATTCTAATTAATACAATTGGTTCTTCACATGTTTAAGTATAATATATATTTTTTCAAAGCAATTGTCTTGTCTATTTCTTGTAACATTTTCATTAAACAATGGATATTTTTAGTATTTAGCGTTTGTCTCCCCCTTAAATAAAAGACAGATTGGAATAAAAAATTATTTTCGTTAGAACGATTCCCTCTTTCGCAGACGACACCGGGGGGTGTTTTCCACAACTCCAGCAAACACTTTCGAGGGTTTTTGCTTGACAAAACATTTAGGTCACGCCCCTATTTTATGTTTCTAACAATGTTTTGTTAAAAGACTTGCGCAGCGGTCGCTGCTTAAGAATTAACAACGTAAGGACAAACTTGATTGCATAAGAAATTAATGATCTTGTTCTGTTTAGCTTCCTGAAACTGTGCACGTCACTGGAAGGTCGAAAATCGGAGCTGGGCTTCGAGCAGTTCTCCCTGGAGTGCAGCAGTCTCGAGCAGGTCTTCTTTAATATCTGCGATCGCGCTGACAACGCCCACCACAGCGAACACGAGGTCGACATCTCCAACGTTGAATCAGACGGTAATCCGAGAGGTTCCTCTCGTTATATCCACTCTGACATGACACTCGTGGCAGTGTACACCTAGTTCTAAACTGGGGTAGGCTGTTTATTGGCATTTTGTGGCAGACCTCTGTGAAAGAACAGCTACTGTGGTGCTCTTATCCTATCAACCTTTATCGTATCAATGTCAGCAACGAATTAGCAGCCGTTACGACGGTACTTACAAGAAGTTATCTGTAGCTAAATTCATAATTTGTGTTTTTAACTGTAGAAATTTTTAAAAATTGCTTCGTATGCGTTGAGAAATAAAAAATATAACGCCTGACAAAATACATGAGCAATCTTTCATTGCTGTTTTTTTCTAAATGAAAGGTACTCTATATCCTTTTCTATATCCCTGTCTATATGTATACAAAATTACATGGTGATTGGTTGAGTAGTTAAGGCGTGAAAGGGTAACAGACAGACAGAAAGATTTACATTTATTCATTTAATAAAAATAAATAAATAAATTATTATAATCCTAATCGTAACTAATATTATAAAAGCGAAAGTGAGTTTGTTTGTTACTCTTTGACGCCTTAACTACTCATTCGATCATCATAAAATTTTCTTTCATTCAGAAAAAAGTACTGTTCCCAAGGGATCATCTATACATATACACACAATAAAATATTTATTCAAAAAACAATTTATACAATTGTTTTTTGAATTTTACATAATTAAAACAATTGTTTTAGTTATGTTACCGAGATCAAAAAATAGTTTTTATAATTTTCGTCTGTCTGTGCGTTTGTGCACGCTAATCTCTGAAACGGCGCAACCGATTTGAATGCGGTTTCCACCGATGTATTGCAGCAAGCTTCTCGTAACATTTTGTGTTTGTTCCATTCCAGTCGGTTTACAAACAAAGAAAGTTCGCGCTATACCGAACACCACGCTTACGAAGTTGCGGGCTCAGCTAGTCATTAAATATAAATAAAAAAAATCATCTGGCAAAAACATTTGAGCAATAAAGATTGAATAAATATTTTAACGCCTAATTAAAGAAAATGGGTGCGGACGAAACTAGTAAAAACTAGTATAAGTATTAAATAGGATTATATTACTTGGATCAGGGGGCCTAGCCAAGATGCAAACTGTTGCAAACGCTCCCTTTGCGTACTTACGAAACGAAAGAAATAAAGCCCGGTGATTGGTTGTTGTAACAGTTGTAACTTCAACAACCAATCACCGGGCTTTATTTCTTTCGTTTCGTAAGTACGCAAAGGAAGCGTTTGCAATAGTTTGCATCTTGGCTAGGGCCCCAGTGATCGTATTCATTTCTTTGAAGCTAAACTAAATTCTAAACCTAAAAATTCTTACTGCAACATAAAGTCTATACACTAAATCTATATATACTTAAAATCTACATTTTTTTGTGCTGAAAATTTTTCACGGTTACGTTACAGACACACAAAAAAGTCGTTCGAGCTCTAGTATAAGAAATGACCTATCACCCTTGGTGGAGAGTGACGGGGTGTTGAAGGCCTCCCCGTGGCAACAGTTCCTAGCACTATTGCACGCCAGATACCTGCACTATATCAGAAATAGGTAATATTAAATTTGCACTATATAATGGAGCACTATTTAAAAATTAAACCCGCTATTAATATCAATTTATTCTGTGCGCGGTTATATCTATTTATTCTGTGCACTTTCAAGTATAGAATTATAATAATAATGTGTTTAATATTTTTCGAATTTGGATTGTAGATAAACTAATTTTCATTAGTTCACTGTACAAAATCTATATTTATAAAATCTTTTTTCCTGCTGACTATCAACGCACAGCAAAACTAGCTCACATAGGTGGGTATATTTAATAACGTAGGACATAGGTATACATCCGCTTATTTCATAATAGGCATGATGACGGTATTAAAGAATCAAAGAATAAATGGTTTTGGAGAAAAATATTATGTTGAAAGGAGTCTAAAAATTACTCATTTTTTGTATTAAAATTGAGATTAATAAGATTTTCAATAAAATGGAAGTATAAATAACTGCAATCGGCCATGTTAACTTAAACACCAATCAGAGCGAAAGCAACACGCCCAGTAAGTGCCATCGTGTTGCTTGACTTTGCTTTGACAGAATGAAAAATCTGATGAGATATCGGTGACGTCACGTTTCATCAGACGCGACGCCATGACACCTAAGAGCGTTTTCGCGCGTAATTCAAAATAGACCGAGGTCAAAAAATAGTTTTTAGAATTTTTTTTTTATTTGTTAAGATCGGCAGACAGGCTGACGGTCCACATGATGGTAGGTGGCTACCGTCGCCTATAACACAAGCAACGCCAAAGCTGCTGCAAGTGCGCTGCCGACTACAATAGCATTAAGAGGTGTTAGGGAAATGGGCTCTGGCATCCCTTACTTCACTCACCGAAACACAACAGCACACGTGCTGTTATTTCACGGTGGTCTTTTTGTCTGTTTGTCTGTGCGTTTGTGCACGCTAATCTCAGAAACGGTTTAACCGATTTGAATGCAGTTTTCACTGATATATTGAAGCAAGCTTCCCGTAACATTTAGTGTTTGTTTCATTCCAATCGGTTTACAAAACAAAAAAATTACGCGCTATACCGAATATGACGCGTACGAAGTTGCGGCCTCAGCTAGTATTGGATTAAATTTATTTAGTGTTTTGCGTTATTATATTCAACTATGACATAATATGTAATTCCAGATGGCTGCTGTTGATGCTTATTGTGGTGCCATCTGTGTTCGTGATCATAGCCATGAGTTTCTCTATGATCCGTTCGCCGCCAGACAACGAGATCGCTCTGCGGCTGAACCCAGACTTGTACAGTGGCACGACACAATTTTTAGTGTAAGTAAACAATCTGCGAAAAATTGAGGACAATTCATTAACTAGGGTTATTTCTAAGGGATTTTTTGTCAACAGGTCTAACACAGAGACACAGTTAGCGCAACGCGTAACAGATGCGATAAGATCTAACATACGAGACATCAGAAACTGGACCAGACAAGTGAGTTTAACTTAAGTTGACTTACTACTTACAAATTATGTATTATTGTTATTATGTACCATATCAGCGGTTATTTATACAGTTTTTTTTTTAATTAAAACTGTCAATCACTCAAATTAGCCTTGAATGTTTTTGGGTTTTATACTTAGGAATCGATTTTCATAAAAGGCCCCCGGTATGGAAACCTAACTAAAAAGCGGTACGTTATCTGTCAACTTTGACATTTGTGTGACAGCTGACGCATGTATTTATATTCTCTAATTCTTAGCTTATAAAAGCAAACGTCGAAATCTTGTATTAAAAGTTTAGTTCGCATTGAGGAACGAAACGATAGTGCCTTATAATCTGCTGCCGCAGCGACATCTGTCGTCGAAAAACTGAACAACTTGAACTTATACAACGTAGTGACATCTGTGTATATCGAAGTCAACTAACATAACTTTTGTTGGAACACGTGACATCTGAGTATGCAAAATGCTTATGACTCCGAAAAGCAGTGTTCCTTAATGTATTTCTCAGAGAATGTCTATCTGTAGTCAATTTATAAATCATGGGGTATATTAACATGCCATAGGACATTATACTTTTGAAAATGAGCCTAGAGACTCATCTGTGTAGTTATTTGAGGTAAATAATGTTTTTTTTTTTTCAGGATTCATTAAACTGTAGATGTGGTGAAACCAGACAGATATGTGATATTTCAAATTACACATTGACTCGACCACAAATGATGCTGTTACCCAACGTAACGACACTGAACGATTGGATATTGACATCACAGGATAATTATATGGAAAAAAGGTTTGATTAATTTTATAAAAAACTGGTCTCACGATGGTCGTTGCTCACTTTATAAAGCGATAAGCCCATGTGGGGGATGTAATCACCCCTTACAAAACACCGCCGTGAAATAACTCCACTTGATCCCGCAGCCGCAGCCGCAGGCTGACGGTCCACTTGATGTAAGTCTGCGACCTTATAGGCAATACCATAAGTGTTGCAAGTGCGCTGCCGACCTTAATGGGATTAAGAATAAGGAGGGGAATGGGCTCTGGCATCTCTAACTCACTCGGCGAAACATAAAAGCACGCAGTCTGTTACTTCACGGTGGTCTTCTGTAAGAGGGTAGTAACGGGAGGGCTGCCAGACGGACTGCTCAAATGACTGCGCAACGCAGTGTGTTATTTCCAAAGTTGTCCCCGGCGGGAATTGAACCCGGGACCGCTGAGAGTGAACGTTTAACCACTCGTCAATTCAACTTACTAATCCGCTAGATCTCCTCATTCCTGATTCGATCTAACCTCGAGCATGGCTCTGTTCATAGAAAGTTAAGTAACGTCAAACTCTCTTACAAGGGCCATAATTTGTGGAATGGGAATCGGCCGGGGTACAGGCCGAAGAATCGGCGGCGATGAAACGGCCAGCGATGAAATGGCGATGGTGAAAGGGCTGCGGGGAATAATTGTCCTAGACCCCATAATTTGAGACCACGTTTCAACGCCATACTATTTGTTTTGACTCTCTGAGAAATTAGAGACAAGATGATGTCTGGGAACTTCGAACATTGCCTGTAAAAAAATTATTGGTTATAATTATTTTCATTTTATAATAGAACTAGCTGACCCAGCAGACGTTGTCGAGATTGTGGCGCCACCTATCGGATCCAATTTTATTTTCACGTTAATGAACGACGGTTAAATTATTTGGATATTGTTCATACAAAAATACTTAAATTCCGATTAAAAAATAGGGGGACGGGTGAAAAATACTTTACGACCTATTCTCGTATCTACCAAATATAAATTCATTCATAAAAATCGGTCCAGCCGTTTCGGAGGAGTTTTGTTACAGCGAGAATTTTATATATGAAGTTATTTTTTACAGATACGGTGGTTATTCGTCGTCTTTTAAAAACAACATTACAAATTTGATAGTCTGGTACGACAATAAAGGCCATCACGCGACGCCAGCGTTCCTAAACGGTTTGAACGCGGCCATCTTGCAAGCTGTGGCCGGACCGCGTGCCAACATTACAACTTACTCTCATCCACTGAAAATTTCCCAAGAGCAACTCAGCAAGTCCACTATGTAAGTCCACTATGTAAAAACAGACTATAGTGTAAATTGCTTCAGACTACAATATTCTTTTAACATTTTAACATGAGATCATACCGCCTTCCCCTTTCTTCTATCGGACATGCAGACGTTCGGCTGGTTACCATCCTCACCTTGTCGATATCCCTCTAATTCGGACCGAGCGCTTTAAAACATCTTTTGTGATGCGCACTGCTAAGGATTGGAACTCCCTGCCGTCGTCTGTATTTCCGAGCTCGTATAACCCAAATCTTTTCAAGGTTCGAGTGAATAGGCATCTTCTGGGTGAGCTCGCTCCATCTTCGGCCTCATCCTTCCTACATGGATAGATGCTGGTCAAGAGCAAACCCATCTATAATAAAAAAAAAAAAAAATATTTTACGGCTGTCTTATTTGAGTTAAAGCCTATTTCAAATTCTAAGATATCCTTCTTTTACACGGTTGAGTAAACTTTGTTCGTCTCCAATAATTTCTCTATTTTTATCCGCAAATCTGATATATCTTACAGATTCAATGTATATTATATCTCACATCCAAATATTTAAAAGAGATAAAATTAAAGCATTATGGAATCTTTTAACTGTCCCGTCACTCAGTTACCAGTACGTAGCGGACGCAGGCGTGTCAAGTCTGTTGCTCGTGGCGTACAGCTTGGTGGTGGCTGGTGGCGCCGTCTACATCGTGACAGCCAGGACTACGCAACAGAAGAGGCTGCAACTACTCACCGGAGTGTCGCCAGCGCTGTACAACACTTTGGCACTCTTTTGGGATCTCGTTGTAAGTTTCAATGTAAATATAAAGCGTTTACGTTGACAGCATAAAAGCAAGCTAACGATTAATTCTCTGTAATACATTTGAAGAAAAAAAAACGGGACAAGTGCGAGTTGAACTCGCTTGAAAAGGGTTCCGTACGATGTTACCTATAATATATAAGTAGAAAACCAATTTCTGTATTTTTTTCTAAATTTTAGGTTTAGTAGTTTCGGAGATAAGAGGGGGGGGGGGGGGGGGGTAATGGTCGGACAGACGGACACACGAGTGATCCTATAAGGGTTCCGTTTTTTTATTCAGACGTACAGAACCCTAAAAAGTGTGTGTGTCAGCTCCGACGCACGACTCCAGTTTACTCCTTTAAAGTATAAAATTTCCCTCGTGTCAATAGATAACTGGATACCGAATTACTTTATATAATTTATTTACATTCTGCAAAAGCTATGTTAGTTACGTTCGGTATACATAGATGACACTGCGTTTTATGAGTTCTAACATTTCACTTTTTCGACAACAGATGTCGCTACGCCTGCAGATTATAACACGCTATCATTTCGTTCCTCAAAGAGGACTTTACTTTCCATACAAGATTCCGACGTTTGCTTTTATAAGCGCAGAGAATAGAATTATTGAAGAATAGGGGATAGGACAGTAATCAGATTAAAATCTAAAATGTACTTAGAAAGAAAATATATAATTTTTTACGATTATTTATCGAATAATAATTTAATATAATTCTTTTAAATATTTTTAAATGAAGAAATAAAATTTTATTATTTACAATATTTTTAATCTATACTGAAACACCAATCACAGTGCGTGACGTCATTTGTGGGCAATCATTGTCTTATGCCAATGCAGTTTTGTTATGATATGACCACAAATGACATTACGCGCTCTCAGATGAACTATCGTGGCGTTTTGGCGGCATTTTCAAACAAACAATATTAAAACATGATTTTAAGTACCTAAAAGGCTATAAATAAATAAAATAGTATTTTTTATGGGAATAAATATCCATGAAGATTAATTTAAAACACTTTCTGAAAATTTGTCCGATCCCCTATTGTATTTTATTTATGTTCTAAGAATAGAACATAAATAAATGGCTTCTCGTGGATGCTATTTTCTGGGCATATTTTACAATTTTTCTCTTCATGTGTTTTATTATATATAGAACCTTCCTTGTTTTATTATATAGATTGAAATTATTTTTTCAGCAAAATTTTTATAATTTTTAAAAAGTTCATAACATAGTTGTGCATAAAAGTCTGCAGATAAGGCGAATATCAATTTGTTGATAAGTGGAAGTGGCCATTGTAGGTTGTATTTTAATTGTATTTTATTTTTGATAGGGTAATACCTACAAGCAACGCCATTGTGTTAAAAGCTTAGATCAATATACACAAGATTCAAGGTCTCAAACAAAATCACCGCGAAAAAATGTCCACTGGATTTTTTTATACATGCTATTACTTTCTCTCGTTCATTTCTGGTAAAAAGATGCGTGACTGATTTGAACCGTAATCGTGATCATTTATTTTTAAAGATTTAAATATAATTTTATAATTTAGAATAATATACCACAAAATAAAGAAAAATTATAAATATTTGTTAAGTTATGTACAATTTACAGAAAAAATTATTTCGGTCACTGTTTTTAAATGCGCACTTCGGCATCGTAACACGTGTTCACCGTAAGGACAACTTTTTGCAACTAATTTGAAATATCCCCGCAAGCCGAGAGCAACCCATGCCACTTTTAGTGAAGCAACCCAAAATCCCACCTTGTTACTTGCGGGGTAACTTTGTCTCTATTACGGGTTAACCTTGTTTGAGGCAAGATACTGGCGAAGTACACCGAGTTCTGCAGTGTGGCCAGTCTATCTGGCGGCAGCAACCGCCTCGTTACAGAAGCTTTTGGTTTCAGAGCGGAAGTAAAGGATGCCAGAGCCCGTTCTTCTGTAACGGTAGCCACCTTCATCAGCTTGCCTGCCAACCTTTACATAAAAAACATATAGTTATTTTATGCTTCTTTTTGTTTTCAGATAATATTAATAAACATAGCAATAACAGCAGTAGTGCTGAAATCGTTCGGATTCCCAGTATTCATAGAGAGAAACAATCTGCCGGCCATTTGTTTGTTGCTGTTCTTGTTTGGGTAATTTTTTTGTTTATTCTACATATTTAGGAATATTTTTTAAAATTATTTGTGACTGACGGTCTGACGGTTACTAGACTAGCAATCTAGGTAAAATAAAATGAGACAATAGGTGGAAGTAAGGTAAGGGAATGAGCTCTGTCATCCCTTACTCATGCAGCACATTGAAATTTTGTCGTGGTTTTCTGTAAGGGAATGATTGCAGTCGCTAGACCGGTGCACTTTTGCGACTCAAGAATTTAAGTCTGCTCTGGTAATTTTCTTTTATATTGTCTGTGAAATTAAAGTAATATCGCAGATAGGGATCGTTTACAAGATAAGCTGTCATCCCTTACACGTGCAGCACATTTTTTTATTTCATCATAGGTTGTAAGGGAATCGTTGCAGCCGCTAGACCGGTTACACATTTTGAGACTGAAAAATTGCAGTCTGCTCTGGCAATTTCCTTTTACATTGTCTGTGAAAGTAAAATACTATCGCAAAAAAGATTGTTTACAAGATAAGCTGTCATCCCTTACACGTGCAGCACATTTTTTTATTTCATCATAGGTTTCTGTAAGGGAATTTTTGCAGCCGCTAGACCGGTTACACATTTTGCGACTGAAAAATTGCAGTCTGCTCTGGCAATTTCCTTTTACATTGTCTGTGAAAGTAAAGTACTACCGCAAAAGGGGATTGTTTATAAGATAAGCTGTACAAGTAGCACATTTTGCGACTGCAGAACGCAGTCCGCTCTGTGGCAATTTCCTTTTACTTGAAAATAGCACTAGGGAATGTTTACAAGAATAAACGATCGTTTTATGTTTGCCGAAATGTGTTATCTTGCCGAAATCTTTGTTGTCGTCGTATGTTTGTCCGACGTATGTATATTGAATGTTAGGTGTGTTTTCATGTTGTAGTTTCGCCGGTGGTTGCATGGTGCACTTGTGCGAGAGGGTTTTCACGGAGGCCAGTATGGCGAATATGGTTCTGTTCTGCGGGAACATGTTCGTAGGAATCGCCGGGATCACCATCCTACTCATATTGGACATTATTTCAGACTCGGATGTGAGTAATTATTACTTAACGTGTATATTTAAATTGAAAAAAATCTAATTCCTTCATTGAACATACTTAATTTATCTCTGAGCTTCATTGCGACATACTTAATTTAGGTTTGCGAATAAAAATAATAAATCTTTTATGGAACTTAAAAAGTGTTTAAATGATCTAATCGTATAAATCTTATACTCACATAAAATTTAAGAAAAATATTTTCATATTAATATAGATTTCATAACGATTCCAATCAAATCTTATTTAAAGATAAAGTGTAACAGTAGTTATCAGTCGTCCCTTATAAACACAGCATCTTCAGAGGATAAATCTTCAAGATTTGATAAATCTTCAGAGGAGAACCTGCCCACCTAATAGAGTAATTTGTAAGAGATCTATCTATACATATAAAATAAGGTCCCCCGGCGCGGCTCTCTGTATGTACGTTCGCGATAATCTCAAAAACTACTGAACCGATTTTGATGCGGTTTTCATCTATCAACAGAGTGATTCGTGAAGAATCTATAGGTGTATAATTCGTTATTCTTAGGTTCCCGAGATTTACAAATTGGAGAATACTATGCACAGGTGTATTACCAAGCAGTTGTACCAAAATCCGATAGATGTCGCTGCTTCACCTAATTCTATTGTAGTATAATAGATGGCGCCATCAATAGTTTTATATTTTTTTATTTTTCAACGAAGTCGCGGGCTCCAGCCAGTAAAGTGATAAAAGGATACGGGAATGAGCTAATAAGCTCTTTGTCTGTGTGCGATGAGTAAAATAGTGCAGATTGCTGTAAAAAGTTTATTTATTAATGTAGTTAACCATTTTTTAACATTAATAATAATTATGTATTTATTGTGTGCCGGCTTGATAGTAAATTAATAGTTGTAGCATAGGTACTGTAGTAACAAGATAAATTGATTTTTGATGCAAAGTTCGGCAGGTAAGCTGACGGTCCACTAGATGTTAAGTCTCTACATTCGCCTATTAACACAAGCAAAGCCACAGCTGCTGCAAGTGAGCTGCCGACTGACCTAATTAGGATTAGGGATTAGGAAGGGATAGGGAAATGTTCCCCGCCAATGTTGATGACACGTTATTCTCTGACTGACCGACTTATAGAGAGAGTGATATATGAGTGAATGACATATATATACCATTTCTTATAAAAGTCTTCGAAATATTTGAAACTTATGTTTGTATAAACACCTCAAACTCACTATTTACAGGAGACAGATTACGCACGATGGGTACTCCACAAGGTGTTCCTGTTGAGTCCCCAGTTCGCTCTGGGAGACGCCTTACTCGAGATAGCCAAGAACACTGTACAGGCACAGGTATGATTTGAAGGATTGTGTTATTTTTAAAATGCCATTATCAATAAAATCGACGTCTTAAGTTAAGGCGTGAAAATGTAACAGAGAGACGGCTGTTCATTGACAGAGTTACTTTCACATTTATAATATTACTAGCGACCCGCCCCCGTCTTCGCCCGGAGTGCAATTTTTATATATATGAACATTCCCCGTTTATCCCTCTTTCCATTAGTGAAAACCGAATTAAAATCGGTCTACCCGTTCACGCGTGATGCCGTGACCAAGGGAAATGGGGATTCATTTTATATATAGAAATCCTTAATCCTACAGTAGTCCGCAGCGCCTTGCAGCACCGGTGGTGTTGCTTGTGATATAGACGACGGTAGCCACCTACCATCAAGTGGACCGTCAACCTGTCTGCCGATCTTAACATAAAAAAAATCTCCTTCCGGTCAGGTGCTGCAAGCAGCACACTTGCATCCTCCTTCAGGTGCTGCAAGCAGCACACTTGCAGCACCTGTGGCGTTGCTTGTGTTACTAGTACCCACCTACCATGAAGTGGAGAGTCAGCCTGTCTATCAACCTTCACGTAAAAGACACTAAAATCTAAACGAACTCCTCAGGTGCTGGCTCGCTTCGGTATGGACACGTACAAGGATCCTTTCTCGAGCGAGTTGATCCTGTACCACTGCACAGCGCTAGTTCTCGTCGGAGCTGTCTTGTTCGTCCTGAATCTCGCCTTGGAGTATGACTACTTTCAATGGATGTTGGACAAGTGAGGGTTTTTGTCATACATAGGTATACGATTTCAATGCAAGAGTTGGCATAAAAAAACTCACAAAGCCACCCGTACAGCATAATACTGAATGCTGACGTTAGCTTTTATATCAGTTTTTGTTGAATTTTTATAATGTACTCGCCCCCGGCTTCGCCCGGGGTGCAATTTTTATATATAATTATGAACATTCCCCGTTTATCCCTCTTTCCATTAGTGAAAACCGAATTAAAATCGGTCTACCCGTTCACATGTGATGCCGTGACCAAGGGAAACAGGGATTCATTTTTATATAGAGAGAAGATAGCAACAGACATATTTCCATAAAATATATTTATACTCGCAGCCCTAAGGCCGTATTTAACTTATTGGTGGTCTTGGCCACTTTAGAATAATGGAGCCCCTATGACTATGATAAAGAATTTTTTATTAAAATTAATTAAATGAATTTAAAAGTCAAATTTTACATTTATTCCACTGTTATTTTTATTTTTTTCTATTTACATTAAATGAATCGGTATAATTATCCACTATATGCAGGTTAATGCTTAAAGATCAGTAAAAGGGACAGAAAAAAAATAACATGGCAGATGCCGCCGCAATTAAAGGAGGCACAGCCTACGCTAATGAAAGTCAAAGTAGCATCCCGGCAATAAAATTAGAAAAAAAAAAAAACTTAACAAAAAATTATCAAAAAAAATATAAGATTATTATATATAAGATAAGCGAGGAAGCCACCTTCCTCCATCAGTCTGCCTGCCATCGTTATTATTAAAAAAATGGAACTTTAATAAATTCAATTGTTAACTTTATAACGCCAAAATCACATGTAACATCCTATGACCTCATCCTAGACTTTATATCATTAGCTTTTATATTCTACCATCATCATCAGCCTGTGTCTCTTCACTGCTGGATATAGGCCTCTCCTAAGGCTAACCAACACGCATGGTCCTCTGCGCTTCGTATCTAGCCGCTCCCTGCGGTACCCAAAGCGCATGATAATATCTTTATGCCCGTTTTTTTTTTTTTTTTTTTTTTTTTTGACGAGGCCGTTGGATGAGTGGTTAGGGTGTTTGCCTTAACGCTCTGTTCTAGGGTTCCCGGGTTCGATTCCCGGCAGGGTCAACTTTGAAAAATGAACTTTTCAAATTTGGCTCTAGTCTGGATTTGGAAAGTAGTGGCAGTAGGGCACACTGTGCTTCGCAGTCATTTGTCGCAACCCCCTTACAGAAGACCACCGTGAAATAACAGCACGTGTGCTGCTGTGTTTCGGGGAGTGAAGTAAGGGATGCCAGAGCCCATTTCCCTATTACTTCCCAATCCGTTATCCTTAATCCTATTGTAGTCGGCAGCAAGTATTGTATTGTATTGACAGCAAGTATCCTATTGTAGTCCTATTGTAGTTGGCGTTGCTTGTTCCATAGGCGACGGTAGCCGCGTACCATCAAATGGACCGTCAGCCTGTCTGCCGATTTTAACATTAAAAAAAAGTGATAATAAAATAATAATACAATGTGACGATATGTTAAGGGTCTATTCGGCGGATGCGGAGGCAATGGAGAGTCCAAATGAAGACATCGGAGAGGCGTCGGAGATAGCTTCCGAAAGAAAACGTGTTTACGCAGCGTTAACGCAGCGTGACGTGGATAGAACGCTCACGCTGCGCACAGTCGCCAATATCAACGCAGGTGAGACTTCCTTGGAAACATTGGAACTATTATTTCCAACATTAGAGCTTTCACTAAACGTTTTAGTATTTATTTACAACTAACTAACTTACGAAGTACTGTGATCTTAAAAAACGTACCATAATGGAATTATGGCAATGTTGAATGTAATTTTAATTGATGATCAAATGATAGATGGCGGCACTGGTAGGAATTTAATGTTTAATTTAATTAGTTATTAATGAATACCTAACTACATGACGCACATTCTATTAGAAACATATAACTAACTGTGTTGCTTGTACTTTAAGATCGAATGTAAAAATGAAAGACTAGAGTTGTGTCAGGCGCTCGGTTGTTTTATTTTAAAAGTAAACCCGAGTATATCACTATAGTCTGTTCATCTTACCAACAATTATGTACAGGAAGTACTGCAGACCTAAATCATATTCCTAAATGTGTTGCTAATAACAAATTTCGAGAACGGCTGAACCAATTCGGCTGTTCTTCAATATCAAACATTCATTGAAGTCCGAGGTAGGTTCTTATTGAAGAGAAAAACTGGAAAAATTGCCCGGAAAAACGTAAAAATCCTATTCTTTTTCGGCTGTTATTTAATCGATCAGCAAAAAATCGGGCAGCAAGTACTGTCAGCTAAAAAAGTAGCTATTTGGATATTTTGCTGATAAAAATATTTATTCCTTTATTTTTCTTTGTTATACGTCAGATCCATTAACTTTTGGCGATCAGCTAATATACAATAAATTCGTTTTTTTTTTAAGACACTGTTACCAAAATTAGCACAATTTTTGAAGCAGTCTTATATGCCTATAGTTTGTCATCCTTAGTTGTGAGATTCAATGTGAGTATTTATTATCAAATAAAATGCAATTATATATTTGTTTGTTTGTAATTATTATTTGTTCATATATTGTTTGTATTAGTTGCTTTCTAAAAAAAAACTAATAAAAGTTGCTTTCTTTCTTCCTTTCTTTCTTTCAATGAAGAATAGAGGTCAGGAGGACAAGGCTTTAAACGAAGTAATCTGTGCTGAGTGGGAACATTAAGTACCTACGTAGTTATTTGTTGCCTAGTTCATGAAACCACCGGTGGCCAACGGACGCTTTCCATGTAGAGCTGGTCGTCCTTTCCCCCTATTCTCCCTAAATAAATGTTTCAATATTGCAGGTTTTGTGGATACAGAGGGCAATAAGGTGGTACCGGCCACGAGCGTGTCGCAAACACGTGACGTGGCTGCGTGTGTGTCGCTATCGAAGCGTTACACCACTTTAGCGGGCCCCAGACATGCTCTGAAGGGTCTTACCCTTGGCATCCCACCAGGGCAGGTACACTGATAGTTTTTATCTATAATAAAATCGTAAACTAGCCGTGTCTGTACATTAAATATTATTTTAAAAAAAATAATTTGTGCACGTTGTACTTATGTTACTGAAATCAAAGAAATTATCCTTAGAATTTTTTCTGTTTGTCTGTGCGTCTGTGCACGCTAATCTCTAAAACGGCTCTGGATGCCAGAGCCAATTTCCTTATCCCTTCCTAATCCCTTATCCTTAATCCTATTGTAGTCGACGGCACACTTGCAGCAGCTTTGACGTTGCTTGTGTTATAGGCGACGGTAGCCACCTACTATCAAGTGGACCGTCAGCCTGTCTGACGACCTATACATTAAAAAAAACCTTAAAAAAAGTTCCAAAAACAAGGTGACCTTCTTTTTGTGCGATAGAGTGTTGTGTTACGTAGGCGTCTGGTTAAGGAAAACCCGATTTTATTATATACAGCTGAGACCGCAACTTCGTAGCGCGCAATTTTTTGTTTGTAAACCAATTGGAATGAAACGAACACTAAAATGTTACGGGAAGCTTGCTACAATACATCAGTGAAAACCGCATTCAAATAGGTTTATCAGTTTCTGTGATTAGCGTGCACAAACGCACAGACAAACAGGCAAAAATTCTAAAACAATTTTTTTTTACTTCAGTAACATAAGTAAAATCACGGTAAAAATTAGTTCGTTACTTTAAAGTCGACATTTGCAGGGCAATAATTATTAGTAATTCCAAAATTTTATTGCAAATGTCTGTCAGTTGTCTGCTTAGTGCTTTAGTTTTAAAGGATACTTTAAAGAAAATTATATACACTTAAACTACGACCCTTATTTAATTAAAAAGAGAAGAAATGATATAGTTGTTCAAACAAAAATTGTAAAAACTGCCTTTGCTCGAAGACAATATATTACCCAAACTTCTTATTTATACAATATATTAAATAAAAAACTTAATATTTATCCTATGACACACTATAATTGCAAAAAGACCCTGACCGATTGGCTCAATAAGACCCTAAACTATAATGAAACCGAATCTTTATTAAAGATTATTACTTAATTAAATTAAACATTTATTATCAAAACATTAATTTGATTATGAAGGGGGACTTATGTAAAAGCTACACTTAACCATAGATAAAATACTACTTAACCAGTAAGTAGTATTTTATCTATGACTTAACTCATATAGATAATGCTACTTCACATACACATTCACACACGCATACACATTCACGCACACATACACATTCACACACACATACATATTCACACACACATATACATTCACACAAATATATACATTCACACACACATACTCATTCACACACTCATACACATTCACACACGCATACACATTCACGCACACATACACATTCACACACACATACACATTCACACACACATACACATTCACACACACATACACATTCACACACACATACATATTCACACACACATATACATTCACACAAATATATACATTCACACACACATACTCATTCACACACTCATACACATTCACACACGCATACACATTCACGCACACATACACATTCACACACACATACACATTCACACACACATACACATTCACACACACATACACATTCACACACACATACATATTCACACACACATATACATTCACACAAATATATACATTCACACACACATACTCATTCACACACTCATACACATTCACACACGCATACACATTCACGCACACATACACATTCACACACACATACACATTCACACACACATACACATTCACACACACATACACATTCACACACACATACATATTCACACACACATACACATTCACACACACATACACATTCACACACACATACATATTCACACACGCATACACATTCACACACGCATACACATTCACGCACACATACACATTCACACACACATACACATTCACACACACATACACATTCACACACACATACACATTCACACACACATACACATTCACGCACACATACATATTCACACACACATACACATTCACACACACATACACATTCACACACACATACACATTCACGCACACATACATATTCACACACACATACACATTCACACACACATACACATTCACACACACATACATATTCACACACGCATACACATTCACGCACACATACATATTCACACACACATACACATTCACACACACATACACATTCACGCACACATACATATTCACACACACATACACATTCACACACACATACACATTCACACACACATACACATTCACGCACACATACATATTCACACACACATACACATTCCCACACACATACACATTCACACACGCATACACATTCACGCACACATACATATTCACACACACATACACATTCACACACGCATACAAATTCACGCACACATACACATTCACACACACATACACATTCACACATACATACACATTCACACACACATACACATTCACGCACACATACATATTCACACACACATACACATTCACACACACATACACATTCACACACACATACACATTCACACACACATACACATTCACACACGCATACATATTCACGCACGCATACACATTCACGCACACATACATATTCACACACACATACACATTCACACACACATACACATTCACACACACATACACATTCACACACACATACACATTCACACACACATACACATTCACACACACATACACATTCACGCACACATACACATTCACGCACACATACATATTCACACACACATACACATTCACACACACACATACACATTCACACACACATACACATTCACACACACATACACATTCACACACGCATACACATTCACGCACACATACATATTCACACACACATTCACACACACATACATATTCACACACACATACACATTCACACACACATACACATTCACACACACATACACATTCACACACACATACACATTCACACACACATACACATTCACGCACACATACACATTCACGCACACATACATATTCACACACACATACACATTCACACACACACATACACATTCACACACACATACACATTCACACACACATACACATTCACACACGCATACACATTCACGCACACATACATATTCACACACACATTCACACACACATACATATTCACACACACATATACATTCACACACACATACACAAACATACACACTTTATTCTTTGGATTCTAGTACGGTGTTGGAGAAGCGGGTTTCTCCTGATACAAGTATCTTATACTTAATAAGAGGCCCCCTACACTTTTTTGTACCTAGGCTTAAGTTTATGAATAAATTATTTTGTATTTTGTACTAAGAGTCTACAACTGTACAACGTATAAAATGGTTTTTTTGATGAAATATTTAATGTACAGAGTACAGACACGGCTCGTTTACGATTTTGTTATATGTACAATAAATTGTGGTTTTAGTGTACGGTGTTGTTGGGCGAGAACGGTTCTGGCAAATCGACCACTTTCTCCATACTGAGCGGCGAAACGCGTCCTACCTCCGGTAGCGTCTGTCTGCTCGACGAGCCAGCTTCCCAGCGACAACTCTGCAGCGGCCTTATCAGTAAGTCCACCTATCACATGCTTACTGATATCAATGTGAAAGACTCTATCTGTCTGTCCGTTACATTTTCACGCCTACTCGACCGATCATCGTGAAGTTTTGCATACAAATTTTCAGGGATACAAAAAAAAGACATAACCTTACGTCTAAAAAAAAGTACGGTTCTCCAGAGATCATCTATCTATGCTAATATTATAAAAAGAAAAAAATTGTATGTATGTATGTTGTATGTTTGTAATGAATAAACTCAAAAACTGCTGGACCGATTTTAAAAATTCTTTCACCTATAGAAGGCTACATTATCAGCGAGTAATAATTTCTAAAGATACGCTGACGAAGGCGCGAGCAAAAGCTAGTCTAAAAATAAAAATCCAACGCCCGCCAAAAGATTGAATAAATAATTGATTGAATTGAATAAATAATTGATTGAATTGAATAATAAAGATTGAATAAAGATTAAATAATATTTTTTATATTTTATTTTTTTTATTTTTCAACGCGGACGAAGTCGCGGGCATCAGCTAGTTACAAGCTGCACGAGAAGCTGTAAACAAGCAATCTTGCCACACGGCCTATTATCAAGGAACGTATCAGTATAGCGCATACTTCGACGCTCGCAAGCAATTTAAATTGACCGGGTTATAAAGAAGGGAGTGTAAACATTTGGTCCGCAATTTTTAAATCATAGGTCATTGGAGTTTAAAATGTGCTTGGGGTTGTGGAGGATATAGCGCACGGCTATCCTGCGTCTGCGCAGCACCTTCCGGCTCGTATAGCCAACGGTGGAGGCGACTGCGGATAACCTAGATGAATTGGACCACAGCAATTTTTGGATCCCTGCGGGATAAGGGAAGGTGGAGAAATTGGGTAGAGACAGCTTACCTCGATACGATGAAGCGAGATGTTAACGGATCCGCGGATCGTCGAGACGCTTCCCTTTTCTTCTCTTCACCTTTCCTTATAAACACTACACTGCGGATTACGGATTACGGCAATAAAGATTGCTTAGCGCGCACTTGACCGATCTCGATTGTAATTTTTTTTATTTTTATTTGTATGTATTTATATTTTTCGGGGTATCAGCGATCGTATCGAGAGCCGGAGGGTAGAAATTGGGGAAGGACGCGAGGCATAGACAATGCGCGGGGAACCAGGTTGCTTGTTGCTTTTATGGATTAGGTCATATATTGGATTTGATTACTAATTTTAGTTTTTTAATTTCATTTTGTTTTTATTAGTTAAAAATGAGCGTCGTTTTCGTTAATTTCGTGTTACATATTCGATTCAAATGTTGTAAACCCCTGAATGTTTGTTTACATAATTTACAGCTTCTCGTTACTCGGACTAAGTATAGCTAGCAAGTAAGTAGAACTAGTATTACTAAAATGTTTTTTTTTTTTTTTTTTTTTTTTTTTTTATGTTATGTCGACAGACAGGCTGACGGTCCACTTGATGGTAGGTGGCTACCGTCGCCTATAACACAAGCAACGCTACAGGTGCTGCAAGTGCGCTGCCGACTACGCAGTAGGATTAAGGATAAGGGATTAGGAGGGGATAAGGGAATGGGCTCTGGCATCCCTTACTCACTCACCGAAACACAACAGCACGTATATGCTGTTATTTCACGGTGGTCTTCTGTAAGGGGGTGGTCACTGCCGCCAGGCGGGCTGCCCAAATGACTGCGAAACGCAGTGTGCCCTAACACTACTTTTCAAATCCAGACCAGAGTCAATTTTTGAAAATTACATTAAAATTTCCAAACTTGACCCCGCCGGGAATCGAACCCGGGGCCCCTGAGACGTTAGGCAAGCATTCTTGCCACTCATCCAATAGAATTTATTTTTTTCAAAATCGATAACCAAAAGGTAATATTCGTGTGCCACACTAAAACCGGAATATGTGTATCAGCTTACATACTTTGGTTTTGATCATTTTAACTATTTAAGTAACAAATAAAATTTTATTTAAAGTAGATTTCTCAAATATCGTACGCACACATGCGTTTAAGTGTAGCAAAAATATAACAAATTTGCGGGTAAATAATATAAAACTCGATACGGTTTTGTCTATTTTCAGGTTATTGTCCGCAAAGTGACGCACTAGACGGCCTGTTGACCGTGAGGGAGACTCTCGAGTTGTACTGCAAACTGCGGGGAATCACCGAGCACGAGGAGGTGATCGACCGCGCGCTAGAGTCGGTCGAGGTGGCGCGCTATAGCGCAGTGGCGACACGCGCGCTGAGCGGCGGCAACCGGCGAAAGCTGTGCGCAGCCGTGGCGCTCACTTCTCGCTCTCGACTCGTGTTGCTCGACGAGCCAACGAGCGGCATGGATCCGCGTGCGCGCGTGTGCGTGTCACGCGCAGTGCGCGCCGCGGCAAGGGGCGATCGCGCGCTATTGCTCTCCACACACGCGTTACACGACGCGCGCACGCTCAACTCGGCACGCGTGGCCTTACTGCATCGCGCAAGGCTCGTGGCGCTGGCGCCTCTACACCAATGCCTCAACAGGTATCCATTACTTCAAAGGCACCAGAAATTTATACTTTCAGTTTTAACCAAAGTTAGCTAGGCCGTTTTGCAAAATGCACGGTTTGTTATCACCTGGTCGATCGACAGTTTCATTTGAACTCCAAGCGCGGTCTAATTCCGAGCGGCGGCGCCGAAGTATTACGAAATGAACTTAATCAGTTAAACCGACCATGATAGATATCTTTATACATACATACATATGTGAGAGATTTTTATTGATAAATATTATTCTGGAAAAATCGTAATATTGACGTGAGACAGTCAATATTACGATTTTATATAGTGCGGTACCTGCATCCTATAGAACTGATCATAACTAAACATGAACCACATGCTAAGAATGCTACAATTAATTGCAAAAAAAATGGATAGTGACTACAAAGCCACTCTATATAATATGTACATAAGTTTTTTTTATTTATTTTTTTATGTTAAGATCGGCAGACAGACTGACGGTCCACTTGATGGTAGGTGGCTACCGTCGCCTATAGCACAAGCAAGACCAAAGCTGCTGAATTGTTGTTTAGAATACGTTGTTCTAACCATATAAAAAATATAATAGGTTGGGGAACAAGTTTCTTCTTTTTTTTATGTTAAGGTCGATAGACAGGCTGAGGGTCCACTTGATGGTAGGTTATAACACAAGCAACGCCACAGCTGCTGCAAGTGCGCTGCCGATTTTAGTAGGAATGAGGATAAGGGATTAGGAAGGGATAGGGAAATGGGCTCTGGCATCCCTTATTCACTCACCGAAACACAACAGCACACGTGCTGTTATTTCACGGTGATCTTCTGTAAGGGGGTCTTCCACATTCATAGTAAAATAATTATAGGTAACTAGCGACCCGTATCCGGCTTTTCACGGAGTTGAAACTGCAAAAATCCTTGCTTAACAGATGCTTACTTTATTAAATTAATAAATGTTTCAAATTTCAGCTTTCTTGACTTAGTAGCTTTGGCTGTGGGTTAATAGTCTGTCAGGACAAATGATTTTATCTCTCTCCCTCCCTGCCTGTAATGGGTTTATTTAATCAACAAGTGTATAATAATTGTCGTTCGTTCGCAGGTTTGGCGGGGGCTACGTGGTGTCGTGTCGCGTGCGCACGAGCTCCCGCGCCACTGTCACCGCCTGGGCGCGCATTCGCTCGCTCGCTCCGCACGCGCTTTTGCGCGCTGCGCATCAAGACGCGCTACAGTTTCTCGTGCCCTCACACGCCACAGGTAACAATTCTAACAATTCACTTCCGATTTCCTTACGATATCACTATTCAGATTAACAACTCGTCAATATATACAAAAAAAAAACTAGCGGTTCCAGCAGAGTTTTCCCGCTCGAACCCGAATGCAGTGCATAATTTTGTAACAACAAAAAAAAACCAATATACCCACATAATAAAATTAATAAATATTCTAAATAAATTGAGACTAGCAGTTCCATCTTTCGATATATGTAAATAGAAGTCGCTGCCCGCGTCTGTCTGTCTGTCTGTCTGTCTGTCTGTGTATCCGCTAACTCCTCCTAAATCACGCAACGGTTTTCCTAGTCCGTAATAATAAAAACGCTGGTGAAATAAGTGGGTAGTTCCCAATTTTATTAGTCCCTTAACTTGATTTTGCATATAATCCGGTCAAATTATCTCTTTCCACTTCAGTGGAACTAACTTCCAATCAGTTTAGGTCCAAAACCGATTAAAAATAAAAATAAAAAAATAAAAAATATCTTTATTTGCGCGAACACATGTTTACAGGATTTTAATTTGTATACAGCAGTTACAGTACAAAGTATGTTCTACCCGCCAAGGGCATGCAAATATTTGTGTTTAATTGTTGGTAAACTAATATATTAATAAAGGAATTAATGTTTCTTATTATAAAATTCTTTAACATCATAATAACAACAATCTAATAACCATTTTGTTAATGTTCTTGCAAAATTAGGATCCGGCAATTCTTTTATATTATTAGGTAGTTTATTGTATGTTTTAATTGCCATAACATAAAAATTTCTATTAAATAGTTCTAATCTACATTTTGGTCTTTGCAATAAATTACCTTGTCTAGTTATTTTGGTTCCTATTTCGTTATTTTCGACAAAAATTCCAAGAAGAAATATTCTCTTTATAAATAAGTATATTAATTGTTGACAGTTGACAACAAGGAGATAAATACGAGTTTGAGCGACATCTTCCATCTCATGGCGGAGCTGCAAGGCACCTGTGACGTGGAAGACTTCACCATTGATCAGAGCTCACTCGATCAGGTACTTCACTCATTATGATAAAACATGTGAGACTCACTTATCGACCTCCTGACGGTAGACGGCCGCCATCTACTAGAAATATCTAAAGTATTCTCAGAAATATCATCTAAATGTAGGTGTATTCTAAAATTCATTTATATTACCATTAACATTACATTTTTTTTTATTTAAGTTTCACAGTTTCTTTATTTATTTTTTCTTCTCCCTTTTTAATTTTTTGTTTATTCTGTAACCGTTTTTTTTTTAATTGTTTTTAGATAGATATATTTACTAACCTTTCCTTATTATTTGGTAAAGTGTTACCAAATAACAATTAATTAATTAATTAGTGTTTAATTTTCTTTGCAAGGTGAATACACCTTTCTCTCGTCTGTTTTGAATGATGAATGTATATGAATTTGAAGAATATAGTTGAAATTTGTACAAAAATGTTGAATTACAAATTTCAATTTCATTTACATTAAATTATTGTACAAATTTCATACAGATTTAAAGTCGTAAGTCGGTCTCGGCACAGATCTGCGTCGCGGGACACATTCGCGTAGTTGCACAGCTCTGTGCCGAGTAAATTATTGTACAAATTTCAACCTTATTCATACAGACTTAATATTTAAAATCGAGTAAAAGTAGGTCTCGACGGAGATCTGCGTCAAAACTCATTCAGTGACCTGCGTAGATATACCTACGTCAAATCATCCGAGGGGTTAATAGGTTGTCACACATGTTTTATATAAGTTTTATTCATTCATGTTATGTTTATATGTATGAGCAAATGTAGGTGGATCTTGTTTTAAAAATAAAAGAATAGTCATTCTGTTGTTACGTACAGACAAACAGAAAAAAAATCTAATAACTATTGTTTGACCTCAGTAACACATAAGTAGGTACCTACAACGTGTACATTTTTTTTAAATATTTAATGTACCGACACGGCTCGTTTACGATTTTATAAAAGATTTTTTTTGTAATAGTTTGACCATAACTTCAATCATAATATTCCTTGCAGATGTTCTTGAACTGCACGAACAAATGCCACGAAGACATGGAGCTGCTAGAGTTGGAGCCGCTACCTTCACCCACAGGAATCTGGAACAGCGAAGACCTGAACAGCATTACGGCACTATGACACACCTACCACAGTAATCGTAGATAAATAGCTTAGCAGCCTCTTTAGATCTTTTAGTCTCTAAAAGGACTGTGGAGAGAATATACGGACCTCTTTTATCTTTATCTATTTAAGCATAGGTTAAAGAAGAATAGAGTGGACAGGTTGAAGGTTTTTATAGAACGAAGTAAGCGGCTGTGAAATATTATAGATCTGTACTGTGCTATGTACAAGGCGACAATCCAAATTTAATTATTTACTATTTAAATATTAATATAAAATAATATTTACTGATCGCTAAGAATGGATGTCCACTTGATAGCAAAAAGTTTCCGTTTCCTATAATAATGTACCGACTGCAATTATACCTTTAGTATAATCAGGATGCGTGAGAGTGGTATCAGACATCCCCCACTCCCTTACCGAAACGCAACAGCACGCGTGCTGTTATTACAGAATGATCTGTTGTTAAAGGAGTTGTTAAAGGAGGATTTTACACTTTATGAGTGCTTTAATGAAAGAAATTCATTTATTAATTAAAATTAAATTAAAATGTTTGTTCCCTGGAATAATTATTTAATAAAATAATAATTCGTAGCCATTTTAATACGGTTTTATTTAAGATATATCCCATACAATGTTAGATAATTAAAAATTCAGATATTCTAAAATTTATATCCTAGTTTTAAGTGTAAGTTTGTGATATGATTTTAACACTTATAAAGGGTTTTTCATTAAGAACGCTCAAACTTTGAAATGAAATAAAACAATCTGTTTAAGTGATAATGTCACAATTTTTATTTTATTTTATTTCGATGACATTATGTATTTACGTAAAATACTTTCAGCCGGCCCGTTGGATGAGTGGCAAGGATGCTTGCCTAACGTCTCAGGGGCCCCGGGTTCGATTCCCGGCGGGGTCAACTTTGGAAATTTTAATGTAATTTTCAAAAAATGACTCTGGTCTGGATTTGAAAAGTAGTGGTAGGGCACACTGCGTTTCGCAGTCATTTGGGCAGCCCGCCTTGCGGCAGTGACCACCCCCTTACAGAAGACCACCGTGAAATAACAGCATATACGTGCTGTTGTGTTTCGGTGAGTGAGTAAGGGATGCCAGAGCCCATTTCCTTATCCCCCCTAATCTGTTATCCAATCCTACTGTAGTCGGCAGCGCACTTGCAGCACCTGTAGCGCTGTAGTGTGTTATAGGCGACGGTAGCCACCTACCATCAAGTGGACCGTCAGCCTGTCTGTCGACATAACATAAAAAAAAAAAAAACTTTCAGCCAAATGGCCGCCGCGACTCCGCTGTAGGTGGTGTATCCTAGTGGACCAATTTTGGATGACATCTTCGCATATATGGGGCTCAAGTTCACGAATAACGGGAGTTATATTTGTTGCAGTTTTATTATTTAATATTTAATAGTAACATTTACGAGCAACCATATTAAACTTTCTTTATTGATAACTTTTATATAGGTAGATCTTAATTTGTTTTATTACATTTTAAACGAATACAAATCTACCCTTACTTTAATTACAATCACAACAATGTTGGCTTTAAGGGCGGCAATTGACTATGGTTTGTCTGCATAGACATGAGATTTTATGTAGCCCCGCAGAAAGTAGTCGAGCGGTGTTTAAGTCACACGACCTCGGTGGCCAGTTGATGTCGGCATCACGCGAAAACACGAAGCCCTCGAACTTCTCACCCAATAAATTTAATGTTTCCCGTGCAGTAGGGCAAGTGGCGCCGTCCTGTTGGAACCACATGTTTGTGAGATCCATACCATCTATCTTAGGCTACAAAAAAATCACCATTGACAGTAAGCGCGGTTCCTTGTGCATCTTCGAAAAAATAAGGGCCGATAATAAAATCCACACCAAACAGTGACTTTTTCAGAGTGTAGAGGCACCTGATGAATTTCCCGTCGGTTTTCGTCGCTCCAATTCCGGTAATTTTGTTTGTTAACAAAGCCACTCAACCAGAAATGAGCCTCATCACTGAAGATTATAAATTTGACGCAACGAAAGAAATAAAGCCCGGTGATTGGTTGTTGTAATAGTTGGAACTTCAACAACCAATCACCGGGCTTTATTTCTTTCGTTTCGTAAGTACGCAAAGGAAGCGTTTCCATCTTGTGCATCTTGGCTAGGCCCCCAGATTTTGATAGTAAATTTTAACAATTTCTACGCGTTATTGAAGCGTGTAGCGTTCCATGGCGAAATGTCACGACTAAATATGTATTGGGTTGGCGCCAAATTTGACAGCTCTATCGCTATATCAAGATGGCCGCTGCTACACGCTGTCAAAGTTCGAGCGTCCCTATTGAAAAACCCTTTATAATATACATATACCATATACCTTATAAATTTATTTTATGTAAAAACTTTTAAAAAAATTATGTTAATATTATAGAAAGTTGAAAAGTATTAAATTATTTTTTTCTTGACTAGTTTTTGTATTACTGAGGTTAGGTCTTAGGTTTGATTCTCGACATAATGCATAGGTTTTCTCGCTAAGTTTAGGACAATAAAAAAAGTTATTTTTATTTTACACTCTTGAATAATTATTTATCCAACAAGGTATTTTTTTGGTGCGAAAGCTGTTTGAATTTTATTTAAAAAACTTAAATGCGACAAGATTCAGGATTTTATTGAATAATTATGGATATAAATCTGCAAAAACAAAGAACAAATTTAACTTTCACCTTAGTTACAAAGATGATTGTAACTTGATTAAACAATACATTTATATTAAGAAAACAAATCATCGTCGTAGGACATCCAATGCTGGACATAGAGCTCCCCCACAATTTTTCAATAGGACCAGTCAGAAGCAGCCTGGAGTGGATCCAGGCAGTCGACCCTTATCAGCTCGTCTGTTCCATTGTAGGCGGACATCGTCCACTCCTTCCGGCCCCAGCGACCTCGTCCGCGTTGAAAAATAAAAGATTACTCTTTCACGCTTAAAATACTGACTTAAACTCTACAGCAGAGGTTCCCAGACTTTCACTTTCAAAATTTAGCTGGTTCCGGTGGACCCCCTGCAGCTACAATTCAACCATATTCCCAAAACTCGACAAGAAAATTTGAAGATTAGATCTAACTATGGAAATTTGCGTTGCGGCCGAGTTCCAATCATGAATGGGGAGTTTTCTAAATAAAATAAGTGAGAATAGATTGTTTTTTTTTTTGTCACGCCAACGTAGACCCCCGTCGAGTCTCCCGTGGACCCCTGGGGGTCCACCTGGACCACTTTGGGAACTAAGGCCTTACAGTAAACAGTAACATATTAAAGTTTATACATCAGAATAATACTTAGGGCCGGCGCACATTGAAGGACGGCAAGGCAAAGTATTTTTTCAAGTAGATATTTTATTCATTAAGAGCATTTAATATAATTCAAACTTCAATTTGCGCCGGCCCTTACGTACCTACCGACAATTTTTATAGTTTTTTAATAAATTTTATATTGATAGATTTATTTTCTTTTTTCATAAATAATTTCTTTTGATTCGAATACCAAAAATTCTTGAAAAATTAACTACAAATATCTCCTGTCTAAATTTAACAACTTTGTAAACGAATGTTTAACGAGCACGCATCCAACATGAGCTAGCTTTCACACAGCATTAGTGAAATTTGATCAATAAAATGAAACGACTAAATCTAAATGGCAATCTTATTTTTAAATTATTATTTTAAGCAAAAAATATATTGTAGATAAATTCATTCTTCTGCACTTAGGTATACTTAAGTATCTATAATTTTTAATATGAAGACCATTTTTAATGAATAAATAGATTAGGAGCATTTGGGACACTCTGTGATCTTTATAATAATAAATGGTTTGTGGATTCGATTGCAATTTTAGCGCTATAAGTTTAATTAGATTTAATGCTGTAGCTTACGGAGAAACTGTGTACTTAAATGCAAATTTAATAAAAAGGGTTCATTTCAAGATTTGAGTTTATTACTTTTATTTTACCTACCTATCTGCATACTATACCTACCCACAGTTTCAACCAAATCAATAAATAAATAAATATTTAAGTATTTGTAACTTTAAAAACATACAATTAAATAAATGAAACAGTAGTTACAAAAAGCCTACTCAGCATTTTGCTTGCATAGGCCAGCACTGATATTCCGTAGGAACCTTAGTTCAACACGCACACACACGCACATACACACACACAGCCTTACACTATGCATATATACTCACCAAAAATAATAATTTATTAACACAACTGTTTGGACCAACATTAGTTTAAAACGGGAGAAATTATAGAGGTCAGTTCCCCCTCCCGCACATAAAAAATACAGCATGCATCAAAATACTAAGTATTTTAAGTACCTGCTACAACTAAGGGCGAATTAGTTGACTTAGAAGTCAAAATAAGTAGTAATGGTGAACTAATCAGTAGAAATTCGATGTTCGACATTTGGAGTTTCAAGATGTCAAGATTTGCACACCGAGTACCGGTTGGTCATGAAGGAACAAGAGAACCAAATGTCATCTCTGGTATCAGCTACCCATGGTCATCGCAAATAAATTATTATTATTATTATTATTAGAATTTATAAAATGCTATACTGTCTACTCTTAAGTTTAATAACACAATAGTTGCTTCAACAAAACTATTTCTTTTAATCACACGTATGATACACCGTACAAGGTTAAGGGGGAGACAAACCCTAAATACTAAAAATATCCATTGTTTAATGAAAATGTTACAAGAAATGGACAAGACAATTGCTTTGAAAAAAATATATATTATACTTAAACATATGAAGAACCAATTGTATTGATTAGAATTTTCGTTAAAGTAATAGAAAAAGTTAGAACACAAGAAGAATTTGACCTTTATTGAAAATTCTCTGGAAAACGGCTTATTGCACGCATATGAATCCTGTACCTATTAATAAGTTAATATCAGATTAAAAAATTGTATTAATAAAAATTTTTATTTTGTGTATTGTTCTAATGGTAAAAACAAAAAAACACCATTTCTAGGCCTGTTGAATTGGATCCGCCGCCAGCGAGTTCTATAGTAAATGTCATTTGCCTCAGTGAAGCCCTTAAAATTAACAACATTAACACACATTAAACACCAACATTAAACGTTAAAGTTTTTAATACGTGTATGTGCATATATGTGTAAATATGAAATTGAAGCTAATATCGGAATGTATCATACGGAACTCTTGTTAAAAATAAAATAAAATGCATTTTGTTTCCTGTATCTGAAAGTAGCCCTTAGTTTGGTTAAACTGGAAACTGTTAGTACTACAATGGTTTTTTTTATTTATATGGATATAAATAAAAATGGGTATAAATAATATTAACACATGATATTTAATATTAAATTAAATGATATCAAAATAAACTAATAAATTACAAATTTATAGTTATTACGTCAAGACAAATCGGTCAGATTAGGAAATATTTCAAATTAAATATTGTATGGAGTGCAATTTAAATAATGTCTTAATAATTATTCAGAAATTCAAAGCTGCCCTAACGCACATGTTAATATCAGCTGTATCAATCAGCTGTAGTCTAATCGTCTGATCTATGGCTGCGTTTTCAACACACTAAACCTAAGGTGACCTTAGGTGGTTGAAGATCGGGTTGTCTATGGTTCGGTTGCGATCAATTTTTTTTTAGCCAGCTAGGATATTATAAGTAGGATAACAAGTTCAGGATAAAACGAAGGTCTCTGGCACCCCTTAATCACCGAAACAAAAGAATACCTAATTGTGCTCTTATTTAACGTGGTGGTCTGTGAAGGTAGTGGTATCATCGAAATTCAAGTATAAATAAAAAAAAATCAATTACAATTTTATTATTTATTAATTAAGTTGTTCCATAACAAGTAATACTTAATTCACAATATAATATTATAAATTAATTTATTTAAAGCTTAAACACAGAGATCATCGCAATAAAATGGAATGCTTAGAATAATAGAATTACAATCCAAACATAAAGAAACAAAAGCATAAGAAACTTTACGATGCTTTCATTACAAATAATATATTTAATATCAAAGATCTAATAGAATAAAAGTAGTCTTTGGTTTAGTTCGTTCTAACCTACATAGACTACATCAAAAAAGCATTATTCCTTTTTTTTTAAAAAAAACATTAATTATTCCAGAGGTTCCGAGACTTTTTTACTCAAAATTTAGCTGGTTTCGGTGGACCCCCTGCAGCTAAATTTCCACCATATTCCCAAAACTCGACAAAAATGTTAAGATTAGATCTAACTATGGAAATTTACGTTGCGGCTTAGTTCCAACCACGAATGGGGAGTTTTGTAAATGAAATAAGTGAGAATTGATTGTTTTTTCTTGTCACCCCCATTTTTTTGTCACACCAACGTAGACCCCCGTCAAGTCTCCCGTGGACCCCGGGGAACAATTTGAGAACTAAGGATTTATTCGAACGATGGATATAAGGGGGTCAGTTTTTGTTTAAAGTAGAAATTAAAGTAGACTTAAAATACATATAATAACAACATTAGCGACTTAATATAAGTAGGGAGGGTACTATCTGCAGATAGTAGAGTTTATCAGAAACTAATATCTTGACCATTCTAGTTTAGCGGGATTCCGTTGTGTAGAGAATTGTGATTGTAAAAAATTAACTAAAATATGTATAGAACTTAATATTTCAGTGTTTCATTTAACATAACGTTTCGGACATGTGGCAACGTCCGTCGTCTCTTAGGGGCCAAATAGCTGTTCTATATTGCGGGATTCAGTTATAAAATACGACAACTTCTAAAATATGGGAAACGAGAACTCTGAACTCGATCCTTTAGTACCAAAATAAAACTTTCTTTATAAATAGAATTATAAGTCATAATAAATACTCTTTAGATACATATAAATTATTTTTGGAATGCAAATTTTTAAAAACATTTGCGAGTACTAACTAATTACATTTTTGCTATTGACTGTACCTAAAAACTTATCCCTACCTTATGAGAACCGTTATATTATCCTTATTATAAAAAATTAAATTTGGAACTAGTCTTTTATTTTAGTATTTTTTCCGTTTAAGATTTACATATTCCGGAAATAAGTATTAGACATTTATCTAGATTTTCTTAGGTATTAAAATATATTAAAAATATAATATAATATAACATAATATATACTATAGTAAATAGTAATCGTATTTGGTGATATAAAAGGTGGGTGAAATCATCGAGACATTAACAAGTGGCGCCATCTATCAATTGGCGTCAAAGGAGGGGTTCTTGAGTGCGGCCGCTCTCTTGTAGTGCACAGCGAGAGTGTCGAGCATCCTGTATGCGAGCTCTTTATTGAGCATCCTGTGGGAGAGGCTGCGCACGCAAACTCCGACAGCCGAGCGAGCAGTTTCCTCGCCGAAAATATATAGCACTGGAGGCAAAACCAAAATTCGAATTAAAAGCTTAAATTGTAATGTAAAGGCTGTTTGGATTAGCTATAGAATGAGAATTAGCTCAGGTGAATGAGAGTGAAACAACGCACCAGATCACCCATTTGTGCCACTTTTTTTTATGTAAAGGTCGTCCAGACAGGCTGCCGATCCACTTGATGGTAGGTAGCTATCGTCGCAGTAGGATTAAGGATGATCACATGCAAGCTGGCGATAGGCCATTTAGAAACTCAAGCAATACACCAAGATAACGGTTTCTGGCAACTTTGTTGGGACTATTTTGTGACGATTACCGCGATTACCGACTGTTTTCTGTCTGCAGTGGTGCTTTGCCACCACTACTACTGTGTGATCTGATTATGATGATGCAGCTGAAATGTGTTCTAAAACATATCCTACGGCTGATTATCATAGATTATTGAAGGTCATTCTCATGGGTGAGGAAGGTACGTGAAAGCACGTGAATAAACTCTGGCTTACTAACGCCTTAATTTTCTCTCCAGGTGTATAAAATATACAAAAATTATAATAAAAATCCAACCTGGTAACCGCTGGAAGATTAGGTCGCAAGTCTCCTCCAAGCGAAATTCCTTAAGAGAGGCTCTGGCATCACTGGGTGCCGCTGCCTCTTCTCCAGACATCTGTTTGAACGTCTCGAACACCTGTTCCCGGATCAGCCCGCCCACCTCTTCCACCCAGCTGCTGATCACAGATTCACCTACGTCTGCGGAAACACCAGATGCACAACGGGTCTTTGAATTAAGAGAATGATACTAGACTCAAAGATTGTAAAAAGTTAAATAGTAGGATTAAGGATAAGGGGCTAGGAACACGGAGCATATACAAAGAGGAGATGGCCTAAACAACTGTGCACTGATTTCAAACTAGGTCCTGACGTCATTTTTTGTGGGCGTGGTCTTGGTCAGTCTGTTGTCGGCACTGGTCACGGTGTGGCGGCGCTTGTTTGTTGTAGACTACAGTCAATTTTCATTGGCAATTTAAGATAATTGGGCGGGGTCTAACTTCCTCCTTGCCCCGCGCAGTAGTCACGCGCCGCTCTATAGAAAAATTCAATAACAACATCTCCTCTTTGTATATGCTCCGTGGCTAGGAAGGTATAGGGAAATGGGCTCTGTCATTCCTTATGAGTTGTAGGTTTCCGGGATGATGGCCCAGGTCTGTTGGAAATTCTTCCAAACGTTTCGTCAACAACTGCGGTTGACATCCTCAGTGGTGTAGTCCGTGTTAGAAGAAAAAGTACATCACATCACTGCACCGCAATGCACCAAACTGTGACACACTGCACTGCACTTCACTTCTGCACTTTTCAACTTCTCGAGCGAGACTGATTCGTCGACTGGAATGTTTCTATATTTAAATCCCCACCCTGTGGTTGAATTAGTGGGGTGTGGTTATTAAAGCCCTCTCTTTCTTTCATTATTATTATTCTTGCGTAGTGCCGGATAACAAATGTTGTGTAGCCTTAAATTTTCCCCCTTCCTGTTGAAATTATTTGGATGCTTGAAAATTTCAATGGCTTCCCGATTAAGGCAGTGATGTGATGTACTTTTTCTGCTAATACGGACTACACCACTGAGGATGTCAACCGCAGTTGTTGACGAAACGTTTGGAAGAATTTCCAACAGACCTGGGCCATCATCCCGAAAACCTACAACTCATATGGATACCGGCAGAGAAAACCTACATTCTACTATCTGTCATTCCTTACTCACTCACCGAAACAGAAAAGCACGTGTGCTGTTTTTCACGGTGGTCTTCTGTAAGGGGGTGGTTATTGTCGCTAGACGGGTTGCCTTTTATTAAGCATTAATCTATTATGAATTAATAATGATTTATTAGTATATTAAAACACTAATAAATTAAGATATCTTTTTCAGTAATAGATTATTAGCGTAATAAGTACTATGGCTATGCTCATCCAGTTATTTTGGATAGGACAGTCATAGATATAGATAGAAGATATAAATATACATATATTTAATTACCTATGGTATGAATTTTTAAAGCTGGGCAATGAATTTTAGCAGAACATTTAAACGATAGCCCAACTAGTTGAAGTGAGTCCGTGATTTTATTTTAATTTGTAAGGTTTGATGAATTGACTTTGATGAATTTGTCAAAATAAAAAATCTTTGGCTAAATAATGTATATAAAGTGTTACCGGCCAGTAGTAAAGCGACGAGTCGCTGGGTGAGATGCGAACGAGCGAGTCCTGCGGCCGCGCACACCTCTGCGCAGGCGCACCACGACGCGCCGTGCGACGCGCACCACTCCTCTGCCAAACATAGCACAGACTACTTTCAATCTATATTTGGAGCATGGAGAATAGAGGTAAAAGGAGGACCAAATCTGTAATGGAAAATTGTCCGTCGTCCACCATTAAATAGGAGGCGGTTCATGAACTAATTGCCATTTTACCAAGCGCCATCGAATTAAGAAGCGAACCCGGGAACCCTAGAACAGAGTGTTAAAGCAAGTACTCTAACACTCACCCAACGGGCTCGTTAGTACGTGTACTTTATAATTTGGGAAAGACTAGGAAATGGAGAGCCACGCGTGGTCTAAATTATGTCGTCAATGTTGATTTGTAACCCATTCACAATTATTTAAGGCAATAAATTATTAAATTTAACTTTATCCCTTCTAATATCCAAATTTAGTAGTGAAAGGTTGAGTTAAGAAACGAAGCACGTCAGAGAGTGGCGTATCTTTCAAGTGAAAGAGTCATTTGAAATTGAGTCAACTATGAATCTCACCCAAGTCTTCGGGCGGTGCGTGTGTCCGTGCGTTGCAATCGGCGGGCGGTGCAGTCAAGGCGCTAAGCGAGTCTAGCGCCGCGTCAACGTGCGCGTGCGCACGTCTAGCGCCCAGCAAGCGCGCCACAGCGCCGGCTGTGCCCTCTGCGGGGGCACACACGTAGTTCCATGTAGGAGACCCGGCCCCCAGGAGCGCCGCTCCCTCCTCTTCGCCCCCCACTGCCGTGCGGATGGAGTTGATCACGCCCACGGTGCGTTGGAACAACCTGAATCCATTTTGCTCACTACAATAAAGCCTTCGAAAATATTAAATGAAAACGTAATGTCAATATTCCATTTTTTGTAGGAAGCAAATACAAAAATCTGACAAAGGTTTCACGCGCCCTAACCAAACACATACCAACAGCGAGGCGAATTAATTTTTTTTTAAAGTATTTCTTTTAAAAAACTCTGGAATACTGGATTCATTAATAACTGATAACATACTTGAACTGAAAACATAGCCCATACGAACTGATATTATATCCTATTTTACTCACGGATAATGTAGCTATTAGGAAAGATACTTGAAAATTGTGTTAGAAGTTTTAGACATAAACAAATTCCAAATAATGTTGTAGATTAAAAAAATAAAAAATAGCAAAATGTTCCAAAACCGTGTTGATTTTTTCTTGCAAATATCGTTGTACGAGTAGAATCACATGACTAACCAGACAGCAGATATTTCATTGATTCCTATGTGCAGAATATTAGTTACAGCTTCTAGCTTCCGCACAGGAAAGGATGTCTACATTACTTTATCTGTTAAAGTCGCCTTTTAACAAGGACCAGTTTAAAAGTTCCACGTTTAAAAGCAAGAGATCATTACTAATACATTAGAGTTTCTCTAAAAACATACTTGACGAATTCCAGTCAAAAATAAACTTTAATTAAGAACTTTTAAATACAGTTCAGGGGCACAGCTTACACAGGCCCCGGGCTACAGAGGCCCCGACGTGTGTGAGCTAAAATGTTATCCACAATCTCACTTAAATCTAAAGTTTAGAGTTTAGCGTACGGCCAACGAATTAACCGTTTAAGGGTTCAGAGTCTAAATTGCATTGCGTTTAGGAACATCCAAACTTTTTGATTTTTTTTGTAAAAAATTCTTTACCCAGTAACCACCCCTGGTGGCAGTAACCACCCCCTAAAAGAAGACCACCGTGAAATAACAGCATATGTGCTGTTGTGTTTCGGTAAATGAGTAAGACATGCCGGATCCCTTATCCGTAATCCTAAGGTCGGCAAAACACTAGCTAAACCTGTACAGTAGTACACACTTAATAAGGCGAATCGTGAATCTTCGTTCGCGCAGAAGAGAAAATACGGCTCCGAAGATTAACGAAAGAAAGCTAAACTTACAATCAACCTTAGATGCAATATCAATAAGGTTCATAATACAATGCAGCTGTTATTTCCGTCCCACTCGCACGAGTTCATTCGGTCCGTCCGAATGACTAATGCCAAGCGGCGCACGCTCACAAGGCGGCAGCTGGTGATCAATAGCGGTACTGGAAAAAGCCGCGCAGTGTGTGGAGCGTGCCGATTGGTCGATAGCATTTCCCACGCTTCAAAAATTCGTCTTCTGCGCAGGTACATCGGTAAGCCATATCAGTTGTGTACTACTATAACGTAGGTGACAGTAGTCACTTACCATCGAGTGGACCTGACTGACGAACATTTTATAAAAAAATATACTACGTACTTGTCGAGTCTCTGCATATTGTTGGTGGTGTGCTCCGGGGAAGTCCCTCTGTCCGCGTTCATGTCGTACTCGTCTGAAATATTAAAGTCTATTTGCTTATTCCTTCCAAAGTAAGGAGAGTATCAAACGTCCACACATTTGCATGTGAGGATATTTCGGTAAAATTAGTAGAAAAAATATTTCTACCAACTTTAACACACGAAAAAGGTTCTTAGGATTTAAATTATGTAAATTTTCCAGGACTGCAATAGTTTATTTTACATACATAAAACTTTAAAACAATACCAATATCTAATAATAGATATTTATATATAAAAAAAAGTTTACCGGCTAAGGTGGCAGTGTCCACCGGCCTCGAAGATGGCCGGCGATGAGCCCTCCCGCGGGTTTCCTCCGCGCCCTCCCACCAGATGTCAGCATTGCTGCAACACATCCAATCGTACGCCTTTTATATGAGAACGTGGGACTGACGGGCAGAAGGCCTGCAGACATTTGTAACACCAGGAGAAGAGGATCAGTCTGTCGGACCAACAGACAGACGGCAGTATGTGAATTTCGTTATGAATTTTCTAATTAATGTATACAACTTTTTTCAGGATTGTAACATTAAAAAAGTTCATATCCCTTCCAAGACTGAATTTTTTTATTATTGAAATTGCTTATTTTGACGGTCTATTATGTTTTACTACTGAACATGATACTCCTTAAAAATATTGAAAAAGATCCCCCTAGGCTAGATTCTCAGTCTGCACTGTCGTGACATTTTAGCTTTAAGTACTTTTTATTAAAAAAAAAAAGAAATAAAAACCCTTCAATTTTCTAAAAATTATTTATTATTTTATTACAAGCCAGTTGCTACTTTTTTAAGCTAACTACGAAGGAATAAAAGCATTTTGTTGTAATAAGAATTTTAAAAAAATATCTGTTAACATGTCAACTTTAGGTAAATATTTTAATTTACCTAACCTAACCTAACCGACTTAGGTTTGGTTTAAAAAAAATATGTAAAAAAAAATCAGTTGAATTGTGCAAATCAGTTCTCAGGATATATTCGTTGATAACGTGTCCGACACTATACTTGATGGTAAGTGGCTAGCGCACCTATAAACACAGGCAACGCCACGGAGATGCAAATAAGCAGACGATCCTTACCCCTTATAATCCCTACCCCTTATCCTTACCCCTTATAATCCCTTACCCCTTATCCTATCAAGATCATACGATGTAGGGGAGTGTAAGTATGATGATAGTCACCTGTGATCATGTTCAGCCCGTTGTTGAAGCAACGATCTGAGTTTAGCGATACTTGTGGACAAATCTGCCGCCTCTTCGTATTCCGGTTCGGGTGAATCGGGCATGCCCACTGTTGGCTCCGAATAGACAATGGGGCGCGGTGGAGAAGGCTGTAAATTCATTCAGAAAATACGTCGTCAACTGTATTGATAAAATAGATTTCATAAAATACTGTTAATATTATTATTACACAACAGTAAAATATTTATTCTTTCTCTGGGCTTATAAAAGCAAACGTCAAAATCTTGTATGAAAAGTGTAGCCTGCGTTGAGGAACGACAGGATAGCGCGTTATAACCTGCAGGCGCGGCGACATCTGTCGCAGAAAAAATGAACTATTTGAACTTATAAAACGTAGTGACATCTGTGTATACCGAACGTAACTAACATAACTTTTGTTGAAACGCGTGACATTTTTTTTAATGTTAAGATCGGCAGACAGGCCACGATCCACTTGACGGTAAGTGGCTACCGTCGCCTATAACACAAGCAACGCTACAGGTGCTGCAAGTGCGCTACCGACTACAGTAGGATTAAGTATGAGGGAATAGGAGGGGATAGGGAAATGGGCTCTGGCATCCTTTACTCACTCACCGAAACACAACAGCACACGTGCTGTTATTTCACGGTGGTCTTGCCGCCAGACGGGCCACTCAAATGACTGCGAAACGCAGTGTGCCCTGCCGCTACATAATTTAATTATATAAAAATTTAATTACATAATTTACATTTAATTTTATATGTTTAAAGGAGTAAACTCCCGTCATACGTCGGAGCTGACATACACACTTTTTTCATAAATGTTCTACCTACTATTTTTCAACGATATTTTTTCAGATTTTTCAGTTGACAATGCCTACGACATATCTGACATTGGGAATTGACAACAGTTTAGACCCATTTGAAAAAAGCTGAGTACGCAAAAAAGCTCGATATTTGGGTGCCATACGAGCTCACTGAAAGAAACCTTATGAATCGTGTACTCATTTGCGATTGGATAGTAAAAAAACTCTCCATATTCTCTATAATTTCCATCGACAACTTCACTGCACGAATTAAACACTATCGATGATCTACAATCTGTCCAAGATGGTATGCGACAAAACAGTGTCGCCAACAACATGGTACTCAATGTTCGAAAGTGTTACCATGATTTTTCCACCGGAAGGGTTTATTGAATAGAAGCTAAAATTCCCAGTGCAAGGCAAAACCAGAAAAGATCACAATATCTACACAAATCTCTATAACAAAATTAGGTAAAAAAAAAACGATAATTACCACACTGTCCTGTGAAGTTATACGATGCTGCTTCATCAGCAAATGTGCAGATGTATTCTCATCTAAACAAACATTATTATTTTTCCATTATTAAATAATATTAAAAGCATTCAACTCATGAAAAATATTAAGTAAACTTAAAATGGTGTCTTAGCCTTAGTACTCGGTATATCTCCAACTCCCAAGAATGCTTGGCTGGTTCTATTAGTTCTATAGTACTAAATTTGAAACAAGATTATTGGTGAGATTATTAGTTGAATATTAATTAGGCGAATTTTAGTTGTGGCATACTGTGTTTCGCCGTCATTTGGGTAGTCCGTCTGGCGGCAGTAGCCACCCCCTTATAGGAGACCACCGTGAAATAACAGCATGCGTTCTGTTTTGTTTCGGTGAGTGAATAAGGGATGCCAGAGCCCATTGTCTTCGTTATCTTTGCACTGTAAGCTTTGCAGCAACTGTGAAATTGCTCGTGTTATAGGCGGCGGTAGCCACCTACCATCATGTGGACCGCCAGCCTGTTTGACAACCTTTACTTTAAAATAAAAAACGGGACAAGTGCGAGCTGAACTCGCGTGAAGAGGGTCCCGTACGATGTCACCTATTCGCACAATATTGAGTGATTTACCATGGTCGGACAGACGGACAAACGAGTGATCCTATAAGGGTTCCGTTTTTTTATTCGAACGTACGGAACTCTAAAAAAAGCTTGGAAAATTAGGTTGTCAGTCCATCTTGTGGGCAGGTGGTCAGTCTAATAAGGGTTGCGGGTTGAGGCTAGATCCACGCTACTTCTAACCCCTAATGGAAAATTATGGAAGAGGTTGATGATGATTAACAAAAGTGATTTAGAAATATCTAGATTGCTGACATTTTGCAATATCTTTACCTTTTTGTGCTGCAGCGCTGCCGACGGCAGATGGTGTGTCAACGGTGGCCGGCTTACACTTTTCCGCTTCTGGAGACGGCATCCTATCACTCGCCCTGTCTTTGTGTGACGGTGATTTATCCTTAAAACATTTTCTTTTATTATATAAATAAAATAATAATCATTGTAAGATCGTTTCAAGTTTGGAAGTCTTATGTCTAAAATAATATTGGTAAAAGACCAAAGACAGGTGATCCTATTTGTCTATCCCCTCCTCTTATCCTCTTAGGTTGGCATCGCATGCAGCACCTGTGACGTTGCTCGTGTTAATGGACGACTGTATAGCCACCTATCATTAAGATGACTGTCAGCCTGTCTGACGACTTCAACATTAAAATATACTTAAGTGAGCTGGTATAGTTAGACTATCGTTCCGTACCCGCTTGACGTTAATTTTCGGGGCACTCTGTATACAAGAATTGCTCGTTTAAAGTTTTTAGATTGGGTCTTAGTTACTTGTGCGTCGTCACTGAGCCCTGTGAACCGCAGGCCTTTCTTCAATCCAGCTATCCCGAAATCCAGCAGTCCCTCCATCATACCGGCCGCTTCATCCTGAAAACATACGACCTCATTCACTAGACTGCGACGGAGTATAAAGGGAGGTAATTATTATAGCTGGCTGGTATGTAATGCGCGTTGTTACTTTTCCAATTCTGTCATATTGAAATTATGATGGCGTCATCATCATGAATCCACAAAGGCGGCGAGAAACAAAGAATTCGTCAAAAAGTTACGACATGAAACAATGAAAGCAAATGAAAAGCATTGCTGAGAATCTATACTAATATGAAAAGCTGAAGTTTGTTCCTTTTGTTTGAACGGCTTAATCTCTGGAATTTCCAGTCGGATTTTATAAATTACTAGCTGACCCAGCAGACGCCAGCAGCCCGCCTGGCGGCAGTGACTACCCCCTTACAGAAGACCACCGTGAATAAGGGATGCCAGAGCCCATTACCTTATCCCATCCTAATCCCTTATCCTTAATCCTACTGTAGTCGACAGCGCACTTGCAGCACCTGTAGCATTGCTTGTGTTATAGGCGACGGTAGCCACCTACCATCAAGTGGACCGTCAGCCTGTCTGTCGACATAACATAAAAAAATAAAAAATAAAAAGACGTTGTCCTGCCCGAACCCGAAAATAATTCTGTAACCCGATTGTGACGCCACCTATAATGCAATTTTATTTTCAAACCAATGTCAAAGTGACGCGACACTTCACGTCAATCGACGGCGGTTAAACTATTTGGATATTGTTCATACAAAAATACTAAAATTGCGATTAAAAAATGGGGGCTGGGAGTAGGGGGATGTAAAATATGTACTTTACGACCTATTCTCATACCTGCCAAATATACAACAAAAATTTCATAAAAATAGGTCCAGCCGTTTTGGAGGAGTTTTGTTACAAACACTGTGACACGAGAATTTTATATATTAGATTTTTGCGTTTGATAGGCAAATTCTCGAGTAAAATTATTATTAGACTTCCTCGAGAACTAACTGAACCGATTTTGATGCAATTTGATACAGAGAACGCTTTCGCGCCGTAGGAAGACTCTTAAAACACTCTCACTACTAACTAATATTATAAATTAATGTAAAAGTGAGTTTGTTGGTTACGTTTTCCTACTCAATCGATCACCATGAATTCGCATACAATATAATGAGCAATAAAAGTGATTGTCAGATGTAATGCCAAGCTGATTATGGAATTACATTTGAAAGACTTAAATAAGCTAATTGCGAGCCAATTCCCTGAAAGGGAGGACATTTATTTTAACTGGCAACTCTCATTTCACACCCACGACCTCGTGTCATTAAAAAGTGCAGAATTGTATCTGTAGCACTACATTAGTCAAGGTTAGTCGATTTGAAGACACATAAGATTATTCATGCGTTACATTACGTGCACTATTTAGCATGCAATTCATTGTGCAACGAAGAAGGTTAACAAGAACCGTTTCCGTACGCGAAACACTATACGAGCGAAGAATTGTAAGACAAAGGTTTTTGCAAAACTGTTCATTTTGTGACTAACTGAAATAGGCGACCTCTATTGAATTAATCCAGAACTAAAGTGGAACAAAAACCGCACTATACGGTTTGTAGATAGAAAATTTGATTATATTTATTAACATAATTCTGTAAATATAATATAATACTGATACTATATATTGTAGGGGTTATTGGTTGCAGTGGAATAAGGAAGAAGCAGTTATGCTTTGTAACAGTATATTCACAATATATACATGAGAAGGATTTTATGAGTATATTACAGCTTAGAAGTTGTTACGACACTTACTTGACACTTCTAATTGTTTTTATCTATACTACATATTATGTACAGCCAGCTCTCTAGTAGGTACCAAAGCATAGAGGTGATATCCAACATATATTATATTTGCTGTTTATATTACTGTTTTCTTTTTTCAATGGGGATTTCTTTTATCATCAGTGACGTAGCGTGGTCCAATATAGACATGGACAAAGTCGCATCAGCGAGGCCCCTTTTGTTTCGTTCCCAAGAACGTTCCAAGTCATTAAAAACATCGTAGGTCGCAAAAAATTGCACTGTTGTGATTTTTTGAGATGTTGTTAGTTTAGATACCAATGGTGTAAAACCAAATTCGAAAGACCTGTGCCAAATGCATAGTGCTCGGAAAACCTCGAAATTTTCAAAAATTTTTTAACTTCTCAATTGTGACGAATTGTGACGACGACGACGACGACGACGTAAGTGACGAGTGTGCCCAATATTTTTTAGGTTCTTATTTAATTTAAAAATAAAAGGGGTGGTGGCGTCGCATTTAAAGAGACCGCGCGAGGCCCCTTCAAGTGCGAGGCCCTGGGCCCACTTCGCCCACGCCCAGCTACGCCACAGTTTATCATTTTAAATTATTTTCAACTTGAGTACAACCAAAGACATAAATAAATTACTCAATTTTATTATATAGTTTCATAATTTCAATATTAATTCTAACCTAAGTCATATTTGATGGTTGAATCCATCCAAAAATAAAAAATCCATTTTATTCGACTGGATCTAAGTAATTCATTATGAAATAAGTAATCACCCATATATATTTATTTGAGCGAGAGAGATCCGAGATTACTTGTTACTGATAAAAATTTTGGAATCAATTGAGACGGTTAGGTGATCTTTAGTGCATTTTTTGTGTTTCTATACGCAAGCTAGAGACATAGTAATTCTATGATAAACAAAACTAACTATAAATAAATAGAAAATTAATGCAGCCATATGTTTAAATATTTTAGTAGACATGTATATTTGCATCTAGTAAATATATTTGTTTCTTTATAATTATACATACATAGAGATAAGGTAATACGTAAAATTATAAAATCATCGGCTTTAAGAAACCATTAGTTGAGTTACTTCTAAAGTTTCAAAACAAGAACACACCTGGACAGCTCCTGTCTTTGTACAAGACACAAGTCTGATCTTGCATGGAGTATTGCTGTCACCTGTCCTTTTGGAATGGCTCAACTAAATACCAACTTGCCACACTCGACTCGGTGGATCTCAGAGCTAGGAGGTTGGTGGTACACTAACAAGAACAAATCTGCAGAGCCTGACATAGAGACGCAAAATTGCCTGTTTATGTGTATTCTACATATAAACCTATTCACCTATTCTTTACTCGTATGTATGAGAAATGCAAAGCGAAAGAAAACTCGTAATAAGAGAGAAACGTGTTACGTAGAGTCGAAAGGCATTTGCAAGCAGACAGCACATGCAAGAGGTCTAACATACACCAGACAATTGCTTCGGCACATCTACGTGCGTTTTTGTGACCTGAAGGTCGCCGATTTTGTTCTTAGCTTGGTTCACGGTGCTCTGAATGTCCTTCAGGAGTACGTCCGTTGGCTTAGGACTGAGTTCCTTCTTCACCGGACTCAGCTCCTTAGGGCTCGCATCTGCCAATTCCAAATCTATGGCGTCCTCTTCTCCTGGCGAAATAAAGAGTGGTTAATAGCAAGGCCACGGAGACAACGCAAAGAATGTAAACAAACTTTCAGAAGTTCATAATATTTTTTTACTAAAACAAACAGTTAATTTAGTTGTAGTGCGTATTTTAAATTCACAAACATGACATGATAACATGACCAAGTGTTGTCAAGATCGCTTTCCTGTACCATGAAACATAGAGTACCAGCCGCTTCAGAAATTTTTACGTGCGAGGGAAAAGGACGGAGATACATAATCACTCGATTTTGTGAAACTCAGTAGGGGCCCGGTTTGGTTACATTGTTTGCGTTGTACCATAGATAAAATACTACTTAACCAGTAAAGTAGTATTTTATCTATGGTTGTACGTACGTACTGTACGTACTTTTGGTACGTATTCACGAACTATTTGTTTCGTCTAACATGCTTTCTAATAAACGGTGAAGAAAATTATCTTAGTAGTGACAGTAACTGCACCTTGTATGTACCATGAGTAAGTAGGTGAGGGATTTTTTATAACATGTAAAATATAAAAAAAACGTTACTTGAAGTTTAAAAAAAAACTGTTTTTATAACGTTTAGATTTCGTTTAACGTGTTTACGTTATAATATCTACTATAGCAGACGCATTATCAACTGAGTCGTCAGGTAATTAAATCATTTTTATCAGTCTATCTCGCTCGCACTTACAGGTCTTATGAAGTGGCATAGTGATGTGGTCGCCCACTGGTCTAAAGAAAATGTTTAAAAAAAATTGTTCACATACAAATAAAAAAATAAGAAAGTTTTCGCTTCTTGTATTAACATAATTATAAATAAACTAGCGAACCTAAGCATATATTTTCCAATTTTTCTTTTCATAAGAATTTCAACAAATATTGGAAATTCAATCAATATTAGGCTTAGCAACATATTTGCAATTACTTTTTGTTTATGTAGATAAATATATGAAAACAATATAGTTAACTCGGAGCGTATCGTATAAGTATTTTTAAAAAATACAATTTAAAATATAAAGCTTTATTGAGTACTTATTCACTTGAGAGCTAGTTACAGAGTGTCTCTAAAAAGACGAGTTAAAACGGTTACAATTCATACTGCAGACCTAACATACGCTTATCAATGCTAAGCTTGCACATTCACGGTGGTCCGGCGCGCTGTAGGGCACATAACTATATAGTTTAGTATCTTTTATTTATTTCTCTGTGACACTATTTCTTCACAAGAATTTTTTTCCTTTCATATAAAGCCTTCCAGTATGGAAATTTTATGAGGAAAATTAATACAAGCGTTAACTAAATAGCATTTTGTTCCTCTAAGCAGTTCTACCTAAAACCGTCGCCGCTTCACCTAATATCATTGTAGTATAATAGATGGCGCGTTTATTTACCCTCTTTTTTCTATTGCATAGTCAAAGACAATCGTACTTAAGGAGTAAACTTCAGTAGTGCGTCGGAGCTGACACACACATTTTTTTCCTATTGTGACAAGTTTTAGTGTTATCAAATTAAAAAATCTTCACTGTTAGAGCACTATGTCCTATGCGCTCATGAAAATAGTACACTAATGATGCATTAGAGACTGTCAAAGTAGGCGTAATCCTAAATTTGTCAAATATTGTAGTCTCTCGACTCCATCCATTCACAAAAGGAAAACATCTAAATTTGAGTGTTTTTTTAAAATATGTGTATTACTTGGTAAAACTCACCAAACCACAGAGGCTGAGGTGATTTGCTCTTGGGCGGGTTAGGGCTACCGTCGGGCTCCATTTCCTGCCCCCACAGACGGCTTAGAGTGATTTCGCCATCCAAACTTGCGAGCAAATCCTGACCGAGACTGATGCACTGCAGGTCTATATCTGTTTCCCAAGTCTTAATGCTGCCTGCATTCATTTAACAAACTTAAGTTATTGGTCAAGTAATCAAGGTCATATCAAGAGGGTCTCACATTTGAAACCGGAACGTGCGGCGGAACAATAGGCGTGGGCGAAGGTTTCATCCCTTCGTGGTCGATGTTCCTCGATCACGCACGAAGCGTTTCAGTTCCACCTTTCTTGTTCGGACTGCTAAGGAGTGGAACTCATTGCCTGCGTCTGTGTTCCCACAGGACTACAATCTCGGGGTCTTCAAAACCAGGGTAAATGGGCACTTACTGGGTAATCGTGGTCCACCTTCGGCCGCATCTGCACCTCACATCAGGTGAGATAGTGGTCAAGCGCTACCTTCATTTAATAAAAAAAAACCCAATGATACTACTACTAGACTTACTAGACTTCTTTCCTAGAGACAAAGACGTCACAAAGTGATAAACAAGCTACAAGCTAACTATAAGCTGTTTAATATACATGTATTAATTCTGATTTAAGGCTGTAAATAAATAATTTGCTAAATAAATGTCATTGCAATTACAAACTGTACAAGTCCACAATACTTATTCAATTGTGAAAATAATGGCAAGAAATCTTGCTTTTGTGATAGATTTTGGTACAATGTCTACAATACTGAAACATAGCTTGTAAATATTTTATGGACAAACTTCTTTTTTTCAACTAGTATATAGATGTGCCCGCTACTTAGAACGCACTGGAGACAATTTTTTGAAAATCCCACAGGAACCTAACATTTTTCCAGGATAAAATTATCCTATATGTTAATCCAGATAATAAACTATCTGTGTACCAAATGTCATCCAAATCCCGTCAGCCGTTTTTGCGTGATTGATTAACAAACATCAAAACATACAAACTTTCACGTGAACTTGGGAATTTGAATTGCTTAGCCGGAGAGGAATAAAACTTCCGTCAAACTGAAACTGATGTTTTTTCTGAATGGCATCTTGTAATTATATTAAAAGCTACAAAATTACTTCATGTGTCCAAATAAATAAGTCGTTATTACCATCAGGTAATCAAACAGTAGGCAGAACAGATCCATGTTGAAAGGAAAAAAACATCAAAATATGACAAAAATGAACACATTACCTTACTTAAATAAATTTAAAGAAAGATAAAAAGTATAGAAAAGTATGATAAAAAGTAGTTCCTTCCTACCAATATTGAATCTTTATTAAATACTTAGGTGATTTTAGAGCAGCGTGAAGTATTAAAATATTGAATAATAAATATAAAAATTGACACTACAACAAATTAAAGATTTAGTTTTTTTTTGGAATTTATTCTTTTAGATCGATTTTCATATAAGGCCCCCAGTATGAAAATTTTATGAGGAGTAAAATTAATACAAGCGTTAACTAAAATGCGTTACGTTATATGTCACTTTGACATTGACAACATTGAAATCTTTTATGAGAAGTGTAGTCCGCGTCGAGGAACGAAACGATAGCGCGTTATAAACTGCCGGCGCAGCGACATCTGTCGTAGAAAAAATGAACAGTTATCTATTGACAAAAATTTTTATACATTTCATTTGATGTTTAAAGAAGTAAACACCAGTTGTGCTTCGGTGACACTCACTCTTTTTTTCATTTTGGAGGAAGATCTATCAAAGAAATACTGATTGTATTTGATAGCTTGTAATTCGAATAATAAGGATATTTGTAGAAATGGCAGGAAAATAACTGATGGAAGGTTTCTGGGATATAACCTATACCAATACCTTCAATAATCCTGTCGTAGATCTTTACTTCATTCCTTCCTTGTCTGCCTCTTCTCTGTCTTAGTATTGGTGAGCTTTTTATGTCAACAGGCTCGCTTCTATTAATGTCTACTTCTTCAACAATATTGCTTATATCATCTTGAACCAAACAACTACTATCACCTTCAACCCCATTAAGAGGTCTATGTAAAATTGGAGCAGTTGTTTTAGTAACAATGCTAGATAATGCTGTCTCAACAGTTTTGGTCTCTAGTTTTTGGGGCTCTTTAGTTTCTAATTTATCCACCGTTTCTGCTTTAACTTCTTCAGATACCTTTTCATCCAAAACACTCAACAGTTTATCATTCAGCCATACAGGATCAGACAAAGTGGTGTCAATGAAGTTATCGAGTTTTTTGGACAAAATTCTGACTAGGAGTTCCGAGTGTGGTGTATCCCAGAGTTCCCAAGGGACCAATTCTTTTAAAATTATTCTTAATATATTTGTACAGTGATCGGCTGATTGACATTTTGTCTCTCCATCTTGAAATATTGGGTGTGATTTCTTGTAATGAGTTTCGATAGGATTCTCTGGACATTTTTCGTGTCTTTTCAAAGCTTTCCTGTACTCCTTTAGGTGACTAATGAAAATGGAGCAAATGTCCACAAAAATGTCTTTGGTTTCTATTTTGTTGCAGATCTAAATGGACAAATTTCAACTTATGAAGGTGTTTGTTACATCGAACTAAATTAAAGATAAAAATAGCCTTTATTTCTAGGAATCATAATTACATAACTCATGCTAAAAATACTTAAATATAAAACATAAATTTATTTTTATTATTTTTCCTAGCTTGTCAAACGACATAGGCCTCCTCTAAGTTTTTCCACTGTTTTCTATCCTGCGCTTTTCTCATCCATGTTACTCCTGCTACCTTCCTTATATGATCCTCCCACTATGGTTCTGTCTTCCTCTTTTTTGTTGCTCTTGTCAACAAACTAAATTAGTTGGAAATAAATAGTAGTTGTGTAAAATGCAAACAAAGCTTGTAGGGACGCGCTAAATTAAATTTACTGGGGCTGAAGGTCCACATGATGGTAGGTGCCTACCATCGCCTATAACACAAGCAACACCACAGATGCTGTTAATGCGCTGTCAACCATAGTAGGATTAAGGATAGGGGATGGGCTCTGGCATCCCATCAAAACAAGACAATACACAATGCTGTTATTTCATAGTGGTCTTCTGTAAGAGGGTGGCTATGACGCCAGAAGGGCTGCCCAAATGACTGTGAAACACAGTTTGCCCTATCACCAATTTCAATAAAATAATCTTCTATGTAAAAGCTGCATTCATGTTATGTCTTATTACACATTACAATGGCGCAAAATGCAATGCGAGGCACCATGAAGCCGCTGACAGCACTTTCGCTTACTCAGTGAACTGTGTACCTTTTTGTGCAGTAAATAAGTTCTATGTTATATTGATACATTGAAATGTGCTGCCTCACATCGAATTTCTGTGTGATTTGACCCTTAGATGAATTTAAAATTCAAAATTACAGCACAGGCGTGTAATATACCTTAGTAATCAAATAACAAAATACTACCAAACTTTATGAACTTACTTGGAATGCCTTATTAATCATTTGATCCAACATTTGTTTGCAGGCAAAGGGGAAGCTAATCTCTTGAGACACATACTGCACATACCAGGAAGATACAAGCTTTTTCTCCAATACAGTAGATATAACGCTCAATTCATTCGTGTCGTATTCTTTACATTCGTTTAACTTGCGCCTTTTCTTCATTAACGTTTGCGGCAAAAACTTTTCCAACAATGATAAGAAAGGATAATTCTTTAACAAACCTTGAAGATCATATTTTATCGGTTTATTTAAACGCAAAAACCACTGAATAAATTTAAAACTGAACAATACGGATAAGAAAAATAAGATTAATATATATAATGGAAACCATATTCCACTTATTGGTGAAATATTAGTTACATAGTGAAGCAAAATACAAATGAATGAAACGCAACAGGAAACAATTGTAACACTTTCTAGTAAATTTCTTTTTAGTAACATTTTTCATTGATCAAGATTTCAAATGGAATCAATCAATATTATTTATTTTGTTTTTGTTGTTTATTACTTTTTATATGTTAAGTACATAGAGCAGAAAATTATTATACCTATAACTCAAACTAATCACAGAAGAGTAATGAACTGATACCCCATCTGTCAAGCTGTCATTCGTATAATATTCGCGAATCTTCTTGGGCTCTTTGTAAAACTGTGGCTCTGACCTTGAGCACGTGTCTCGTTTGCGCATGTACAATTGCGAACAAAAATGCTAGCGGATAAAACTTGCTTTTTCAATCAGATATGTCATCAGACTTTGGTTATTAATTAAAAAATAATACTGTTTAATATAGGTACAAGAAAATTATACATTGCTCCCTAAAATGCAAAATATTAAATTAAAATATTATTCAACAAAAAAAAAACACAATTCTAAAAGGTAACTTTTAGAATTAAAAACTATAAAAACATCAAAATATGCAATTTTTTACACATGATAGTCCTATCTTGATTAAATTTGGTGGATAAGTATTACCATATCCACTAGTATTTTGTAGAAAAATATTCTATGAATAATATCAGTATATATAATAGTGTATATACTGATATAATAGTATATATGATAGTGTCCAATTTAGACATATTTTTGGCGATTTTTTACAATTTTTGTAGGGCGAAACTGAGGGCAAGTGTGTTTTGTCATACACATGTTAACGACAGTGAACAGTGCTGTACAGCCGCGTTCAGAACTGTTCCGCCTCGTTCTCAACTCCTCGTCAATGAGTTTCGATTTGCATTCTCAGTCATTTAGGTCTGTACCCAGCCGATAGAAGCGATTCAACGGAGATAGCACGCTATGAGGGCCGTACGCGACTAATAGAAGCGGAACTGTATAAGTTTAACGAAAATCGTCTAGCGAAATGCGAATGTAGCTGGTTAAGTGAAGTTACTCTTATTGGTTTTTGTAAGTTTTTTTAAGTTTGGTTAGTAGGGTCGGCCGAAATTTCAAAGTTGGAGATTGGAGCTGGCATTAGGTACCAAGGTATTTAATTACATTTGACAGCCTTATAGTAGGGGAGCCTACGATGCTAAATTTGGAGTTCGCGAGAGTCGTTGGGTCCTATTGGATTTTGAATATTAGGTGGTAGATAGAAAAAAGGTCATATGATGTAAACTATTTCACCGTTGGGGGGGAGAGTCTACAGACTTTCAAAAATGTAAAAAAGTCATATTGATATAACTACTAGAGTCATATTGATGTATATGCTCCTCGTGTCTCTAATGACAGATACATCTTAATCTGCCGATTTGGATGGTGGGGGCGGCCATACGGAAAAATATTACTCGAGCGCGTTAGATTTTCGGAGGGAATGTTAATTGAATCCAAACTAAGCTCCTCTTTAAAAAACTCTTTAAAAAAAAGATGTGACGCAAACTCGTGGGAGCTTCTTGAAAAAGCAAACAAAAACATTATTTTGAAACGCTCGAACCCTTCAGATTTTCATACAGATAGTTCAGCTTGATGTCCTGTTCGTGCTGATTTGATTTGAAAATTAAAATGCAGGGGAAATAGCATGAATGAAAACAAATACCTAACAAAGTTTATTAAAAAAATTTTTATTGTTTCGAAGTAAATTTTACAATTTTCAAAATACCGTCAGTTGTCGTAGCAGTTATTACTTTACAATATTTAATTGGCAAAACTTAAAATACAACAACCCAACCAGAGTCAGACTTGTGGTACATATAATACCAAGAGTGCTGTGATCAGTTGTGATGGCATCATGGCGTCATGGCTGGCGTGTAGGGATTTAGTGAGACAGTGAAAGATAGTGAAATAGCGAAAGGGAGAGAGAGGCGTGAAGTTGGAAATACATGTTTCCCTGCAGCTGTGTTTGCGGAAATCGGCAGATTAAGTTTTCAGGTTTACCTTGAATTATTTCCTTTAGAATTTGTTACACACCAACTCCCTTACGTCACGCTCAAGTCGTCAGATTAAAATGCACACTTTTCATTTCAGCATGTAATAATTCTGCCGCGCTTGACATCCCAAAATCCCAAAGATTTTCAACTGTATAGATCGGGCAAGACGAAAGAATCCGTAATGTGACATTTAGAACCACCTGGTACAAAATCGCTCATTCCATCATCAACTTTACAAGGCTATTTATCTACACGATGGCCATCCAGATTACGACGATCAGGATGAATATTTTTGTAGGAAAATTTTCCCAATGCCCTCTCTATATTTTGCAAAATCCCCTTTTGAGCTCTCCTTCTATTAGGTCTTTCGTGTCACCTGTCACTGTCACTGTCATCTATCCATATGCTGTGCTGTCGTGTCGTCATTTAAAAACATTGCAAGATTTGCATGGATTTGCAAGTCCAAGCTTTTTTGCACAGGAGGAGTTTTATTTTAAATTAAATCATTTATATTAGTTGACGGAAACAAAGCTAAATTTTATTAAATATGTGAGTTTGTCCTTAAAAAGGTTTAGTTACAATTTTCTTTATGTTTGTGATTACTTACATATTTAACGCACATATGTTCTTTCTTTTAGGTCGAAAGTTACATTCAAGATTACTTTAACATCGGATCCAAAGCTACCTTTTAAAGTGTGAGTTTGTATATATTTATTTTTCGTAAAATTAATTAAGGCGAAGTAACTTCAAGGTTGCTGTAAAAATACACTTAAATTGAAAATTGATAATTTATAGTAAAAACACGATGATAAAAACTCAGTGTTCTGTAGTGTACAATCTGTTTGTTGTTTCAACAGATGCTGACCATTTCGAGAAAATACTTTGAAGTTACATCGCTTTATCATGGACGCAGCTATCGTGCGGCAATTCCTCGATTTTTTCCAAGATTTTATTCGCATATGTCAGTTACAAAACTGGCCAGATGATAACACCGATGAAGTTGAAATTAAAAATTCCCTCCTAATATCAAAACATATAGAAAAATGTATAGATAAATTACAAAAAAAGAACCTCTTTGATGAATTTTTATCCTCTTTAAACGACATTGAAGATTCATGTGGTTCTCTTCTTAAAAGTTGTTTTTCTGACCCACCTAAGTACATTTTAAAAAAGATAATCAAATCAAAAAGCGACATTAGCCAAATGGATGTCAGTATCAAGTTTTTTTTGGAAATATTTTCAGCAGAGAAATTAGAAAATTGTTTAACAGAAATCATGTTGGAAGCGGCTTCGATTGACACACTTCTCAAAAATTTATCTTTAGTTGTATCCAAAGATAAATTATTAGAATTTAACAGCAAATTGTTTTTATCTGAGCTTAGTTCTAGTGACAATTCTAAGGATGTTTTAAAAGATATGTTGAATGAGCCAAATCAAAATACAATTGATCTTCTAGTTGTTAGTTTATCAAATAATGAAGAATGTTACGATGATGCCAGGAGAGAGATTAGTGTCAGTTTTGTTAATAAAATGATCATGAAATCGCACGGTGACAAGGAGTTTTGGAAATTTCTTTTAAATGTTGAACAAAAGTTATTTATTGCAATGTGTCTCAAGTATGCTGACATATTCAAGTTAATAACAAATGCACTCATAGATTGTAGTAAGTTATTAGTACAAAACATGTCAACAGAATATTTTTACATAGATTTAACTTATTCAAAATTAGTCTTAATTGTGAAAGAAATCTGTAGCGATAGCAATTTGAAATTGGAATTTTTTGACATGGTAACAGAATTTAATTCTGACATAAGTTATTGGGAACATATGTTGCAGTAGTTTGTAATGAGGTTTAAATGATGATATTAATTTTTATTCTTTTTTTATATTGGGATATAGTGAAATACATCAGTAATATACTTTTCAAATGAATTAAATGTTGGAATACTGGAATATAATATGGCTTCATTTTTATTTTATGATTCCAAACAAAATTAAGGTCCTCCAGTATTAATTTGAACGAAGGAGTGCGTATGATGGCTGATTTTGAAAAAGTACTCCATAATGTTTCTATGCATTTTCTTTACACAAAATAAATGTTATTTCTAAAAAAAAAATAGAAAATGATGTTTTAAATAGTAAATTGCGGCAGAACGCTACAATAGTAATGGCGTCTGTTGTTACGTCAGGCTTTCTTAACTCTGGAACAGTTTGACAGTTTACACAATTGAAGCGACATATTTACGAAAACGTGACGTCATTCGCTCTGACCGTTAACATGGTGGATTGCAGTATTTTATACTTTTATTTTATTGAGAATCTTATTCATCTTAATGTTTATATATTAAAAAACTGCGTCATTTTTTTAGAACATTTATTATTTAATACCATCATCATGCCTATTCAATGAAGTAATTAGGGTTAGTTATTAGTGTACTTACATTTTTATATGTATATCCATTTAACTAAAATAATTTTATTAATCTCCTGTATAAAATCAATAGGCATGATGACAGATTTTGAAATCCGTCATCATGCCTATTTCAGCAAAAAACTAAAATTCAACGCGAATTATTGAATGTTTTTAAATCTATTTTGAATTACGCGCGAAAACGCTCTTAGGTGTCGTGGCGTCGCGTCTGATGAACCGTGAGTAATAAAGAGTTTGTCTGTCTGTCTTTCAAAGCAAAGTTAAGCAACACGATCGCACTTACCTGGGCGTGACGTCATTCGCTCTGATTGGTGTTTCAGTTAACATGGCCGATTGCAGTTATTTATACTTATATTTTATTGAAAATCTTATTAATCTCAATTTTAATACAAAAAATTTGTTCTTTGATTTATTATGGAGAATAACTTGAGAATTGTAGTGAGGAAGATAATTTTCCATGAGTATGAAAAGACTTCAGAACAATAATCCTGATTGTGTAGGTACCTACTATTAGAAATTATTATAGCTTCTATTAATAGTAACAATTATTGTATTTTGACTGTGCTGGTTTTTAAAAACAATTAAATTCATCCATTAAAATTATAACTTTATAGAAAAAAAATGGAGTTTTCATTTTAAGTTGCTGTTCAACTGTTCATTTCTCTTTTCAATTTATGATTAATTAATTTGATTTCTGTTTTTCACATTAGTCGAGCTAGTTTATAATAAATGGCTTTAACGAATGATTATTGTAACCAATGGTTTAAAAATAATATAGTACTAGCTGGCGCCCGCAACTTCATCCGAGTTGAAAAAGAAATTATGAGAAATATAACGCTTGAAATCTTTATCGCTTTGACGACGCGACGGTGGCGTTTTAATATTTTTAGACGATCCCTCGGAAACCTAACATTTTTGCAGGATAAAAAGTATTCTATATGTTAATCCAGGTAATAAACTATCATTGTGGTGAATTTCATCCAAATCCGTTCAGTGGTTTTTACGTGAAAGAGAAACATACGTCTTCACAAACTTTCACATTTATAATATTAGTAGGATTGACATTTTTGGTCAGTAGGACCAAAAAATATGGTTTCCCTGACTGTAGACATAAAATTAAACTCCTGGTTTCAAGTTTTTTTTTTAATGTTAAGGTTGACAGACAGGCTGACCATTGCCTATAACACAAGTATCGCCACAGGTGCTGCAAGTGCGCTGCTAACAATAGTACGTTAAGGGAAAATGACATTTACTATAGAACTCGCTGGCGGCGGAGACAATTCAACAGGCCTAGAAATGGTGTTTTTTTGTTTTTACCATTAGAACATTACACAAAAAAATTTTTTTATTAATACAATTTTTTAATCTGATATCAACTTATTAATAGGTACAGGATTCATATGCGTGCAATAAGCCGTTTTCGAGAGAATTTTCAATAAAGGTCAAATTCTTCTTGTGTTCTAACTTTTTTTGTGGAGTTTCTATTACTTTAACGAAAATTCTATTTAATACAATTGGTTCTTCACATGTTTACGTATAATATATATTTTTTTCAAAGCAATTGTCTTGTCTGTTTCTTGTAACATCCTCATTAAGCAATGGATATTCTTAGTATTTAGCGTTTGTCTCCCCCTTAAACAGGAGCCATCGCACGGCAAAGTATTTTCATAATACGGCAACAATCAGCATGCTGCAGCATCCCGCCGTAGCATAATACGATGAAATTTGAATTATATTAAAAGCGCCTAAGGTACAAAATATTATGAAAACATTTAAAATATTGCTGTGCCATCCTCCAATGTGCGCGGGCCTAAGGATAACGAATTGGGAAGGGATAGGAAAACTCCCTTGTTCACTCACCAAAACACAACAGGACACGTGCCGTTATTTCACGGTGCTCTTGTAAGGCGGTGGTTACTGCCGCCAGATGGGTTGCCAAAACGACTGCACTACGCGGAGTACCGCGTCACTACTTAATTAAGTATTCAAGTTATTTATGAATACTGAAGGACATTAATTATCTGTTTATTCTCTTTTACTCGTACGTTATCGTCATATTAGTTCTGTCTCCCAGTATGAAAAAAAAAACTCTTCTTAACTTTTCTTGCTCCACTACATTCTTTCCTTCTATGTAATTGAATATGTATTATTAAAATAAATTTTCAGACTGAGCGTACCCGAGGCAACACCGTTCACGGCCGTGTTGAAATTCGCTGCGGAAGAGTTCAGGGTGGATCCGGCGACGAGCGCCATCATCACCGACGACGGCATCGGCATTAATCCTCAGCAAACTGCAGGTATTATTACTAAACTTATATATGTAGTCCATCTTTGTACAGCCTGGTCACAATTATGCTTGCACCTCGCTAGAATGTGGGCTTGAAGACTTCTACACATGTAGTTACTTTTAGAAGTAACTACCCACATACCTAATAATGATTTGGAAAATTGGAACGACAAATTCAAATTTAATAAAATAAATCTTCTACTTTTTCAGGGAACGTGTTCTTGAAGCACGGTTCGGAGTTACGACTAATTCCGAGAGACAGAGTGGGTCACTCATCGACGTAGAAAATTGTGCATTCCTTATTATAAGAATAAATATTTTATGTAATAAAAATCTATATCTATATGTTGTAAATTAAAGGCTTTTGTACAAAATCTAATCTTGGTCTTTAGTGAAATTTTATTCTTAACCCTAAACTGAAGCAATGTTTGGTATGGTTAGAAAGATACTTAATATTTACATAAAATGACATCGATGATATAAATTTCTCTTTTATAATCTCAAAAGTATTGGCAGTACTTTTTTAAAATCTAAGCTGAATAATACTTTTCAGTTCACATTCAACCACCCAAACTCGAGCTGAGACAAAGATCATGCTAAGAAATTTTATTGGTTTTACAGCAGTAGGTAATCTTATATATAAAAATGAATCCCCATTTCCCTTGGTCACGGCATCACGCGTGAACAGGGAATGTTCTTATATATAAAAATTGCATCCCGGGCGAAGCCGGGGGCGGAACGCTAGTCTATATATATAAAAATGAATCCCTATTTCCCTTGGTCACTGCATCACGCGTGAACGGGTAGACCGATTTTAATTCGGTTTCAACTCATTGGAAAGAGGGATAAACGGGGAATGTTCATATATATAAAAATTGCACCCCGGGCGATGCCGGGGGCGGATCGCTAGTCTCTATATATAAAAATGAATCCCCATTTCCCTTGGTCACGGCATCATGCGTGAACGGGTAGACCGATTTTAATTCGGTTTCGACTCATTGGAAAGAGGGATAAACGGGGAATGTTCATATATATAAAAATTGCACCCCGGGCGATGCCGGGGGCGGGTCGCTAGTCTCTATATATAAAAATGAATCCCCATTTCCCTTGGTCACGGCATCACGCGTGAACGGGTAGACCGATTTTAATTCGGTTTCAACTCATTGGAAAGAGGGATAAACGGGGAATGTTCATATATATAAAAATTGCACCCCGGGCGATGCCGGGGGCGGGTCGCTAGTCTCTATATATAAAAATGAATCCCCATTTCCCTTGGTCACTGCATCACGCGTGAACGGGTAGACCGATTTTAATTCGGTTTCGACTCATTGGAAAGAGGGATAAACGGGGAATGTTCATATATACAAAAATTGCACCCCGGGCGAAGCCGGGGGCGGGCCGCTAGTACACAAATAATTATTATAATAATGTAAACACTATTTTCAAAGTTTTATTCTATTTAGAAAAAAAAAATAAGGTTATTATTGAAAACTAGCGACCTGGCGGTAGCATTTCTTCGAATTTGAATTAATATTAAAAAAGCTGGTCCTGACATTCTCGAGTTTTGAGCTTAGCAACATATTTAAAGATTATTATTTTTTTTATAAATTTTATAGACAAAATATAATTTCAGAGCAATATTTGGACAAAATGTTTGTTTACACACGAATTGTCTAGATGGCGTTGTGAGTATGTTTAGTACAGTTTAAATACAAACATTATATAGAATTACCTACATAAGTTAGTAATGATAGAATTCCGCGGTATATCAAAAAAAAGTTGTTGTTATAGATCAAAATAAAAGGTCACTGCAAGATCAAGATACGAAGTGTTTTATATTTTTAATCAATAAGACAATTAAGTACTATTTTATCTGGCCATCTACCGGTAACGATCGCATCAGATCAAACCTTCAAGTACGAGCCCTAACATTTGGTCACATCGAGTCGGATCCAGTATATTTTCGTGTTTTGAGTCTTCGAAACGGACCCTCACGTACTGGCAGTGGATCACTGCTTGAAGGTTACGTGGAATCAGCGGCAATTGTCGGCGATTTGGCGACGCTTTGGAGGTGCAGCAGTTACCAGTGGTGGAAGGAGCCCAGCGACAGAAAGTACAACGTAGAAAGTGCAGCGGTACCAACAGCGTAAAGGCGTAAATAGAACAACGGTATTCAGTTTAACGAGTGTATCAGTGTCATTGGTGTTAATAATATCGGAGTTAAGTGTTAAATTTGTGTGAGGTGCAAACGTAAGCAGAACATTCATTATTTTCAAGCAAAATTGAACTTTATTCCTTAAAAGAAAAAACTTGTAAATTTGTGATTTAATATAATTTAAATTTTATGTAAAATTGTGATTTTGAAAAGAAAAAATATTGCATTATAATTATTTAGAATTTTTTATAGAATAATCTTACGGTTTTCAATAGAAATTAAAAATAAGTACCTACTTATGAAATTTGCAGAAACATTTGAACTTAACATTTTGGTACCTACTCAAAATAACTTTTGATAACGCCAGTATTTTTTAAATGAAATTTGCATTGCACATTGTTAAGTATTTATAGATTGTTTTTACCTTTTGAATCTTTTGTAAACAATAGTTAAATAGTTTTGTTAATATTTAAAGTTTAGCTACACATATTAATATTATATAATAAATAATTATAACAATAAAATATGGAAGGTCTTGTAAAGGTTCAATTAAATTTACATAGTTCAATAAAAAAAGGTTTGTCAAATTTTAAGAAAAGTCCAAAAGACAGAATATCTAAAGAGTATATAGAAGCTAGATTAGATAATTTAGAAAAACATTGGACGTCGTTTATGTGCAATAATACAAAATTGTATGAAATATCAGACTGTGATAGTTTAGAAAATAGTGTTTATGTTACCCAAGAAATATATGAAAGTACCGAAGAAGACTATTTAATGTATAAATCGCTTATGAAACTTTCTTTAAAACAATTTGTATCAAACGAAAGCGATTCTTTGCAAATTAGTGGGAACAATACTGATAACGGTCAATCACGCGCATTAGTCAGACTTCCAAAAATTGATATTCCTAATTTTTCGGGAAACTACTCTGAATGGGTAACTTTTCGTGATTTATTCTTATCGCTTGTGCACAATAATGATAGTTTGGACAATGTTCAGAAGTTGCATTATTTAAAGAGTCATTTGTCTGGTGAAGCGGCACAATTAATACAACATACACCAATTTGTGACGCGAATTACAGTCAGTGTTGGTTATTATTAGAAAAGCGTTATAATAATAAAAAATATTTATCTAATTGCATTTTAAAACGCTTATTCGCACAAAAACGATTAATTATTGAATCCGCAAGTGGGTTAAAAGAAATTTTGGACACCACCATAGATTGCATGAGTGCATTGAAAAATATAAAGGTGGATGTGAGCACATGGGACATTATCGTTATTCATATTGTTACATTTAAGTTAGATAACGAGACGCGCAAACAATGGGAATTACACTTATCCAGTTCAACTGATACAGATGAATTACCGACGTTGGATCAACTTCAGAGTTTCATTGAAAGTCGATTCCGAGCATTGGAGTTTCTTGATTCGAATAGATCTTTAGTACAGCAAAACAGTCGTTACGTAGCAAAATCAAAAACTTTATTGTCCACTAATAATAATAATATCTCGGTTATGCGGTGCGAGTTCTGTTCAGAGAATCACAAACTGTGTTTTTGTAAGAAATTTTCTAGAAAAGGATGTGCCGAAAGAAGAGACTTTGTATCCAAAAATTCCATCTGTTTCAATTGTTTAGGCGGCAACCACACAGCGTCTCATTGTAAGAAACCTACCACTTGTAAAATTTGTAGAAGACGCCATCATACTCTTTTGCATCTGGAAAGCTATAGTTCGACTCCACAAGAATCTATTCAGACTGTTGAGAGTGCTAAACCATCGGCTAGCACATCCCCAATAGTATCATGCGTATCAACTCGGAGGATCTCAGAAAGGGGACAGGTTTTACTAGCCACCGCGTTAGTGGATGCCAAGTCCGTAGCTGGAACGAATCACGTGATAAGAGCCTTACTGGATCAAGGAGCTCAGGCCTGCTTTGTAACGGAGTCAATGGTGCAACTTTTGCGACTAAGAAAAATCCCTGTCAGAGGAACGACCACCGGCTTAAATGGGATCAAAGTAGGGATATCAAAGGCAATGGTATACATCAACCTTACGTCGCGCAGTAACGAAGATTTTAAAGTTCAAATTAAAGCTTATGTTGTCAAGAGCATAACATCATTTTTGCCAGAGAGAAGAATAGAAGATGTCGACTGGAATGATGTACAGGATTTATGTCTAGCAGACCCGCAGTATAACATTCCTGACAGAATCGACTTGTTGTTGGGTGCTAATATATACAGCGAGATTTTGAAGGAAGGTGTTAAAAGAATAAGGAGCTCTAATGGAACTCTTATAGCTCAAGATACCTCATTCGGGTGGATTCTGTCTGGGGTAGTTCCGTGTTTTAATGACAACCAGAAGGATCGCAAAATATCTGTGATGCACACATGTATAAATGAAAATGATATGCTGAAACGATTTTGGGAAATAGAAGAACCATCAAATAATAGGAAGAATCTGTATAAAGAAGAAGAACAAAAGTGCGAAGTCATTTTCGCTAGGACAACAAAAAGAATACCCGAAGGACGATACGTTGTGATGTTACCTTTTCGTGACAATCATTCTAGTTGTTCAGTTGCTAACTCGCGTCGAAAAGCTGTAAGAAAGTTCAAATCGTTAAAAAGGATGTTAATAAATGAGCCGGAATCAAACAATAGCTTCAAAGAAGTCAGAAATGAATACTTACAATTGGAACATGTGCCACCTGACCTGAATGTGAAGGATAAAGTTGTTTACCTGCCACACTATGCCGTCCTAAGGAATGATAAAACAACTACAAGGGTACGGATCATGTTTAATACTTCTAGTGGAAACAATCATCAGGTCATCAGGTCTCATTAAATAATATATTCGGATGTCAAAGAAGGTCTGGAAATTTACAAACAGATAACTAAGCTATTTTCAAAAGGAGGATTTAAATTACAAAAGTGGAATAGTAACAACGCGGAGTTACTTTCAGAAATTAAGCTAGAGGAAGGGTTGGAACAAAATAGCAAGATAAAGATCATATTATACATAATTTAGAGGACAACATAGATCAAATAGAGTACAACATAGAACACACACAGGACACTACGGAGATGGAGATCAAAACTGAGAACATAGTTAAAGTATTAGGGCTTACCTGGGATCGAAGCGGGGATTTCTTTCATTACTCGGTGCATCTTCCGAAAGCGACAACTCCACCTGAAACCAAAAGGGCAATTTTATCCATAATAGCGAGGTTGTACGACCCTTTAGGCTGGATCGCACCTACTGTAGTAGTAGCAAAGATCTTTATACAGAAGTTATGGTTAGCGGGTACAAATTGGGATGAAACAATATCAACAGATCTAAGGAATGAATGGGCGACTTACCAGTATGAGTTGTCCAAACTTACCTCAATTAAAATTCCACGTTGGTTGAGCACTTCGACAACGGATACCAAGAGAGAGTTGCACGGATTTTGCGATGCATCTAAAATGGCCTACTCAGCAGTTGTTTATATGAGGACAATTGACAGTTCTGGCAAAACGCATGTCTCCTTGTTGGCTGCGAAAACAAGAGTTGCACCTATTAAGCAGATTAGCATCCCGCGTCTTGAATTGTGTGGTGCAGTTCTCTTGTCTCAACTCCTTTTAGAATTAGCCGAAATATTAGACATCACCAAGAGAGACATCAAGGCATGGACAGATTCAACAGTCGTTCTTGCCTGGCTTAATAGTCATCCTAGCAAATGGAAGACCTTTGTAGCAAACAGAGTTTCAACAGTGTTAACAGCTTTGGATTCTTCGCAATGGTACCATGTATCTTCAAAGGACAATCGCAGACTGTGCTTCGCGAGGCGTCCAGCCAGGAGCACTGATGGGTTGTGAGCTCTGGTTCGCAGGTCCACCATTTTTGCAAGATGAAAACGTTGTTTACCATAGACCCAAGGAGTTAAAGGTTGATCTCGAAGAAGCAATAAGATCACACTTTAGTCAAATATGCGAGGATACCATTTTTCAACGGTTTTCTTACCTGCAGAAGCTTGTGAGAGTCATAGCCTACTGTCGACGGTTTTATAAGAGAGATAGCGAACGGAAACCGTATTTGAGCAGCACTGAAATAAATCAAGCGTTGATCATATGTATTAGGAAAGCACAAATGGAGGGGTTTACTGAGGAATACTCACTTTTACTGAAAACTGGTGGGATACAATCTAATGGCTATAATCTAAAATCATTGTGTCCATATCTCGATGAAAACGGATTAATGCGAGTAAGTGGCAGATTGCAAAACTCTCAACTGGAGGAACAGACCAAACATCCCATTATACTTCCTCATTCATCTCATCTCACCAAACTTATTGTTTCGGATGCACATCAGAAGACTTTACATGGAGGGATCCAATTAATGATAAATTATTTGCGAACAAATTATTGGATCATTGGTGTAAAACGCCTAGTAAAGGAGCATATCCATAAATGCATCATTTGTGTTCGCCAAAGGGCTGAAACACGAAACCAATATATGGGGTCATTGCCTACAGTGCGATGTACTCCTGCTAGAGCATTGCTGCATAGTGGAGTGGACTATGCAGGCTTGCTCAGCCAAATAGAAGCCTGTTTAAATTCACGGCCCATAACTGTAGACACTTCAGATCCCAATGAGCCTCTCCCGTTAACACCGGGTCATTTCTTAATAGGAGGACCACTGGTCACCATACCAGATGGAAATAATTATTTGGAGTCCAATGTTAATTTAGTATCTAGATGGCAATTCATCCAAAGGATGTTACAGAACTTTTGGAAGCGGTGGTCTCAAGAATATCTTTCGACGCTAATGAATCGCTACAAATGGAATTCTCGAGTACCTGAGCCTAACGTCGGAGATATCGTTTTAGTTAAAGAGGACGATCTTCCACCCAGTCGTTGGGTTATGGGTAAAATTGTGCAAAAACATATGGGTAGCGATAATGTCACCCGTGTGGTCACAATCAAAGTCAAAAATTCCATGATTAAAAGACCCACCTCCAAAATTTGTATTTTGCCAGTTAATTTGTAGTTTGTAGATATTGTTTAATTTAGCTTATCTTTTAGTTTTTTTTCCATTACTATTTACTTATTGATTTTGTTTATTGTATGTGTTTTGAAATGTTATCAGTTTGTTATGTTAAGGATTTGTTGAAGGTTATATTTCTTAAAAGGTCATTTATTTTAGTTTTAAGGACAAATAGTTCAAAACCATTTTGTTAATTTTAGGTCATCCAACACATCTAGACAATCTGCCATGGTGGGCGGAAAGTTTTATTGTAGAAGGACATTTCACCACTAAATGTCCTTGGTGGGCGGAATGTTTACACACGAATTGTCTAGATGGCGTTGTGAGTATGTTTAGTACAGTTTAAATACAAACATTATATAGAATTACCTACATAAGTTAGTAATGATAGAATTCCGCGGTATATCAAAAAAAAGTTGTTGTTATAGATCAAAATAAAAGGTCACTGCAAGATCAAGATACGAAGTGTTTTATATTTTTAATCAATAAGACAATTAAGTACAATTTTATCTGGCCATCTACCGGTAACGATCGCATCAGATCAAACCTTCAAGTACGAGCCCTAACAATGTTCTTTGTCAAGCAACAGGTAGGAGGGCAGCCTTTGTCCAGCAGTGGACTTCCTGCGGCTGAGGTGATGATTTTAACAAAAAAAAAAGTGAAATAAACCCATAGATGCAAATTAAAATTTGAATATTTGCTTAACAGTATTCTTACACTTTGCCAATGTAACGCCTAACATCTTTATTGCAATTATAGCTTTGCCAGGCGTTAGATGATCCCTCGAGAACAGTACTTTTATTTTCTAAATGAAAGGTATCCTATGTTCTGAAATCTATGCAAAATTTCATGATGATCGATTCAGAGGTTTATGCGTGAAAAGGTAACAGACAGACATTTATAATATTAAGTATGGATCATGAGTTATATAATAATCAAATATCTGATGGGAGGTATGAAACTGTTTTTAATTTTTCATCAATTATTTGATATCAGGCTTTTTCCTCGGAGCCTTAGATATGGCTAATCTATGCCATTTGACTAAAAGGCGTCTAATTAAATCCACAAACTTTTATGAGTGGGAAAATCTGGCATCACTTCAGGCCTTGTAAAACTAGCGTTAGATTGATCTAAGGTTGTTCTAGAGGCATTATTTCCATTAGCACTATTCAAATAGGAAAATAAAACCCTCTGAGCCTTTGGTAAAATTTTATTTAAGTCCTAATCAATTAGAACCTCTGCAGCCCTTAGGAATGCTCTCTGAAATTGTTCCGTCGAAAAACGGTCGACTGAAGCCCTGGCGGTCTCCACTATGGCGCGTCTCTCCTCGGGAGACAAAGCGATCGCCTCTAGGAGTGCTCTGGCGTATTCTTCTGGCTCCGATGCCAAATAACCATTTCGGGAGCCGGTTTCCTCCGAAATGATATCGGCCAGGGGTCCACCGGACCGGTGAGCTACCGTCACCAATCCCGCAGCCATACATTCCACCACCCCAATCCCGAAATGCTCGTTCCACATGGCGTGCAACCCGACGGTGCTCGTCTGGTACAGCTGGAGTAGTCTGGCGTACGACGCGTTAACCACAAACTGCACGTTGTCCTCGAGGGACAGATGTTTGGCTAAGTCCTGGAGGTTCTGGACGCGTTCTTCGTCGTCGGAATTGCGACACGATCCGGCTAACACCAGTTTTATCTGACAATTAAAAAAGACGTTCATATGTAGAAAATATCTACGCTGGCTGGATTTTTCCGTGTGAGGCAAACTAAAGTAATGGCATGGAGACAACTGATTGAATGTAAACAATTTTCAGGAGTTCATAACATTAAAAAAAAAATGGTTTACATATTTTTATAAAATACGCACTACTAGTGCGTATTTTATCGAGTACCGCAACCGTTCATAAAAAAAACATGACAAGTGCGAGTGGAACTCGCATGAAGAGGGTTCCGTACGATGTTACCTATCATGTTTTATTAAATCTACGCACAATATTGAGTGATTTACCATGTTATTTTAATATCATTGACTTCTTATAGGTTTTCCTATAATATATAAGTAGAAAACTAATTTCTGTATTTTTTTTTTAATTTAGGTTCAGTAGTTTCGGAGATAGGGGGGGGTCAATTTTCGTCTATTTTCTTGAATAACTTGGAAACTATTTATTTTAAAATTATAAAAAAATACATTTAAGTTCTTCACAACAAGACCTTCCATTTGATATGGTATGGGAAATCTTGAACTGTCAATGTCAAATTATCAATTTTCCATATAAATGTTTTACGCTCTCGCTAGCGAGTGTAGTATCGTAAACTCATGCTAGAGCCACTGTTGTGTTTTGGTGAGTGAGTAAGGGATGCCAGAGCCCATTTCCCTATCCCCTCCTAATCCCTTATCCCTAATCCTACTGTAGTCGGCAGCGCACTTGCAGCAGCTTTGGCGCTGCTTATGTCATAGGCGACGGTAGCCACCTACCATCAAGTGGGCCGTCAGCCTGTCTGCCGATCTTAATATAAGAAAATAAATAAACAATTGTACATGTTGTACTTATGTTACCGAGGTAAAAAAAATAGATTTTAGAATTTTTGTCTGTTTGTTTGTGCGTTTGTGCACGCTAATCTCAGACACGACTTAAGCGACTTGAATGCAGCTTTCACTAATGTATTGTAGCAAGCTTCCCGTAACATTTAGTGTTCGATTTCATTCGAATCGATTTACAAACAAAAAAGTTACGCGCAATACCGAATACCACGCGTACGAAGTTGCGGGCTCAGCTAGTAATTAATAATTTTCTAAAACACTTCCTAAAGAACCCATTAATATATGTTTTAAATTCTGTCTGAAGGTAATTTTTTGATTTTTTTGTCGAATAAAGGAAGGCTTCATAATACAATTTTAAATAGTGCCTACCTTATTCCACAGCATTTCATTCTTGACCAGCAGATTCCTCAGCTCGTACATGGCTTGCAGCATCAGAGGATGGTCTTTCTCGGGCCGGAACTGCCCCACTGAGAGGATGCGTATTGGGTCTGTTTCCTTCACCAGGGATCGGAGCTCTTTTAACTCTGACACCTGTCCATTATTATATCACAAATTCAATAAGTTAAATCAAGTTGGCATAGTTTTCTAAGAAGGTAGATCGACCTTTATAGCATGAAGGGTAGGTTTTAGAGAACCTATCCTCCTCCTGTAAGAGGGTGGTAAATTTTATATTAAGGTCAACAGAAAGGTGGCTCTGGCTACCGTCGCCTGTAACACAGGCAATGCCACAGATGCACATGAAGTGCGCTGCCAACCATAACAGGATAAGGGATTGGGCAATGGGCTTTGGCATCCCTTACTCACTCATCGAAACACAACAGTACACTTGCTGTTATTTCATGGTGGTCTTCTGTAAAGGGGTAGTTACTGCCGCCAGACGGGGCGCCGCCCAAATGATTACATAATGCAGTGTACCCTACTACTCTTTCCAGAATTTATTCATTAAATAGGTTTCAAAGAAACACTTTTACACGAAAATTCATTTTACCAGGGTTTCGGAAAAAAGAAATAGCTAAGATGATGACGATCCTGAGAAGAAACCCCGAAAGAAACTCAGGATACCATTCTTTTTGTCATCTTTAAAATAAAATATTTAACACTACACAAATCACAGTATATATAATACTAAACATAGTATGCACTCAGAATCACTTAAATCCAGGCTTCGTTATCGCTTAAATAATCTGCGTTTTTATAATAACCTTTTGAACAGAGTTTGTTTTTGATTACACTTTTAAATTTATTTATATAAAGGGATTTTATTTAGGGTCCTCCGCAATGAAGGGACATGATTAGGGTCCTCTTTATCATTGGTCTCCATATTATTTGATCACGACATATAGGCGCGAATAGTCGGGCGCGGAGAATATAATTCAACATTACGTCATGCTTTGTAATTCTAAACCAAACGCTATAATCGGCACAAAATAAGTCCTCGATCGCATAGTCCACCAGCCAATCACACCAAATCAGATAACACTCCACCAAACACGTAGCACAATTCACTTGATGTCAACCGATTGCCTTCTCGTAAGGTAATCGGCCACGATGCCTCTGCGCTAGCGCTCGGTGTTGTGTCAGAGTCCACGACAATGACATTCCGCTCCCGCTGTCCAGTTGACAACTGACAGTTGTCATTGCTGTTTACTCTCGTTAATCAAAAGCACCGACATAGTTATCTAAGGATGTTTATTATAAATGTTTACTGATATCATTTTTAAACCTATAAAGCTACCATTACCTACTTTTATGTATTAAATTGACTAATATTTTTATGCGTATAAATTAAATTTTCATAAATATACTGACACATAACAGTTCCAATCTTCATTTTTCTCGAAGGGAAAACTGCGGATCTAGTTGGTAGATGGCTCTAATGATCCTCTTTTAGTATTTACGTCTGCAGCATTACCCCAATGAATTCCATAACGCATTATAGTGTGAAAGTGAATGAAATAGACAAATCTAGCTGTATTGACATCTGTTAGGCATCTAATCTGTTTAAAGGCATAAACCGCAGAGCTAAGACTTAGTTTTTCAATATGGGGATCCCATTAATAGTAATACCTAAAAACACTGTCAATTCTACGGGCTCTAATTTTTCACTACACAAAAGCATATTAGTTCCAATATTTATAACATTAAGGGTATTAAATTTAACAATTTATTTCTCAGCAAAACATTTTAACCGTTCATCAAATGGGGTAATCAAAACATGTCTAAGAATATGTGAAGAAGAAACATATGAATATTTGCAGGCCAACCTTAACAGAGGGGCTAAATAAATTGCTAAAGTTGCATACCTCGCAAGGAGGATAGACTCTGTGGGTGCGGAACGGTATGTCCCACAGCTCATTGATGTGGTCTTCGGTCCAGGTGCCATTTACCATCACCACGTCTGCACACCTGCCCACCACGCGGTACAACTGAAATATGTATACTCCATAGCCTTAGTATGTACATTATATACAAAACATTAAGTCCCACGGGCACAGGTATTGTCTCTGTTCTGTGTGAGAATTTATAGTATCTGTCGAGGTTTTACAACAACCAAAATCTTTTCATGGTTCGAGTGAAAAGGCATCTTATGGGTGAGCTCGCTCCATCGTCGGCCTCATCTTTCCTACACGGATAGATGCTGGCCAAGAGCTAACCCATCTTTAATAATAAAAAAATAAACAAAAAGTGTCGCAGACTTAGTCTCTGGCAAAAGCTAGATATCAATATTCTTAATGATTGTTGCTAGTCGAATTTTGTGTTACTCTTCAGTGTAACGATCACATGACGCTTCTTGTAACGTTTCTGCTTGATATCTTTCGTTTACTATTTGATCGTCAAAGAAGTTTTCAACCTTTTATTTTTTTTCAATATATGTTTTTAATGAGCAGGAGAACTCACCCATCCGAAGAGTCTATAATAGAGTAACTTGCACCAAGTGAAGAGTGGATTGTTGGCGATCAGGCTCGAATTGTTGTAGGAGACGATTCGATGTTTGACGCGACGCATCATGGCTGACGTTATCGTCGGAAAGTGAGTGTAAGTGCCCACTGGACACTGGGCGAGGTACCGAAATATCGGATACGTAAATGCAAACCCAGTTGTATCAATGTAGACATCTGAAACATTTCCTTTATCTTTCAAAATAGTGTTAATGCAGACTGCATTCGCAGCCCTAAACTCGAAAGCATGTTTGGCAGCTGAAGTGAATAACACCTTAAAATTATGTGCTGTTGTGTTCCAGCCAACAGTTCAGTAGTGGTAGGGCACACTGCGTTTCGTAGTCATTTCGGCAGCCCGCCTGGCGGCAGTAACCACCACCTTACAGAATACCACCGTGAAATAACAGCATATACATGCTGTTGTGTTTCGGTGAGTGAGTAAGGATGCCAGAGCCCATTTCCTTATCCCCTCCTAATCCCTTATCCAATCCTACTGTAGTTGACGGTGCACTTGCAGCAGCTGTGGCGTTGCTTGTGTTATAAGCGACAGTAGCCACCTACCATCAAGTGGACCCTCAGCCTGTCTATCGACCTTAACATAAAAAAAAAGTAGGATATCAGAGAGTTTATCCCTTTGTCCCGGTATCCTCTTACAGACAATTCTATATGGCTTTGAGTTAAGTTGTTTTGAGTATATAGGTGATCAAGTTGAATATCCAATATTTCCCTTATAAAATATGAAATTTTGCATACATATTTTCAGGGATAAGAAAAGGGTAAAAGGTACCTTTCATCCCGGATAAAAGTACTAATATTATAAAGACGTAGTTTGTATGTAGAAGGTAATCTTTGAAACTACTCATTCAATTTAAAAACTTCCACGTGGGTGAAGCTGCGGGAACCAACTAGTAAATAAAAACAGAAAAGTCCACAATTTTAATAATCATGGTAATGAGAATTGCAGATTTAAAATGAATATCCTTATTAAAATTACCTGGATTCAACTTCATAAATGCCTCCATTCCCAACACCATAGATCCTATGCTTTGCCCCAGGAGTGTGAAGTATGGATAGGACTTTGCCTCAATTGCACGTTTCATCGAGAGTCTCACAAAGTTTATTCTATCGGCATCCACTTGTACATTGAATTGATTCTGCACTTTGTCAAGTATGGCCTTTGGCGGTGCTGTCTCCACTGTATAGACATAGATCTTTATTTCCGGATAGCTGTTTACAAAAATTGGCTTTGATAAATTACCTTTTAGGAATTCTAATTTCTAATTATTTAAAATTCGCGTCGCGTTTCAATGTGAACTGACCTTAACTATCAGCTTGTCAGAACTAATAAATAATATTCTAATTCGAGTCCTGTGGCGTTGCTTCTGTTATAGGCGATGGTAGCCATTTAACACCATGTGGACCGATGGTCAGTTATTTTTATTGACACTGTCTCAGGCTTTTAGGTAATATATTATTATTATTATTATCATCAAGTTTGCTTATAATAAATCTCTATAATAACAATAAAGCTTTTTATTTATCCATCTCACAACAAATATTTCAAGAGTAAAACAAGTTATATTAATAAATTTATTATATGGAGGAGGGTGAAAGCCTCCTCCGTCTCATTGTTTGCTATGACCATCCTGCTGTTGATGTAATGTCATCCATCCATCTTTTCTTAGGTCTTCCTTTATATCTCTATATTAACTTGTCAAAGAGCCATGGAGCGAAGCATGATGAAAATAAAAAAAAGTTAAGTCAAACACCATTAGAAATAAAACTAAACTTACAGATGCCATCCAATATGCCCTAACACAGAAATGGAGACAGGTGGCTCATATAGCAAGATATCCAGACAAAAGATGGACAGTATGGCCTGGTCCGCAAGGAATAAATCTCTATACATAATTACAATATAGCTTCATTATAAAAATAAAATTTAGACCACCTAATCTCTCTCTATAAAATCCACCACGAAGCCCATGGATATGAGAGCCTACACCAGAACAATTTTAACTAAAAGATAAAATGTTTATAACAAAAAAACTGCTGGATGACTGTTGTTAAGGATTATTTGTTGTCATGGATGTACTGCTATTCATTTTAATGTTGTGTGGCTATTTTTCATGATTAATTCTGGTATAATATGCAAATTATTACATTTCTACTGTCAAACATCAAGTATCTCCAGATAATTCAGGATTTTTTTAATTTAAGTCCATGACTTGAAGAAAAGACCCATGAATGTCAGAAAAAAATCTATTGAAACAACTTATTTCAACTTTTCATTGACAATATTACATATAAGAAACAGGTCTTACCGGTTCAATAAAGCCTTTATAGCCACCCAAAGGACTCTCTCCCCGCCAGCACCAGCATTACAATAGGGATGGAAGAAGGCCACATTGGCACCGTCCCGATTCTTTCTTTCCAACTTACGTTCCTTCACTCTCATGTACCATGAGGCGAAAATAAATGCAAAAGGAACTATCACAAACACACCCACAATTATCACGCTGACAAATATCACCGGAAGCACCACTAAAATACTGAAATCAGAAAATGTTTATTTTACTTAGATTTCTTTTTTACTTTTTTTTAATATTAAGGCCAACAGACAGGCCGACGTTTAATGTATTTTATGAAAAGCATTATGAAGTCCCCTATGAACTAGAACCACATCTATCTCGAGGGATGTTTCAGTGGGTAAAACAAAATCAAAAATCAAAATATTTATTTATCAATTAGGTTTCTCCAAAAAACTATTACGATCGTCATTTAAATTTACCATGTTACAGTTGTTAATTTAAATATTATTAACATAATGTAAATTAATGTAATAATGTAAATTAATATGAATGTTTAATTTAAAAATTCAGCAGTATGAACCTTCTTTGTCACAATTGCCAAATTAAAGTATATTTAACAAGAATTTAAATGATTATACTTAACTTATATTGACTGCTTATATTAAACAATACTGTAATAGTTGAGGTGTGATATACTTACTATATTAAATTTTTTTAAATGATACCATTTATCAATTAAAAAAATTAAATTTGTCATGAAAATATATCTACCCTGCCTAAGAACTACTACCAGGTTACATGTTCGTTGACCACGGATATATTGTGCATCATTAAATGTTTCTGCAGTAATTCAGCTATTTAGATTCGATCAGATATTTAATATAAAATAAAGCTATGTTCCAAACAGCTTTCCACACTTAAGCTTATGCCGCACTATAGCTAAACCGCTGTGTTTTTCAACTGTGTGATTTTGTGAGTCAAGAAAACTAATGCAAACACCGCACTTGGAGTTGCTTCCCGCAAGTTATTTTAAAACCGTGAAATGTTACAAAATGGCCCGCGGATAAAAACCCGGCATATTTGTAACCCATGTTTTTCGGCTGGTATTCGGCAGACCGCTGCCAAAATTTTATTGAAATTCGCAAAATCGCAAAATTTTATTGAATTTGGCTACTGACATCCGATAGTAATTGAAAAATGTCTCAGGACGTTTTTTTTAAAATATATTACTTATGAAATATCATTTTTTTGGTCAGTCAGGACAAACGATTTTATAAGCAGATTAGGAAGATTGAAAAAAAAGAAAGAATCTGTAAACACGTCGGTTAGCTCCGTTAGTTAAAAGTAAGAAAAAAATAAAATATTCTTTTATACTCACGTGAAACATTTCCAAAACATTATGTAAAATTGTAAGTTATAATACACGAAGCCAGTTACTATACGAAACAAGTTTACTATTCGTGAAAATCAATGAAAGTCTTGCTACAAATTCATTTTTATCCTACTTGCATATATTTATTTACAATTACTTTTTAAATAAAAATTATGGATAGCGTAGCGGGAGCGGCTGTCATTATTTAATTTAATATTTACAACTTTACAAGTACAACAAATTATGAAAGTACCAGTGTTGCCAACATAATTTTATAGGATCCCCGCTACAAACGGTTTAATTCCCCGAAATTACCCGCTGTTAATTGACCATTTCCCCGAAAAATCCCCGCATTGTCTTTTCTTTTATATTAGGTAGTTAGGTACAACAAAAACTTTACTATTAACGTTTATTTATTAGCTTACAGTAAGCACAGAATACAGAATTAGGTACAAAAGGAAAAAATTACCTACACTTATGAAAAAGACGAATATAGATAGATAGGTACAAATATAAATATGCAAATTAAGAAACTGTAACGTTAAAAAAAAGAAAAATAAATCAATATACAGTATTAACACAACTTACGCTGATATGACATTATTACAACACAATTTACACAAAAAAATAAGTCCTAAAGCGAAACGGCATTATAAATTTTATTGCACCTAATGAAGGTGTAAAATTATAAGATTAAATAAAAATGGCTTATTTTACAATTACTCTATAAGCATATAATAAAATATAACTAAGTACATAATTGCCAATGTTGCCATGTCCTTGCTTGTTGCATATTAGTTCTATTGGTATATTTCTTCTAATGGTACGACATTACTAGGATCCCCGAAGTTAATCAGAAATATATTGGATTGGGAGCGAACAAAGGGCAAATAATTGGAGCTAAGAGTTTGGAACAGTTTTTCAACTTCAGGTTTTAAATTATGTAATTATTTAACATTATATTAAACGTTGTTAATAAATCCAGAATATATGACATAAATTTTAATTATATGATTATGAATCATAAATAAAAGAAAAGCAATATTTAATTTTCTATTCCCCGAAATTCCCCGATTCAATGCAATCCCCTCACGCTCCTCGCGACAACCTCTCATTCCCCGTTATTCGGGGAAATTCCCCGCGATTGGCAGCACTGGAAAGTAATGACTGCCTGCTGTGCCTGCATCAACACCTGACAGAGTGACACTTGGTGACACTGACAATTGACGTACGTAACGAGTGACGAGTGACTGCCGGTGTGACGTGTGCAGTGTTGCCAACTAATAGTTTGACTAATAAATTGACTACAAGAAAACCACAGACTTAGAAGAAAACACGTTATTTCTCATAATCTAGAAGTCATTTGGCAACAAAAATACTTTTATACGTAAGAAGAAAAATTGTACTATAAATGTGTAAAATAAAGAAAATATCCCTCTTCAGTCAGTCTTTTATGAAAATAAATTTTCAAAATATAAAGAACATAACATACCTATCTTATTACTCTCTAGAAGAGTTACAACTCTCCTTAAAATATTAGGTATTGTATCATTCTTTAAACGTAGAAGTCCTGACCTGATTAATAAAATTGTGTGCTATTATTGAGTCTGTTTTGAGATTTAGTTTCTTTCGTAAATATATAATTGGTGAAACCCCGTTTCTTTGAACCAACCTAATAGAGAGCCATTCACTGCGAAACTTTTTTGCATGTGGCTTACTTTGTGACATGTTTTTAATAATTATATTAATTTCAATTACATACCTACACTAAAAGATAAGTATAGTAACAAAAGTAGTCTAAAGAGTATGAAACGCGTTTTTATGTACAAAGTTACTCAAGGAATTAATAAACTTAAATAAAACAAAATACTACAAAGCATACCTACTAACATACTAGCTAGAGTAATGCTATTATTATACCAGTCGAGATTTTGTTACATCTAGATGCTTACACTATGTTTGGTTAATTCCCTTTTGTTGAGAATAGTAATACCAAGGTGGATAATATGATTGTCTTTATTATGTATAACAACTAACTGTACAGAAAAATAAAATAACAGCTTTAAATTCAATTAAAAGAGCTAAATTCAAAAATATTAAATAAATAGAATCTGTAGAGAGGGCATTGGGAATTTTTTCCTAGAAAAATATTGATCGTGATCGCCGTTAATCAGAATGGCCATGGCGTAGCTTTGTAAAGTAGGCAATGGACTGAGCGATTTTGTACCGCGTGGTTTTGAATGTCATATTACGGATTCTTTCGTCTTGCCCGATCTATACTTTTGAAAATCTTTGGTCAAAATCAAAGTTAAAATATTCAAGTTTCAACCTCAAATGAATCGGAACTGCTAGATTCTCTGTCCCATCTCTTTCATTTCCTCATATATTGCGTATTTATAATATACCATCTTCAAAATGAGTAACAATATCAAGTATTTTGTTCTAAACCTCTTGTGTTATTCATTCGTTATTCTCGTCTGCATTATCAAAGTTTCATATGAACAAATCGGTGTTAAATTGCTGCTACAGACTCAGACTTGTTGATAATATTAGAAACAAATATATCCAATATCAAAATCACACTTTTCAGTGTCGTCTTCTGTTTATGCAAGGATCGGCAGGCAGTTTTTTTTTAAATGTTAATGTCGACAGACAGGCTGACGGTCCACTTGATGGTAGGTGGCTTAAGTAACGCCACAGCAGGACTAGCCGACCATAGCAGGATTAAGGATAAGAGATAGGGAAATGGGCTCTGGGGTTCCTTACTTGCTGTTTCAGGGTGATCTTCTGGTTACTGCCGCCAGACGCGCTGCCCAATTGACTGCGAAACACAGTATGCCCTGCCACTACTTTCCAAACCCAGACCAGAGCAAACATGAAAAGTTCATTTCCATAGTTGACCCCGCCGGGAATCGAACCCTGGACCCCTGAGACGGAGCGTTGAGGCAAATTTGATGGCAAGTGGCTGCGTCGTCTATTAATGCTACTAATGCGCTGGCAACTTTAGAAGGATAAATAATTATGGGAGGGGATAGACAAATGGGTTCTAGCATCCCTTACTTACCAAAACATGACTCGCAGCATACATGCTGTTATATCATGGTGTTCTGTAAGGGGCTGGTTAATGCCGACAAACGGGCTGTCCAATCGGCCTGTATGTGACTTCCGTATATTATTCAGAGTAGCAGCGCTTTACGCGTAGTCTGAATTACTGCTAAGAAGAAATAATGAGCTTTCACTGGAAGACAAGCAGCAGGCTTTTTTTAAATTTATTAACTTCTATACTTACATACATCTTTATAGGTTTATCTTAATGCGATAGTTACACTAAATTAAACTAACATTGTAACTAGCTCGTGCCCGCGACTTGTCTTGCGTTGAAAAAATAAAAAAAATAGATACCTAAATAACACCCGACATCTTTATCGGTGGCGCCGTGTTTTTTTAAATATTTTTAGCCGATCCCTCGGGAAGGAACCTAACATTTTTCCAGAATAAAAAATATTCTGTAAGTTCATCCAGGTATTAAACTATCTGTGTGCCAAATTTCATCCAATTCCGTTCAGCCGTTTTTGCGTTATTGAGGAACAAACATACAAACTTTCGTATTTATAATATTACTAGCGCGAAGCCCGCGGCTTTTATGCGAAAGGGAACCTTACAAACATCCATATATGCTCACAATTTTCCATATTAATTATAATATTAGTAGGATTGTAAAACATACGGGTTCTGAGAGCGTAAGTGCGGAGTGCGCGATTGGAGGTGCTCACTTTTGAAATGGTTAACTGGATGTGTACACGTGTAGGTACTAACAATAATGCTGATAAAAGAAACTGGTGACAGTCGGGTTACCAGCAAGATTTTAAGGAAGATATTGTTACACAAAACACCTCATGCGATTCACGTTTTCGTTGGCATGTAACAAAAACAAAATTTATTTTATTTTGTTTATTTTATTCATCGTAAATTCACCATGTTTAATGCATTTCAGTACCTTTACAAGAATGGTGTAAGGTATATCGTATCTCGCAGATTGCGAGATATTACCACAGAGCAGAGAATCGCCGCACTGCTCTCTACTAGAGACGGCAGTAATAATAATATTTCTATTTGCACGTTGTGGAGTAAAACATTTTCTAAAAAAGCGATAGATATGATAAAAGTAAAAAGACGAATAAACAAAATTCTAGTGTATCATATCACAAGTAATTAAATTACATTTTTAACTTTTTTAAAATCTAGTCGAAATATTTTGTTGAATGACGTGTTTAACAAAATGTCTAAACTCTAAATTATAAATGGCCATAGGCAGTATGTCTTTATTGCTCTTGAGCCAATAAATTTCATGGCAATTAAGTCTAAGAAAACAAAACGTCTAACTTATAAAGTACACTCTCATAAGATAATTGGGAGACACTCCAAGACAGGCCCACCCCAACTGCCATCCGCCGAATGACACATAATGTCCTGCCCATCCCACTTCAGCTGACTGATCCTTTGTTGACCATCATTGTTCTCCGTATTTCGGATCATTTACCTCAGAGAAATGTCCACTCCACGACTCGCTGAGCATCTTGTAATTTGTACAAGAGATGTGGTCTCCAAAGATTCATTTACACCGTAAAATACTTGAGAATAAATCTTACAACGCCATGCAAATATTTTAGTCAATGGTATTTATTATGTGACTCGTTCACATTTTAATTGATTTTTTTTATTACTTGTCTGATTTAATATGAAACATAGATTTGGTTAAATAAGTTGAAATTTATTGTGATAAACCGTCATTTAAACATGATTCAGTTTAAGTCATCGTCAGCCACCAGTGTGTCCACATTGGCAGCCAAATCGGCGAACTTGGCGACGTAGTCGATACTTGACTCAGCCAGCAAGGACTGCAACTGGGAATCCACCTGATAACAATACTCTTCATTAGTGCCTGTTGTCACACTGCTTTACATTCTTCTGTACGGGCTACATTACTCCATGTTGCTCCACAACATTGCATGAGTTTCCTTACAATTTCCTGCCATGTTAGTTCGAACCAATGGCACTGATAGAGCCGAAATACAATATAAAATTACTTTTGCGTCTTATATGCCGAGTCATGCTATTGCCCGAGACTTCGTCCGCGTCCCTCGAAAATAGTACTTTTTTCTGACCTGTATACAAAATTTCATGATCATCTGTTAAATAGTTATGACAAACAAACAAACTCATTTTCACATTTATAATATTACTAACAACTCGACCCCGGCTTCGCACGGAGTTGAAATTTTCAAAAATCCTTTCTTAGCGGATGTTTACGTTATAAAATAAACCCATGTCCTAAATTTCAGCTTTCTAGACTTAGTAGTTTTGGCTGTGCGTTTGATAGTCAGAACAAACGATTTTATAAGTATAGAGAGAGGATACGAATTATGTGTAAATTTTTTTTTAAATTCAGACATTTAATACAATTGAGTAATTAATTACGGGCATTGCATTAATGGCTAATGAAAAACTGTAAGCTCTATGTGAATATGACCTGGTCCTGATGAGGCCGACCCTCCAAGTGACCGAGGAAGCTGCTGAGGGAGAAATCGTGCACGGATCCCTCCAACCAGCCGTCGGCGTCTCGCAGCAGCCTCGACGGCGACAGCGACATCGACTCGGTCGTCAGGAACTCTCCGCCCTCCTCCGATTCTGTTTGAGAGACAGTTCACGTTTCATTCATCCGAATATAACGAAGAAAATGAGAAAAATAACAAAACCATTTTCCTAAAAAAGTATAGAAAAAAAAATCAAATAGATAAAAAAAAATATATAATTTTCCATTTTCGTAGCGATTACGAAAATGAACGAATGTGGATGAAGGGATATCAACATAGATATTGATCTAAGACGAATATCAACAATCATGTCATTATTATTCCCATTCCAAGAGAATTGTTAACCTTCACATTACCTGTCTGTCTGTCTGTACTTCGTGTGCTCGTCGAGGGTACAGTCTTCAAATCCGATTTCTTTGAATCACTGTTGTCTCCAGTTTTATTATCATGCATTGCTTTACTTGAATCTTCTGAAAATAATATTGTGTTTACATGACATAATCCATAGGCCGTAAATAGGACCAAGCATGTTAACTGTTTGACTGGGTCATAATCTAATCGGACTTAGAATATAGAAAAGAATACTGTGTCGCTTTGCTGTTCATTACAATGTTAACATTATTAATAATGAATTGGAGTTGGAAGGTTGATTAGGATTGATAATCGCTTTTGAAGAGTTACAATCAAATCAATTCACCGAGACATCTAGTGTAAAAATATTGTTACAACATCGAGGCGTTTGGCGCCAAGTATAAATAAGAGGCGACCGGTCAAGTGTGAGTGAGTTGCGCGACAACAAGCGGTACGAAAACGACTCTTCGGAGCTTTTGCGAAATTATCTGCGACAGTGAACCGGCGACACTTTAAGGGAATCATTGACGACTTTTGGCAAGTTTGACGGTTTCATCGGACAAGTTTGGTGATTTTGGCATTCATCTTGGTTTGTGAAAATAAATCATTCGTTTCGCCCTTACACGGCATTTTAACTCACCCCGCACGTAAAATATAAATGACTAGTTGTGTTCCGTGGCTTTATCCGCCTCGGTTACTGTTGGTCATAGCGTGATGTTAAATTAATAGCCTTCCTCAAGAATTAGGCTATCAAATGCAAAAAAAATTCAACCAAACAAACAACTCTTCAGCTTTTTATAATTTATATTGTAATAAACATAATACAAAAATGTAATATAGAATAAAAACAATTAGAAGAGAGAATTGTGAAAAAGAATATACCATGGGGAGTTGGACAACGGGGCTAAAACACAAAGAAAAAATGAAATAAAAAGTAGGGCCTACATTAAAATCAAAAGGGGACGAAGCCCACTCACCCTTATTCTGTTGTTTGGATTCCTCGTTGGGCCTCAATGGTATTTTCCTGTTGCCATCGTGTACGAACAATTGATCGTTGGACTCACTCATCGCGTAGAAATATGGCGAGCTGTAACAATTAGACAATACAGTGAGACCCCCTGTTTCGCGAAGAATAAGTTCCGTCAATATGTCACGAATATTGACGGGCACGAAAAACCGTGCAGCGCGTCGCTCCCATCGCATTATGTTGAGTCAGGGCAGGAACCTATTTCGGACGCACCACTACACCTTTTTTTATGTGATATTGTTTTGATATTAAGTCTATCTTTCTTTCTTTGTAAATACAATCAATTTAAGGAGATATTAAAGAACATATCCTTATTTTCATGTGAGGGTTTAAGAAATTTAGGACAAGCAGCAGTGTAATACGGCGATGGCGACTGTTTAACAACTAACTTAAGCCTGTTTACTTTGTTCGTTGGGTTAGTTTTCATCACTCTTTGTAAAAGCGTCGTAAAAAGGTAAAAGTTGCTGCATTAAAAAATGTTGCAGATTCATTAGTAAAGGATACCAAATCCTCATAATATTCGGCGATACTGAGACAGTGAATAGTCATTTTTTTTCGCTAATACAGGAGCTGCGTCGAAATTTTTTAACGGAACCTTTACTTCGAGTGGTTAATGAGGTTGCTTTAACGCTCTCTCTGTGGTCCCGGGTTCGATTCCCGGCCGTGCTAATTTTGCAAAGGAACTTTTCAGTTGTCTCTGCAAAGGCAAGTAGTGGCAGGAAACACTGCGTTTCGCAGTCATTTGGGCAGCCATCTGGCGGCAGTAACCAACACCCTACAGATGACCACCGTGAAATAACAGCATGCCTGCTGTTTTGTTATAGTGAGTGAGTAAGGGATGCCAGAGCCCATTTCTCTATCCTAGCCTAATCCCTTATTCTTAATTTTTAATCCTACTATGGCCAGATGTGGCGTAGGTTGTGTTATATAGACGACGCCGACGGTAGTATATGAAAAATAAGGGATTCCAGAATCCATTTCCCTATCCCTCCCTAATACTCCTTATTATTAATCCTATTACGGTCGACAGCGTACTTGTAGCACCTGTGACGTTGTTTGTATTATTAGGCGACGGTAGCCACCTACCATAAAGTGGACCGTCAGCCTGTCTGACGACCTTAAAAAATAGATCTCACTCAAGTGTCTCTCTGTAAATCATCATCATATTGTTACCACGACGAATCTACAGCCGACGTCTAGACCAAAGGGTCGTCGGCTTGTCCGTTGCGCATTCTCGTTTTAAAAAAATGGCATGAAGGGCATATTTACTCATGTGCGGACGACGGGGTTGGTTTGGGCAGTATCCTGGTCGGTTGGGGGTGACCAGGTGTATTCGAGCTGCCAACAATGTTCACCGGTATCAGATCTGTCGAACAAAACACACAATTACAATTAAATGTGGACAATTTCAATTTGAATAAGTTTTTAATATCAATATATTAATTTAAGAAGACATTAATTTAACAATGAATCAATTGCTTGTTGAGAAATGTTATTAAAATTTATAAGATTATATGTCTAATAATTTAATGCAACAGTAATGAATACATATTTAATGTATTTTATGGAGTTTTCTTAAGATATGTGCACGCCTCCAAAGGTTTATTTATTGCAAAATCATTGGTTTTATTTTTATTTTTTAATTAAAGATGGGTTTGCTCTTGACCAGCATCTATCCATCCAGGAAAGATGAGGCCGACGATGGAGCGAGCTCACCCAGAAGATGCCTATTCACTCGAACCTCAAAGCGCTTGGTCCGAATTAGAGGGATTTCGACAAGGTGAGGATGGTTACCAGCCGTATTCAGCAAATAAATTGAATGACTATTAGTGTTTATCATTATTACAGTTTTTATATACATATTAATGGTGAAAATAATGATAATATATTTGTGTCTTTAAATTGAGACCTTAAGCGGTGCCGTCAGAATTTTTGACTGTATTTCCAATCAATAAAATCTGGCGTTAAAAAAACAGCACGTATGCTAATATAGTTAATAGAGATGCCGGAGTTTAATCTTATTCCTCTAATCGTCAAGGCTGGTAATGTGTTTGCAAATATCTATGGGAATAATACAAAGATGACTTACTGCTGGGCGGCGGAAGTTTCGGTAGCAGGGGCAGGAGTCTCTGCACCACAACCCGCTGATCAGCGCGGGGCCTCCCGCGTCTCCAACGAGGAACCGAAGACAGGTTCAGTTCTGGGCACATCTGCAAGGAGACACCTTAATTATGCAGCAATAAAATATAGGCTTTTTTCCGAGGTCCATCTACAGTAGGGAGTTTTAAACTAGGTAATCGCAACTATTTTAGACACCTGACATTTAATTTATTACAATTGCGAACTAATGAACAGATTTTAATGAAATATTACAGTTATAGTTTATACAACAAAATAACTCAGGCTACAATTTATAAAGATTTGCAGGACAAAAGATCGTCTATTGGCGTCAGTAGTGGCGGGGTACACTGCGTCCTACACTCTCAGCAGCCGATCTGTCGACAGTGACTGGTAGACTAAAAGCAGGCCTGGTCATATGATTACTCACATACCTTGAATACTCATACCGTTTTTTTAATGCCAAACAAATAATCTATTTTAAAGTCAACTTATGGAGGATGTAAACAAAAATTTAAGGTAAAACCGCCATCTGTTGTCGATTTAGACTGACAGTTTCAGTGTGTCGTCGAAATTGAGGCATAGTACTTGGGCGGTATTTTTTCTTTTTACGCCGATGTGGACTTAAGATCGTCACAATCATTGCATTGCAACCGACGCCGGTTAACACAATATTGTTACTATTGGACGTTAACCAAACATATTCGTATTAATACAACGCCTTCTTACAAAATTTGGAGGTAACAGTTGAATATCATCCATCGGCATAAATACAAGTGTCATCGCCATCCGGTAACAGATGTCGCTTTAATAATTAGTTATAATTTTATTTTTTTTGTGTAAAAAATTTGTTTTTACAAGAAATACAAGCATATAGCAAAATCAAAATACAAAATTTTATACACATGGTTAAAGCTGTTGCCAAGATACGCGAAATATATAAATTTATAAGCATCCTACTAATATTATAAATGCGAAAATTTGTATATTTGGATGTTTGTGCGTTTATTACTCAATCACGCCAAAACAGCTAAACGGATTTGGAAATTTAGCACACATATAGTTTATTATCAGGATTAACATATGGGATTTTTATCCTGAAAAAATGTTAGGTTCCCAAGAGATCGTATAAAAACATAACAGAATCGGCGCCACCGTCGTCACAGCGATAAAGATGCCAGGCATTATATTACTCATATATGCTTTCTCAGGTGTTATATTTTTCATTTATCAACACGGACTTAGTCGCGAGCATCAGCTAGTAGATAAGAATTGCTCGTTTAAATTTATTAAATATCTTCGTTAAGTTTTAAAATGGCCGGTGTCTGATTTGTGTTTTCGTGATACAAAAATTTACAGAATATACTTATGGATCCCTAAGGCTTAAATAGTTACCGGTTCGAGTTGTCCCTTGGGTGCGATGGGTGTTGGGTGTCTGAACAACGGGGCCTCGTTTGGCGCGGGATACGAACCTGCCACCTGCTGCTTCTGCGCACATACAGATCAGTTTGAGCGATTTATTGCCAGTGAATGGTGCAAGAGTGGGTCATCCCGCTGCAACCGCGTTTTCTTGAAAGTACTTCAATTAATCAAAATGTTTCGAACTCGCATTCGTACAGAAAATCTAAATGAAAATACAATATCACCTCTGTAAAGCATTGCAAAATAAAAAGAAATCTTTCATAGATTTTATCCATTATGGGATTGGCTTTAAATTAGTTACATTAAGGAGAATATTCCTAATTTTGGGTTTGTAGTATATACAACAAACAAAACTCAGAACATGTAAATTTAAAAAAAAAAACAAATCTAAAAGATTCATATACATTTTTAAAAATTATTTAGTATAATACATCTGTGATGAAAGCATTTATATTTTTTTTATGAACCGAAAGTATTGATGTATAAAATTTCCACAGATTCAGTAGTACTCCGGAGTTGACCAGCGAGGTGAGAGAGAATAGAGTTGGTGAAAGTACCGGTTTCTTTTGCGAGGAGCAGACATGTCCGCAGTCACAGCGGGCCACGTTTGTCGCAGCCACGTGCGGATTGCCCACCATCGACAGCAGCCGCTTCAATCTGAATCACAGAAAGATCCAGTCAAATTCAGACCGATCAACCTATAATCTACATTCGGGTTAACCGGCTAAACAGATTTTAGAGCAAATGAGCACCATTTCTAATCCAACCATGGAAAAAAATCCAAGGCAGGCTCGTGTTTTTTTAATTCAAGACAGATTGAATTAAAAAAACACGAGCCTGCCTTGGCTGAAATTCACTATTTTGTATTAAAACCCTAAAGGTAAGTTTTAATTCTTGTAAAAAGTAGAGCTCTCTGACACTCACTGACTAAAAAGTACCAGTTTCGGTACCTAACACACCGGTCCACACCGGAAACTAACTTTAGGAAGTTGGCTTAGGTCCAGGAGTACCACATATTATTATGGGGTAAGATTGATTAGAATGTATTAAAAAAAAAAATAGGACACTGCTATGCTCAAATTTCATGTATCAATGTCTCATGTTAGTCAGCTGAAGGGCATTCTTAAAAAAAAAAAAACATCAGTCTGAATTCTTTTTTGTTTGATTGCATTTTAACTCCGAGAAACTTGAAACTTAAAGAACTTGAATTTTAATTTAATTAAAAAAAAATAACTGACACGATTTCCAATCAAATTTTAAAACAAATAATCTATCATACTACCCAACCCAAAACAGATAAATTTTATTTGCGACAAAGATAAATTTGAGTATACTATAGATTTGACAATACAAGAAAAGACCTAAAACACATAAATAAAAGACATAAGCATACATAAATCGCCACAAACCGGCTCCAACTCAGCATGACACAGGTTGAGAAACCTGCGCTTGTATTCCGTCAAAGCCGATAGTCATGCACTTATTAAAAATCAAAAATATATATGCTAAAAAAACGAAACAATTAAAAAACAAATCAATTACAATATAGTTTTCAAAAAATAATTACACAAAAGTGATAAGTACTTATATTATATTCACATTAATATTATTTTTGTGGTGTTGTTGTGCGTTCGTTTTGCATTTTGAACATTTGAAATTGTATTGAAGATTCAGCATCTTCTGTATCGCCTTAAGAACAGTTGATCACGAGAAAGCGGAAATAATTAAGGGTCTTATAAAAATACCGTTCGGTCAGCTGTTTGAAACCCGGTTCGGTCGTAGAGGGCGCTGGTGGAAGTGGTCTGTTGATGAGCTTGCTGGTCAACCTGAATGTGGCGCTGCCGGAAGACGGCAATTTGTTCTCTGGAGACGCAACATGTTCGCCTGAAAATTATCATTAACGATAAATAAAGTATTTTGAAAGATTTTCAGAAGGAAAAAAAACTTTGGTGTAGATAAGCCAAAATTATGTCTTCGAGATATTTTCGAGGAATATCTTAACTTGAAATAACTTTCATGACAAGCACTTTGATGATAGGCGTCTATAAATACAGGCTATACTAAAGGCGATGAGGAATGGAAAAGTTGAGGATAGAGACACTCCACGGAAGCCTGGATTCCGGGGTAATCCTGTTGAAATTTCTGACCATCTGGATCTCTTGGGTGTCTCCTTATCATCAACCTTGAACTTCCGCTCCTTCATTGAGTCCAAGGCAAAAATTGCTGCAAAAAAGCTTGGCATTCTGAGCAAGGTACGACGGTATTTCGCGCCTAAATAGCTCCTTGACCTGTATAAGGCTCAAGTTCGTTCTTGCTTGGAATACTGTTCCCACTTGTGGGGCGGTTCCGCTAAGTATCAGCTTGAGGCCTTGGACGCTGTCCAGAAGCGAGCCATAAGACTCATTGGCGATGACTCCCTTGCCGGGACTGACTTGCAGAGTCTTGAGCACAGGCGCATGGTAGCCAGCCTTTCGGTGTTCCGTGTTCTACAGGATTTACTTCGGAGAGTGTGCGTTGGACTTGCACCAGCTAGTCCCCCCTAGCCCATTCTACCATCGGACAACAAGGCGCACATTTAAATGTCACCATTATATGGTTGATATACCTAAAATCGGGTCAATTTTTTTGATTCGAACTGCTAGCGTGTGGAACCAACTTCCAGCACCCTTGTTTCCGCAAACCTACAACCCTGGACTTTTCAAGTCGCGAGTGAATCGGTTCTTAATAGACAAGCATGCTCCATCTTAGATCGCGTCATCACTTACCATCAGGTGAGACTGCGGTCAAATGCTTGATCTATCATTATAAAAAAAAAGATATAACGTTGAATTTTTAATCATATCTGTTTTAGAAGTGACCACTGTTTGGTTAAGCAAATGTTTGAGAAGATTACAAGGTCATCAGCAAAAATCTGCGTTTACCTAAGCATTTAGTCTTTCATGTAGAATAAGATTTCACCAAGAATTCATGGACCCCTCTAGTGGTTCAAAAACAAGACAGTATATATTATTCTTATTCATTATATTATTCACTAGCTGTGTCCCGCGAGGGAAAACACGCCGTTTAATGAAGAGCCACAATTGCACATGTCGGCTCTTCTCGGTAATATTGGTTTCTTGTCTAGGGCCCACCCTCGCCTGCACGCCTGCAAATCTGGCTCTGGTCTGGATCTGGAAAGTAGTGGCAGGGCATACTGCGTGCCGCAGTCATTTGGGCAGCCTGTCTGGAGGCAGCAACCGCCCCCTTACAGAAGACCACCGTGAAATAACAGCACGTGTGCTTTTGTGTTTCAGTAAGTGAGTAAGGGATGCCAGAGCCCATTTCCCTATCCCCTCCTAATCCCTCATTCTTAATCCTACTGTAGTCGGCAGCGCACTTGCAGTAGCTTTAGCGTTGCTTGTGTTATAGGCGACGGTAGCCACCTGCCGTCAAGTGTACCGCCAGCCTGTCTGCCGATCTTAACATAAAAAAAGTCATAGAGCAGCCCGTCTAACCAGGAGACCATCAAATTTCTCAAAGTAAATTTCTCTTTGCACAGAATGCATAGATGCCAACCTTTCTTCTCGTCGCCAGACGGTATGTCATCATTGCTGTCCTGTCCGAGTACAGTCTTCGGTGAGAATAAGTCTGCGTCGGTCTCGTCGGTGCCGGGCTCCAATCGTTGCCTATCTTTACCGTCCCTATGGGGGTGGTATGGGGGAGTTGCTTCCGCCCACCAGTAGTCCAACTCCAACTTCGACCGGGAGCCAAACTGTCGTATGTAAAATGTTCAAATACTACTCATTTACAAATTTGCACATTCATTTTCGAAGGCAATAGCAAAAGCAAAAACAAACACACGGAACTTGCATACCCCAAAGAATAAATTCTAAGGCATGTGAAGTCCACCAACCCGCACTGGGCCAGCGTGGAGGACTACATAACCCATACGCCCTTGTTGAGAGGGTAGGCATGTGCCCCTGCAGCTGGGATATATAATAGGCTGTTGATGATGATGACATGGAATACTTTTCTAGAACGTACTTAACCAAGTCCAGATTTCACTTTATTGCGTGCATCGGCTTTAGAGGTGATCTAACGCCGTTTTTCCTGGGATACATTTAAAGAGTGAACACAGAAATCAGCCATATTAATTACAACTGAGATATATCAATCAATATTTTCTGATAATTGAAAATGATTAGATGACGCTGAACAAATAAAACAGGGTACAGTTTTAAGAGAGATCTTGGAGTAAATTCAAGGTACTAATTTCATAATAAAAATAATTTTTACATCAATTTAAGTTTTATATCTCACACTATACTTAATTAAAGGGACCATCTAAATTGAGTTATAGGGTCATCAATTAAAAGCGCCATCTAGTTCGAATATCAATTAACTATAACTAATAACCCTTGAAACTATATCACAGGGATAAGAACTATCCTATGTCTTAATCCTAATCATGGTCTATCTGTCTGCTAAGTGGCACACAAATCTATTCAGCGGTTTAGGAATTATTGAATAACAAACGTCCAAATAATAATTGTAAAATAAGCATATAAATTCTAGGCTTATGTCCGCGACTTCTTACAAGAAGATTTATAAGTTATAGACAATGTAATTCTGTTAATACATTGGTAGAATTTGTAAGCTGACAAATATCAACCATCATACTCACCATAAGATATAGATCGCCAATGGTAAGATCTCCCGAATCGTACACACTCCATCCTCTTCTGATCTGCTTAATGGCCGTCTCAATGTCCTCATCAGGTTTGCTTTCTTCCTCTTTATGCTCATGTACCTTAGAATCCTCGACTTTGGATCCCTCGATCTTCACTTCCTCAGCTTTGGATTCGTCTAAATCCTTCTCAGTGACTACAGTGTAAATATTCCCACCGCGTTTCTTGGGACGAATTCGAAATTTTACCTGTGTTTTTTTTTAATAATTTTATTATTTTTCATGCTATATAGCCTATGTCCATCTGGAATAATGTATCTTTAAAATAGTGGAAGAATTTTTCAAATACATGTAGTGGTTTCGGAGATATGGCCCTCCCCATGTATGAACAAATTTACAAAATCTGCTATTTTTTAACTAATATTAGTATAGACTGACTAACGCGCCCTGGCTTCACAACAGTCGAAGAGTTTGAAAATTATATCTTAGTGTGAAAGATGGACTGCGGGGTCTAATTTACATATGGGGTATAAATATATCATATCCCGTAGTCTAGACACGCCTTAATACGAAAACAAGTAAAAATTGTAGGTTAAATAAATGATCTTTAGTGGCACAAAGACAAGTCTACAAGATCTTAATTCATATACAGCAGTTACACTACAGTATGTCCTTCCCGACAAGGGAACGGGAATCATTTTAAGGAATTTTATAAAAGGTTTCGAAAATCTAACAGCATTCAAAAAGTCACCAAACCATACCTTAAGATTTCTAAATATCTGCTCCTTTGGCCCTTTGTTAATCTTCCCTTGATCACTTTCATTGTCGGTATCACTCTTGTTGAACTTCTCGTCATCTTCCATTTCGGAAAAACTATCCTTCTCTCTCTCGGACATATCTTTGTCGATCTCAGATATATCTCTATCTCTTTCTGGCGGGTCTATCGCTTCATCTGCCGTTTCTTCTGATTTAATTTCTTTCTCGTCTTCTGTGCTCGCTTGCACCTCGTCTTCCTGGCTATTTTTGTAGCTAGCCATTAATTCTATACCATCTATTGCTACGTCGTCGATACACAAGAGTTTTTCTGTTTCTTCTATCTTAGGTTTCTTTGATTCGTTCTCCTTATCCTTGTCTGTCGTGCTATCTTTCCTTTGGCGTTTAGGAGTGCGGATTTTTTCTAAAAAAAATATACAAACGGATCCATTAAATTTAACAGTTTAATTTGGTTTAAACTTAATAATAACTCTATTAAATTGGTTTAAGCTTGTTTAATTTGATTTAATTTGGGTTTAACCTTTTAATGGTTATAAGCTAAATTTCGATTTAAAGAATTTATTTCCAAAGAAGGAACATTAATCCATTAAACTATGAGAATTTATCCTGATATAAATAAATAGGAACATCAATTAAATTTTTCCAAACATATTCTTTTAACTTACTCATATGTAGTTACATAATTTCTTATATTTACTCTTACAATTAGCTTTATTCGGAATTTATTTAATTTAAACTAATTAGTGAAGATTTTTTTTTGGATGATTTTTTGCAATTATATGCAGACTGTTGAATGGCACACAGAGAGACCATGTTTAAGAAAAATATAGAGAACTATTTTGTCTTTACCTATTTGTAGCGGTGATAAGATTCACTTTCGATTGTAAATCGTAAGCCTAAAAATATTTTAAAATGCGAAAGTTTGTAGGTATGTTTTGATAATTGTTACTCAACATGCAAAAACGGCTGAACGGATTTGGATGACATTTGGCACACAGATAGTTTATACTTGGATTAACATATAGGATACTTTTTATCGTGGAAAAATGTTAGGTTGTAAAACGAAAGCTAGTAAGTAATAAATCGAACGCGTGTTGACGTACATCTCTTGTATTCGTTCACGCACGCACTTACAATTATCGAAACAATATTTATATATAGATGTTTGTAGTTGACGTATCAGTCAATTACGTAAATAATAAAATGAAAATAAGGTTTCAGGGATAAAAACTGGAGAAATAACTCGAATGTGGTTTTTTTTTTTCAAAAGGGTTCAATAAATATATATCTCGAACCAACTGCAGAAGTCTTAATCGTACCTGACGATAAGAATAACATTTTTTTGTTGGTTCGGAGCGTTACACTAGCGTTATAATTTTCAAAAATATCCAACAACTAAATATTTGCGTTAATTTAAAAAAAATTATATAGGTTGGTCGCCCGCGACATACCTCGTATATCCTTGCCCCTCATCCTCTCAAGATAAGAATTGAAGCATATCTTCTGGCTGGAGAGCGGCTCACTGGGGCTGATGACGGGTAGATGAATTTCGGCATCGGGCCTTGGACCCAGATGAAGGACCGGCTTTTTTGGCAATTTCGATTCTAAGTAATACAACAATAATTTAATTTAAACTAGGTAACTAACAAAGTCATTTGTTTGGTGGTAGAGGAGCACAAATACACAAGTGCGCTTGTTCTTGTGTATAGGTGCGTAACGAATTTTAACTATAATTGCCTACCCACCATCATCCTGTTACTTGCTTTTGTAGCCGATAAGAAAATAGCTATTTTTTTATTAAAAAAAAAAAAAAAAAACAATTTTGGCTGCAACCTATTTCAAAGAAAAATCAACGTCAACACAAGCATGTATTTTTTCATGTAAAGGTCTACATCGTGGTAGGTGCGTACCATCACATCATTGACGAGCCTATTGGATGAGTTGTGCTTGATGAGTGGTTAGACGAATGGTCAGAGGTCCCAGGTTCGATTCCCAGCAGAGTCAACTTTGGAAATGAAATTTTCAAAGTTAGCATAGCAAGTTACAATTCAAGTTAGTTAGCAATTTTCAAGCAGCGCACTTTAGGAACTATGGCGTTGCTTGTGTTATAGGTGACGGTAGCCACCTATCATCAAGTGGACCGTCAGCCTGTCTGTACGACCTTAACATAAAAAAAACCACATTACCACAAGCAACGCGATAGTTCCTAAAGTGCGCTGCTGATCTTTGTAGCATTAAAGATAACATGTCATTGTAAATTTTATTTATATATTTGACAATTATTTTTTATTTCTAGGGTTCCCCGTAAGTCCGAATAAAAAACGGAAACCTTATAGGATCACTCGTGTGTCCGTCTGTCCGACTATCCCCCCCCCTCTATCTCCGAAACTACTGAACCTAAAATTTAAAAAAAAAAATACAGAAATTAGTTTTCCACTTATAGATTATAGGAAAACCTATAAAGAGTTCATGATATTAAAATAACATGGTAAATCACTCAATATAGTGCGGATAGGTGACCTCGTACGGAACCCTCTTCACGCGAGTTCAACTCGCACCTGTCCCATTTTTTTTTAAAACAAGATCCACCAACATTTACTCACACATATAAACTTTACAAGCTAACTTAACAAATAAACTTATATGAGTTGTGGGTTTCCGGGATGATGGCCCAGGTCTGTTGGAATTTCTTCCAAACGTTTCGTCAACAACTGCGGTTGACATCCTCAGTGGTGTAATCCGTGTTAGAAGAAAAAGTACATCACATCACTGCACTTCACTTCTGCACTTTTCGACTTCTCGAGCGAGACTGATTTGTCGACTGGAATGTATCTATATTTAAATTTATATCCCCACCCCGTGGTTGAAACTTATAACAATATTTTTGTTAACAACCATTTACAGGTGAATATCACTTGCATATTAAATTAAACACAATAATATTACAGCAGTGAGAACATTAAAACAGGCACATGTGTACCAAATACAAGGAAAGGTAAAAGAAAATATATCTATCTAGAAACAATAAAAAAATCATTACTGAATAAACAAAGAATAAATAAAAGAAGAAAAAAAGAAAAGAAAACAAAGCTATTGAAAGGTCCGACCAACAGTTCTTCGAAATTTGGTGAACTAATCAGCAAATATATCGCTAAAATCACTAATGCTATTAATCTATAGTTACCTTGATGAAAAATTCTGTCCGGTTTTAAATTGAGATGACCCTCCAAATCATTTTTCTCTTCACCATTCTCTGTTATAGTCTTCCCCTGCGCCTCTGACATGGGGGTTTCTTCGATCGATTTTTGCATATTATCCTCATTGCTCTTTGTTTCGTTGTTTTCTGGTGATTTCTTCTTTTTACTGGGCTGTTGTCTGTGTTAAGGATCACTTTACGGCATCGAGTTGTTGTTTAATTTGGTACAATGTTAGAATACGTTGTTCTAACCATATAAAAAATATAATAGGTTGGGGAACAAGTTTCTTCTTTTTTTTATGTTAATGTCGGCAGACAGGCTGACGGTCCACTTGATGGTAGGTGGCTACCGTCGCTTTTAACACGAGCAACGCCAAAGCTGCTGCAAGTGCGCTGCCGACTGCAGTAGGATTAAGGATAAGGGATTAGGAGTGGATGGGGAAATGGGCTCTGGCATCCCTTACTCACTCACCGAAACACAATAGCACACGTGCTGTTATTCTCATGTTATACGAAAATTCAAGACATTTTTTCTCAAAGTTTATTTATATTTAATTACAGTATATATGTGCCATTTTGTTCGATGACTTTTTGCCATCTTGTAGGTAGTGACATGATCCCGTTGTGTAGAAATTTTGGGACCTCTGATCAAAAAAACGCGACAAGTAGTTTTGGCAGTCCTCTCTTGATGTTTATCCAGAGCGAGGTGCATTTTTGACATCCAAATTTCCGCATTGAAAACGCTTAAACCAACTTTTTGCTACTCTTACTGACATTGCATTAGGTCCATAAATGTCAAAAATTTTTTTCGCTGCTTGCGTTGCATTTTTTCCTTTTTTTTAATAAAACTAAAATGTACTTATGTAAAGAAAATATATAATTTTTTACGATTATTTATCGAATAATAATTTAATATAATTCATTTAAATATTTTTAAATGAAGAAATAAAATTTTATTATTTACAATATTTTTAATCTATACTAAAACACCAATCACAATGCGTGACGTCATTTGTGGGCAATCATTGTCTTATGCCAATGCAGCTGTTTTGTTATGATATGACCACAAATGACGTTACGCGCTCTCAGATGAACTATAGTGGCGTTTTAGCGGCATTTTCAAACAAACAATATTAAAACATGATTTTGAGCACCTAAAAGGCTATAAATAAATAAAATAGTATTTTTTATGGGAATAAATATCCATGAAGATTAATTTAAAACACTTTCTGAAAATTTGTCCGATCCCCTATTAATATGGTGCTTATGTTAAATTGCATTGCTCGATAGGGTCAGCAAATAAATAACTGAAGTATATGTCGGTAAAGGATACATGGGCGGACCAGCGGCGCGCGAGCGCACGTATCAGAGTGGCCAGCGAGGTGCGCAGGGGCGCGACCAGGGCGGCCCGCGGGTTGTGCGCGACCGCTTGCACGCGCGTCCAAGCGCCGACGCTGCGAGCGCGTAGCAACACATGTGCGCGCCCACAAACGCGAGCACCCGACGCGCCCTCTGCCGTAAATGTACAATTCGTTTAAATATTAAGGTAGCATTCGGATTTTAGTAGTCGCGACTTTGTTGCTGCGTCTCGGCAACAGCTGCCTGGTCGAGTGGCTTCGCTCCCTATGGGTATGGACTTGTATTCAGAGCTTTCCGATGTTGGTTGGCATTTAAGTCCGCGATCGCGGCAGCGCTACCGGGTTGCCTTAGTCCCTTACAAAAAAATAAAAGATGGCGTCGTTCAGTAATCAAAATGACGAATATTTAGTAAAGTGTATTGCTAAAATTCATTCCCATTTTTAATGCTCGACTCAAATCTTTTAAAGATAATGTGGTTCGTAATAATGTTTGGGAGAATAAAAAAAAAACTGAATGTGGCAAGTAAATACTACGTAAGTATATAACTAGGTACAGTAGTGAGTTTAGTTGAGATAAGTTACTACCCTTTGCAATAACTTAACTAAATACACGACACGAGTGTTGTATAATACTTTTGGCAGTACACTGCTTAGCCGCAGCGAGTCGCAACTGTCGGCCGCGGCTGCATCGGCTTAAGTGTGCGGGTACGAAACTTGCGACGGCCGGAGCGACGGCGGGGCGGGGCGGTGCGGCGCGGGGCGAAGAGATAGCGGTGTCTTGCGTGTGTACGAAGCGATGCACGGGCGGCGGGCGGCGCGGAGCGACGGGAACAAACTAGTTTGGTTTCGCCGCTCGCGCGGGTACATAGTGTTGCATTTTTATCACAGTAATTTCGTACACACGCAAGACACCGCTATCTCTTCGCCCCGCGCCGCACCGCCCCGCCCCGCCGTCGCTCCGGCCTTCGCCAGTTTCGTACCCGCACACTAAGGGTCAGTTAGAATTGCGACGCGAAGCGAAGATTCTCGACGATGCGTATCGCAACACCACGAGGTGAATCGTGAAGCTATGTAAAGTAACGATCGCGCTACGTCTCACTATGCCCCCCGCAGCGTAAAGCAGCCAACACCACCTTCGCGTCTCATTGAACTGTGTACCTATTTGTGTAGTAAATAAGTTCTATATTGAATTGCTACCAAACGTACGTCGCGTCGCGTTTCGGTGTGTTGTTTAGTTACTGAAGTTTAGTGTTTTAGTTACTATGTAAACATTATTTATTAACATTACTATGTAGATGACACAAATAAGCTGGTGCTAAAGTCAAGTCATTTTAATAGGTAACATTTGACAATTCATCAAAATACAACAACGTAACCTTGTAACGGCGGGCATAAAATAATATATTTTTTCGTTTTGTTAGAACTGCACAATTGCTTAACTTTTTTCAATTACGATTACATATTTATTGTAATAATGACCGATACGAGTAATTTTACGATTTTCTTTCACTAATAAACCATTCTAAACATAATAAACAATTTCTGATCTAAAGAACTGAACGTCGTTACAATGTTGGGTCAGTTAACCCTTTTTCTTTTTAAACACTAGGGATGTTAGTCTAAAAATCGAAAGCTGATAAGTAGAATCGAATGCAATGATTACTTGTGAAGAAATATCACCATAAATTAATAACCACGTTGTGATTATAATAAAACATAATTACCTATTATTTATTATAATAATGGGACAGGGATTCGCCTGATGATTTTTAAACTTCACCTATGTTTGAAGTCCGTATCGATTCATTCACTTCAATCGATGTTTTTAAGCAGGTCACCTCACTATGAAGATAAAACTGACAGACGTCAAATGTTACCTATTAAAATAACTTGACATTAGTAGCACCAAAATTTGATATGTTCGTCGAGTTATTGTAGTTGTTTGATGTACCTTAAAAGAGTCAACTACTTCATCATTATGATTATTTATTTATTTTTACCTCAGCTTGCAGCTGATGATAGTGGTTTTAGCTCTCTCGGTGTGGTTAGATCTCGCATTACCTGTGATCTGATTGAGTTTCCTCAGGGCCCTACACATTGGGGTCCTGACCCTGACGTTCCTGCCCCGATGGCGTACCATCATGCTGCCGCACAGCACCAACTCCCCGAGCCTCGAGCAGGTCTTCTCGTTGACAGAGACCAACTTCTTGCGGAGCTCACCGTAGTTTATCAACGCGTACAACTCTTGGGACACTTTCTTCACATCTACAGATATAATAACATATAAAGTACACTTATATAGCTGCCCTAACTTCAGACACAACCAATATTTTTACGTGATATTAATTTTTACCAATACATAGAAAATTGCAATTCGCGCATTGACAGTTCATTGGACCTGACGCTACAGTGCTGCCATCTCAATTAGACCGTTTCAGAAAACCCTCATTGTTAGTTGGTGGAGTGATGATATCATGACCAGTCATTAAATCTGAATATACCCATAGGACAAGGTTCCAAGTTTATGGCTAAATAACTGCACTATGTATGTCTATGTTCTACGTGAAAAAAAGGTGAATTTTAAAAAACGCACAGCACTGCGAAATAAAATATTTGGTTTTATTTGTTAAAAAATTTGTTGTTTTAAATCACTAGACCAGAGGCAAGAAGTGAATCCCAATACATAAAGTTTTAGGGTTCATAGTCAAACATATAGGCCGTTTAGTTACAGTAGTACCACTATCTTATACAGATAGACCACCGTGAAACAACAGCAATTGTGTTTCGGTTATACTGTCTGCCAACTTTTACCTTAAAAAATATATTCTGTCAGCATTAACTATTTGAATAACTATTTCTTCGCCTTTTGTGATACGCTATAAACATATTGTCTTTAATTCTAATAAGCGCCCGAGGCTTTTGCATATGCTTTAGAGAAGTTACAAGAACGCGCTTACTTTCTTCAAACTGTATGTACTTGGACAACTTATGCCAAGTTCTGTAATAAAAATGGCTGACTTGCGTCTTCGTCTTCATATTTAAATCGGGCATGCCCTTCTTCTTCATTTTGGCGCAAATGTAAGCCGTCACCGCGTCGAAATCCTTCCCGTATTCGTTGAGAGCTTCAAAGAAAAAGCTCTTCTCGTCAGCCGACCACAGAGCTTTAGGCATTCTTTGTCTAACCGTAGGAAAATTGAGCTCCTTCTCTTCCACTTTTATTGGAGTTTCACATTCTGTATCTGAAATATATATAATTATACATTAGAAATAATATATAAACAATCTAAGCTTCAATATAATCTTCTTGAAGAACATATACGGATAAGGTAAAGCCTGGAATGCTGACCCTTTAAAATATCAGACAGCAATGCTATCCACATGCTGCTGTCAAGTACCTTGGGATCTATTTGGACAGGCGTCTCACGTGGCAAAAACATATTTTTTCTAAAAGGAAACAATTGGGAATACAATTTCGCAAGCTTTATTGGATGTTGGGAAATAAATCACAAATGAGTCTTGACAATAAAGTACTTCTATATAAAGTAGTCATCAAGCCTATCTGGACTTATGGTATTCAGTTATGGGGAACTGCGTCAAACTCAAACATTGAAATTCTGCAAAGATTTCAATCTAAAATTCTACGAGTCATAACTGACGCTCCTTGGTTTGTCACCAATGAGACCCTCCACAATGACTTGAATATACCAACAGTCAAGAAAGAAGTAATTGAGATGACCAAAAGATACAAGGATAGGATTCTTAACCATCCAAATAAGGAAGCTAAAAACCTTATGACACAATTTTATTTGAACCGTAGACTGAAGAAAAAACTACCTCAGGATATTTTGAATATTTAATTATAATATTTACTTTTGTAATTTGGTAAAATCGGGAAACATCGCTGGATGATCCTGACTCGTGTCACCGAAATCAGTACTGTTGCTGAATGTCTTATGACAGATTGCAGCTTTAAATGGGGTTCAAAAAAAAAAAAAAAAAAAAAAAAAAAAAAAAAAAAAAAAAAAAAAAAAACAAAAAAAGCAATGCTATCCTGGATGTGGACACCTCGAGCAAGTTCGAATTTAGGTGTTACTAGAAAGACAAAAACTACTCTAGCTTCAAAAAATGGCATGTTTCACAGGAAATCACAGTATCGAAAGCAAAAAATAAATAATAATAATAATAATTTTATAACAACAAAGTAGTCTTTAGTAGTCACAATAGTCGCAAGTATCATTGCGTTATGAAGTCATTTTGGCTACCGTTTGGCGACAGTAACCACCCCCTTACAGAATGTGAAATAACAGATGGTATGTGTTTCGGTGAGTGAGCAAGAATAGCCGGAACCAATTTCCCTATCCCCTCCTAATCCCTTACCCTTTATCCTATTAAGGTCGACAGCGCACTTGATGGTAGGTGACGGAAGACACCTACCATCAAGTGGACCGTCAAGCTGTCTGCGACCTTAAGGGAAAAGCATCCCAGAGCAAGACAAAAAATGAGTTGGAAGGTAAAAATAAAGATGGTGACAGGATCAAACTAGCGGCAGCTAACCTCTCTTCTCCCGTTCAACCTGCGGTTCTAGCATCAGCTTCTTAATGACCCTGGCGCTCGTTCTCTGCTGCTGTTGGGTTGTGAGTGATCCGAGCAACTCGGTGCCGTCTGCCTCGGCTGTGACGGGTGGAACAGGCGGAGGCGACATCGCTGTCTCTTTTAATCCTACCTGAAACAACACGATTTATGAGTTTAATATGTATAACTGGATCGTACCGTCTTACGAACTCTGAAGGAGCATTTTATGTCAAAACCATAACCTTAATGGGTCATTGATAAAGAGGTACACAATATACACTCCATAGATACACACCCAAGGCAAACATAATATATTTTATTATAATGTATATTATAAAATAAATCCCTAACATAATATTATAAATACGAAAGTGAGTTTGTTTATTATGCTTTCACGCCTTAACTAGTCAACCGATCATCACGAATCAGGGATATAGAAAAGGATACAATTTATCCAGAAAAAAGTACTGTTCCCTAAAAATAAAAAATATCTACGCTTGACAAAAGTTAATGAGCAATAATGATTGAATTAAGACCGCGCTGTCAAGGTCGTTCAAAACCGCGATAGGTCCGTCACTGTTCGCGCACAACGCTGTACTGATCATCCGATATTCAACCTTATACAATTCTAAATAAGGTCGAATATCGAATGTTACGTTTGACCCTGTCTCGGTCCGTCAAAGACCGCGTTAGCGCGCTACTGATCATTCGATATTCAACCTAAACTACGTTAAAATAAGGTTGAAAATAAAATGATCCGTTTGACCGTATTCTTGCACAGAAGTAAAGGACGCAAATCTCAAATCATATTTAGTTTATTATGAGAATAATAATGGGTCTAGGCAATTTTTGTCTTATATGTAACTAATAAATCGTATTTTCTTTCTATGAGTATTCATTTTACATATGTAACTAAAGTTTTTTCCGAGAAAAACGAGAAAAATCTTGAAAAAGGTATCATTTAAAAAAAATAAAAGTATCGAGTCAATTTCCATCAATTGTGATTCTGTCTTTAAAATGACTAGAAAAAGGTTTTAAAAAACATATTATGTAAGTTTTACATCGATGAGATATTTGGTTTAGTTACAAACTTAAGGCAAACAATCATAATTTTCGGGAGCCGGACCTTAACACCTAAGAAAACGGGGCGCAGACGTAGTAGAGGGCAAAATCAAGAAAATAAAATTTATATTAATAAATTTATTTTATAAACTAGCTGAGCCCGCAACTTCGTACGCGTGGTATTCGGTATAGCGTTTAACTTTACTGTTTGTAAACCGAATGGAATGAAACAAACACTAAATGTTACGGAAAGTTCGGCATACTTTTTACGGACAGTTACCGAATCGTTAAATTCTTTTATAGAACCATCGTCAGTAAACGTCATTGAGCGTTTAGCGTTCGTTACCAGCGGTGTAACAAACGGAAAAGAGATATGTTGTTTATAAAACTGGCCCTAAATGTTACGGGAAGCTTGCTACATTACATTAGCAAAAACCGCATTCAAATCGGTTAAGCCGTTTCAGAGACTAGCGTGCACAAACGCACAGACAAACAGACAAAAATTCTAACATCTATTTTTTGTCCTCGGTACAAACACAAATGTTTTTGAAATAATCTTTAATGTACAGACACGGCTCATTTACGATTTTATTATATTTATGTAGACATTAATTATTATAATAAAAAATATAGTCATAAGTAAAACAATTGACCACTTTTAAATTTGCCCTATTTCCCTATCGCATTACTGTTTATCGAAAGTGAATTTGTAAGGCTATGGCTTAGGGCTTAAGATATACCCTATTGCTTTACTTGCATTAAAAGGCCACTATAGCCGCCTAACATCAAGTTCCACGTCAGCAGGACTGCTGAACTGGTACAAACGTTACAAACTATAGAAGTTCATATTGAATGTAACATCTGCAATTATTGAAACCATTCACATTTCATTTAGAGATGGCGCTGTTATTCCAAAATCCTTCAAAAAAAATGATAAAGCCTAGTTAGTTATGTAAATAGAATTTTAATGAAGTTTCAGACCCGCACAATAGCGTCTTAACAATGGTGTTTGCAGCGACCTCCAAGACGACTCGGAAAGTACCACACTTGAAAAGAATGTGACCTTAAAACGCTGCAAAATGAATAAACCATTTTTAAAAATGACTAACGTTATGCAGGCTATTGTTGGGGTTGCGCTTGAAAGAAGTACTTTTCATATTAAATGTTTTAAATGACTTTTATTTATTTTTACTAGCTGTGCCCGCCACTATGCATGGTATTCGGAAAAACGTGTAACTTTTTTGTTTGTAAACAGATTGGAATGAAATATACCCTAAATATTACCGGAAGCTTGCTACAGTACATCGGTGGAAACCACATGAAAATCGGTTCAGCCGTTTCTGAGATTAGCGTGCACAAAGGCATAATAGGTAAACAACGATTTTAATATATGAAACACTCCAGCCTAAGCTGACCCTACTTAATATGACTGATCATATAGATCTGAGGTCAACTTAAATTGGAAGTCTTATCACGTAAACTGACTATTCTTAACTTTATATAAACTTTCAATCATCATTGTTTTACAGATGACAATATATAGTTAACTAAAGTTTCAGCAATTCAACCGAAGAGTTATTTTATTGCATTTTATCGGAATGTTGGACGTCATTCTTTAAATTTACATAACTTTTTTGTTTGTAAACCGATTGGAATGAAACAAACATTGAATGTCACGGGAAGCTTGCTCTACAATACATAAGTGAAAACCGCATTCGAATCGGTTAAGCCGTTTCTGAGATTAGCGTGCACAAACGCACAGACAAACAGACAAATATTCTAAAAACTATTTTTTGACCTCGGTAACATAAGTACCTACAACGTGTACAAATTGTTTTTTTTTTAAAATATTTATTGTACACACACGGCTCGTTTACGATTTTATTATATGTATAGATATATTATGTATAGATACAAAAGTATTTTTTTTTATTAAAGATGGGTTTGCTCTTGACCAGCATCTATCCACGTAGGAAGGATGAGGCCGACGATGGAGCGAGCTCACCCAGAAGATGCCTATTCACTCGAACCTTGAAAAGATTTGGGTTATATGAACTCGGAAATACAGACGCCGGCAGGGAGTTCCAATCATTAGCAGTGCGCATCACAAAAGATGTTTTAAAGCGCTTGGTCCGAATTAGAGGGATTTCGACAAGGTGAGGATGGTAACCAGCCGTACGTCTGCATGTCCGATAGAAGAAAGGGGAAGGCGGTATGATCTCATGCAGCTCTCGAGCACACTCTCCGAAGTACATCTTATAGAATACCTACACACAGACTGGCAACTTTGCGTCTATGTGCATAATAAATAGATATATAGATGTAAGTTCATTTTAAAAATTACAAATATTTGCTTTGTCTTTTCTCCAGTTTTGACACATATGTTGAGGTACTTCTACAGTTATCGTTACCGTACTTGGCAAGACGGACAGTGAGTTTCTTTTGTCTTTTTTAATGCCTCCCCGTCTTTATAATTGTAAATTGTCTACAATTCAATAATAAGCTCACTTATTAATTCCTTATACATATATTTATAGTAAAGCATTTTACGCATGAATCAGGAGATATTACCACCGATGTATTAACAAACGGAATGGTTAGTAAAATTATAATAGATATTTAATATTAATTTAATAGATACTTATAATAGAACTAATAATTTAATTTAGTAATATTAGTAATTATAATAATAATAATAATTAATTAATAATAATAACAATAATAATAATTTAGTAATAAATAATATTATAAAATAATATTAGTACTATTAAATATCATTTATAATATTAGTTTGTTACGCTTTCACGCTGTCTTGACTTCTAAACAGAGCATCATGAAATTTTGCACAGACATCGTCAGGAGTATAAAAAAGGGCATAGGATATCTTTTACCCAGAAAATAAGAAAAAGAAAAGAGAAACACGGATGAAATCGCGGCCAAAAGCTAGTTGACGAGCCCGTTGGGTGAGTGGTTAGGGTGTTTGCCTTAACGCTCTGTTCTAGGGTTCCCGGGTTCAATTTCCCGGCAGGGTCAACTTTGAAAAATCAACTTTTCAAATTTGGCTCTGGTCTGGATTTGGAAAGTAGTGGTAGGGCACATGGCGTTTTCGCAGTCATTTGGACAGCCCGTCTGGCGGCAGTAACCACCCCCTTACGGAAGACCACCGTGAAATAACAGCACGTGTGCTGTTTCGTTTCGGTGAGTGAGTAAGGGATGCCAGAGCCCATTTCCCTATCCACTCCTAATCTCTTATCCTTAATCCTACAGCAGTCGGCAGCGCACTTGCAGCAGCTTTGGCGTTGCTTGTGTTATAGGCGGCGGTAGCCACCTACCTACCATCAAGTGGACCGTCAGCCTGTCTGCCGACCTTAACATAAAAAAAAGTTTGCTTTTATAAGAATTAGAGAACATAAATAGTCAGCTGTCGCACGAATGTCAAAGTGACTGATAACGTAACACTTTTTCGTTAACGCTTGTATTAATTTTACTCCTCATAAAATTTCCATACCGAGGCCCTTTTATGATGGGGATTCTTAAGGAGTTATCTCCAAAAATTGGTGTAAATAAAAGTCTCATACGCCGTTTTTTTTAATTTAAAAGTAATAGAATTCTTTCTCCCTTTATATATCTCTCGGTAATGCTTGAGTTCGGCTCTTGAGGGCCGCAGAGTGATATTTAATAAGCTATATTAATATATTATATAGGTTATTATATTTAATAACCTTGCTTAAGAATTGGGCTATCAATAAAAAAAAAAAAATTCAACCCGACTGGAATTCTAAGTTTAGCGCGTTCAAACAAACAAACAAACAAACTCTTCAGCATTATCATTGTGTATTGGTATGGATAACTAAACCCATATATAGCTTATTACGTGTAATATTTTAACAAAATCGTTTTCGCGGTGTTAACAGACCAACAGTAAAACATACTACTCAAAATGGAATATATAGTATGGTCATACTATATATTAAAATTCAACAATATATGGTATTTGAGCCATATAGTATGGTCGCAGAACCGCATTATCATTGACGCTTCCAGTTCTCTAGAATACAAATAATATTATATGTTTGTAACACTCCGTTTACACGCGTCACGACCGCGGATGCGTGATGAGTTAAATAAAAACACCCGCAGGACAATGCGTGTGGACCATTTCGTAGCGGAGCGCTAAACCCGCCCCACGGACTCCTAGCTATTCGTTCGTTTTTCAAATTTAGAAAACTATTTAGTATGCAGCCAGTAACCGGCTTCGTTTTAGCTACAGTTCTGTGCAGTTGTATAAGTTTTACCGAATCACAAATGTTGAGGAGAGAAGCTTACGCGACGGTGGTAAGTTTGCACTTTTCTTTGACCGATAGGAATTAGAGTAAAATAAAAATGCATTTTATTTATTTACCAGCTGAGCAAGCAACTTCGTACGCGTGGTAATCGGTATGGCGCGTAACTTTTTTGTTTTTAAACAGATTTGAATGAAACAAACAATGTTACGGGAAGCTTGCTACAATACATAACTGAAAACCACATTCAAATAGGTTAAGCCGTTTTTCAGATTAGCGTACACAAACGCACAGACATACAGACATAAATTCTAAAAAATATTATTTTGACCTCTGTAACATAAATACAACGTGTACATATTGTTTTTTTGAAAAAATATTTAATGTACAGACACGACTCCTTTTTTCATGTTAACGTCGGCAGACAGGTTGACGGTCCACTTGATGGTAGGTGGCTACCGTCGTGCGTGCGAAAAAGGTCGTGGTTAAAGGTCGGTCAGGCTTCACAAACTGTGCCAAAACCCGAGTTAACTAGCAATAATATGATGCTGTGTGTATGGTGGGATTGGAAGGGCATTGTTCATTATGAGCTCTTACCGCCAACAATTGATTACAACGATTGATGAGATTAAAGCAAGAAGTTGAGAGAAAGCCGCCGGAATTGATCAATAGAAAGGGTGTGGTCTTTCATCACGACAACCATACACCACACACATCTTTAGCCACTCAGCAAAAATTAAGAGAATTTGGCTGGGAGGTGTTAATGCATCCGCCATATACCTGACCTAGCACCTTCAGATTTCCACCTGTTTAGGTCTTTTCAGAATTATTTAGGCAGTGTCAGGTTAACATTAAGAGAGGACTGCTAAAACTACTTATCGCGTTTTTTTGATCAGAAGTCCCAAAATTTCTATAGCAACGGGATCATGTCACTACCTACAAGATGGCAAAAAGTCATCGAATAAAATAGCACATATATATACTGTGATTAAATGTAAATTAACTTTGGAAAAAATGTCCTGAGTTTTCATATAAAATACAAAGAAACTTTTCCCCCAACCTATTAGAATTAAAAATAATCTTCGCATCATTGTGGTATTTTAAAACAGGTTGAATATCTTCAAGTGTTAATTTTTAGATAGGATATTGCATAGAAAAATAATAGTACATAGGTTTTTTAATGAAAATAGGCCGACGCAGTAACTTGGAATATGCAAGTTCCATCTGGAGTCCGCTGTACGCGGTGCATTCAGAGCGCATAGAGGGCATACAACGTTCATTTACTAGGCATCTGGCATTTTTATCTAGAAACATTTCTCATAGGGACACCTATGCCAACCGAATATCCTTTTTTAGAATGCTAACACTACGCGATAGACGGAAGATCAACTGTGTAACATTCTTACATAAATTGATACATGGTAGGATGGATTGTCCTGCCTTGTTAGAGAAATTTAATTTTAATGTACCGCGAAGTTACCCACGCACCAGGTTGACGAAGTCCTTCATAAACTCGAATGTCAGAACGAATCTCGGTTGGTGTACTCCAATAGTTCAAATGTGCCAACAATACAATGAACTAAACAGCCTTATTGAGGACTTGGACATTTTCGGCGACACTCGTAAAATTTTCAAGACAAAATTGTATGCTTTTTTCTCAAGTGAATGATAAAATGATTTATAATTGTAATTTAAATTTAATTTTCTCTTCAATTCTTAGTATATAATATGGTTTTGTACCATATTATATATGTCATGTCTATAGTAGGTATTTGATTTTTATTAATTTCTATGTACTCATGTAATTGTTCATTTGAATGTTGTGGATGCCTATAATTGGCCCATAAACCAGCTGTTATAATTTGTCAATGATATGTTGTATAATTGGCGTCTCTAAAATAAAATAAACAAATAAATAAATAATCTACGCAGCGATGAGGAAGCACTTTGAATTTGTAATACTTGATTGATGAATTTATTAATAACTCGTTTTAAAAAACCTTCAGTAAATCCTTGACCATTACCACTGACTACATAATGTTTTATAAATTACATTAAGAGAACAGTCTGATGTACCTATAATTGAAACGAAATAATAGCCACATACGAAGAGTGAGAGAATTGTTGTTATTAACGCAGCGAGACGACTATTCTATACTGCGAACATACCTAACGTAATAATCCTAACTCAGCACGAGATAAAAAGTGAAGCTACCATATCAATACGTCATGCATGTGACATTTCTTTAAGTTTTCAATAATTTCTTTCTTGCAAATATAAATAGAATATAACAACGAACAGGACGCAGGCGGCTGGCGCACGCCCGCCACCTGGACCCCTGACAGGACTAGGGCGGTAGATGGGGACTCTACCGCCCGCTTCATCCTAAGAGGCACGGCGCACCTTGGCAGTTCGGGTGCGCCGTCCAAATGAGCCGTGTCCGGATGCGGACCCCCGCGGTGGAGTTGCGGAAGAGTGCTTGTCCGACCTTGCAACTACACCAATAGCGGATGAGAAGGACGCCAACAGGTTTAGTCGGTAGGTCTACCCCACTACCATCTCGGGGCAGGAGTCCGACCCACCGGTCTGTCCCCAGACGGGTGGGTATCCATGATGGATTCCTCTTGTAAAAAAAAAGAAAAAAAAAAGGGGGTTGCCGGGTTCGATTCCCGGCAGGTATGATCTCATAGAGCTGCCGAAGAAAGGGGAAGGCGGTATGATCTCATACAGCTCCTGAGCAAACCCTCCGAAGTACATCTTGGAATACATACACACAGACAGGCAATTTTGCGTGCCAAGCTCTTCAAAGCATTATGCACTTAATTTTAATTGTGTATCTACATAATATGTATTTAGATATAATATGTAGCTTTATTTCATTCCTTCTTTAGCTATTTCATATATTCAATTTTTTAATAACACTTTCACCCTTAGCATATTATAATAGGGGATCGGACAGTAATCAGATTAACATCTAAAATGTACTTAGAAAGAAAATATATAATTTTTTACGATTATTTATCGAATAATAATTTAATATAATTCATTTAAATATTTTTAAATGAAGAAATAAAATTTTATTATTTACAATATTTTTAATCTATACTGAAACACCAATCACAGTGCGTGATGTCATTTGTGGGCAATCATTGTCTTATGCCAATGGCAGCTGTTATGTTATGATATGACCACAAATGACGTTACGCGCTCTCTCAGATGAACTTCGTGGCGTTTTGGCGGCATTTTCAAACAAACAATATTAAAACATGATTTTGAGTACCTAAAAGGCTATAAATAAATAAAATAGTATTTTTTATGGGAATAAATATCAATGAAGATTAATTTAAAACACTTTCTGAAAATTTGTCCGATCCCCTATTGGGTTCTCGAGACCAAAAGGTTGAAGTTAACCTAAAAATATAAACGGTAAACGTTTTATTGTATAAAAAAACGTTTACAAAAAGTCGAAAGCTTTAGTAAGGTTTTTATTTTTGAAGTTAAAATATTAATTGAAATGCAATAAGCATATTAACTGACAGCCGGTGCAGTTTCAGAGAGTTCAACGACTAACGGGTATGATGACACAAAACATGACTTCGAGGTTAAGAATTTTCTTCTTCAAATATATGTATTCAGTTTTTACAAATAAAAATTGTTCAAAAACAATATATTAACGTTGACCCCAACTAAGAATAACTCATTCGTTTCTTGGATTCCGGGTTATTTCACTGTTTATATATACGCGTGGTACTGTTCCGAAAATTGTTAGCCACAGGGTAAATACAATCTCTTTTTTCCTGAAACTATTTTGAATTGACGGCTAATTTCAATACAAATATCTTCGGTGAAAATCAAGAGTGTTGTTCTTTTTTTAAAGATTAACTGTTACTTTTCTTTTCTTCGCAACAATGGACGTTTCGCGGGAAGCTCTTCGTGCTATGATTTTGTATGATTATAATCGAGGGTTAACCTTCAAGGAATCCCTCTCACTTTTGGGGAGTCTCCTCTTGCATTAGTAACACACGATTAATCCACACGCGAGACAATGGTCAGAAAGTGCAGGCCCGACCCAGATTCGATCCTGCTCCTGCTTTGTCGAAGTTCGTTTTCTGTGACACTGGGCTGCTATTCTTATTTTGCCTCTTGAAACTTTAATTGGCGACCACGTGAAAATATGACATGAATGTGATTACAAGAGCTATTACGAACCATTTGGAGTGGCAACACAATAACATCGCGGCTACACAATGACCAACATCATATCATAGTCTTCTCCAGTTTTATTTGAAGGCAAGAGTCAGTTTTTCGTAAAAAAACATAAAATTCTAATCCAAATCCATACAGGTAATTCTTGTCGCCCCCTCTAGGTGTGCTACGACCTTGTCGTGGTGAGGGGGCTTAACTCATTGGCAGTCAGATCAAGCTAGGGTTAGGATAGCTAGGGGCTTGACCAGGGTGGATAGAGCGAGTAGGTAGGGGCCAGCACTGGTGCAGGCCTGGGTGATCGGATTGCCAATGAGGAACCAACAAAGCACACAACAGCGGATCCGGTGAGTGCTTCACTGCACAGCCGGACGCGGTTCTATCTGCACCGCTGCCTTATCTCGTAACTCCCTTCGCGCCTAGCGGCCCGGAGGGGGCCGAGGGTCCTGCCGAAACTGGCCGGACCGCGAGGAAGAAAACCTCTCTAAAAAATTACCCTTGTGGGCGAAGCCGTGGCTTCTTTTCCAAGAAGCCCAGTGCTGTCGCCAGGGGACCCTTGGGGTCGAGGGATGGCCGGGAATATCCCGGCGGACCAGTTCCGTCTGGTCGAGCCGTGGTGAACCAGTTTTGTCTGATGTCGCCAGCGCGGCGTGTGGTCGCGTCCACCGTCGGGCAATCCGCAACCTCGCACTGAGCGAGGCCGGGGGTCTGGCGCATTGAGCGTCGGGCTGCGTGGAAGAAAACCACTATAAAAAATTACCCCAATCCTAAGTTCCTGAGCCCGGCGAGAGGATGAATGGCTGGGGGGTACCCAGTCCCGAGGGCTTAACGACGAAGGAGGAGAAATCGGCCGGCAGCCCCGGCCCAGCAGAAAAGCTGTTAAAATCAAATAAAAATGAATAGTGCAGTTAAAAAAATTGATTTACCCCAGGAGGGTACCACCTGCTCCGCAGGTGGAGAATCCCTCCCTGAGCCGTCAGGCTCAGGCTGTCCCACGTATTCTGGGGGGGACAAAACCGCACTAGATAGACTCCGACCCACCGACATAAGCGTACAATACACGGACTTCGATGCAGACAAGGAACAGGGAGATAGGGCACGCACGTCCAGTTTTGTGCTGCCAATTGCCAGGTCACAACGTGGTGAGGCAGAGGAGAGTGACAGCTCGCAGAGGTCGTTTGCCTCGATTAGATCCCTCCCGACCACCAGAAAGCCGTAACTTCGAAAACGGAGAACGGCAAACCAGGAGGAGGGAGAGATGGCGGTCCCCGCAAGGCGAACTCGAGAGGACTCGGATACGGAGGTCGATATCCAGGACATCCTAGATGCGCAGGTGGCTCCGGCCATGACGCGCAGCAAGAGGGATATGCCCCGTGTCGAAGATTTGGAAGTCGACCTACTCACCCTACCGAGCGTGGACGTTGGCGCCCGAATCATGGAGAAGTTGGGCCAAGTAGAGAAAGTGGTGGATAAATCCCGCAATTTGAAACGGGATTTAGTCCGCATACTCCGTATGGCCTGCTTGGAGATCCAAGCGGGCACCCTGGTCCTCAACGGGAGGGCCATCGGACGGGAGGGACTGGCTCGGGAGAACGAGGAGCTGCACTCCAGAATCGAACGTCTGGAATGCGAATTGGCGAAAATGGCTGCAGAAGTGGCAGCGCTTCGCCAACAAAAGCACTCGGAACCCGAGCCTGTGCTAACAGCGCAGGCTGTGAGTCCGGAGGTACTGGTATCGACACTGCAAGCATCGCATACCACCGTGAAGGTGCAGAAACCACCTCCACCGAAGAAACCGGCCGGTTCGCCGATTGCCTCAACATCGGCAGTCGTGGCTGACCAAAGCTCAGCTGGGCCTAGCTGGGAGCAGCTCGCGGTAGAGATGGACCGCGAGTACGCCAGGTTCCAGTCTGGGCTCATGGCAAAATTCTTCCCAGAACTGGGCGGCAGGCCCCCACTGGGCCAGCGTCAGGTACAGGAGGCCCAGCCGAACACGGCGTCTACGAGCACCCGTGAAAAGAGGAAGAAGGGCCAGAAAAGGCCGGCTAAACAAAGGCCGTCGACGTCGGCGCCCAGCCAGCCGGCGGCAGCCGCGAATGTTTCGCAGCAGAGTATACCGGCGGGGAATACGACATGGGCTAAAGTTGTTGGCCGTAAGGCCAAAGCTGCCGCCAGAAAGCAGGCGGTAGCGACCCCGGCCACGTCAAAAGCTACATCAAGGGCCGTGCCGGCAAAGCAAATGCCAAAGAGGAGGCCGCAGCTGCCACGCCCGACAACAACAGCAGCAATCTTGGTGTCGGTTTCCCCTGGCTCGGAGATCTCTCTGGCTAAAGTCATGGAGGCCGCCAAGGCCAGGGTGAAGCTGTCGGAGGCCGGCATCACGGGAGGGGTCCGCCAAAAACGGTCGGTGACGGGACGTCTCGTCTTAGAGATACCCGTACCTGAAAGTGCCACAAAGGCGGACGCACTCGCTGCACGGCTTCGAGAAGCCCTCGCGGACACGGGTGCACGCTTCTCGCGGCCGTGCAAGATGGGAGAAATGAGGGTGATGGACCTGGATGATTCTATCACCCCTCTCGAGGTGGCAGCCGCAGTGGCAGAGGCCGGTGAATGCTCGCCATCCGATGTCAGGGTCGGTGACATCAAAAGGGATCCTTCGCATCTGGGCACCGCGTGGATTAAGTGCCCACTCGCAGCGGTCCGTAAACTATCTACCGCCCGACGTGTGCGAGTGGGGTGGGTGTCCGCCAGAGTGGAGGCACTGGTAGCACGGCCTTTGCAGTGCTACCGGTGTTTCGAAATGGGACATGTCCGGGCCACATGCACTAGCGCGGTGGACCGGAGTTCATGTTGCTATGCGTGCGGGGAGGAGGGGCACAAGGCTCGCGAGTGCGCTGCGCGATCCCCAAAGTGCCCGGTATGCGCGAGCTTCGGTCGGTCCGCCGACCACCGGCTGGGGTCAAAAAAGTGCACCCCGCCGAAGAAGAGAAAGGGAGTTCTTTCTCCCACCCAGGCCACAGAAAGGCCTGAGATGACCCAGCCGGTTCCGGCGGGAGAGGCAATGGAGGCCTAAAATTCCCGTCCCCACACAAAATATTGCAGGGCAACCTGAACCACTGCCGCGCAGCGCAAGATCTGCTTATGCAGACCGTCGCGGAGCGGTCTATTGCCCTGGCGGTACTGGCGGAGCCATACTCAATTCCGGACCATCCTCGATGGTTCGGGGCTACTGATGGCTCCGCTGCAATATACTGGGCGGGAGGGGTGCAGGACCTCCATTGCTCCCCCATACAAAGTGGTGCGGGATATGTGGCTGTAGAATGGGGCCACATGGTAGTGGTTAGCTGCTACATATCCCCAAACTGCGGCAGCGCCGCGTTCGAGGCGTATTTGGACGGGCTGGCTATCTGCATCGGCGGATACACAGCTCGTCCAATGCTCGTCCTGGATGACTTCAACGCTAACTCAAGAGAGTGGGGCGACGCCCGGGACGACCGAAGAGGGAAAACGCTCTTGGAGTGGGCGGCAGGGCTGGACCTCCAACTACTAAATAGGGGTTCAGTCAGCACCTGTGTGCGATGGCGGGGGGAGTCAGTCATCGATCTATCGTGGGCGACTTCCCCCTGCGGTGCGCACGGTGTCGGATTGGAGGGTGGCCGAAGAGGTGGTCAGCCTTTCTGATCACCGACACATTGTTTTCAACGTGTCCTTCGGCCACCCTAGCCGCCCCCGACAGGACGGAGGAAACCTCCCGCGACGTTGGTCCCTCAGGCGGCTCGATCGTGATATGGTTGTTGCCGCTGCTCATGTCGCGGACTGGACAGAAGAACGGATTTCGCTCAACCCAGAAGCGCAAGAGGCCTGGTTCAGGGGCATTATGACATCGATCTGCGATGCATCAATGCCCCGGTCCAGGCCTCCCAAAAAGGGCGCAGTATACTGGTGGTCCGAGGAGATCTCGCAACTGCGCGCCGCAGTCGAGAAATCCCGCCGCCGGTACCTGCGAGCCCGAAGAAGGCGGCGAGCCACAGCCGAGGAGACAGCCGGAGAACGCAGGGAATACGGAGCCGCCACAAAGGCACTCAGCGTTGCCATCGCTGAGGCCAAGGCTCGCTCCTGGAAGGAACTCGTGGAGGGACTGGATAGGGACCCATAAGGGCGTCCGTACAAAATGGTACTGGGCAAGCTCAGACCGTGGGTCCCACCACTGTCAGAAACCCTGGACCCGGAGTTCGTGGGAAGAGTGGTGGATACACTCTTCCCGAGGGTCCAGGACAATCCCTCAAACCCTCCGCCCTTGTCCTGGTCAGACGAGTACGAGGTGGCGGAGGATGAGTTGGACCGAGCAGTGAGGCGGCTCGCCTCCCGCAACACCGCGCCGGGCCCCGACGGCATCCCGGGCCGGGTGTGGGTGTTAGCTCTGGCTGTCCTTGGGGGCAGACTCAGGCGGTTATTCTCCATTTGTCTTCGCCTGGGTGTTTTCCCCCTCAACTGGAAGGAAGCCAGGTTGGTGCTTATTCAAAAGGTAGGAAGGACCGCAGATTCTCCCTCTGCGTACCGACCAATTTGCCTGCTAGACGAAGCAGCGAAGCTCTTTGAGCGAATTATCGCTGCTCGTCTTAGCGGGCATCTGTCGCGCGTAGGCCCCGACTTATCGGATTGCCAATTTGGCTTCCGAAAGGGGCGTTCGACGGTGGACGCTATCAGGCGCGTCCGCTCTCTGTCGGAGTCGGCAGTCCAAACGGGGGGGGTGGCGTTGGCTATAAGCTTAGATATAGTCAACGCCTTCGGAACCCTCCAATGGCAGGCAATACGGGAGGCACTCGATTACCACAGTGTGCCTCCCTACCTGAGGACGATAGTCGGGGCATACCTGCGCGACAGAACTATCCACTATATTGGTCGGGATGGCAACAGGTACGAGAGGGAGGTAAGCTGCGGGGTTCCCCAGGGGTCCGTTTTGGGACCACTGCTATGGAACCTCGCCTACGATGCGGTCCTACGCACCAACCTCCCCCCTGGAGTGAGTGTCGTCTGCTACGCGGACGACACTCTGATTCTGGCCAGGGGGATAGGCTTCCGGGAGGTAATCGAGCTCGCCGAATTGGGGGTGGCATTGATCGTCCAAAAAATCACCGGGCTTGGCCTCAAGATCGCGCCTCAGAAAACAGAGGCGTTGTGGTTCCACTCTCTACGTAGGAGAAAGGAGCCACCCATCCCGGTGATAAGGGTAGGTGACACAGAAGTCCAGGTGGGGTGGTGCATGAAGTACCTTGGCCTCATCCTGGACTCGAGATGGGGCTTCGAAGAACACTTCGAGCGCCTTGTCCCCCGAATTAGAGGAGCTGCAGGTGCTTTGCACAGGCTGCTGCCCAATCTCGGTGGACCACGGGAGGAAGTTCGCCGCCTCTACATGGGTGTCGTGCGATCCATGGCCCTCTACGGGGCGCCTGTCTGGTCAAAAGACCTGGCGGGCTCCCGCCGCTGCAGAACTCTCTTGTGCAGTCTACAGCGGCTGATGGCCATTCGGATCGTACGAGGATATCGAACGATATCCTTTGAGGCGGCGACAGTCCTGGCGCGTTCCCCTCCGTTTGACATCCTGGCCGAAATGGACGCAACGGTCTATGACCAGTTGCGGGCCGACGGCCGGGAGGAGCGGGAGGAGCGGAATACGGCAGGATTGGCGCTCGGAATGTTACGGCGGAATGCTTACCGACGGGCTTTGGAGGTTTGGCGCGCGAGGCTGGAAGAGCCTCGTGGTACGCGCCAACGCGCCGTCGGTGCAATTCTGCCGAACTTCGAAGCTTGGACAGAAAGGAGATGCGTCAGTGTCACCTACAGATTGACTCAGATACTCACCGGGCACGGTTGCTTCGGTGAGTATCTGAATCGAATCGGACGAGAAAGGACGGCACAATGCCACCACTGCGCTTCCGACCGGGACTCCGCCCAGCATACGCTGGAGGACTGCCCAGCTTGGGTGTCCGAGCGTCGAGTCCTGGTCGATCAGATTGGGCAAAATCTGTCTCCGCCAGCAATAGTCGCGGCTATGCTGGCTGGTGAGGACGGCTGGAGGGCCGTGGTCGCCTTCTGTGAGGCAGTAATGCTCCAGAAGGAGACCGCTGAGCGGGATCGGGAGAGGGCCGATCCCGCTCGGAGGAGGCGGCGCAGGGGCGCCCGCAACAGGTAACCCAAGCGTTGCCTTCGGGTAGCGGACGGCGCATCATGGGGAGACGCGCCGTCAAAACATGCGACCCGGGACTGGACAACACCCCTAGTAGCCTGGGGTGTTGCTGAGTGTTGGGGGGTGCACTGTATCCCCCGACATATTTCGAGGGGGTGCAATTATCGCATCCCCAGGAGGTGTCCCTCGTAAAAAGAGGGACAAAGCGGGGGCGGGACTTGGTGCGCTAATGCGATCCCAGGACCCACCCTGACCGCCGAGGAAGACCGCCGCGGGTTTTAGTGGGTATACCTACCTCACTATGAGGAAGGGGAGTCCCACATAACCGCACCGTCCTGACTTTTTTAGGGTTCCGTACGTCCGAATAAAAAACGGAACCCTTATAGGATAACTCGTGTGTCCATCTGTCCGTCCGTCACAGTCAATTATCTCCGAATCTACTAGACCGATAAGGTTGAAATTTGGCACACATATCAATTTCTATGACCCAAACGCAGAAACTACTGAACCTAAAATTTGAAAAAATAATAATACAGAAATTAGTTTTCTACTTATAGATTATAGGAAAACCTATAAGAAGTCCATGATATTAAAATAACATGGTAAATCACTCTATATTATGCGTAGATTTAAAAAAAACCTTGATAAGTAAAATCGTACGGAACCCTCTTCACGCGAGTTTAACTCGCTTTTTTGCTTGTGCTAGGATACCAAGGGCCGCCGCGTGATGTTATATAGCATATAATTTCTTTCAATTACTGGACATGAATTGCAAAAAGAATTTTTCTTATCCTATTGCTAGTTCGAGAGATTCCAGATCTTCATTTTACAAACAGTTATATCACTGTGATTGGATGAGTCTTTAAGACAGATGATACATTAAATTTGTCATTCATCAATATCGCATGAAATCTCATTGTCTACAATAAAGACATACGCACAGCTGGTCGCAAAAAAACTACCGGCATGCCTCCTATGTAGAACCGATTTACATATAAAGAGATTACAATAAAATATATGTATGTTATTCATAATAAAGTCACGGAAACGAATATTCGGCGTACAAAGGTTTTATATAGGACGTGATCACAATCTCAAATGGGTTAGATTTGCACGCCTGTGTCACGGCGAACGGCTATCGCGTTTTAATGGGACATCTCTGGGATCCCTATACCGTCTATATACACTCTGATTCCCTTGGTTATAAACTGGGATACCTTCGTGGAAGCAGAACTTAGAGAAGACAACAACCTGGCTGAACTAATATAACGCCAATCCTAGTATTCTAAAGTATTCTAAAGTAAAAGTAATCCTAGTAAGCTAAATTCTATGAAGTGCGGGAATCCCCCGAAATATAAACTGAAGTCAAGAAAATCGAATGAGATTAATGTTTACGAATGACCTTTAACGTATAGGTTCCCTATATTTCAAATTAAAGCAAACATATTAAACCGCAGCCGCAACTTCGTACTCGTGGTATTCGGTAGGTATAGCGCGTAACTTTTTTGTTTGTAAATCAATTGGAAATAAACAAACACTAAATGTTACGGGAAGCTTGCTACAATACATCAGTGAAAACCGCATTCAAATCGGTTAAGCCGTTTCTGAGAATAGCGTGCACAAACAGACAAAAAATTTAAAAACATTTTTTTAATGTACAGACTGTTCGTTTACGATTTTATTATATGTACAGAATATAGTGAGAGTACACTGCAGTCGTGAATTGGGCAGTCCGTCTGGCGGCAGTATCCATCCCCTTCCAGAAGACCACTGCGAAATAAAAGCTAGTGTGCTTACAGAAAGCCACCGTGAAATAAGAAATGTGCGCTCTTGTGTTTAGTTGAGTGATTAAGGGATGCCTTAGTAGGCCATTTGCAACACCTGCGGCGTTGTTTCTGTTAATAGGCGACGACATCCTCCTACCATCGAGTAGACCGACTGCCTCTCTGACGACATTTACTTTAAAAAAAAAACAAGTCGTATTAAAAAACATTAACTTATTACGTAGTATACCCATCAACTAGTGATTTATTCCACGCCCAATAGCGTTTCAGATTTCTATAGGCGTCTATGGGCCGTCTGCCCCGTCATATGAATATTGACATAAAAAATCGCAAGTATCTGTTTTGTATGTAACTGATAGTGAGTTGTGACGTAACAAAGACTCGTGCGCGGAATGATACATTTCTATTGTTCTACGTTGCTACAAGTTCAATGCTAAAGAATGTCGTCAACACAGTATCAAAGTGTGTGATAATGTTAATATATTATTAATACCGTAACTACTTGTCAAGGTCTCTCGTGGAGTAAGTAGCACCATCTCATCTAGTCTTTATTAAATTGTGGTTATCTTAAATGCTTTATCAAATCTTTTATTTATTTTCTGGATTAAGGAAAATATATACGAATTGAAAATGGGCTAAATAACATAAAATTGCTAAGGACTAAATAAATGACTAATTAATTACAAAGAACCAATTACAAATAGCGTTATTGTTTTTTAAATAAAACAATTTTTACAATCAATTTAAATTATTTTAATTAGTACTCACGACCATGAGTCGTGCTTTTGCACAGAAGCAATTTTTATATGCAAATTATTTACACAAATCATACTCGTTTATCTCTTTTTCCATTAGTGAAAACCTCATCAAAATCAGTTGGGTGATTTAGAAGTTAGCCTTTTCAATTTGAAAAAGGAGCGTTCCTCAGTGCAGTTAGACGGGAAATAGGGAGCCTCATCGGTAACGGGGCCCTTGCTAGAATGCCCAATCAAACAAAAACCCCATGACTTTACAAAAATGTTACTCACATAGTTAACTGGACTTTTATTTAATTTCAAAAGTCTTCAATGTTTTCAAGTTGGAAATTCAATTTTCAAGTTTTCCTTTCGATTATATTTGTTTAACGTAACGTAAAATTACAAAATTACAACATTAGACTGCGAAAACTCATTACGAACGCAATTTTAAAAATCAAAGTATTGACAAATATAAAAGAGCAATTTCCGGTATTTTGTCATACAAAAGAGTCATCCAGCATTGTGATATATATTCATTTAATATGAAATAAGTATAATTAGGTACTTTAAGAGACAAAACAGTTCAGCATTCGTTTGTTTGTTTGTGAACCGATTTTTTTTTATTTTTTTTTTTGTTGTAGCTATTGGTGGTTGTAGCTATTTTTATGTTGAACTTATTATAAAAAAAAATAGAAACATTTGGTGGAAAGCTGAAGAGTTAAACTCTGAACTACGGGTCGGGTTAAAAAATTACTTTTTGCATTTTACAGGCCACCTCTCCGGAAAGGTTATGGCCTAAAATTAAATGGGGTGTAAAACGAAGGGGCACAGCCAGTTTCTACCCACTACTTATATGTGCCAACTTAAAACACTATTTATCTAATTATTAAAAAAAAAGTTTAGAGTACATTAAAATCACAACTGTTTGCGAGGAAACCTGTTTCAGAAATATGTATTCAGAAAACGTTCTAAATTATTTTCCTTAAGGGATTTTTTCTTTAAATGAGTAATTTGTATGACCTGTCACCTCATCCGTTGTCCACAGGAAAGAACAAAATACATACCCTATGTATGAACAATTTTTTTTTTGGTTGGAATATTATTATGATACAGAATAATAATCGGTAAAAATTCACGATGTTATAGTATTTATAATTTAAAAAAAAAGTAATTTTGTTATTACGAGGTTAACACTAAATAATGTAGGAAGCCGTTTGTATCTTATAGTTTTTCGAAGTAGTCTCCATTGCTTTGTAAGCACCGTCGCATGCGATGGAACCGCACTGACTGCGGGGTCTTTTTTAGTGGTCTATTTCACGGCGTTTTCGAACGCTTTTACTCCATCTTCAGGACTCATAAAAACGACCTTTGTTCATGGAAAGTGTCTAGTTTGTTTTGTTAATAAAGACTTTTTTCCCCTCTTCACCTGTGTTCCATCTTAACAGATACCGTTTACTGATTCAGTACTTAAGGCGACTCCAGCCGCAAAATTCGTTCTGTACTGAATTGACGGGACTGCTGAGGGGGAGTCGCTACTTACAAATCTCGGAAATACCTATTTAAAAATTAAATAAAGTATAATTCAAATTTTTCTTTTGATGAGCCTTCAGATAGTGGATCTTAAAATTTATCTTAAGAATTAGCTATTTAAAATATTGATTATTAAGCAAATCGCACGGTTATACAACATCGATATTAGACCGCAAATTAGTCATTTTTTTATACATATAATTAAATATAATTTAAAAAATAATTATGATGATCCCCTTTCATATATCCTGCAGATAATTTGAGTATTTTTTAAATTATAATTATTATGATAATTTAAAAGGAAAACGATTACAAATAAGTGGATTTTTTATCATTAGGTGCTGGCGTCGCCTTAAGGCGGGAACTCACTAAATAACTGTTAATTCAATTATTTCATAATTATCTTCTAGGGACTTATATCAAAAATGCCCCTGAGGGACTCAAATTTTGATTTGTTAGTAAATTTTTTAGACTATAAGGATCACCCATGATATTATTGTATTAATTTCCTTCGACAAAAAAAACATCATTAAAAGCATCGATAATAACATATAATATTATGAACACGAACTGCGTCATTTAATGGTTTGGTATACTTCCTCATTTATTGAGGGACATCGCGTGAAGATAAACTATAAACTCAATAATTATGAGATTAATTGCATAATCGATTATAATCGTCACCCATTGTGGCAAGTGTCATGGCAGACGTGCGCCTGCTTTTGTCCTCAACGTTATGAAAGTGGGTGAATAAATAAAAGAATATTTATACACAAACATAACACAATAGTATCGCTGAAATACTACAGAATGGATTTCAGCGGGTTGCCTTGGGATATATTTAAAGAAATCAATATACTGAATGTACTTTCACAGTATAACTAGTCTGGCCATAAATAGGGAGACCTAGGAGAGTTGACACAAAATTTACGCATTCGGACATTACTATACTTCATTAAATGAGCTGGCTTTGCGAAGAATGTATTATTAGAAATCCAATTTCAGCCTTTAATTAAGAATCTCAAAAAAATTATTAATTAACAGTTAGAACTATTTAAAAATATGGTTTTTCTACCTCAAGTCTTCAACCCTTGAACCCTTAACAGGGTTGAACAGACTTGTTTCAACCCTCCTAGTATCGAGATAAGTTTTATACTGTTGCATAAAAACTTTTACTTTTTTCAACTCTTTATTCATTTTGAATTTGGAAAGCGCTTATTATGTCAAAAACTTCTTTAAATTTCTCGTCATTTCACATATTTTTTTCGTGTTTATTATCAAATTACAATATGGAATGGGATGTTAAAGAAAATAGGGTTGCAGTGAGTGGCTTACAAAGAGTGGGTATGGAGCCGTCGTCGGTCATATTCAAGACACTTCAAAAGCTTGGTATCAGCCGTATGTTCGTATATCGTACTATCGACAGATATACCAACACTTCTTCTGATAACCATAAAAGTTCGGGGCGGCCGCGTGCTGTTAGAACTACAAATGCTGTTAAAATCAGAATTCGCCGAAACCCCATAAGGAAACAAAAAATCTTATCGCGTGAAATGAAGATTCCCGCTAGGACTCTGTCGCGTATATTAAAACAAGACCTTAAGCTCGGTGCTTATCGTCGATATACAGGACATGCCCTAAATCAATCCCTACAGATAAAATAAGAGAGTGGATCGATCAAAACGCCTTCTGTGTGTAAATCCATATATTCGTGGCCTGTATCAAAGTTAAAGGTGGCCATTTTGAATAGAATTATTTTTATTTTTTTGCTGAGCCTTCAATAAATGTGTAAATATATATAAATTTTATTACGATTACCTTACTTAATAAAAAAAAGCATTTTCATTTGTCACAGAACTTACGGCTCAGCTTAACCGATTTGAATGCGGTTTTCACTGATGTATTGTAGCGCACATTTCTAATTTGACGGTGGCTTTCTGTAAGAGGGTGGTTACTGCCGCCAGACGGGCTGCTCAATCACGACTGCAGTGTACTCTCACTACTCTATTCTATACATATAATAAAATCGTAACGAACATTAAATATAAAAAAAAATTGTTCTAGTTGCACTTATGTTACAGAGGTCAAAAAATAGTTTTTAGATTTTTTGTCTGCACGCTAATCTCAGAATCGGCTTAACCGATTTGAATGCGGTTTTCACTTATGTATGTAAGCAAACTTCCGGTAACATTTAGTGTATATTTAATTCCAATCTGTTTACAAACATAAAAGTTACACGCTATCAAAGCCCTAGAGATATGTGAAGTGAGATTACTGATAATTTTTTAGGTTTGTAATATGTGTCATTTTGAAAATAAAACAAAAAATGATAAAAATGAGAGATAACTTGGTGATTTTTTATTCCACATTTCACTTTTATTTATAATTTTTTTTTCTATATATAAATATTTTCTTATTTGGATTTTACAAACTTGATAAAATTCAATTCTAAGATTAACCATTTCTCTTTATACGCGCTCTTAAGTTTTTTGCCGGTTTATTTTCCATGGGAATAGTTTCCGAACAGGTACGGCGGCAAGCGGTAGTATAGACTAGTAAAAGTTTATATGAATAAATAAACACGTTTCTTTATACAGCCACAATTGGTAACAGAGGCTGGATATCCGATAGAGAAGCACCGCGCTAAAACCTCGGACGGTTACATTCTTCAGCTGCATAGAATACCGGCAGGAAGACGAGTACCGAGAAGATCAGACCCTAGTGTAAAGGGGAAAAGAGCCGTGTTACTTATACACGGACTGTTAGGAAGCAGCAGTGATTTCATCATCATGGGACCCGAAAGAAGCCTTGGTATGAATAAAACATTTTAATTTTTTTTAATGTAAAGGTCGGCACGCAGGCTGACAGTCTAATTGATGGTATGTGGCCACCGCCGTAAGGATGGCAAGTGCGTTGCCGACCTTGAATGAATCCTACTAATATTATATTAAAGGCGAAAGTTTTTTTACTCAATCACGCCAAAACGGCTAAACGGATTTGGATAAAATTTGGCACACATATAGTTTATTACTAGGAATAACATATAGGACACTTTTTATCCTTGAAAAATGTTAGGTTCCCGAGGGATCGTCTAAAAACTTTAAAAAATCGGCACCATTGTCGTCACAGCGATAAAGGCATTATATTACTCAAATGTTTTTTCAGGTGTTATATTTTTTATTTATCAAAGCTGACGAAGTCGGGAGTACCAACTAGTAATGTATAAGTATTAATCAGGAGGAAGGAATAGTTCAATGGGCTCTGGCCTTAGAGGTTGCTTATGTATACTCTAAGGCCCTGGCATACCTTAGTCACCGAAACACAACAGCAGACTTGATGTTATTTCACTGTGATATATTTTAAGAAATATTTACCTCTGCTACGAGTAAAGTCTATACTAATGATTACTATAGACGAAGTATTTTATTTTTGTCACAAAAGCATTCGTTAGAATTTCCAATTCAGATGGTTCGATTTTAAGGCACCCCTAATCTTTCTTTCACCTAATACAACGTCCAATCATTTATTTTACATAATCAACTAGGGGCGTCTTAATGCGTTACTCATTCCAACACACAATCCACTTTATTTATAAAGAAATTTTAATCGATTTAACACATTCATATGTCGGAGAGTCCTGAAGTGGCGCTACAAGCGGCGGGTTTAAGAATCGGTTTCTGATAGCATACAACGCCATCTAACATATATCTTTGGAAATATCAAGCAAGAAGCTTGGGTGTGCTGTGCGGAACCAGCAATCGCGATGTTAAGAAAAAGATTCCTAAAGTATTATGAAGTTGAACATTTTAATTTTGTCCATTACAAGTAGGTACAACAGTTACTGCAGTTATAAGTATGAACGCAGGGTTTTTTTACAGATATAGCTGATGGAACAACAGCAAGTATCTTTCGATTCATAAGTTGCAGATATGCCATAGAACGTAACTGTTTGTAACACGCAAATCATTGATGATCTTGAGCATTTTATTTTGTATGTTAGTTATTAAATAGGGTAGATAAATATGATTAGGTAGTTTATATATTTCTTTTATGTTACTCATTTTAAAGTTACTCTTACGAATCACAAAACAGTAAGTTTCTCAAGCAATTGTTAGAAGTAGTTGTAAATATTCC